>OY735893.1:7580189-8780189 GCA_963506565.1 Tachystola acroxantha
GGAGCCAGTGTCGCTCTCCTCATCTTGCCTCTTGGATGTTGAGGGGACCCCTCTGTGAAGAAGACATGAAGATTTAAATTTATTTATTTGCACCCAAGGGTACACAGGATACAGTCCCTGTAATGTCCCAGACGCATTCCTCTTTTTGTTAGTATTATTATTTATTTTACCCCAGCTCTCGCTCCACACCGCGAACGAACACAGTACGGTATGTGATGAAAATCAGCGCTGTGCCCAGTCACCCCAGTGGCTGGGCACAGCATTTCAGCTGATCACAGTCCTTTTACGCATATTATTTTAAGTTAGCTCTAAGTGTATAAATAAGGTCACCTTATATGTGTAATAAATATTTTTCATTTCATTTTAAATTCAGATGACGCAATGAATGCGCTATCAGTACCAATCAAATACCGACCGATAGGCGTGTGCCGCCGGCTCCGCATGATGGATCTAGTGTAGATTGATAATAATAGGAAGTATAAGTAATTATTATTATTCATTTGATAGACAGGCAGCACAATGCTGGTGTGTCTATATCACAGTGTTGGTAAGTTCAGTCTATGTTGTCTAATGTTCATATGATTCACTACACATATTGCTTATTTATATAATGTTTGCTTTTAACCACATGTCGAGGCGATTTTTAAAAGAGTTCACTGATGGTGCAGATACCACATCATCAGACAGTTTGTTCCATGCGTGGACAACTGTGTTACTTAAGAAGTGATGAGCGATTTTGGTATTGGCGATAGTGCGGTAGATTTTCATATGGTGTCCTCGCAATGGACGTATGGTAATTACCCAGTTATTAAATTGTTATTATTTTAAAAGATGTGCTGCTGACAGTATTTTGACGCTTTTTAGGGTACCGTGCCTCAAAAGGAAAAAAAAACTGCCTGTCCGTCCGTCTGTCTGTCAAGACCTATATCTCAGAAACGCGTGAACGGATCAAGTTGAAATTAATACCAAATACTCAGGCCTGCAACCTCATGCAGCCGTGAAAAAAATCAAACTTCTACGTCAACGCAATCAAAAGATATGGCCGAAAATGCAAGAAAACCAAAACAATCATTGCACCACCGAGGTTTGGATCTTGTAAAATAAACCTTACAATGTTTATATAAAGTTTAAAGTATTTATTACCTGTAAGCCCCCCTCGTACCCCGGATGGTCTTCTCCGGCGACTTATCTTGCTTCCTCGCAATAAGGTTCTCTTTCCTCTGCTTGCTGTTTCTCAACGAAACATTCGATGACACATTGTCCATTCTGGTCCATCTATAGTCTATGCTTCTTATAGCAATTAATCATCGTTCCGTTACTATTATAATTAATAATAAAATAATTGAATAAATAATTCCCAATCACAATCTCGTCGTTAAATAATTCATGTTGATTAAATAAATAAATTATATGGGATGGCTACAAAATTGATTATTATTGGATTATTAAATAGGTGATTAATTATAATAATTAAATAGATAACTAGTTCCGTCTTTTATTTCTCTCTCGTGTTGGCATCCTTCTTGATTGACCGTTCCGATCACTTTCTTTCTTTCTCTCTAATCTAAGAAGAAAATAAAATCTAAAATGTAACAGTCTTGAGGAAGATTTTGGAAAGTTTATAGCAGAGTTGTTTTCAGATGTTAGCTGGAACAAAAAGAAAGACATTTTGTGTTATTTATATATATTTTCGAGTGCTTAGAAAAGTATTATGACAGACAGACCTACGGTGCATAGAAGACGGCGAAGCGACTAATTTAGTAACAACTAGCTGTACCCCGCAACTTCGTTTGCGTAGAAAAAGCTCAGACCACATACCGCAATGGCTTATAGCCTATAAGCTGTCCGAATATTTCAGCTATCTCCTAGTGAAACTCCCGTCAAAATCCCTTCAGTAGTTATGGCGTGATACTTGAACATAGTCACAGACAAACAGACAAAAATTCTAAAACTTGGTGTTTTGGCATCAGTATCGATCCTAAAACCCATTACAATTATTATTTTCAAAAAATATCCAATGTACAGACACAACTTTTTTACAGTCTTATTATATCTATAGATTTGAATTCAACTTTACTTACTGCAACATACGACTGTAATCGGTACGGCGAAGTGAGAGCGGCGCGTGACGGCGCTCGGAGTCGCGCGGAGGATCTCAATATATTGTATGTTGAATTAATTAAAGTTGAATTCAAATTGTTACTAAATTAGTCGCTTCGCCGCCACTCCGTCGGTCTGCGCTCACCTAAAGGGGCCCAGGATGCGGGAGCAACACCTGACTTAATGATGTCCAGGGTCATCCTATTTTGTTTAGATTATTTTAATTATAGTGTTTTGTACCCACTAACATTAGCTTGTAACTCATTTTATTTTATTTTACTGACATCTATGTCCGAAATAATCAATTTTTATTTTATTTTATGTTGAGATTTTCTCACAAATTATTTGCCCGATTTTCAAAATTCTTATACAATTATAGTCTTCACTCAAAAACTATATACTAATAAAATAATGTTTACAATCAATCAAGTAGTTCTTGAGATAAACTCAACCTTGAGAACATATATTTTTCGATTTTCAACTGTACATTACAAAAAATCCCAGCCCAAAACATTCCCGATCCACATTCTTCATTATAATGTAGACTATGGTTGTTAGCCATAAATCTAGTTTAACCCCTTAAACTGTGCCTTCGTCCCTTTAACACAGAAAGGCATCTAGACCGTAGCTGAAAGCGTGGAATAACTTTTAGGTCACATTTAATTGGTTTACACAGTGTAGGCATATGTTTATCTTCCAAATGATTCTTATCAGTAATCAGTGTCATATGGGATTTATTTAGACTGAGTAATGGCTAACAGCTGTATTTATTTATGTCTAAGATCACTAGTTTCCAGTCGGGCTACATTTTAACAGGTGGTCTCAGACAAGGCTAGAAGAAAAATAACTCATAAAATTTTCTGAATTACTGAAAAATTTTCCTATTATAGAGTTTTTGACATTCGATTAAATATTCTATGATTCCAATAAGATCGTCTTTGTGCCAAGCACACTCCTCGTGCATTGCAGGAGTCCGTTGCCACAATTTGAGCATGTCACATGTAATAATCTAATGTCAGTACACGTATGTACCACTAACAGCAGATCAAATTTAACACTTTGGACTCTTCTTATTATCTGCGTCATAAGATTTAAAGTCGTACTGCAAGTGTTACCATTGATCTGCTGTTGTCCATACATAACATAAGTCATTGGAAGATGTACACAAATTGGCCGATGTTTTTTAAAAAGGTATGTGTGGTTTATTACAAACCAACGTGCATGAAGAGATTGATGAATGTGGAGGAAGCGAGAATGTTGTGCCAGGATCGCAGCAGAGGGATGTCCATAGAGTCTGCCTACAGCAAACAAGTGAGTTTATGAATAGATGTAAGTACATCTTAGTTAGACAATGTGCCACTGAAACATGGACATAATCAAGTGAGAATTAGTGAGAATTGTTTTATTTACAAACCGGAGCACGAATACGCATGTCGCTTTGTTTATCGCACGGCTATTGCTCGATTGACGACACCGCTAATTTGATGACATGTCCAACTGTCAAAACTACTGCAGACACCAAAATTATGGGGTCAGCTCACCTCCGATAGGCTACTTACAGGCAAAACAAGACGCACACGACATATTTAACGTCTGGATGCCGGTATTCAAGAATGTTACGCGAAAAAGTAAGAAAACTGTTCTTATTCATCACAAGATTCGTGGTCACGTCAGTGCCATAAAGCATCGCAATCACGCCGCTAGACGTTGTATTTAAAGGCATGCTAAAATCTGCAGACATCAGACATTCTAATGCAGTCTGAATGGCGCATACCTGAATCAAATCGAAGAAATGAGGACTAAAAATCTGAAATGACAAAACGTCATTCTCGCAATGCTAATTTCTAAGCGAAAATATGCGTTTTATACCTCTGTATCCGCATCGTTGGCTGCGTAAATGATTTTATCGACGCACAACCGTTACTTTAGCTAAATTGATATTAGATTCTATAAATACTTACAAATAAAAATCTGGAAATCACACCATTGTTTTTTTTCTTCTGCACAATCAGAAATCGATGTTGCTATACCAAATAAAAAAATTGCGGCGAAAAGTGGGTCATCGATCTCGGATTTTTCTGTCACTTTCACTCATTTCCCAAAAACGATTCCTAGGTTACTAAATAATTTATACATGTAAAGTATTAGCTGATGATGTATATTGTAACAGATTTCAATAGAACCGATATAAGAAAATATAATTTATAATGGTAGGTAACTATGCTAACTTATTAGAACAACTTTTGAAAATAATTAAATAGTAACATCATACAACGTCTTTACAGCAAAATCAGCCTGCGGCAGCAGCAGCAGCTGCATTAACAAATGGAAAAATAGAACAAAGGTCTAGAAAAGGCTACTAATAGCCTGCGAAAATTGTATTATGGCAACACGAGATAACGTCGAATGTCGAAAAAATACAATTACGTTCCGAATTACGCAAAAATATTTAAAAAATAATACCTATATGTTTACATTCTGTCAGTCAATATAGTGGTCTCGATCATCGATTATTCATTAGACAACAAAAACATCAAAATTGAATAGCCAGCCCGCAGGGATATGAATACATTGTAGTTTGATAAATTGTCGTGCTTAAAAAAAACAATTTGACAGTTCTATGTCAAAGCGTGTAATGAATCGTAATTATTTACGTTCAGAAATAATATGGTTTAGTTTTCCAGCTTTCAAATTAATTTCGCATAGCTTTATGTAATAACTAATAAATAAATTGCTAATTGTTTACCACTTTTACTGTTTTATATAACATTTTAAATTAATTATCTTATATAAATTAATTTATATATTTTGTGTTATCAGAAATATCATATCATAGCAATAATAATTTCCGAACTGAAAATTGGGATGTCGATTGTCGGTTGTGTACGTACATGGCATAATTTTCAAGTTTTGTGATTTTTACGTGAAATATGAAGTGAATAATTGAATTAACAGTTTACAAATGAACCATGGCTTTCGTGAGTGCTGTGACTGGGGATGACTCCACAAAGAAATTCATGGAAGTGTTGCAAAACGACTTCAGGACTCTGAGCTTGGAAACCAGAAAGAAGTATCCCCAGATAAGAGAGGTTTTTATCTTTTTACAGGGCTTATTAGCTTTAGAACTTAGTTTACATGTTCCTGTGTCGTACCATACGCATATTGATCGTATAAATGGACCTTAACACTTTTAAATCTTATTAGAAATATCCTCCAATTTGTCAATTTTGTTATCACTATCACACAGTAGTTTTCTGTGTCATGGATCCTAATAGGATCACTTTGTGACAAACATACATCTCATACCGGTAGCACTGTCCGTCACGGCTCATAATTATCACCATTGGTGTTAACCAATGTAAGGTATGAGGTGTAATTCACACAATAGCTTAACAATATAATAATTAGATGAATATTAACAATGATACTTGTTAACAAAATGATATAAACTTTACAAATTCGTAACAAAAACAAAAGCTACAATTTTTTTTTGTTAACCTATAAATTGTCCCACTGCTGGGCAAAGGTCTCCCCCTCCTCTTCCATCCATCCCTGTCCTGAGCCTCTTGCAGCCACCCATCCCTGTATCTAACGATATCGTCTCTCCACCTACGCCGAGGTCTGCAGCCGGACCGATGGGCCCGGACTGTCACAGAATGGGTGCCATCGGATGGTCGCCGGCGTCGGGGCAAAAGCTACAAATAATAAATAAATATAAAAGAT
The DNA here is from genome assembly GCA_963506565.1 of Tachystola acroxantha. Classification (NCBI taxonomy): domain Eukaryota; kingdom Metazoa; phylum Arthropoda; class Insecta; order Lepidoptera; family Oecophoridae; genus Tachystola; species Tachystola acroxantha. The sequence continues at coordinate 7,586,013 of OY735893.1, forward strand.
ATCTAACTTTTATTGTATTTCAATTTCTTCAAATATACCTAGCTATAAATAAATATTTTTAATCATTATTTCTATCAGTCAATAATCATTTTTCCCTTTCCAGGCTTGCGACGAAGCTATAGAGAAGCTGTCCCTGGCTGCCAACAACCCTCAGGCCTCGCTGTATGGAGTGGTCAACCAGATCCTGTATCCTCTGGTCCAGGGATGCGAGTCCAAGGACTTGAAAATTATCAAGGTGAGTCATCATCAGGCAGTATCAGTCCACTGCTTTGGCCACAATAGACCTTTGAGGTCGAAGTGACCCTTGGGCTTGTACAGTGGAACACAGAGAAAGGTGTACAGGAGAGTTTTTAAGGTTGAGATTTTCTCAAAAACTACTTGCAAATATTCTTTCACTGTTTGATAGATAGATGACATTGCCAGATTCTGCCCCACCATCAAACGCAAGATGTACAAGATAACGAATAAATGTAAAAATATCTCCAGTTTTTAGTTTAAAATAAAGTTTTGTGCAAGTTGTACTTCGAATAAAAACAGCTTAATTAAGAATTCAGAAAATAGTAAGAAATCGAAGCGATTTATTCATTGTTTTCGTTATTCTTCTATAGGAGTTGCTAGAGTAGCAGAAAATTATATTGATTATGATTATGCAATATGATACCTGTAATAAGTCCCCAACAAAATGATAGGTACAGCTTAAATGGTCACGTAGTTTTGTAGGTGGGACAAAGCTCCATTGAAATGTGGCAATGTCTTTTAAAACTATGTAACTGTACAAGAATTATTCAATTCGGTCAGTAGTTTTTGAGAAAATCTCAACCTAATTGAAGCCCCATGTATACTTATCTCTGTCTTCGAGTGTACCAACACCCTGATATCAAATATTAATCAGTCCACTACTTGACATAGATTTTTTTTACCTATAACTCATCTCTCCATCTTCGCCGGGGTCTGCCCCGACGAATATGACATAGAATAATAATAAGTAAATAAAATAATGTTTATTATCTCACCACAAATAAGAATTCTATGATAGATATTATATATAAACGGGTATCACTCACTTATATTGTTGAAGTCGGCAATTAGACCGACAGTTTCGACCGATTGTGACGGTCTTTTTCAAGAGCGCGCCACGCCCTCACTAATTGCCGACTTCAACAATATAAGTGAGTGATATCCGTTAATATGTAATAATTTGTAGTAATGGCTCACTATAGTTTTAATTCTATGATAGATCTTACATTTTATTGCATGTGGAGAGACTATTGCCTAATCATAACTTAACATGCCTTAGCATAATTATATTGGATTATAACTTACTACTTGATTAATTTTTTTGTAAGCTTATGTAATTGGTGTATGGCAATAAATATATTTTCTATTATATTCTATAATCAAGGAGTTATTTTATTCTTCTGCCTTCTAGTTCTGCCTCGGCACCATCCAGCGGCTGATAGCTCAGCAGGGGATAGACGCCAAGGGTGCCCGGCATGTCGTGGACTGCCTCTTCAACCTCGGCCAGGCCGGAGTACTGGAACTAAAGCTTTTGCAGACCGCTGCACTGCTAATGACTACATCGGACCTGGTGCACGGAGATACTCTGGCGAGGGTAAGGTTTTTATTGAATCAATTAAATGTGAAGATCTGCAAAATTTCAAATAATGATCTTTAAAAATTAAACAGAGATCGTTATTGGAGAGCTCGGTGGCGCAGTGGTTACGATACGGAGGTCCCAGGTTCGATCCCCGACCAGGTCAGCCACGTACCAATGAGATGTTCTCCATTTTTCGAAGGAAAAACTTACGTATATTTACAGAATGCTCTCAAAACTATGAAAGAAAACATTGTGATGAAACCTGCATGTAGTTGAAAAAAATCTAAGGTGTGTAATCTACCAATCTGCACTGGGCCCGCTTGGTGGATCATGACCCTAATGGATGTAAGGGAAGGTCTGTACCCGAGCAATGTGGACATGAAAATGGACTCAAATTCAAATACACTTTATCGTACATAAAAAACACAAACAATTACAATACAGAAATGCAAAACAGCATGTACAATTTTGGCGGCCTTATCGCTAAAAGCGATTTCTTCCAGGCAACCAACTGTTGAGGGAATTTAATAATAGTAAAGTGAGAGAGGTAGAGGTACAAATACAAGAAGTCCATACCATTTAATTTTTAATTGTTTTTCATATGAAAAAGAATTAAAACTCATGATGATGATACCTTAAAGCCTCGTATCCACTAGGCAACAATTGCCGCGCAACACGTGACGCTCAACAAGATTGGCAACGTTGCACAACAACGCGCGACGTTGCCAGCTGGCGCGCAACATGACCAAATGGTACCGGTCCTCTGGTGGGGGTTGGTGACTCCGTGTAATATACTTACATATTATATTAAAAATTAGAACTCCCCATCGGCATACAAACCATACGTGGTTTCGCCTGAGATGGGAATGTAGATTTCAAATGTATATTTATAAAGAAGAGAGCTCGGTGGCTCAGTGGTTGGGTCAATGGACTTGCAATATGGAGGTCTCAGGTTCGATTCCCAGCTAGGGCAGCCATGTACCAATGAGTTATCCTCGGTTTTTTCGACGGAAAAACTTACGTACATTTACCGAGTGCTCTCAAAAACGATGAAGGAAAACATCGTGATGAAACCTGCATGTCGTAGAAAAAAAAAAATCTAAGGCATGTGAAATCCGCCAACCCGCACTGGGCCCGCGTGGTGGATTATGGCCCGAGCTCCCTCGATGTAAGGGAAGGTCTGTGCCCGAGCAGTGGGGCGATATAAATAGACTGATGATGATGATGATTTATAAAATGTCATTAAACAATAAATAAATAAATAAAAACAAAAACTCGCAAGTTCCTCGTCACGTCAAAAGTTGGCTAGTGGATACGATACTTCTGTGTTAGACCATAGTTTACACTACGTACCCTCCGTTCCGCAGACGATGGTGATGTGCATAAGGATGGTGTCGAGCAGTGACACGCGTGACGTGAGCACGGCGCACGCGGCCGCCGCCACTGTGAGGCAACTGGTCGCTCTGGTGTTCGAGAGGGCGCTCGCGGAGGCACATGGTAAGGTGGAACACAGAGAAAGGTGTACAGGAGTTTTTAAGGTTGAGATTTTCTCAAAAACTACTTGCAAATATTCTTTCACTGTTTGATAGATAAATGACAATGCCAGATTCTACCCCACCATCAACCGCAAGATGTACAAGATAACGAATAAATGTAAAAATTTCTCCGTTTTTTATTAAAATTATTGGTTTAAATTAAAATAAAGTTATGTACAAGTTGAGATTCGAAAAAAAACCAGCTTAATTAAGGATTCAGAAAATAGTAAGAAATCGAATCGATTTATTCATTGTTTTTGATATTATTCTATAGAAGTTCTTACACTGTTTGATAGATAAAGGTTAAAACTATGTAGCTGTAAAGGAATGATTAAATTCGGTCGACTAGTTTTTGAGAAAATCACAACCTTATTGAGGCCCCCTGTATACTTATCTCTGTCTTCGACTGTACGATGATTGTAAGATAAGATAATTCTTTATTGTACAGAATTTAGGTACATTTTGCAAATGGATTTGCACAATATATAATTCGCTAAATCCTACCTGTCCAGGCGTATACAATATTATTGCTAATGCTAAAATACTAATTAAAAATTATTTACTACAGTTTAAATTAAATATAACTACAAAACTACAATCAATTACAATAAAATATTCATAATTCAAATATCTATTTGAGATGGTTAACCGTTAGGCTTGTGACATACATTAATTCAGCACAGCGTTTTAATAATTTCGGGAAAAATAAAATTACAATAAACTCAACTATCAATGAAAAATATTAATTTGATGTGTATCGTTACTGTGCTTCGGAGTTTTTATTACATTTTAAGGTATTTTTTATTATTTTTTGTAACGATTTCTTTCACTGGAATTTGACCTAATAGACAATTCTAAGGTCATTGTGTAACTTGTGACGTACTTAGTTAAAAAAACGTTACTAATTTAATATTTATCATGAGTACCACCCCCAGTTTCATGGGCACAAATCCTAGCCAAGTGACGCCTACGAGCTTAAACAAATTATGATGATGATAATTAAAGAACAAATGATAACCTTACAATTGTTTTTCCAGGAGCCCTGAAGGTGAACCCAGCGGACGTCAGGCCTCAACCAAATATCAAGGCGCCGAAAGAATTGAAACCGTGTGCCGTTGATGCATACCTTATTTTACAAGTAAGCTTTCAGAGACAACCTGATAAAATGTGGTATTTCTGGACTCGATTACTGACGTAACCGAGGATATCAAGACTCTCTCGCCCAAGTGCATTGTACGGTTCCTGAGGGACGTTGGCCTTGGGAGCGAGATATAAGAACTTGGTGCGCGGCCACAATAGACCTTTGAGGTCGCAGTGACCCTTGGGCGTGTACCAACGCCGTGATATCAAATAATAATAATAAATACTGACGTCAGGTGCAGTTGTGGCCAAACCCATACTACCACTCATCTATCGCAGTGTCCTCTGTGTACATGCTCGTGCACTCAAGATGACCTAAGGCTACTTCCCGGGCTATAGAGGTCGCAAAATACTGGTGCGGTAAAATGACAATGCCAGATTCTGCCCCACCATCAACCGCAAGTTGTACAAGATAACGAATAAATGTAAAAATATCTCCGTTTTTTATTAAAATTATTGGTTTAAAATAAAGTTTTGTACAAGTTGTAAATGCAAATTCAAAAAATATATTGACGTGCAAAAATGTACTTGCAATAAAGAAATTTGACTTTGACATACAAATCAAGCGTAGAAATTCAAAATCACAATGTAACAATTCTCGACAGTTTACAATCTCGTGAGATTTATTATAAACTAACAATATTCACAATTTCTCGGTGTCATATCCATTTGTTTTCCAGGACATAATCCAGCTGATAAATGGCGACTCAGCTCATTGGCTGGTCGGCATTTCGGACGTACCGAAGACCTTCGGCCTGGAACTACTGGACACTGTTCTGACTGATTTCTCGCCCGTATTCTTTCAGGTATAATAAAATATATAAAAAAACCGGCCAAGTGCGAGTCGGCCTCGCCGGGGTACGGGGTACGGGGTTAGCCGTATCCCCCGTAAATTAATATAAGTGTGTTTAAAAAAAAAATGTTTGTTTGTATACTCTTTATTGTACAGTCGACGACAGAGATAAGTATACAGGGGGCCTCAATAAGGTTGAGATTTTCTCAAAAACTACTGAACCGAATTTTATAATTCTTTTACAGTTACATAGGTTTCACTTTTATCTATCAAACAGTGAAAGAATTTTGGCAATAGGTCAAGTAGTTTTTGAGAAAATCTCAACCTTAAAAACTCTCCTGTACACCTTTCTCTGTGCTCCACCGTACATAAATTTTACATAAGTAACACTCAACAAAAATATAAATAGAACTTATGTTGTACAAAGGCGGACTTATCCCGCTCGGGGGATTTCTTCCAGTCAACCATTGAGTAGTTGAAAAAGAAAATATTTTTGGGGAGATGTAATTTAAAATTTACAGTTTTCGGATTTTTTCCTTTACATGTGCTATAAGACCTAGCTTCTTGGCAAATCTCATGATTCTAGGTCATCGGGAAGTACCCTATAGGTTTTGAGTTTTTTTGCGTTTTCATACAAATATGCGCCAAAATTCGACATAGACGACCATATCTTTTGATTGCGTTAACATATAAGGTTGATTTTTTTCACGACTGCATGAGGTTGCAGACCTGAGAATTTGGTATTAATTTCAACTTGATACGTCCCCGCGTTTCTGAGATATAGGTCTTGACATACGGACAACAAAGTGATCCTATAAGGGTTCTTTATTTCCTTTTAAGGCACTGAACCCTAAAAATAGTAGCACTGTTAGTTCCCCTTGGATGTATAAGTACTACACTTTCAATAAAATTTAAAATACAAATAATCAATTATTTATTTTCAGATATCTGAATTCCGGTTCCTATTGAAAGAGCACGTGTGTGCGCTCATTATAAGACTGTTTTCACCTAACGTTAAGTACAGGTAAGAATAATAAATATTGAACAATAATACATAAGGAAACTATAAAAGTTTAGTGACTTTTTCGCCATTATCTACTTTTTCGTGACAACTTTAATTAAGGGCCTTCATAGAGCCAACTAGCGCCGCCAATCTTAAAAAAATAATATCTTCCAACATAATTAATTTGATTAAAAAAGCTATATACGAAATGTTTATTACGATAAATACTATTTTTCAATATACAATACATTTGGCAATGTCATTTGACATTGACTCCTATTTCCGCCTCCAGGGCCGCTTTCACCTCCTTGCACATCCCCGGCGCGCCGCCCCCGCAGCCCGCGGGCCAGACGAGCCCCGCGGTCGGGGACAGGCCACACTTCCCGGTCACAATGCGGCTCCTGAGGCTCGTCTCCATCATCATACACAAGTACCATGAGGTGTTGGTGAGTATCTAATTCTAGCATATGTCTAAGGCAGTTGTTCTACCGCCGGCGAGTAACTGTCGGCTATTATTTCGCGCAAGAAACGTGCAACAGATAGACCATTGATCATGCCGTCACTAGGCGGCACTGACAGAATACCAGCGCTGCGCGCGCACCGCACCGTGCGTGCGCGCGCGCAGCAACATGCTGAGTCAGCGCCCTTTCATTACTGCGACACACAGACAATACCTAAAATATTGTTCAACTTTCATTATTGTATAATTGTATTATTTCTATTTATATTGTAACCTTCTTTATTCTAGTTATCTATATTTATCTACCAATTGTGTATTTCTTCTGTGTATATGTATTGTGTGTTGTAGAAATGAATAAATGCTATCTATCATTCCGTGTAAACAAAAGAGACGCAGCGATACTCGCTCGGCGACATATTTTTTTAGTTCATCGCTGACCAAGTGTCGCCGTTAATTTCTAAGGTCATTGTGTGACTTGTGACGTACTTAGTTCAATTTTTTTTTGCAGTTTTGATTTACTAAAAAACCTTACCAATTCAATATTTATCATGAGTACAATCCCCAGTTTCAATTTGTCGAATGAATTCAAGGACTGTATGATAATAACCTTCGCAAGATGGCTGGCAGAGACTGGATGCAGAGGGCCCAGAGTAGGGTTGAGTGGCGCGCTTTGGGAGAGGCCTACGTCCAGCAGTGGACTGATACGGGCTGATGATGATGATGATACTGCGCTGTAGAGTTTTTACATTTTAAGGTATTAATTTTTCGCAACGATTTCTTTCATTGGAATTTGACCTAATGGTCATTTGTGTGAAAAGACATTGCCACTTTTCAATGGAGCTTTGCCCCACCTACAAAACTACGTGACCATTTAAGCTGTACCTATCATTTTGTTGGGGACTTATTACAGGTTTCATATTGCATATCATAATCAGTATCATTTTCTACTACTATCGCAACTCCTATAGAAAAATAACAAAAACAATGAATAAATCGCTTCGATTTCTTACTATTTTCTGAATTCTTAATTAAGCTGTTTTTTTCGAACCGCAACTTGTACAAAACTTTATTTTAAACCAGTAATTTTAATAAAAAACGGAGATTTTTTTACATTTATTCGTTAACTTGTACAACTTGCGGTTGATGGTGGGGCAGAATCTGGCATTGTCATTTTATTTGCAGTTTAGATTTACCAAAAAATCTTACCAATTCAGTATGTATCATGAGTACAACCCCCAGTTTCAATTTGTCGAATGAAGTCAAGGACACCCTGTATGATAATGGTATAATATAATCTTTCCCAGGTGACCGAATGCGAAATCTTCCTATCTCTCACAATAAAGTTCCTGGACCCCGACAAGCCTCTCTGGCAGCGAGCTTTAGCGCTGGAGGTTCTGCACAGAATGACCATACAACCAAGTAAGTTACTGTGTAATTTAAGACTACAGGCAAAATTGGCCCAAAAGGCGGCGGGCCAGCCATATAAAGTCGGTGTGTTCACGACATAAAACATTAATAATTAAGTCTCTTTGGAGCAATGTAAAAATATAAGTAGAAATAGGTACTAGGATTCGCATGCTGACTTTAGAATAGTTTTTGTTTAGTATATAAGTTTAAATTATGTTGCATTGCCCTGACAGGGTTCATGTTGAGTACTGGCCTTTTATGTAACACATAGAATTAACCACATGATCGCAATAAAACATTTTGACTTTTGGGGTTGCTATGACGAAAATAAACCAGGTGAAAAGTTATGTTTTTATCTTCGTAGCTAGTTTATCAAGTAAATAATGGATTCAGCGTTATTGTTGCGTCGACGGTGGTTCAGCAAATAATTAAACTAGGAGGGACACTAGGATTTTAATTGCTGATAATTATGAACGCACCCGGCGGATCGATTTATATCGTCCGCCTTATGGGAAGAATACGAAACACTTTAATCATCACCACATCCGATGTTTCGCAGGTCTGTTGCAAGCGTTCTGCTCCTGTTACGACATGCGTCCGCACGCGACCAACATCTTCCAGGACATCGTGAACGCGCTCGGCGCGTACGTGCAGAGCCTGTTCGTCGGCTCGCAACTCAACCAGCCGGGTGAGTGATAGCTCTGTTGTGCTTGGGTGTGATCTGTTGTGCTGGGGAGTAGTCTGTTGTACTGGGGAGTGATCTGTTGTACTGGGGTGTGATCTGTTGTACCAGGGAGTGATCTATTGTGCTGGGAGGGATCTGTTGTGCTGGGAGGTAATCTGTTGTATTGGGGAGTGTTTTGTTGTATTGGGGGTGATCTGTTGTACTGGGGAGTTATCTGTTGCACTGGGGGAGTGATCTGTTGTGCTGGGGTGTGATCTGTTGCACTTGGGGAGTGATCTGTTGCACTTGGGGAGTGATCTGTTGTGCTGGGGAGTGATCTGTTGTACCAGGGAGTGGTTTATTGTGCTGGGAGGGATCTGTTGTGCTGGGAGGTGATCTGTTGTACTGGGGAGTGATTTGTTGTATTGGGGAGTGATCTGTTGTACTGGGATGTGATCTGTTGCACTTGGGTAGTGATCTGTTGTGCTGGGGAGTGATTTGTTATATTGGGGAGTGATCTGTTGTACTGGGGAGTTATCTGTTGCAATTGGGGAGTGTTCTGTTGTGCTGGGGAGTAATAGCACTTGTAAGCTACGACATGCGTCCGCACGAGACCAACCAACATCTTAATGGACATTATCAATAAATCAATCAATATTATTAAATAGTAATTATACTCCTTCATAACATCACAATAAACACAACACAACAGAATTTCAATGATGAAATCTTTAAATAAAAACTACTGAGCCATCAACCAAACCAGAGAGTTTAAATTGTGTACAATATAATAATTTATCAACTGTTACTTCCCTGATATTTTAAACAGCCTAGCACTATCGTTAACGTGTGGCCTGGCTTGCCACATTGAAAACATCTCCTAGTCCTCATCACCAAACTTGTCTATATCTAGCGGTAACATCTCCTCCAAGTCCTTATTCACGGGGTGGTCTGCCCAAGACGATTCATCGTCTACAATCAGTCGGTCCTCTTCCTCAATTGAACTCTTCCCTTCTTCTCTAGGAGTATATTCGTCCAGGTCATAGGGAATAATGCTGTCATTGCTGGCGGCTTGCTCTGTGAAAACCGGGCGGTAAGTCAAGAAAAATTTGGTGGGTGTTGAAGTGTTTTAAGGATTGATGGCTGATTTGTAATGTCATCTACTTAATATTTTAAAAGACATTGCCACATTTGAATGGAGCTTTGCCCCACCTACAAAACTACGTGACCATTTAGGCTGTACCATTTTGTTGGAGACTATGGAGACAAAGTTCACGATCATCCCGGTCGCGATGAAATTTTTTCTCCATTTATCATTTGAAAGGGGATATATTTTTTTGCAGTAGGGTAGTTTGTTTTTTGAAGTAATTTCTGCTATAGTATGACCGTCTAAATCAGTCTTCGCCTGCGCGGTACAGGGAAGGCGACAACGGGGACCGAGAGAGGTGCGGGCGGCAGGCGGCTACATTACCCCCGCAGGCGAAGACTGATTTAGACGGTCATACTATAGTTAGGTTATTAACTTACCTATGCGGAGTATCTGCGAGGAGTTGGGAGCGCTGTTCTCATGCATCAGGATTTGAGAGTAAATCTTGATAATGGCTTCGCATTCCCGCATACAGTGGCGGTAACTTCTGAAGCGGTTGGATTGCGATGACAAGCGGCAACCCAGGCGTTCCCTAAGGGCATATATTTGTAGCAGAGGCTCCATACAAGTCTCCCATAGTACCCCTAGGTCACAGACCACTTACCCCCTAGACATGTAACAGCGCCCGTGTCTGCCCGCACATGAGCGCAACATTGCTTCGCAACACGTGTAACCTAGAGATATTATCGACATGAACGCATCTCTTTAATACGGCACCCCTGTCCCGCGCTTCGTCTCTATGCGCTCATCGTTGACAGAATTTTTCGCTTGCGTACCGATTTCATGTCTATTGCGTAAGTGGTCTGTGATCTAGGTAGAGACGATGGAATTCCATCTGCGGCATTCGTTGAAACATAACAGCTTAGCACATTCCATGGGCATGGCGCGATGAGTAGCGAACCTCGTCGCCGCTTTTAGGGTTCCGTGCCTGAAAAGGAACACTTTGTTGTCCGTCTGTTGTCTGTCCGTCTGTCTGTCAAGACCTATATCTCAGAAACGCGTGGACGGATCAATTTGAAATTAATACGAAATACTCAGGCCTGCAATCTCATGCAGCCGTGGTCACGATTAGACCATGATGGCTGCAATGCTGTCGAAATATCGAGACATCAATAATAAATGTTTAACGCGGTAATTCCCGTTTTATCTAATTAATATCAAACCGTGAAAGTTTAAAAAGTGATATGGTATTTAAAGTCCGAGGGAGTTGCGCGCTGTACTCACTCGGGGCTCTTTCCCGCGTGCAATTTACAGGCTCCCTACATGTGCTTGAGCAATCCCTTTGTGCTGCTCTGCAGTCTCCCACTGTAGGGGTACACGTCACAAGTACGCGGTTCGATGCCGGGCTGACCTTTTGCTTGATTCAGCTCTGCACCTCTTGCTGTGTCAGACGTGTGCGTATTCCGCAATCGCCTGTAGTTCGCCTCTGAGCTTACGAGATCGGTGTGAATCGCAATAATAGAAAAAGAATGGAAGACGTGACTCACGAGCAGTTCTGGTCGCGGAGGACGAAGGTCCACACCGGAGTGACTGGCTCCGGGCATGCGCCGGGCGAGAACCGCCGCGAACACCGGGATACGTATTGCCCAGATACGCTTAGTGATCGCTTCAGGTCTACAAAATATCGCGTCACATTTTTGAAAGCATAATGTCCGATAGATGGCGTTGCGCATACCCTTAGTATGTATATGCGATAAATGATTTTGGTGGTCGGACGTGGGCCTGTGGTGGCTCAGTTGGTAAGAGCGTGTCACGGAATGACAAGGTCGTAGGTTCAAGTATGTCCATGGCTAGAAATTTTTCATCATTTTAAAGTAAATATTTATTTATAACAACAAACCATTAACATATTTACGTAAATAAAAAATTATATAAAAATCGATAAATAATATACTTAAAAAATTAAATAAAATTCTAAAATAGTACCTACATGGACGCGGTATTCTAGCTGTGAGTGGCCTCTGCCAGTCACAGGTAGAACACCGCGTCCAAGTCGCTCCCATGCGGCAGGGTGCCCAAGAGAGCGGCCGCGTTACCCCTATGTATGGCCAAACTTATTCGTTGGCCGAGGTACGCACCCGCTCTCTTGTCACCCGTGACGTCGTCCACACGACTCGACAATTATTTGTAGAATTGCCGAGCGTCCGGTCCACACGGGCCCATCGTCTCCACTCCAAACGGCACAAATGTATAATATTATTTAATAGCCTCTAATGTCCCACTGCTGGGCAAATGTAGGAAAATGAAGTAAATACCTGTCCAACGAAGTTTAGTTATTTTAACAGGCTGTGTTTCTATTAGAGTTATTTGCTCACTGCCAGCGTATACCATTGCAATTGTAATAGCTACTGATGTAATTAACATCATTTTCAGCATTTTAGTTTGCGTATTTTTTATCTGTCCAATCTAAATTATAGCCGTCATTCCAAAATGATGGCGGAATCTCTTCTAGTTGGTCTAGACCTGCGGGCCTATTGTATGGATGACAGTTACTTGATCCAATAAGCCAAAGCCGTACATGTCGTAGGACATTTGTCCCCTAATGTATCCTTGGCTTTAAGCTGCCAGTGTAATTTTATTTTATTTTAGTTGTAAACAAACTGTATTTTACCTATTTTTCGTTCCGTTCGCTGTGGAGACGACGGGTTGCTGGGGGGCGGCATCAAAACAATTTATATTACTACCCCTCTACCTAAGCCGACGATCAATAATTAGAATTACTTTTTTACAAATTGAAAAAAAGACATAGCGAGAGATAACAGAGAGAGAGTCTTTAGAGAAGACAGAAAGAGATGGAAGTCTTTAGATGAGAATAGTGAGACACAGAGAGTGTCTCTCACTATTCTCATCTAAATTTAATGTTGACGATCTCATCTAATGTTGACGATCGGTTATTTCCCAGCAACAGCTTGTCTGTAGACAAAGGTCTCCTCTTAAGACTTCTATCGATCAATAATTAGAATTACTTTTTTACAAATTCACTTTTACAAATTCAAGACACTCTCTGTCTCTCACTATTCTCATCTAAAGACTTCCATCTCTTTCTGTCTTCTCTAAAGACTCTCTCTCTCTGTTATCTCTCGCTATGTCTTTTTTTCAATTTGTAAAAAAGTAATTCTAATTATTGATCGATAGAAGTCTTAAGAGGAGATCTTTGTCTACAGACAAGCTGTTGCTGGGAAATAACCGATCGTCAACGTTAACCAAATGAATCATATATGTTTATACGCTACCTGCGTCGACACACTGGCTCCCTTCCATGTGCAGTTCACGAGCAGGGCGGCGGCCGGCGCCGCGGAAAGCCTCAAGCGGCGCAAATATGCGGCTCTCAGCGAGAGCTACATATTTGTACCGTTTGGTGTAGAGACCATGGGGCCATGGGGACCAGAGGCGCGGCGACTGTTCAAGGAACTGTCGTCGCGCCTCATTGACTCGTCTGGTGACCAAAGGGCTGGCGCTTACCTCGGCCAGCGTATATCGCTGGCTATACAGCGAGGTAACATCGCCAGCCTTTTGGGCACTCTTCCGCAGGGCAGCGATTTGGCCCCAATTTTTTATTTATAGGTATATATTTATTTGTTTTTTAATATTCTTTTGTACATAGTTTTAACTATAGTTGAATGTTGTTTCTATAACAACTTTATTTCGTAAGTGCTGCTTTCGGCATCTCCGCCGGCGGCACACACGGCTTCTTGACTTTGTACTTGGCTATTTTACACCAGTACCTCTGCTGCAGGTTGCTCCACTCGCACGGGCCTTCGCACGCGACTCCGTTGGTCAGGCGAGCGTGGTCCGCTGTGTTGCAATGGTCCCATCTAAACACGTTAACGTTTCAATTTTATACTTATACTGTTAGCCATACTTTAAATCACGTTTATGACTAACATTTTTGCCTTGATGTTTATTGTTTAACACCAATATTATATATATTTTTTTAAATTTTTAAACGTGAAAGTTCTTGTCATTTTTGACAGTTCCTGTCATTCTTGACGGTTCTTGTCATTTTGGCAACGGTGTGTCTATCAAAAGTTATAGAATCCAACATTTGGGCGACATTACTATTGTAATTTTCGCCCGTAAGCAACTCGCCCAGTGTCATTAAAGCATGTGGGCCAGTTTACTACGTGAAAATTTACAAAAGGGAAACTCGCCCGCAGACCAGTTATTTTGTGGGCGAGTTTGCGACTAAGCCGAAAGAAACTAAGAGATAACTGCCCGTCGTCGGGAATGCGAATAGTCATTCAAACGGGAAGTAAATTAGACGCATAACGACGACTGCTGCGTAAGCCAGAAGTGTCGGGTTCGATTCCCAGGCGGGCAGAGTTTCTCTGCTTGTTTCATTATTATTATTATTATAAACTCACGCCTGATTTCCGTAGGGGTAGGCAGAGACGATGGACTTCCATCTGCTGCGATCCTGGCACACAACCCTTGCCTCCTCCACATTTATCAATCTCTTCATGCATGCTCCTCGGTTTGTAGTAGACCGTACTTGGCCCTTTTTCAAGACATCGAATTTGGTCGACGTACGTTCTCCTCGGTCTACCTCTGCCGACCCTTCCGTCAACATTCGCTCTGTGTATTTCTTTCGTTGTCCTTCCTTCACTCATTCGCTCTAAGTAATCAAACCAACGTAACATACCCTTTTCAATCCTATTTACTACATTGTCTTTCAGACCACACCGTTCTGTAATCACTACATTCCTAATCCTGTCACTCAGTTTCACCCCACACATACTACGCAATGAGCGCATCTCTGTAGAGATGCGAGTAGAATGCGATGAGAGTCTCATCCTTCATCTGCTTGTTTCATCGTTTAAATTAAACACAAACGTTATTCATATGTTTCTGTGCTAGTTGTAGATAATATGGAAGTCTGTTTCTGAAATAAATGATTTTATTATTATTCTCTTTATTCAATTTATCTCTTATTTAATATATTTATACATTTCAATTAGAAAAACAAATAGAAAAATATATAAATATAAAAAATAGCCACCCACCGGCAGCGGGATGCATTATTATTATTATATGTTAGATACCCATTATTAAAACGTAGCACACCACTCTCGCTTCCATCACATTTATCAATCTATTTAAATTCATGCACGCTCGTCGGTTTGTAGTAGACCGGAGTGAACTTGGCCCTGTCCTAAAACACCGCTTATTTGGTCGACTTATTGGTGTACAGTCGAAGACAGAGATAAGTATACAGGGAGCCTCAATAAGGTTGAGTTTTTCTCAAAAACTACTCGACCGAATTTAATAGTTATTTTACAGTTCACTGTTTGATAGTTAAAAGTAGTTGTTATGTATGTAGTTTTAACTTTTAACTATCAAACAGTGAACGAATTTTTGCAATTGGTCAAGTAGTTTTTGAGAAAATCTCAACCTTAAAAACTCTCCTGTACACCTTTCTCTGTGTTCCACCGTACCTCTGCCGACCCTTCCACTAACATTCGCTCTATAGATATATTTATTCCGTTACTCTTCTTTCAACTGTCGGATACATGCAGAATGTGGAATGATCTGTCCCTGCCGTCTTTCCACAGAGATATGATATAAGATGCTTTAATAGATACGTCCTTTTAGGTCGGCAGTGATTCAGCAACCTTTCCGGTGTTGTTATGCCTCTAAGCGACGATGACCGCTTACTATCAGGTGGCTAGTCTGCTTGTCTGCTACCTTTTCACATAAAAACAATATGAGAAGTCAATAAGAGTACAGTTTGTATCCTGTGAGACACCATTCGTGCTCCCCGCCGTAGCGTGCGCAGTTGCTGAGGCAGTACCCGTTGTTGCCACGTCGGGAATTTGTGTGGAACCTGCAATTATAGAGAAACTATCATCAATTGTAATATAGCGAAAAATGGCAGTCTTTAGAAGAGGACAGCGAAAGACACAGAGAGATTTAAGTCTTTAGAGGACAAACTAACAACACTATAAGCCACAGACCACTTACCCAATAGACATGAAATCGTTACAAAAGACATTGCCACATTTCAATGGAGCTTTGCCCCACCTACAAAACTACGTGACCATTTAAGCTGTACCTATCATTTTGTTGGGGACTTATTACAGGTTTCATATTGCATAATCATAATCAGTATCATTTTCTACTACTCTCGCAACTCCTATAGAAGAATAACAAAAACAATGAATAATTCCCTTCGATTTCTTACTATTTTCTGAATTCTTAATTAAGCTGTTTTTTCGACTCGCAACTTGTACATAACTTTATTTTAAACCAATAATTTTAATAAAAACGGAGATTCGTTTTCTGACATCTGATTAATAATAATTTTATTAATAATGAATTGACCATGAATTGTATAGTGCATTGGTGTTTGACTGTAATGCTGTACTTTTTTTGAATAAATAAATAAATAAATAAATCTTGTACAACTTGCGGTTGATGGTGGGGCAGAATCTGTCATTGTCATTTGCACATGAAAAATTCTGTCAACAATGAGCGCATAGAGACGAAGCGGGGGACAGGGGTGCCGTATTAAAGAGATGCGTCCATGTCGATAATATCATGACACGTGTCGCGAAGCAATGTTGCGTTCATGTGCGGGCAGAAACGGGCGCCCTCCTGTTACAGGTCTATGGGGTAAGTGGTATTTGTTAGAGGATGACCTGTTGCTGGAAAATAACCGATAAATAACTTTAGCGTTTGTTACGTTTTGTTTCTTTGTTCTTAAATAACAATTGTGCTAGCTAGTGCTAGCTCTAGCTACGCTCCATGTGACCTTATGTAACAATCGTTTGTAAGTTATATAAGTATATCGTATTTAAGTTCTATTTATCATTGTCTGTATATGACTGTGTGTTTCCCTGAATAAAATAAAATAAAATAAAAAAATTGTGAAAACTTGTTAAATGGCAATAAAGGCTCATTTATTGTTATAATTAGAATTACGTTTTCACCAAATGCAAAGTATGTGTTTCTATAGCCACTTTATATTGTGTCCTGAACTGCGCCTTTTTGTATTAATATATATAATAAATAATAAATAAATAGAAAGGGACTGGATGCAGAGGGCCGAGAGTAGGGTTGATTGGCGCGCTTTGGGAGAGGCCTACGTCCAGCAGTGGACTGATACGGGCTGATGATGATGATGAAATAGAAAGTATCATAAATTAACTTCCAGGGACTGGATGTAAGGAAAAAACAGTTTCCTCGATGTAAGGGAAGGTCGTGGACAATTACGATGTATGGATATAATATTTTGATAATGGCAAAGATAAGTTGGTTACTCAATCTAGTTTATCTTTCCGTTACAGTAAAGTAAGCTGCGTGCCCTGCATGGAAGCCAAAAGCCTGCACAGACGGTTTTTTTAAATTTCCTTATCAATTCACAAACCTTGGTGCCGGAGTGCCTACTAGAGTACAAGTAATACGGTGTCCCGCAGGGTTGATCGCACATAGGCCTTTGATACAGTCACCAAGACACGTCGAGATGCCGTCAGTTCCCTTGGCCACTTTAGTGTAATGATATCGTTTGTCTAATTCCTTCGTTAACACTACTTTAAGTAACAAATATGCTGTACATAGTTGTAGAAACATGGTTATATATCGAAGTAAGATTAAGATGTGAATTAGTGTGAAATTGACTTTATATAACTATAGCTGTGGCCAAAGGTTATTGATGAAAAGTTAAATGTAATTTGATGCTTTTAATCAATTTGTATTTTTGTGATAGAGCTCGGTGGCTCAGTGGTTGGGTCAATGGACTTGCGATACGGGTCCCAGGTTCGATTCCCAGCCAGGGCAGTTATGCACCAATGAGTTATCCTCGGTTTTTTCGACGGAAAAACTTATCTACATTTACCGAGTGCTCTCAAAAAAGGTGAAGGAAAAACATCGTAATGAAACCTGCATGCCGTAGAAAAAAAATCTAAGGCATGTGAAATCGCCATCCGCAATGGGCCCGCGTGGTGAATCATGGCCCCAGCTCCCTCGATGTAAGGAAAGGTGTAAAAATAATTTTATACTATAATGCTGTTATTTATAAACCTAGTTAAACCTCAATTTCTTTAAATCATGTTACTATCCCTTTCACACTTCGTTAAAAGAAAGTTAAAATAGAAAGAGACAGGGTGACTAAACGGTTGCATAACGTTAATGAATAAAGTTTATGAATACGCGCCTCAGGATCCGCCATCATTTTGGAATGGCGGATTGATTTTTTATTTGTTTAATTTTCTATTTACATGAATACTCTAAATAACTTGACATTGGCGAAATTATCTCTTGAATAAGAGTAGAAGCCATTCAAATAAAAATAGAATAGAATAGAATAGAATACGCGCCTAATAGAATTTGCGCTCTACCGGTCGGCAGACAATCGGAATTTAATTAATCGAATTGCATTTTATTGGAATTAAGTAAAAATATGTTTATTTATTTATTTTATTAATGGACTCGACAGTTCGTCATTTGTCAATGTCATGTTACAGAAAATTCAATGTATAATAGTCTTCTATCTTCATCCAGGGGAGTCGCCGTAGCGTCATCACCCTGGGTAGCCGCGTCTTCTTGTGTTCATCCACAGGAGACGCCGTAGCGTCAATCACTGTGGACGAAGCAGCTGGACAGTCACGTTCACTCCCGAGCTCGTTGTGGGAATCTTGCCCATGGCGCCAAACTTCAGATCCTGCTTGAATTCTCCAATAACTTCACCATACGCGAACATTTTCTGTATAATTTAACGTAATATTAAACACAAAACACCCGCTGTAAACAATTAAAATGAAAATTATTAAATAATTTCGCAACCGTCGTTTCCCGCCATTTTCAAAAACCCCTAAAAATATGTTGTTCCAGGTGCGTCTGGCATTCCTCAGCAGTCCGGGTTCTATTGGAAAGGCGTTTGGTTGCCGCTCTGCGTCACGTTCGAGCCGGGCACAGCCAAATCCGTTTAGTGAGTACCAAAAAAAACACGACAGTCAACGCAATCAAAAGATATGGCCGTTTATATCGAATTTGTATGAAAACGGGAATCAAAACCTATAGAAAAAATTCGAAAACTGTAAATTTGTAATTACTTACATCATCCAAAAAGATATTTTTTTCGATTATTGCGATTACAAACTTATCTTTACAGCTGGCTCGCTGATGCAATCGAGCCGTATATATAAGTTTGTATACAGGGTGTAACGTAAAGGGTATATGAAGCCGAAGGGAGGGTGTTCACTATCGGTATCTGAACAACTTTTGTTCTACGACTTTTCGAATAAAATAATAAAAATAAATTAATATCTCCTACAAATTGATCAGCTGACCGGTACGAAACGTATGGAAAGTCAAAAAATAAATTCGCTAAAATCGAAAAGTCGTAGAACAAAAGTTGTTCAGTTATCGATACTGAACATCCTCCCTTCGGCTTCATATACCCTTTACGTTACACCCTGTATAAATCTAGTTTATCTTTTCGTTAGAGAAATATTACGGGGTTAAGTTGCGTTGCACGGAAGCCGACGCGCGAGTCCGCCCCACTTGGCAGTTTTTTTGTCTATAGTTTAATTCTCAATACATGTCCATATTGCAGCATAGACATGTTGGACCGCACCGAGGCGCCGACGATCCAGGACGGCTACGGCATCTCCGTGGCGTACGCGTGCCTCATGGAGACCATACGCTCCATAGCGATCACTGTGGAGGGAGACGAATATTTCAGGTATAGCGGATCTCTTCTTACATATCTCTTTATTACAAGTAATAAATTAGGAACTCGTAGGCCAGTTGCAAGTACACGTTGAAAACGATCGTACAGGTTAAGCAACGTTGGGCGAGGTCAGTACCTGGATGGGTGCCTGCTAGTGACACTTTCATCTGAGCCCCTCCGTGCCTCGGGGCGCACGTTAAGCAGTTGGTCCCGGTTGCTGTCGCTTGACAGCAGTCGTTAGGCCACGTCAAAGGCCTACGGGCGGCCTGAATAACTATGACAAATAGGTTTGGTCACTAAACCACACGAGATAAGACAAGAATACAACTCTAGCATCCTCCACATTCATCAATCAATTTTAGCTTGCGTAACCCCATAATCGACAATTCTTTTACAGACTTCAAGAACTCTACGATGACATCCAGAACGAGAGAGAAGAAAGAGAAGTGAACTCCAATAAGAATGGCAACAGTCTAGCGGAGACAACAGAGACCAATGACGTCACCAATAACGGGCATAGTGAAAGCGACCAGAACTCCAATGTGGTGGAGAAGATTGACGGTGACGCCGAGGGGAAAGAGAGTCAGCTGAGGATGCAGGCAAGTTTCACGCACGCTACTGCGACTCCCCTGGGCCTGGAGGAAGATAGAAGACTATTATATATTGAATTTTCTGTAACATGACATTGGCAAATGACGAACTGTCGAGTCCATTAATAGTAATAATAATAAAAGTAAAAGCACTCAAAACATTCCAAACCACATAGATTATCCAAAAACATTACATCGTCCGTTTCACATAACTTCATCTTTTCCGTAATGACCTTCCCATAACGTCGGCTTTTCCATAATTCCCGTTTCTCATAACGCCCGCTTTCCCAGCACTTGATGCTTCCCATAACCTCGTATTACTTCTATTGTGTTACAGCTCCTGAAGTCATCCTGGTGCGGCCTCGTGTGGGGTCTGTCGGTGTTGGCTGAGGCCAGCATCGGAGAGCTGGAGAGTATCCTGCGAGCCATACAGACCCTCGCCAGGGTCAGCGGGAAGGTCAGTGGATAGTTAGCACTTAGCAGTGTCACGGATACCATTGAATGTTGGGTATAACAAGAATAATCATGGTATTTTTATAGTTCCGAACCTCAAGAGGAAAAAAGGAACCCTTATAGGATCACTTTGTTGTCCGTCCGTCTGTCAAGACCTATATCTCAGAAACGCGTGGTGATTAATACAAAATACTTAGGTCTACAATCTCATGCAGCCGTGAAAAAATCAACCTTCTACGTCAACGCAATCAAAAGATATCGCTGTTGATGTCGCCTTTTCTCGCATATTTGTATGAAAATGCAAGAAAACCAAAACCTATAGGGTACTTCCCGTTGACCTAGAATCATGAAATGGCAAGAAGCTAGGACTTACAGCACAAGTAAAAGAAAATAATCCAATGGAACACCAACAGCTTATAAACTAGTATATTGTTATTTGGTGATGAGATTAAAAATATCGGTCTTTACTTGTACTATAATGGTGGCACTTCACTTGGTTATTCGCATTCGCTATTGGGTGTTTGTCGTATTTGTCAAATACATGACGTACAGTCGAAGACAGAGATAAGTATACAGGGGGCCTCAATAAGGTTGAGGTTTCCTCAAAAACTATTGGACTGAATTTAATAATTCTTTTACAGTTACATAGTTTTAATTTTTATCTAACACACTGAAAGAATTTTTGCAATAGGTCAAGCAGTTTTTGAGAAAATCTAACCCTAAAAAACTCTCCTGTACACCTTTCTCTGTGTTCCACCGTACATACAAATAAGACGAATATTCTGTCAAGAATACCCACCACATATGGCAATTATGACAAATACGCAAATACGAATAGCCAAGTGAAGTGTCACCATAAGACATAGTTTCTTGCCTTTCATGGTTCTATGTTCTCTTAAGGTACGGAACCCCTAAAAAAGTCCTTTCCGTAATGTATGTCAGGTGGAGCACACTGTGGGTCGCGACGCGTGTATGAGCGCCCTGTGCCGCGCCGCGCTGCCCGCCCAGTACTGCGTGCCCGCGCTCGGCGCGCTGCCGTGTCCGTGGCGCCGCGAGCCGCAGGGCGCCGCGCCCGACACCGACTGCAGGCACCAGGTCGTGTGGGTGGGCACGCCGCTGCCGACTGCAGCGCCGCCACCAGGTCAGTCACTGACCACCCCAGCTCCCCGTCGCCTAAAGCAACGGGTTTGAGCCGATCCGCACAACTCCAGCATCCCAAGCGTTCAATCCCACCGCTCAGATTATTATTCAGCGAGCTCACGCCCGGATAGAGAGTACCCACAGACCACTTACCCCATAGACCTGTAACAGGAGGGCGCCCGTGTCTGCCCGCACGTGAGCGCAATGTTGCTTCGCAACACGTGTAACCTAGAGCGCACCAAACTTCAGATCCTGCTTGAATCCTCCAATAAATTCACCATACTGTCATTCGCGAACATTTTCTGATTAATTTAACGTAAATATTAAACACAACATAACCACTGTAGACATTAAAGTATAAATTATCTATATTTAATATTTTTATTATAATAATTTTGCAACCGTCGTTTTCCACCACTGCAGGAGGGCGCCCGTATCTGACACATGCGCGCAAAATTGCTTCGCGCCACGTGTAACCTAGAGATATTATCGACATGGACGATATCTTTAATACGGTCCCCCGCTTCGTCTCTATGCGCTAATCGTTTACATAATGTTTCGCTTGCAAATTTGTACCGATTTCATGTCTATGGGGTAAGTGGTCTGTG
The DNA here is from genome assembly GCA_963506565.1 of Tachystola acroxantha. Classification (NCBI taxonomy): domain Eukaryota; kingdom Metazoa; phylum Arthropoda; class Insecta; order Lepidoptera; family Oecophoridae; genus Tachystola; species Tachystola acroxantha. Next base: position 7,608,220 of record OY735893.1, read on the forward strand.
AGAGTACCTCAAGGCCCGCACTTCTGCACCGAAGTTAGGGGTGAAACGACTCCGGATATAAAGTGTAACACTTTGGACTATTTTTATTACCTGCGCCGTAAGAGTTGAAATCGTACTGCAAGTATTTCCATTGATCTGCTGTTGTCCATAGTCTGTTGTTGTTAGCGCTCGAGCTTATGGTGGCAACTCATGGTAATGGTCTATTGTCTTGCAGGTCAACAGCAGTCGTTCGTGATGGTGACCTCTCGCCACGTGACCGCCATGAAGGCGCTGCTGTGCGCCGCGCAGCGCGACGGCGACACCATACAGCAGGCGTGGCTGCCGGTCCTCACCACGCTGCAGCATCTGGTGAGTGACGGGAGAGGGAGGACAGACACCTACGTCCCGAACGTTAAGCGTCGTTGGGACGTAGACTTGAATTGGTGACCTAGTAATATTATCATCTGAGCCCCTCCGTGCCTCGTGGCTCACGTTAAGCAGTTGGTGCTGTCGCTCGGCAGCAATCGTCAGGCAGAGACTTACGGGCGGCCTGAACTCTGACACGTGAAGAAGAAGGAATATAAGCTATACCGAGATTTTAGACTCATCATTATCAGTCCACTGCTGGACGTAGGCCTCTCCCAAAGCACGCCACTCAACCCGACTCTTGGTCTTTTGCATCCAGTTTCTGCCAGCCATCTTGCGAAGGTCATCTCTCCATCTGTGTAGAGTGTGCTAGGTATTGTGAGAAGACCTATTAAATCCTGTACCGTAATTCGAAGCCTAATAAAACAATATGAGAATAACATTCTTGATTTCCGCTTTCCGAAGTCATAATACGTCACGTCCGCAAGCCCTTTCCTCCCACGCGCTCCCCGCACCCCACCACTACCGACGGCAGCTAGGCGGGGAATCGCCATTTCACTTCATTGGCATTAAATTTCCCGACCCGTACGGTCGCCTAACCTAACCTAGCGTGAGGTTGACCGAATTTAATTTATTTTAGTCATATTATACGTAGCAAAGTATTTGCAAATCTTTACTTATAAAAGTGAAAGATAAAATAATTTCACCACGTTTCTGTGGTGCATATTTTTAACGGTGTTACCGTTCGGTTTGATTTTATTAATTATAAAAGTATTAGAAACGTCCGGCCCGCCAGCAGGAGGAGACGAATACGGAAGAAGGAAGGATAGCAGCAACAGGTGTGTTTAACATGGCGCGATATTATGTTCTAACGGCGGCGCTCGCAAGCAACGTTGCGTTAAGGAATGTTCGCTAAACTGTAAGTTACATCGCTCATTACTTTAAGCATGCAAATTGAAGTTGTTTCTTCAGTATTGGGGCCATTAGTGCTACGCAACTCGCAAGGCACACCCGAGTCCAAACATAAGGGTAATTAACGGGAACCCGAACACGTGGGTACTCGCACCCCCAGAATAGGGTAACTGGCCCAGGAGTACTGAATTCAATCGCTCTGTGCGCACATATTGGATTTCAACTATTTAACCTTAAAATACCCTCGTTATTTTCAATATTCATATTAATTTGATACACGTGGTGTTAATTTGCTTATAACTATACAAGAACTATAAGACGACCACTCATTAGGGCAGTGCAGTGGACAGAACACGATATTTTATTTCATTTATATACTTAACGTGATTTTGTCTTAGAAATATGCATACCATGCAATACCTAAATACAATACTCGCAATGCACGTACACGTTGTGGCAACATGTTGGCGACGCCAGCTGGCATTCTACGGCAGTCTGACGCCACTATCAAGGATTAACTAACATTAGGATAAGCTTTTTTCCAGGATTAACTAATTTTTTCAGCGGAGTAAGTCTAGTGTACGAAACATTAAACCCTGTATTCTGTTGACATCGAGGGAGTAAGACTGTTTTACAGTAATGTTCAGTGTAAAGATGGATTCGGAATCTCGAATACGCTGAAATTTCAAAATGGAAATCGTGGCAATGCTGATTACCATACACTGTAGTTTCCAGCTGATTGGCTGGCGCGCAAATTGTGGCACGAGTTGTTGGTGTGAGAACGCAATCTAATAGTTATTGTGCCGCGCAAACCGTGCCGCGCACGTGCGTTCTGGTTTGACAACACATGCAGCGTCGCCACAGGAAGCTGATAGTATGAATAAATACTAATGACAAGGATTGCATTTCCTGTGCACCACAGAAATATCCTTTTCCCAACTTGTGGGTCAACATCAGTAATGGTGCAATGAGACAATTGGAGAGGGGTAAGTAAGTACCGAGTGACTAGAGACGTTCTCCAATTAACAGATCAGAGCGGACTCTTCCTCGTCCCACCGGGTCAGGAGAGTCGCGTCTAGCATGAGTCCTATGCTTTTCATGTCGATCAGTTGAGCTACCACCATTGGGAACAGAACGGGCTCCGCCCTACATTCCTATACCGGCTTCTACCTTATTCCGGTCATGACATCATGTTACGAGACTACAACACCAAGAATACACCGCGCCTCACAGAAAGAAAGCACAACGAGCTATTATCCCAAGGGGTCCTACAGTACTTCCCCAAAGGGTTTCCTAACTGATGAGTTCAATTAAGTCTCTTAAACTCAACGAGTGTCGGACTTTCGCGTGACTCAGAACTACTACGACAACAAAAGTATTTGGATTGCCATCGTGTACCATTGGCTTCACCTACAGATGCTGTCTCCGATACGTCTACAGAGGCGGCCTCCATACCATATTTGCCACCCGGAACCCGAGTTACGCTCTGAGATCGCCTGGCGAATGGGTCTTTCATGTGGCTAACAAGTCGAAATATAATTTGAATAAGAATGAAGATGTATTGTCATTCCGCAGACATCGTAGAAGTTAATTTGATATTAATAAATTGGCAAAATGGGAACCAGTTTACCAAGGACTACCCACAAGCAAACCTCATAATCCCCACGGGACTAGAGTTATGTACTATCATGCCAATCGAACTGCTGAAAGGCGGCGAGGACCACTGCCTAGGTATGCTGAGCTGGTGTGGTATAGAGGTCAAGGGACTACAGACTCCCTCTCGGACCCACAGACATCTGTTGCATTGCATTGATGTACTTATCATAATAGAAACTACCAATCTTGGTTGGAATGCGGAAATTAGACCTAGATCTACTCCTAGATCATGATTACCAAAGCTAGAAGAGTACTGTTCACATTGTATTACATTCTAATACAGAAGATACTATTACGTACTATTACGTCATCCATACTTTAAGCACCAATACCCGCGCCTTGCGGTTTCGTATTACGCCGTACTATACTAGTACGCGTATTGTGCATAATATGACATCTCCGTTCGCCGGGTTATTAATTTCCGAACACTTCGACAGACCCTAAACGATAACAACATTGTCGTCGCCTACCCTCACAACGAAGGCGCGACAATACGTAATGTAGAAAATGTAAACAATGCAATCTACTTGCAATAAGTGATTTGAACCTGACTACATGATTAAAATCTTTCAACTTACAACTACCTACATAAAGACATTAAGATAGAAAATAATGTATTCATATTATTATGGATATACGGCGATCGATTGCTAGAATCGGATTTTAGCGAACAGAACTCCATCGTCACTGGTCCCTCCCCCGGCGGAGCCAGTACATGGTAGTTGGCGCAGCACAGGCAGGTCGGCCCTTACATGTGCCGTGTTACGATACTGGAAATAGAATAAAATGTAACTCAATTCTAATTATGATTCTCGCCCCAATGGTTTTCGACCTTTGTCAGCGTGTAACAAAGTATCAGAGTTATATACGATAAGCCGGTTTTTGTAGCAATTATATCCGTCGTGTCGTGTATATGTTGCCTACCAACGGTGAGAGACAATAACATACAAACTGATTTGTTCTACCCACAACATCAATAATGTTGTTTTGTTTGAATCCCTACACTATTACAATTATCATAATTGTAGGTAGTGAATTTATTAGGGAACGATATCATCGAAAAATTCTCGTTACATTTCTACCTGTGATTTCTACCTGAAAAGGCTTCAAAGCGAACGTTTTTTAGGCATGATGATTGTGGTTTTGTGACCAACCCTATTCCATCTAAACCTGTCACAATTGTCTAACGACCGACTACTGTTAAAAGACAACAATCCGAACCGATTGTTTTACGGCTCATACGAAAATTTATCTAGCGGTCACCCATCCAAGTACAAACTGCACCCAACATTGGTGAACGTGTACCTACGATCTTTTTCAGCGCGTTCTCACAATCGGACCACGAACCTTGTGACTTGAAGCGTGGCACTGTTTGGTATATAGTGTACAGAAATTATATGTAGTGCCAGCCTTCTAATAGCTATGTAACCGCGGAGCGTCGGCTTCACTTAGCTGCGCTTCTCGACCATATATTCGAATTCAAAGTTATTTTCTTGCCGGCTACGCTGCGCATATTATACCTCCCGCCCGGTCGGGGGGCTTCAACGTACAGTCAAGTTTTTTATTCCCATAAATCGAGTATACTTTAAATTATGCACTAGTTCATAGAAAATAATGAAGAATAGACATGGAACGGACTTAAACACACAAAAATATATAGAATGTTCTAATTTGTTCACCGAGCATGGATAATGCGTAATACAAATTCGTTTCTAACCGAATGTTAGACGTGGTTGTCGGAATACTACTACTATTGTCCGATATATGGATTTGCATAACATACCCTTTAAGTATGTATAATACGATGAAGATTGTCGGTGGACGTGGCCTGTGGTCGCTCAGTTGGTAAGAGCGCGACACGGAATGGCAAGGTCGCAACTTCAAGTCCTGCCCACGGCAAGAATTTTTTCATCAGGTTCTAATATATAGAATATATTATATATTTTTCAAAGATTTTACTTATCACGGCCGGTTCCTTGTGCCGTTTGTTGCAAACAGCGCCGCAGTGCGGTGGCAATGTGCAACTTATTCCGGTGAAGTTTTACAATACAGTTTATGGATAAGGTTTAATAGGAATGGTTCAAACAAAACTCGCCACCCAGGTCAGTTTTCGAAACCAATTCTTAAAATCTGTCGATTTAATTAATTAATCCGAATCAAATAAGGCCTCTAATATATAGCTCGTGAACGCCATTGTTCCCCATGTTATGCGAGCGAGACTCTAAAACTTTCCTCTCAGATACTAAGAAGTTGATGGGAGATCCACCGAGTTGGATGAGGATTTTCATATTGATACAAACTCTCTGATACATCTATACATTTTGTATATTATAGAGTTTACACCCAAACAATTTGGCGAATTTGAAGCAGGGGTTTATTGTGTAACCTAACATCAAGTGTATAAAACCTACTTACGGTTTACCTACCTAGAGGTATACATTGTGAAAATTGTATTTTAACTCAATGCGATGATTTATAACTAGATTAAACTGCACAGCTGTAAGTACAGCAGGTGATGAGAAATTTGTTGGGTAATTTAACTAAGGTACCTAACATGCCCGCAAGCGGCACCTTTCTGTCAATACCTTCAAAAAGGTCAAGATATCCGATTTCATCACCTTTCTGTCAATACCTTCAAAAAGGTCAAGATATCCGATTTCATATGAAATTCAGGATATTTTCTTTTTTAATCGATTAGATCAGCGCAAAGGCATACCATAGGTACAAATGTAGATAAACTGACAATCAGTTAAGTATTTGTTACACAGGTTACAAATGATATGGGTACCTACTAAAGGATAATGATTGTTCATAATCGTACTATTTCGATGCATAGAGTATGGCTCTTTTTGCTTATGTATTAAGATAATCTAGTATGCTCGCTCATACTACAAGGCTTTACATATTTTGCTTAAATCAATTAAGCAGATCACATTGGCATATTTAATTGGTACCACCACCACTACCACCAGGCGATAACAAACACGTCTCTCATATTGTTTTATTAGGCTTCGAATTACGGTACAGGATTTAATAGAGACGTTTTACCTGAAAATAAAACGTTTATTAAATACTTACCTAATTCGAAGCCTAACACTTTCTAATTCTGCCTGGTGGCTTTTATATGAGAGATGCAATGAAGTGAAATGGCGATTCCCCGCCTAGCTGCCGTCGGTAGTGGTGGGGTGCGGGGAGCGCGTGGGAGGAAAGGGCTTGCGGACGTGACGTATTATGACTTCGGAAAGCGGAAATCAAGAATGTTATTCTCATATTGTTTTATTAGGCTTCGAATTAGGTAAGTATTTAATAAACGTTTTATTTTCAGGTAAAACGTCTCTATTATCATCTTGTATTAACAAACGTCTTCCAAGTTCTGATACTCTATAATAGAGGTATACATCCTTGGCATTCTTGTAAACATGCTAATGTTTCGTATACATTGACGATTTTGTTCGTGGCAGGTCTGGATTTTGGGTCTGAAGCCGTCGACGGGTGGCAGCATGAAAGCCAGTCGCGCCAGTGCAGACGCTAACGCCGTCATGAGCACGTCAGCGGTCATGGCCGACCTGCCAGGTTAGTTACACTTTTACCTTGACCTTTGAGGTCGCAGTGACCCTTTGGCTTAAACCACCTTGATAGTAAATAATACACTGTACGCGTTGCCGCACATATACCCACCCGGCATCGCCTCGCTGTCAACCACTTGTCAAAATATTGCGAGGCGATGCCGTTAAAGAGGCGATGAGGCGGCGCTTATCCCGTGCCGGGACGTTAGGCATTTGTCCGACCGCCGGCGATGAGCGAGTAGCGAGTAAAGCTGTCAACTATAAAACGAGTGGGCGAGCGGCGAGTGGTGAGTATAGTTTTGTAGCTCGGCTATCAGCGAGTGTCGCTGATGGCTCGATCACACGTACCGAGCAAACGGGCGAGACAGTAAAATGGTTCTCGGCCGAGACAGTGATGTAAGCGAGTAGCTGTTCACACGTATTTTGAAATTAGCACAGTCAGTTCAGTTCTGTTGAGACCACGATTGGGACACGATGGATCGTAAAAAGATTATTAGAAAATATACAAAGTTACTCATTCCACTATTAGCAGAAGAATTAAAGGAATTGTTGGAAAAAGAGCAACGCCGGATTTGGACAAGACCATGGATGTTGAGAAGATCTGATTTTGGCGCTACAAACACTGTTTTTAAAGAATTAGAGGTAGAAGATCCTGCTGAATTTAAAATTATCGCGAGAAAAGGCGCGCGCGGTGACGTGACGACAATCATGCATGTGGCCGAGTGGCGAGTTGCGAGATGTGTGCACGTTCAGAACTTCAGACACACCGAGTGAGCGAGCGAGACAGTGCGGGGAAGCGGGAGGGTGGACACTCGGCCTAGTAAATAGAACGGGTGCCGAGCTCCTGTCTCGCCGCTTCGTTCGGCCGAGCGCTCGGCCGAGCACTCGGCGCTATGTTTATACGTACCGAGTACTCGGCCGAGAGCACTGTCTCGCCCATTTGCTCGGTACGTGTGATCAAGGCATGAGCGACGGGCGATTACTCGCTTCACTCGCCAGTGTAGCTCAGCGAGTGGGCGAGTGTCGCCGAGCGATGGGATGTGACGACAAAATAGCCGAGCGAGTACTCGCCCGCGGTGTGAACAGTTTTGTTTACATGGAATAGTATCTTTTGTACGGTGGAACACAGAGAAAGGTGTACAGGAGAGTTTTTAAGGTTGAGATTTTCTCTTGACCTATTGCAAAAATTCTTTCACTGTTTGATAGATAAAAGTTAAAACTATGTAGTGTAAAATAATTATATTAAATTCGGTCCAGTAGTTTTTGAGAAAATCTCAACCTTATTGAGGCCCCCTGTATACTTATCTCTGTCTTCGACTGTGCGTTTCATGGGCGAGATAATAGCCAGGATTTACTCGCCGGCGCTGGGACAACTGCATTACGTTTGCGACAACATTTAACCGTCGTCCGGACAGATGTGACGAAGTAGGGGTTGAGAAACACTAGTTCTGACGTTTGGCCATAACATGGTATACCTCCGTGGGACCACTTTAAGACTGAATTATTTATTTATTATTATTTAATTATGAACAGGCAGCTTATCGCCGATATGTCAATTTCACAATGTTTGTAAAGTCTGTCACTTAGTGGTATTATTCCTGTTAGTAGTTATTTAAAAAAAATATTATTATGCTATAAGATAGACGACTTAATTATTTGTTTGCGATCAAGGAATAGGCTAGTTGACAAAAAAAAATTATTGCATCAATCAACGAAGATATTAAGCGGTTAAGTCAAGTGGTAAGGGATGCTCCATCTCTTTTTAGCAAAACGGTCTTTAGTATGTAATTTAAATTTTGATGTTAGCGGAATTGTATTAGGCATGGAGAGGGGGCGCTGATGTCCGTAAGACCGGCTTGCCTAGTGCGGATTTTAGCGCACACTCAATTATGTAACCTATATTTTTTATGCACAATAAAAATATTAGATTTGATTTGTATGGCGCTACCACGGTATGACGTCACAGCCACAATACGTCGTGTACTGTTTCTGTCTCTTTCTAACACAACTTTTCTAAATGCCTGTAGTTACTTCATTTTTTAACTAATTTCAATTTTGATTTCACAGTTGATCATGAATTTGTGTCTATTTTGTTATAATAATGAAAAACATTTAATTTTCCATACTTGTCAACTGGCCTATTCTGTAAATGTCATCAATGCAGGAGTAATATTTGCAATAAAGAGATATGATTATGTTGTCATTAGTTTAAGTTACGTAAGTGTCATGTTAAGTGTTGTACCATGTATTTGCAGGTCAGCAAGTTCCCGTGGCCGAGTCGCTCGGAGTCATGAGTGGTATACACTAACACTATATAAACACATACTGTATACATTGGGAACTATTGGGCTTATAGGAGAGTTCACTGAGAGCCATGGCCACAGACCACTTACCCCATAGACCTGTAACAGGGCGCCCGTGTCTGCCCGCACATGAGCGCAAAATTGCTTCGCGATACGCGTAACCTAGAGATATATCGACATAAACGCATCTCTTTAATTCGGCACCCTTGTCCCCCGCTTCGTCTCTATGCGCTCATCGTTGACATAATTTTTCGCTTGCAAATGACAATGCCAGATTCTGCCCCACCATCAACTGCAAGATGTACAAGATAACGAATAAATGTAAAAATATCTCCGATTTTTATTAAAATTATTGGTTTAAAATAAAGTTTTGTACATCAAGAATTCTGAATTCTTAAATTCAGAAAATATTAAGAAATCGAAGCGAATTATTCATTGTTTTTGTTATTCTTCTATAGGAGTTGCGAGAGTAGTAGAAAATGATACTGATTATGATTATGCAATATGAAACCTGTAATAAGTCCCCAACAAAATGATAGGTACAGCTTAAATGGTCACGTAGTTTTGTAGGTGGGGCAAAGCTGCATTGAAATGTGGCAATGTCTTTTGTACCGATTTCATGTCTATTGGGTAAGTGGTCTGTAGCCATGGCACACGAACGATAGTTCACCAACTCAACTTTTCAGTCGGTGGCCTTGGACTGTTTCTCCGAAGAAATTAGCGCCATCTGTCAAACGTACCCTCGTAACTTTTGGTCAGCAACTCAGCAGTATTGCCAACTGTAATTTTGGAATTTTTCTCAAATATTTGGGCAGATTACAATATTATGTGCAGATTCATTATTTAGCAACATTATTTCGTACGCACTAGAAATGTTTCTTGTAACAAGCCGTCTTCGCGTTGTAATATCCGTTAGTTAGAAGACGAATTTACTTTACACCTAAAAGAAATTCGCTAGATTTGAGCCTTCCGTCCCTTTCTAAACTAACGAAGTGTGAAAGTGACGAAACGCGGATTAAGAGAAGTGAGGTTAAGGCTTCGTATGCGCGCATTTTCAGTTTTTCTACAAAGGCTACGGCATTAACTACTAAAATTTAAGGTCTGAAAGAAATATATAGCAATCTTGGGGTATCTATTTAGAGACTGATGAATACGATTGGACAAACTTCGCTCGATAGAAAAGAATCGCAAACATACCCCTTCCATGTCTTTTAAAATGAAAATTATATCTAAACCGAAATAGTTATTCCTACAAAATGTCGGGTACTATAACTCGTATTTATAGTACCCGACATTTTGTAGGAATAACTATTTCGGTTTAGATATATTAGCTTGTTTAAAAAAATTCTAATTATTGTTGGCGTATTTTTATATCCCTGCCAAAATTCATAAAAATGCGAATATCGAGGCACTGCGCCGTGCTCTTCACTCCGACGCTTCTTGTGTCTCACTCTTGCTTTTGACAACCATATAGCGGCTTGAACTAGATATAAATTTTAAGCACGTTAATAAAAGTATGCTCCTGAAGCACTATATTTATTATTATTTGAGAATTGAAAGTTCTGGATAAGTTTCATGTGTATACAGTATGTTAGGGTCGTTTAAGGCTTCTGTACACACGTGCACTGGGATGGGGCTTGCTGGCCAATTTATGTACTTGTCCTTTTGTGTTTGTGCACGGATTTTGTGTTCCTTGTCTTGGAGTATTCAGAATGGAGATTTTTACGCGACTGTCTTGTGGCGAATGGTATAGATGTGGACAATAAATCAATTTGATATCTCCATAAACCTAACCTTTGGAGCGGGGTGAGTTGACCACCTCACATTTTAGAAGTAGTCAACTCACCCAGGTACTGGGTGAATCGATCACTAACAATTTGAAAAGATGGCATCTCACCCATGGGTGTGATTTTTGGACGTAAGCCTAATGTCAGGTCTAAATACTATTTGTTCTACCGTATTTAGTCCCTAAGGGCGGACACACAACGTCACGGCGCGGCGTCCGCCGGCGCATATTACCGCCTGTGGACGGCGCGGCGCCGTCCGCCGTCACGACGCTGTCCGCCTGTGACCGGCGCCGTCCGACATCGTGCACCGGTAGACGGTGCCGGCAGACGCCGTGACACGCCAAGCCATGCGACGACACGGCGGCGCCGCGACGTTGTACGCCGGCACTAAGTCGCAAATAAACGGCATTGACCACCGACGTTTACAAATTGTATAGATATTTTTTTGTGAATTTGAGAATGTACTGGTAACCTACGACAAGCTGTAGTTCACAAATGTGCCAAAATCTGCCGTTTTTCGCAATTATTCGAACTACAACTTACCGAAATTGAATCACGTTATAAATAAGCATTTATAACGCGGGAATCAGGCGTGAGTTTATAAATAAAATATTATTTAATTAAGATTGGCGGCGCTAGATGGCTCATGGAAGGCTCTTAAAACAAATAAAACTGAACTAAACAAACTAATAATTATATCTAAACTGAAACTAAACCTGTCTAAAAAGCAAACTAGAATGTAAAAAATAAAATATAAATAGAGTGATGTTGTATTTTTATCTTTAACAAACACTTCGCTCACATATCCAATTCAAAGACGTATCCAATTCTGAATGCTCCAAGAACTATTCCTGTTATATTTTCAGCGACGCACCTAAAATATCACGTTTGGAGTGTCTAGACACCTTTATGATTACATTCTATTATTACTACATCTAGAAGGCACTTTTAGATAATGCTTTTATAAATGTATTTATGTATTTGTTTAAAATATCGGTGAAAATATATTAGGAGCGTTTGGGGCTTTGATTATTTAGGCCTAGCATGCCAATAGCTTAGTTTTTTACGATATCTCGGTTACTGTCGCTCGGTAGTCGTTAGGTCATGTCAGAGGCCTACGGGCGGCCTTAGCAACTCTGATAAAATAAGATAAATATTCATTATTGCAAAAAAGAACTGCACAAATGAAATGGGTTAATACAGTTAATTACACAATTGGGGGTATTATCGCTTAAAGCGATCTCTTCCACACAACCTTTGTGTAGAGGGTTCAACGGATGAATATGTAGCTTGTTTACCAATTATTAAATACCTATCAATACCTAACTGATACTTAAGTACTAATTACTAAAAAAGTAGCAATTTACATACTACACACAGACTATACAGAGTGTAACGTAAAGGGTATATGAAGTCGAAGGGAGGGTGTTCAGTATCGGTAACTGAACAACTTTTGTTCTACGACTTTTTGAATAAAAAATAAAAATAAATTAATGTCTCATACAAATCGATCAGGTGACCGGTACGAAATGTATGAAAAATCTAAAAATAAATTCGCGAAAATCGATAAGTCGTAGAACAAAAGTTGTTCAATTACCGATACTGAACACCTTCCCTTCGGCTGCATATACCCTTTACGTTACACCGTGTATATTAGGTCACAAAACCACACCAGAAGTTCAGTCCGACACAATCTTGGCTGTTTTTTTAAATAACTAAGAATAAAAACTTAATTAGAAACTTATTATATTCCGATATTAGCTTCCACTACTCACGCTTGGCATGTTAGGCCTATTAAATGCTATCGAATACCCTATCTCTTTCTAACACCAGCTGAACCGATACATCCGTCTCTTTCAGCGCTGTCAGCCATGCTGTCACGTGTCTTCGAGTCCTCAAAGAATTTGGACGACGTAGCACTCCATCATTTAATAGATGCTTTATGTAAACTGTCGAACGAAGCTATGGAGCTCGCTTATTCCAATCGGGTAAGGTTTATTTTAGGCTAGTAATGGTAAAGACCTCGGTGACGCAGTGGTGGGGTAATTGGACTTACGATAAGGAGGACCTAGGTTCGATCCTCGGTAAGGTCTGCCATGTACAGTGGAACACAGAGAAAGGTGTACAGGAGAGTTTTTAAGGTTGAGATTTTCTCAAAAACTACTTGACCTATTGCAAAAATTCTTTCACTGTTAGATAGATAACAGTTAAAACTATGTACTGTAAAAGAATTATTAAATTCGGTCCAGTAGTTTTTGAGAAAATCTCATCCTTATTGAGGCCCCCTGTATACTTATCTCTGTCGTCGACTGTTATCGCTGAGAACGTACTCTTTCAGACAACCTGAAGTAGATAATTTATTCTTTTGGAAGAGACTGCTTACAGTGCAACACATAGATAGGAAGAAATATATGGATAACTCTGTAAAAGTATGTAAACTATATTAGTAGTCTATAAAATAGTTTACATACTTGTACATAGTTTTAAATACTTTTGTTGACGAGTTTAGTGTTACAGTTCTCTAATTTTTTAATATTAAATGAATTGCTATAACAATGAATTGCCATAGAATAACTTGCATAATATTGCAGGAGCCATCGTTATTCGCCGTCGCGAAGTTACTCGAGACCGGGCTAGCGAACATGCACAGAATAGAGGTCATGTGGAGACCAATCACGAACCATCTTTTAGAGGTGAGTATTTCGAAAATTTACGACTAATATTTATTTTCATTTTTTTAGGGCTGCCATGCACAGTCGACAGCAGATCAATGGTAACACTTTGAACTTTGGGCCGTTCTTATTATTGACGTCGTAGGACTTGAAATCGTACTGCAACTGTTACCATTGATCTGCTGTCGACTGTACCAATGAATTCCTCGATTTTTTCGACGAGGCATGTGAAATCCGCCAATCCGCAGTGGGCCCGCGTGGTGGACTATGGCCCCAGCTCCCTCGATGTAAGGGAAAGTCTGTGCCCGAGCAGTGGGGACATATAAATAGACTGAAGATGATGATATTTATTTACTAGCTGTACCCGTTCATATGCGTAGAAGTCGCTGGTTACTATAGATCTCCACGAAGTACTTTCAATGTACTGGGAGGCAGGTCTTTATCTCTGGTTACGTGGTTCTACATCACATACCGCGATGGATTATAGCCTATGTGCTGCCCAGATATTTGAGCTATCTTCTAGTGAAAGTATCATCAAAAACCTTCCAGTAGTTTGTGATGCCTGAACATTATTGATCCTAAAACACATTACAATTATTATTTTCCAAAGATTTCCAATGTACAGTCGAAGACAGAGATAAGTATACAGGGGGACTCAATAAGGTTGAGATTTTCTCAAAAACTACTGGATCTAATTTAATAATTCTATTACAGTTACATAGTTTTAACTTTTATCTATCAAACACTGAAATAATTTTTTGCAATAGGTCAAGTAGTTTTTGAGAAAATCTCAACCTTAAAAACTCGCCTGTACACCTCTCTCTGTGTTCCAATGTACAGACACAACTTTTTTTGTCTTAGTATTTATGTATTGAATGTCTTGAATTCATTCGACTAATCGAAACTGGGGGTTGTATCCATGATAAATATTAAATAGGTAAGGTTTTTTTAGTAAATCAAAACTGCAAAAAAATTTAACTTGACCTTAAAATTAAAAATGCCTTAAAATGTAAAAAAAAAACTCCAAAGCTAACGATGCACATCAAATCAATAATTTTTTTGATAGTTGAATTTATTGTAAATATTTTTTATTTTTCCCCCAAATTATTTAATTTACGTATGTCACAAGACTAACGGTCCATTTATTTTTGTTGAATGAATTCAAGGCTACTCTGTAGTATACATTATTACTTATTAAATTATCTTTTTCAGGTATGCCAACATCCTCACATCCGGATGCGGGAGTGGGGTGTGGAAGCCATCACGTATCTGGTGCAAGCAGCCTTCCAGTACCACCACAATAACCCGGTGCATGTCACTGAGGTAATAATATTGTAAATACGCCAGTCGAGTAAGTGGTATGCCAGGATCGAAGCAGATGGAGTACCTTCGTCTTTGCCTATCATTAGGGGGAATCGCACGGCGCCCGAGTGGCCCGAGGCTCGGTCGGGGAGGAGGAAGGTAATGGATGATGAATTGTGGGCTATTACAGCCCACAATGGGGAGTGCTGGGGCGCCAGCCGGATCGCGGATGTATCGCAGTTCCCGTGGCTCGGCAACAATGGCACGAGGTGGAACACCCCAGGAAGTTTAGTCGGTATTCCGCCCCTTCAGGGCGGCGAGCCCGACATAATCAACACGCTCCCCCGGCGTGGTGGTACACGTAAACGTGTTTTACCTGGGATAAAAAAGGGTGAGTAGGCATGATATTATGACACAGGATTTTTTTGGTTTTATTAATGGACTTGACAGTTTGTCATTTGCAAATTTCATGTTACAGAGTATTTCATGTCTTTTGAGGAGTCATAGAAGTCACAAACTCAAGGCTCGCACTTACGACTGTCACAATTGTATGATATCTGACACTGTAAGACCGAATTCAAACTCAGCTTACACTCAAAACCGAGAGACTTTTCTCAACGGCTGACATACCTATACATTTTGTGATGCGATATATTCCTTCTGCAGGCCAGAGAGCGTCTTCTCCTGGAGCCCCTAGCAGAACTGTGCTCGGTGCGTCACTGCGACGTGCGCGCGCGGCAGCTTGAGTGCGCGGCCAGGCTGCTGCACTCGCGCGGAGACCAGCTCGGCGCGGCCTGGCCGCTCATGATGGAGATCATCTCGGCTATATCCTCGCACCACAGGTAACACCATCAGGTCACCGCTGAACGTTGGCGTCTCACAAAGCACATCTTCTATACCGCAGCCCAAATCAAGTGTCTTATTTTGTAAACAAAAATTACCCTACCAACATTTTAAGCTGTTCTGTGATTACTGCATAGTTATTTTCACATTATTAGATAGGATCACTTTATTTTCACAACGATGAACAGGTTTGATCTATCAGTTCCTTCAGTGTTACATCACAACAGGTAATTAGACGATCATATTTGTTTACAAAATAAGACACTTGTTTTGGGCTGCGGTATAGATTACATTATTGTTATATCTCAATTCTCTCTCAAAAGAGCTCGGTGGCTCAGTGGTTGGGTCAATGGACTTGCGATACGGAGGTCCCAGGTTCGATTCCCAGCCAGGGCAGCAATGTACCAATGAGTTATCCTCGGTTTTTTCGAAGGATAAACTTACGTACATTTACCGAATGCTCTCAAAACGGTGAAGGAAAAATCGTGATGAAACCTGCATGCCGTAAAAAAAGTTGTAAGGCATGTGAAATCCGCCATTCCGCACTGGGTGGATCAAGGCCCCAGCTAGGGAGCTCTTCCCCACTGCTCGGGCACAGACCATCCCTTACATGGCCCTCCATGTAAGGGATGGTGTGTGCAATGTAATAGACTGATGATATGACTGAGGATATTTCAATTCCAAGAATTCTTTAAAACTGTAGTTCGAGCCAACTCTTCAATCTATTTTCTTAGCTCCAAAAGCTCGTTTGATCTCGCCACCTTCACTCCCTGCGAACTATTGTTTCAGTGAGCAGCTGATCCGTTCCGCGTTCCAGTGCGCTCAGGTGGTTGCGGGCGACCTGCTGGGGTGCGCGGGCCCGCGCTGCCTGCGCCGCGTGCTCACCGCAGCCGCAGCCTTCGCGCTGCAGACCAAGGAGCTCAACATCAGTCTCACTGCCGTGGGACTCATGGTGAGCACTCAGACCCGTACTAATAAATCACTCTCAGCTTAAATCTTGAGAACCGTTTGCAACATAAAATCTCTTTTATTTTATTTTTATTTGATAGGAAAACTTACAGCTTTTATGTATGTAATATGGGTTATAAACTTAAGTTAAAAACTAAGCCATTTACAAGTTTTCGCCAATTTAAATATGTGGGTTAGTTTTAGTAAATTATTAATGAATTAGAGTGTTTACAACTATAGATATACCCTTATGCTTAAACAGAGTGTAGTTAATCTTAAGGTTATGAAAATTACAACAATGCTTATATTAGTGAGTGCCATACATTAGGGAATATGACGATGAGATCATACAGACAACATACATTAAATACTATATATTAATTATTGTACTGTAAATTAATTTAATAATATGACTAAGACAATTTATGAAATGTATAGTGCATTAGTTTAAGACTGTAATGCTGGACATTTAAATGAATGAATGAATGAATGACCATTTATTTGACACAACACAGCACACATACATACATATTGTACAGAAAAACTTATAAATTAATGAAATATACGGTGCGTGTAGCAGTGCCAAACAGGTCCCAGCTCAGCATGTGCTCTGCCCGAGGGCGGAGCGCTGGTCTTCCGCTGAGACCTGGACCACGGTCGGCAGCGCAACCAAACGACAGAAAGATTAATAAATACAATATATAAATGAAATAATAAATACATAAATAATACATAGTTTTGTATCTATCTTTTTGGTTCAAATGTTTACTTTTTTATTCTACTGTCATGCATTCTGTATGTGGTCATTGTTTATCCTAATTTTCAATACATTACCAGCCTTACTTACAATCGATGCTTAAAATTAATACCTTGTTTATAAATTTTTTGTAAGGTGTAATAGAACGGTTATTAACTATTTAAGACCAAATTGCTATACCGACAAGGTCTGACTATGTATGATACTATTCAAACACCTTACATCTTGTTATAGTACGGCCGTTTTAATAGGCCCGATATGACACATGACAGTATGACGTTAATAGTGATGTACCCATAGGTAACGTGTTAGTAATTGACTAGCTTTTGTCGGCGGCTTACTAAAGACTTATTTTTAACTGTTTTGTATTTAATTTGATACAAAGATATCCATCACACCAGTTTCATTCTGAAATTAAGGCTGAACGAAAGTAACGAAAAAGAATTTTCCTGTGATGATATATTAGCGATATTAGTAACTGATACCAAATATCGTCACTTAGTATTTTAATCTCTTCTCTACGATTTAATTCGGACGACATAACATTGTAACTGTGCTTCATGGAAAACTAAATAAATTTTTTTCTCAAGAAAGAATGTGAATTTACTCTGTTGCATGTTTGAAATTATTACGAAATTTTTAAATTTTATTATTTTTGTACAAAATGAATTACGTAAATGAGAATTCAAGACAATAATTATTTATCCGTAACTTGTGCACCGTTTCAAAGTTATGTCGGCCGCACCGGCCCCAAACGTCATATCGGGCTTTTCTCGGCGGCTCCACTATAAACTATCTACTCGGTTTTCTTGAAAATGGCGGGAAACGACGGTTGCAAAATTATTTGATAATTTTTGTTTTATTGTCTACAGTGGTTATTTTGAGATTAATGTCACGTTAAATTAATCAGAAAATGTTCGCGAGTGACAGTATGGTGAATATGTTGGATAATTTGAGCAAGATCTGGGGTTTCAAGCTTTTATCAAGAGTTACCGCTACAAGCTCGGGAGTGAACGTGACTGTCGAGCTGCTTCGTCCAGAGTGATGACGCTACGGCGTCTCCTCTGGATGATGACATGAAGACGCAGCTACCCAGGGTGTAGACGCTACTGCGACTCCCCTGGAGGAAGATAGAAGACTATTGAATATATTGAATTTTCTGTAACATGACATTGGCAAATGACGAACAGTCGAGTCCATTAATAAAATAAATAAAATAACTATCTACTCATAGTTTGTACAATGAATAAATGAATTATCCCGCCCGCAGTGGAACATCTCCGACTACCTGTACCACAACCGCGACAAGCTGGTGTTGGCGCTGGCGACGGACGCGGCAGTCTGCCCAGAAGTGCCCAACCACGCGGAGCTGCCGCCGCTAGACAAGCTGTGGATGTGCTTGTACATACGGCTCAGTGAGTAACACTATAGAAGATAGACGTCACGCACGTCCCTTCTGAATACAAAACTAGTTTTTTTTTTGTAATTTATGATATATTATACAATATAATTGTATGTAATAAAACTGTTAATGATCATATTGTACGCTATTGTACGCCCAAAATGGGTAAACTGTCTATAAGTACTAAACTATTTCTAAGACCTGTAATGCACACAGTTACACAATAAATGATTTCTGATTTCTGATATTCTTAATTAAAATCGATCAACTAACATTTAAAACAAAATAGACTAAAAACTATCTCAAAATTGGCCATACAATGCGGCAATGCGACTAGCGTAATGGGAACCTTTGAGTCGGAGACGTCCCATGTCTTTTTTAGTTTACTTTAGTTTTAGTTTATTTATTTAATTTGTAAGTATTATTGTTATTTTTAAATTTTATTATGGTTATTAAATAAATATTACCTAAAAATCATTGATCTCCTATAGATAACTAGATACACAAAGGTCTTTCTAAAACAATTTAAAAAACGCCCAAATAAGGGTCCATTGTTAACGTCCAAATAATGGCCAATAAAGCAAATGGGTCCATTCATCCGTTTGGACCTTCTTTCAGCTCGGACATTTTTAGAAGGCAGACTGTGCATCTAGTTGTTTATAGGAGATCAATGCTAAAAATACAATAACTTATATAACAACTAACATTATATATCAAGAAAACCGCCTTTTAATGAGTTGTCTTAAATGAGAATTAAAGTACTATCGGATAGTGATGATTTGAAATTGATTGACAAATGAGTCACGGCAGCAGAACATCACGATTAAAGAATCTCGTTTAAAAAATTAACGAATAATGCTTCGTGAGTTTATGCCGAGATAGTTTTGTTTGCAGAACGGGCCCTAGCGTTGGCCTTAAACCAGTTATCGCATTGATCTCCTATAAACAACTAGATACACAGTCTGCCTTTTAAAAATGTCCGAGCGCAAAGAAGGTCCAAACGGAGGAATGGACCCGCATTTGCTTTATTGAACATTATTTGGACGTTAACAATGGACCCTTATTTGGACGTTTTTTTAAATTGTTTTAGTAAGACCTTTGTGTATCTATTTGTTTATAGGAGATCAATGAGTTATCGCCTGTTATAAACGGTGTACGAACATAAGTACTCACGAAGACAGGGCCTCAATAATGTTGAGATTTTCTCAAAAACTACTGGACCGAATTTAGTATTTCTTTTATAGTTACATAGTTTTAACTATCTAACAGTGAAAGAATTCTAGCAATAGGTCAAGTAGGATAATATCGACCTAAAAACTCTCCTATAAACCTTTCTCTGTGTACTTAACTTTTTTTATATAATTTGGTGACGATTTATTACAGTTTATGTATTAGGAATTTAACAGTATTGGTCCGCTTCCTCCAACCACCATCCCTATATCCATTATTTGTCCAGGCGAGCTGTGTACGGAGCCCCGAGCGCCCGTGCGCCGCGCGGCCAGCCAGACGCTGTTCAGCTGCATCGGCGCGCACGGCACGCTGCTCGGCGAGCCGGCGTGGCGCGCGCTGCTGGCTGTGCTGTTCCCTATGCTGGATCAGGTGAGATATATGTTACGTAACAGAGCTGCATATTATATGTATAGACAAGCAGATACCGCGTGCAACTCCCTCGGCCTTCAAAGACCCTGTCGTAGAATATTTAAGAACACATAAATAAACAATCATTGCATGTGAATTTAGTATATTATGTAGGTATAAGTATTTAGTATATTATATTAATATATATATATCTGTGTATGGTATGTATTATATGATAAATATGTGGTATGTAATATATATAAATAAATTAATTATGTACTTTAGTTAAGAGGAGAATTAAATTTTTGAATTTTGTTACGATTCTCTGGTAAACATCGCACCGCCTTAACCTTGTCTGCAAGCCAAAGGTTGACTGGTCGAGAATGCCGCATGGCATTAAGTCCGCCTGTACATTATATTGTGTATGAAGAATAAATGAAATGAAATGAAACAATCACATCGCCTGATTTCCTAGCTTAGTGACGACCTCCTAGCTTAGTACCGATCCCCTAGCTTAGTGAAGACCTCCTAGTCTAGTGACGACCACATAGCTAGCATAATTACGACATCCTAGCCAAGTGACGACCTCATACCCTAGTCGCGACCTGTTAGCTTAGTGACAACCTCCTTGACAAGTGACGGCCTTCTGGTTTAGTGTCGTACTGGCGACCTCCTAGCCCTATGACGTCCGCCTAGCCTTTTGACGACCTTCTAGTCCAGTAACGGCCCCCTAGCCTTGTGCTGACATCCTAGCTCTGTGACGTCCGGCTAGCCTAGTGACGACCTTCTAACCCAGTAAGGACCCCCTAGCCTTGTGCCGACCTCCAAGCTCTGTGATGTCCGCCTACCCTGGTGACGACCTCATATCCTAGTGACTTAGTACTCCTGGCTTAATGACGACTAGGCATAATGCCAAACTCGCGGCCTATCAACGTATGTGACCATGTCCCGTTGCCGTCTCCAGGTGCAGAAGCAGTCCACCATCGCCAGCTCGGAGAAGGTGGACACGGGCGAGCACATACTGATACACCACACGCGGAACACCGCGCAGAAGCAGTGGGCGGAGACACAGGTACGGTCCAAAAGAGAGAAAAGTTTACAGCGGGCTGATTGTTGGCCCCACTCTCATTGGCGCTATTTATATTTATTTCTACCCGCATTTAAGTTATCGCATTTTAAAATTCTAATTGAATAGTTTCCGCGGTATTTAGTGATTAATGATCACGTTATGTTAATCAGTAGATGTCCGCGAACGTTTCTATTTGTTGGAGTGCTCGAAAGAAGTCGTGTTTGTGAAGTTTTGTGCTCTTAGCAAGGTTTCCTTGCATAACTTGATGCTTGCGTGGATCATTGAGTTATTTCGCTTAGGGGTTTGGGAGGGTTGTGCGTAGGTTTAGGTTAGGTTATATTCGTATATATGTATGTATTTATAAGAATTCAGACATTCTACTAACATCAGACCAGGCTGTATGCCCTAGTTGGCTTTGCCTTTCCCTTTGGGAAGAATTCAATGAAGAAAAATAATTAATTAACATTATGAATTTTCCTGCAATAAAGAATGTCATTATTCCAGGTGCTGACGCTGTCAGGAGTCTCGCGGGTGTTCCACTCTCGTTTCCAGCTGCTGACGACAGTGGGTGACTTCAGCCGCTCGTGGGCCGCGCTCCTCGACTACATCACGGACTTTGCGCTGCGCAGGAGTCACGAGGTACGTCAGTCTGTCTGTAGTTACATCACATACAAACGACGTTGTTATTAACTTAACAGTTATTTTTTTGAAATTTTGTAATTCTTGTACGGTGGAACACTGCGAAAGGTGTACAGGAGAGTTTTAAGGGCCTGATACGAGCCGACTAGCGCCGCCAATCTTGAAAAAATAATATCTTCCAATTTAATCAATTTTTATTAAAAAAGCTATTTACGAAATGTTTATTAGGATGAATACTGAAAAACTACTTGACTTATTGCAAAACTACTTGACTTATTGCAAAAATTCTTTCACTGTTAGATAGATAACAGTTAATACTATGTAACTGTAAATTGAGAAAATCTCAACCTTATTGAGACCCCCTGTATACTTATCTCTGTCTTCGACTGTACCTATACAAAATAAATACATTTTTAACTACTATTGCCCGAAAAACATTACCCTCCTTCTGGGGCAGTCGGGTAATAAAAATCAATTAAATTTCAATTTTGTCAGTCGGTAGCTACCACATCATCATCATCAGTCTATTTATATTGCCCCACTGATCGGGCACAGACCTTCCCTTACATCGAGGGAGCTGGGGCCATGATCCACCACGCGGGCCCACTGCGGATTGGCGGATTTCACATGCCTTAGATTTTTTTCTTCTACGGCATGCAGATTTCATCACGATGTTTTCATTCGCCGTTTTGAGAGCACTCGGTAAATGTACACAAATTTTTCCGTCGAAAAAACCGAGGATAACTCATTGGTACATGGCTGCCCTGGCTGGGAATCGAACCTGGGACCTCCGTATCGCAAGTCCATTGACCCAACCACTGAGCCACCGAGCTCTCTCCACATAAAGCATATGAATTTGGAATAATAAATTCCAATATTGATGTAACCTAGGTATCGGTAGCTGCTCTGAAGTCGTTCCAAGAGGTTGTGTCCGCTGCGGGTCGCGCGGCGGAGGGCGCGGAGGGCGGAGCCCTGCAGAAGCGCGTGTGGGCCTCCGCCTGGGCCGCGTGGAGCAACATCGCGGCCGCGCTCGGAAGCGAAGCCACAGGTCCGCAATACACTTTGATTTCACAGATTATAGGGTTCCGTGCCTCAAGGGGAAAAAAGGAACCCTTATAGGATCACTTTGTTGTCCGTCTGTCAATACCTATATCTCAGAAACGTGTGGACGTATCAGGTTGAAATTATAGTACGTACGCGTTAAGAAAATAGTAAAAAAAAAGAGCACGTCTATCCACGGTTGACAAATTAGATGACTTAGACAAATGTGCCATAAGAATGAAAGTTGAAAAACATTTTTATTGAACTTTCCTTCTTATGGCACATTTGTCTAAGTCATCTAATTTGTCAACCGTGGATAGACGTGCTCTTTTTTTCACTATTTTCTTAACGCGTACGTACTATAATACCAAATACTCAGGTCTGCAACCTCATGCAGCCATGAAAAAATCAACCTTCTACGTCAACGCAATCAAAAGATATGGCCGTATATGTCGAATTTTGGCGCATATTTGTATGAAAATGCAAGAAAACCAAAACCTATAGAGGGTACTTCCCGTTGACCTAGAATCATGAAATTAGGCAAGTAGCTAGGTCTTACAGCACAAGTAAAGGAATAAATCCGAAAACTGTAAATTTGAAATTACATCCCTCCAAATATTATTTTTTTGTTATTACAAACTTATATTTGCAGATGATCAGCTAATCAGGAGTCGATGTATGGACATACTATTTTGATATTTGCAACGATAAGTTGGTCTCTAAATCTAGTTTATCTTTTCGTTAGAGCAAAGTTACGGGGTTAAGGCGAGGCAATGGGGTCATTTGAGCCTAGTGAGGGGGTGAGGTGCGGGGCGAGGGAGGGGCGAGAGAGGGATGACGCGCATTGATCGGGGTCATTACTCGCGCAGGTACACAGAGTAAGCGTAACCAGTGTCCTCACTGTGACGTCACAGCTCGCTACCCATAATAATACCTATACAGAATGTCCCACGGATAGACGATATACCGAAGTCCACTTGTCGGTGCCAACATTATCGACCCATTTAATGCCAAATAGGGATATCCCAAGTCTGACAGCTTCGGAGTTACTTATTTCAATTTTCGCGATTGTCGGAAAATATTTCTTTCAAATCTTGAACTTTTGTCTATACTAAATGTTGTCGCACATTATGTCAACTCGGAACCGTATCATCATCACCCCTCCTGTTCACCTCTCGCCGCCAACCAGGCTTCAACTTCTACACTGGCCCTAACACGGGCTGTGCTCGTGACAATCCCATACCACTCCCACTAATATTATAAATGCGCAAGTTTGGATGGATGGATGGATGTTGCTGAATGAAACTTTACAATAATATAGCTCATATTATACATCAAAATAACACATAGGCTATAATTTATAATCCTGCGCAGACGAAGTGGTGGGCAGAAGCTAGTTGACAATAAAGTAAAGCAATTTGTACTTTTAAACGTATTTATTTATACGGAAGGTCATAAGCAGACATACGTTAAACCGACCGTCCGGAGTGGGTTCAGTGCAGTCAAATTCGCGTCTACAGGTTATATATTTTAATTATTTTTTAAGTTATTTATATTGACGTAACGTAGCGTAGTGATGTAGTATGACGTAGTAGAATAAAATACTATGTTAATACTAATCTGACGGAAAAAAAGACCTGGAATAATAGGAATGTCAATTAGGTAATATTGTTGTAATAAAAGTGAAAAATAGGAATAATCAAATTATTTGCTAGGGGAATATATTTTGAAAGTACTTTCACGCGATTTAATAAAAAATTTAGCATAAATTCTTATAAAATACAAAATTTATTAAAATTTTAATAACCATAGAGGTTACATTACAACAAATCTGTTTTTGACTTTAAGTGACAAACTGTCAAGTGTATCAATAAAACTAAATAAATGACGAATTTTGTAACGTGATGTTAGGTAAGTATTATTATTGGTGTCAGGTGTGACGTCAGTGATGGTGAAATCTGGCCCGTGTTATCACTGCGTAGGGTAAAACATGACACACATTATGTGCTGTTGACTGTACTTTTAAAAGTAGGCACAGTGTATATTGCATCAGTTTATAACTACGTAGGTATTGAAATTTGGCCCGTATTATCACTGTGCTTAGAGTAAAACAGGTATATATCGCACACCACATTACACACCACAGCTACACTTGCATAGCTATTGAAATCTGGCCCGTATTTATTATCACTGTGCGAGTGTGCGTAGAGTAAAATGTGGCAAACTTTATGTGATGTTCACTGTACATAGTTTTACAAGTAGCAACTACGTACAAACTATTTTAAGTTCGATTGCTGTTTGTTCGTTTGCTCTGTGGGACAAATCACCGTCAATAGTCATTTGTTTTGGCCTGTTCCACTTTGGTCTATTTGGAAGTTACTGATCAGCCCCCCTATTACCGTTCTCAAAACGATGAAATTATACCATGTCATGGCGCGCCAAACAGAGACGCCGCTATACCAATGCAATAGCACTGTCTCTTTCACGGCCGCTATGACATGGTATGATTTGATCGTTTTGAGAACCGTAATGTTATAGCCCCACTGTAATGTTAGCCGACTTGTCTTCATCTGCAATTATCAGACCACTGCTCGCTCCTAATATACGACACTCGACACTGGTGTTCGTGTCGCGTGTAATATGATGACTTCAAAAACATGGTTCGCTAAAAATCTATTGTGTTAAGGAATATCTGTTTTAGGTTATGAGTCCTTTTTATATTCAAAACGATGCACAATCATTCCGTGATTAGTAAACTAATAATCTTAAAGTATAGGTGTGACCAAATTCGACTCGTATTATTTTAAATTTTATTACGTTATGACGATCGTGGGAGCATTCCAGGTAAAGACCAAAGTGGAACATTTGGCAAAAATCGATACAGGTCCGACCTCGACAGCGCCCAGCGGCGCACTGAAGCTCGTAGCGCCGTGCATTTGTATTTATACAAATTGTGTTTTTTCTTAAATTTTGCCTGGTATAATAAAAACGTTACAAACAACAGATTTTCATCTCATCAAGCTCTTCTATTTATAATAACCTACATTTTGATATATAGTTTGTATGAATAACTGTTTTAGTTTAGACACACTACTAAAATGAAAAGACAGGAAAGGGGTATGTTTGTGATTTTTTTCTATCGAGCGAAGTTTGTCCAATCGTGTTTCGGGAGCCAACAGTCCCTAAATAGATACCCCAAGATTGATATAAATTTTTTTCAGGCCTTTAATTTCAGTAGTTAGTGCCGTAGCCTTCATCGAAAAACTTAAAAACGTCCCAACACCTCGCCTTAAGTTGCGTTGCACGGAAGCCTCGGGGCGCGAGTCCGACTCGCAGCTGGCCGGTTTTATACAAGTACACTTATAGTGCTATTTCAACTCTTACGACGCAGATAATAAGAACGGTCCAAAGTGTTACACTTGATGTGCTGCCGACTGTACGGTCGAAAGGTGTGCAGAAGAGTTTTTAAGGATTAGATTTTCTCAGAAACTACTTGACCTATTGCAACAATTCTTTCACTTTTAGAAATGAAATTTATTTATGTGCAAGAAAATAAATAAATTAGGACATATTGAAGTATCATAATAAAGTGCACATGTTTCGCCAATTTTTGGCAGGCAACAATTATAAGTAAGTATAGCTTAAGTATATAATAATAAATTGAAAAAAAGATTAAAATCGGTCCATTGATTTTTGAGAAAATCTCAACCCTAATAATCATTCACAGCAGAAGCCGAGCCTTGGGTGGACACATGGTGCCACCCGAGGTTATCAAGACTCTCTCACCCAAGTGCATTGTACGGTTCCTGAGGGACGTTGGCCTTGGGAGCGAGATATAAGAACTCGGTGCGCGGCCACAATAGACCTTTGAGGTCGCAGTGACCCTTGGGCGTGTACCAACACTGTGATATCAATTAATAATAATAACCCTAATGAGGCGCCCTGTATACTTATCTCTGTCTTCGACTGTACATAACGTGACTTGTCTTTGTGCGCAGACCCCGCCGAGGGCAAGCCAGTGGACGCGTACGCGCCGTCACTCAACTTCCTCACGACCCTCGTGCAAATATTCCCGCTCATATTCCAGCACATACGCCACACGTGAGTATAACGTAACACGTAACGTAACGTAGCACGTAAACTTTAAATTTCTAATTAATTATTTGTCATTTATGTAAATTTTTATTGGTATCGTATATTATTCTATTTATTTCAATTATTGTAATTATTTTGAATTTGAATGGATTTAAACCTGTAAATAAAGAGTTATTATTATTATTATTATAATATCACTTATACCATTTATACACATACAACATTGTCTGGGGATAATTATTAGTAAGTTACTTAACTTAAAAAGTATTGGCCATAATGAAAAGATGATGATAGAAGTTTATTTGTAAAACATTTGGTCATATTCTAAAGGGGTCCGAACTATTCACTGTGGAGGTTGGCATAGTCAGGTGATGCCATCTGGCGGATGTAGGAAAACAGCGGCGCAGGATGAAACTACGTATACCGCAGCCCAAATCAAGTGTCTTATTTTGTAAACAAAAACTACCCTACCTTACTAACATTTTAAGCTGTTATGTGATTATTGCATAGTTATTTTCACATTATTAGATCGGATTACTTTATTTTCACAATGATGAACAGGTTCGATCAATCAGTTCCTGCAGTGTTACATCACAACAGGTAATTAGACGATCATATTTGTTTACAACAGAAGAGACTTGATTTGGGATGCGGTATATATCGATAGAGGACATTTATGTGAACATAAAATATCCCAGAGACCCATGTCATGTTTCCGAGATATAACCCTTATATCTCGGAAACATGACATGGGTCAAGTCAAAAGATGGTCAAAAAATGGTTTGTCCAAGCCGATCTTACCTCAGTATACGTTCTAAATTCACACATAATTACACGCCTGTGATTTCTGTCGTGACCGACAAATTATGACGTGATTGTTTTTGGTCCACAGTTTCACGCCAGCAGACGTGCAGAAGCTAGGCGAATGTTTGTCCAACATTTGCAGCGTGGAGCCTTCAGCGTCCGCGTCAGCACTAGACGGCATCGGCACCACGTGTGCGCCCGTCAGCTTGCCGCGCCACGCGCTGCACTGCCTCGACACTGTGCACAAGGTGAGTGCAGTGAGAGAGGCACGTACGGTGGAACACAGAGAAAGGTGTACAGGAGAGTTTTTAAGGTTGAGGTTATCTCAAAAACTACTTACCGATCGCAAAAATTCTTTCATTGTTTGATAGATAAAAGTTAAAACTATGTACTGTTACGTTATGTTGTGTAAGAATTATTAAATTCAGTCCAGTAGTTTTTGAGAAAATCGCAACCTTATTGAGGCTCCCTGTATCTCTGTCGTCTACTGTACAGTCCGCGTCAGCCAGCACTAGATGGCTTCGGCACCACGTGCGCTTACCTTTAAACATGAATAAATTGGAATTTGAATTACGCATTATCCATGCTCGAATAAATTGGAACATGATGATTGCGTAACATACCCTTTAAGTATGTATAAAGCGATGAAGATTTTCGGTGGGCGTGGCGTGGCCTGTGGTGGCTCAGTTGGTAAGAGCGTGTCACGGAATTACGAGGTCGCAGGTTCAAGTCCTGCCCACGGCAAGAATGTTTTCATCATGGTCTAAATCGATTAGCAGTGAGTTTAAACCCTCGTATAATTCGACGAGCGCACCTGCAACTACTAAATCCAGAGATATTAGAGATTTACTAGGGCCGTCACCCCAGTGACATCTGGTTCGAATTGGCCGTTTTTTGGTTTCGTCTTCATGACTTAAAGGTGGATTAAGAATCTCAAGAAATGCTGAATATGGGTAAGTATGGGTGCGAAACTAATTGAGAATTCTTCTCGTGTGGTTGGGTGACTCCTATTGTCAGAGTTTTTCAGTCCGTAGGCCTTTGTAATGGCCTAATACTAGCGGAATCTCCAACCTAACCATAGATATTGTAGTTGTAATAAATAAATAATAAATAAATAAATAAACCTGCAGAGCCTGTGGTGACAAAACGGAGTCCATGAAACACCTACTGTGTGAATGTGACTCACTGGTTAGAAAGCGAATGAGTCTCCTGGGGTCGGCCTATCCGGAACCAGAAGACTACAGGCTCCTTCCCATGAGCTGCATAGCGAACCTATTGAGCTATATCTTTAGGGAGGAGGAAGGAGCATAAAGGAAAGGGGAGAGCACAAAAGATCCCAGTGGGTCGAAGTGTCACCACATTGGCACCCAATCAGGATAATTAATTTTAAATGCAATCTTAAGCTAATAATATTTTTGTATATTTACTCGGCGTAGGTGGAGAGACGATATCGTTAGATACAGGGATGGGTGGCTGGTAGAGGCTCAGGACAGGGGTGGATGGAAGAGGAGGGGGGAGACCTTTGGCCAGCAGTGGGACAATTTATAGGTTAACAAAATAAAAATTACTCTTGTTTATTTATGTTTAAGTATATTTATGCACATATTTAAATTTCATCCAATTATGTAAGTGATATGTTCTTTGCTAGTTATAAGTTTAATTTAGGGAGCTATAGGTTTATATTTGTTTTTTTCTGTATAAACTACATATATATTATTATTATAACCGTTTGTTCCTGAATAAAATAAAATAAGATAAGAAATAAGCGGAAAATACTGCTTAAGATGCTTTTCTATAAATGAAAATGCCGTCTCCTGATCGTTTTTGTTTGTTGTCAGGAGGCGCTAGTTCGCCACGAGTTGCTGTCGCCTATGTTCGCCGCGCTAACGTCGCTAGCGCACGCGTGCAGCGCGCAGCCGGCCGGCGCCAGCGCGCGCTGTCTGGGCGCCGCGGCCGCGCTGTACCGCGCCGCGCCCGTCGCCAGCGGGAATGCATTGCCGCATTTACTGCAGGTTCGTAAAAAAAATTGAGAGGGAAAGGCAAAGCCAACTAATACAGCCTGGTCTGATGTTAATAGAATGTCTGGATTCTTATAAACATACATATATACGAAGATAACCTAACCTAAACCTACGCACAACCCTCCCAAACCCCTAAACGAAATAACTCAACGATCCACGCAATCATCGAGTTATGCAAGGAAACCTTGCTAAGAGCACAAAACTTCCCAAACACGACTTCTTTCGAGCACTCCAATTATCCTCCTGATTAACTTAACGTGATTATTAATCACTAAATACCATGGAAACTATTTAATTAGAATTTTAGTAGTATGTCGTTTCGCGCGCTTTTCAAGGAATCCCTCTTTTTTATTCATGGACTCGACAGTTCGTCATTTGCCAATCTCATGTTATAGAAAATTCAATATTATAGTCCTCTATCTTCCTCCAGAGAAGTCGCAGTAGCGTCTTTACCCTGGGTAGCCGCTACTGGGCAGTCTTGGAAAAGGACAGTCTGCTGAGTCTGTGTGCGTCGTCGGAAGGCTGACTGTGGTTGGCGGCTGTTGTTCACCCAGGGCTCGGAACCGAACCTGCGCCGCCCGATTATGATGTTAGACAGAGTTTTAAAAGTCATTCTTAATATCGTAGGCACTCCATTCAGCGGTCCAGAAGTGCGCTCCCGATAAGCGACGACGAACCAACGACCAGACGGACGACACGACGCAAATAGCTACGTTGCTACTACAGGTACGTACAGGTCGCGTCATGTAAAAAGAACGCTGTCGGTCAAGCTGCGCATTAGGCGATTTATCGATCTATTTGGTGGTATGAGGTGCGGCGCGCGGGGGGCGGAGGGCGGGTCACGCGCTGCATGCTTGCCGTTGCGCTATTGGTTCGTCAGGCGACCTTTGCTTTACCCATGCGCAAACACACCCCCTCCACTTTCTTACAGCGTTCTTTTTACATGACGACGACCGGGTCTTTTCACCCCTAACCTTGGGGGAGAAGTGCGGGCCTTGAGGTATACCCTCTCTACCCGGGCATGAACTCACCGGATGTTGATCCGACGGTGAGATTGTACCCGCCTGCGATGCGGGAGTTGGGGAATTATGCAGGTCGGTACGTCCGTTTGGTGCACAGCTCAAAGCGACGGGGAGCGCAGCAACTCCCTCTATAGGCGGTGGCCTTCCTTTACATGACGCGGCCTATACATAGATATAAGAACATAACGCGCTCTTACCGACATCAATGCACTCCTAGAATCAGCACATGAGTGTGACTTGTTTGCTGACAGTTGGTTGAGTGTAGAGAGAGAGTGTGCTAGGTATTGTGAGAAGAACTATAAATTGCATTCGTCTATTGTATAATTAATATTCTAAGCAATTATGTAATTACGATATTTTATATATAATGTAAGTGTGACTGTCTTACGCCTTGGGGCAACCCGTTATGTTTGAAATATTAAGAGTAATAGTTTAGGAGTACTTCTACTTCTTTATTGGTATATGTCGCCTCTCTGAAGAACTCCGCCAATGTCCAGTCGGTTGTGGAAGCACACAGCCCCCTTACCATGAACTCTTATAGCAGGATTACTTCAATATAACTTTGTTACTTCGTACAATGACGACCCTAATAAGCTTACTTTAAGGTCGTCATTGTACAAAGTAACAAAGTAACATTGAAGTAATCCTGCTATAATCCTGAGTTCATGGTAAGGGGACAGGAAATAGTTTAGGAGTTGGTTTGTGTTACAGAGTGATTGAGAGACAAACCTTGGAAGTGACCATTAGGTCAAATTCCAGTGAAAGAAATCGTTGCAAATAATTAAATTAAACATACCTTAAAATGTAAAAAGAAACTCCAAAAGCACAGTAACGGTGCACATTAAATAATACGTTATTTGATCCCTACATCATTGTCGTCAGGTGCTTGCTACGGGGTTGCCTCTAGCACGCGAGCAGCCCGACGTGTACCGCGAGTTCTGGGAGGCGTTGCCCACAGTGCTACAAACATTCATGTTTGAGCCGCCGTAAGTACAATACAACAATCCGTAGTAGACGATGCCCCCCTCATTACTTTAATTTAATTTTTATAGCCTATGCCACTCCCACAATCAAGGTTCGTAAAATTAGTACTATTGAAATGTAAGTTTATTTCCTTTCGACGCATGTGGCCAGAAACGCAAATTGCCGTATACGCGAAATACCATTTTTCATATACGCTAATGACCAGACAGGATCTTTCGACGCATAGTACAATATTCGCATTTGACCAGCGACGCGAATGACCATGATACTTGAAACTAAATCTTACGCATGTACCTGATGTTCAAAGATTTTAGACTAATTTTTTCATATGTTTAGATGTGAATGAAACTCTGTAATAAAGTTAATCTTTTAACTTGAAACCTACTTAACAAAGAAAAAAAATATTCATTGCACCATTAAACTAAACTGAGCTTACATATGTAAAGAATAAATACCAACCATTAATCATTTGCCAATGTCATGTTACAGAATTTTCTAGATATCTTCTCTCTTTCTCTAGAGGAGTCGCCGTAGCGTCGTCACCCTGGGTATCCTCGTCTTCTTGTCTTCATCCAGATGAGTCGCCGTAGCGTCGTCACTCTGGGCGAAGCAGCTCGACAGTCACGTTCAGTTTCACTCCCGAGCTTGTAGCGGGACTCTTGACTTTAGCACGAAGCTTCAGATCTTGCATGAATTATCCAATAAATTCACCATACTGTCATTCGCGAACATTTTCTGATTAATTTAACGTGATATTAAACACAAAATAACCACTGTAGACATTAAAATGAAAATTATCACATAATTTCGCAACCGTCGTTTCACGCCGTTTTCAAAAGCCCCGAAATAGTACTACAAGTGTGCACATGTATAAAAACCGGGCAAGCGCGAGTCGGACTCACGCACCGAGGCTTCCGTGCAACGCAACTTAACCCCGTAACTTTGCTCTAACGAAAAGATAAACTAGATTTAGAGACCAACTTATTGTTGCAAATATCAAAATATTATGCCCATACATCGACTCCTGATTAGCTGATCATCTGCAAATATAAGTTCGTAATAACAAAAAAATAATACTTGGAGGGATGTAATTTCAAATTTACAGTTTTCGGATTGTTTCCTTTACTTGTGTTGTAAGACCACGCTTCTTGCCAAATTTCATAATTCTAGATCAACGGGAAGTACTCTCTATAGGTTTTGGTTTTCTTGCATTTTCATACAAATATGCGCCAAAATTCGACATATACGGCCATATCTTTTGATTGCGTTAACGGCTGCATGAGGTTACAGACTTGAGTATTTGGTACTATAGTACGTACGCGTTACGAAAATAGTGAAAAAAACAGCACGTCTATCCACGGTTGACAAATTAGATGACTTAGACAAATGTGCCATAAGAATGAGAGTTCAATAAAAAAAAAATTCAACTTTCCTTCTTATGGCACATTTGTCTAAGTCATCTAATTTGTCAACCGTGGATAGACGTGCTCTTTTTTTTTTACTATTTACTTAACGCGTACGTACTATAATTTCAACCTGATACGTCCACGCGTTTCTGAGATATATGTATTGACAGACAGACGGACAACAAAGTGATCCTATAAGGGTTCCTTTTTTCCTTTTGAGGCACGGAACCCGTAACTTTGCTCTAACGAAAAGATAAACTAGATTTAGAGACCAACTTATCGTTGCAAATATCAAACTATTATGTATATACATCGACATACATCAAAAGCCTTCTGGTTTGTATTCAGTGTCGGCGGCACGTGTCACGCGCGCGAGCTGGTCGCGGTGTTGCGCGACGAGGTGCTGCGCGGCTGTCCGCGCGTGCCCGCCGCGCACGTGGCGCGCGTGCTCGCGCTGGTGCGCGCGGGCTCGCTGCACGCCGCGCACAGGCACCACACGCGTGAGTGACTCTCATATATGTGCTGCTGAGAGTTTTTTGCCACTTTTTCTCCTCAGCGTTGGCACCTTTTGCTTGCAAAGTGGTGTAAATGTATATTCAAAAATATGTTGACATGCAAAAATGTACACAACGTGCTTACTGGCAATAAATAAATCGCAATGCCAGATTCTGCCCCACCATCAACCGCAAGTTGTACAAGATAACGTAAAAATATCTCCGTATCATTTTATTAAAATTATTGGTTTAAAATAAAGTTTTGTACAAGTTGCGATTCGAAAATAACATCCTGATTAAGAAATCAGAAAATAGTAAGAATTCGAAGCGATTTGTTCATTGTTTTTGTTATTTTTCTATAGGAGTTGCGAGAGTAGTAGAAAATGATACTGATTATGATTATGCAATATGAAACCTGTAATAAGTCCCCAACAAAATGATAGGTACAGCTTGAATGGTCACGTAGTTTTGTAGGTGGGGCAAAGGTCCATTGAAATGTGGCAATAATCTTTTGACTTTAACATACACCTTTATACATACAATTCCTCGCACATGAACTCATCCCCTCACTTATATCTTACTAGCTGTACCCCGCAACTACGTTTGCGTAGAGGAGGAGGATGGAGGAGATCAGGAGGCACAGATCTTCCTGTCTGGATCCTTGTTTCCACATCACATACCGCCATGGCTTATAGCCTATGAGCTGTCCGGATATTTCAGCTATCTCCTAGTGAAACTCCCATCAAAATCCCTTCAGTAGTTATGGCGTGATACTTGCACAAAGTCACAGACAAAAATTCTAAAAATTAGTGTTTTGGCATCAGTATCCATCCTAAAACACATTGCAATTATTCTTTTCAAAAAATATCCAATGTACAGACACAACTTTTTTACAGTCTTATTATATGTATAGATGTGCACCCTCTCACATGCATACACCCAGACTCTAACAAGCATGAACCCACCATATCACATTCATACATGTGTCGCAGCATCTCTTCGTAAAAGTGGCAGGGTGAGTTCATGTGAGAGGAGGGGTGTATAACGGAGCATATGAGATGGTGTAACATGTAAGAGGGTGAGTTTTTGTGTGTGAGATGGAGCCTGGGACCATCTGGTGGGTGCACGCACCCTATCTTATATAACACATCCTTGATACGATGCGGTCTCTTTTGGCCGCATCTTGTAACCACAAGATGCGGTTATGCGGCCGCCTAAGTTTTTAAAAATGGATAAGAATGTTTTAAAAAGAAAAGCTGGCACTTTTTTTACGGAATTAGATGGAAAATTGTTGATTTTACTATTTTTACTATTGATAAGGATTAAAAAATTATCTGATCTATATGAAATATACCCATTACTATTCTCATATATCTATTATTTAATAATTCGCTCGCTCCGCAACACCCTCTCACATACCACATCCTCTCTCTTTCTCTCTCTCTCTCTCACACACACACACACACGCACACCCTACATGATTTGTTTATCCATTTCAGAGAATGAACAAGAGTTACGTGAAAGAGAAGAGTTCGCCCGAACGTGTTTCGAGACGTTATTGCAGTTTTCAATGCTCGAAGACATGGAGTCACTCACTGGCGTAGAAAGTAATTATGTTTGTTTATTTGTTTTATATATACAACGTCATTACAGGAACATTCCTAATTCAACATTGTATTCAGCAATTGCATGTATCTTATATATAATTATCCCAATATGAAATTAAATAATAAATATATCCGAAATACATTATGAATGTGTTATCAAATTAAAAATAACAATAAGACAATTAGACGCAAATTAAAGATATTAGAATTAAGTATAGATTAAGTATTATAAAAATCAAATGGATGTCAAAAATTACGCATAATGTCACTGAGAGGATAATAATAACATCGCAGCCTCCGTGAACCTCGTCAGACTACACGCAAATACGTCAATACCCTGTTCTGCGGCTAGGAAATCGTTCAAAAATCTCAGAGCCCTATTCACTGGCGCCTCCTTAAAACCCCTGGTCCTTGCGTTTGGCACCCAAAATATGTACAGTTCCCGCCAGCTAAGTTAACCCAAAATGGCAGCAGTTCTTGCAAGATCGACAGCAGATTTAAAGCGTATTTAACGTATATTTTTCGTAGGCGTTGCGTGGTCATAGTGTAATTCTGGCCATAGAAAATGTCACGCAGACAATAAAAAATCGGCCAAGTGCGAGTCGGCTGTCGCACTCGCGCACCGAGGGTTCCGTGCAATTTCGCCATAACATTTGCTCTAACGATAACATAAACTAGATTTAGGGACAAACTTATCTTTGCGTTTTCGAAACTCATAACGTCATACATCGACGTACCAGGCGTCAACTGCAAATATAAGTTTGTAATTACAAAAAAATAATTATTTCGTAATGGAACCCGAAATTTACAGTTTTCGGATTTTTTCCTTTACTTATGCTGTAAGACCTAGCTTCTTGCCTTTCATGATTCTAGGTGAACGGGAAGTATACCACGGGTTTATTTTTTTGCACACATCTTTTGATTGCGTTGACGTAGAAGGTTGATTTTTTTCACGGCTGCAAGAGATTGCAGACTTGAGTATTTGGTATGATTTCAACTTGATCCGTCCACGCGTTTCTGAGATATAGGTCTTTACAGATGGACAGACGGACAACACAGTGATCCTATAAGGGTTCCTTTTTTCCTCTTGAGGTTCGGAACCCTAAAAATGTTACACTTGATATGTTTTTGACTATATAATGTACATTTTTACCGCCATTTTGGGTCAACTTAGCTGCCGGATACATATTCTTACAATATGAGGTTGAGATTGTCTCAAAAACAAATAGACTTATTGTCTTTGAGTATTAAACTTGTTTGTCCTTTACTTTCAGACGACACAGACCCTTTAGCGATAGTGACGCTCCTGGACAGGTTTCAGGAGGTCATATCCAGGTACACCAGGGACGAGGACCACACGGAACCATTGCCTAGGTATTTGACCGGGTACTTATTGTATTGTGTGTATGGGAAACCAACAAGTTATAAAGGCTAGTTGAATCATTTTTTTATTGCATCAATCAACTCTCATGCTCCTGCTGAAGGGAACTGTGAAATCAGTTTTTCAATATCTCAATTAATACCGAAGATATTAAGCGATTAAGTCAAGTGGTGGGGGGATGCTCCATCTCTTTTTTAGCAAAACGGTATTTAGTATGAAGTTTTATGGTATGACGTCATACCGTGGTAGCGGTACAATACGTCGTGTACTGTTTCTGTCTCTTTCTAACACAACTTTTCTAAATGCCTGTAGTTACTTAATTTTTAAACTAATTTCAATTTCACAGTTGACCTGACTTTATGTCTATTTTGTAATAATAATGAAAAACATTTAATTTTCGATACTTGTCACCTAGCCTATTATAAACTACTACATTGTTGTTTAAATAGATTCAAAAAGCAAATTATAGGGTTTCACTTGTAGAAAGTAATTGAAACTTATGACCCATGTTTGTAACAAGCCTTGTCTAACATCGTTATACAGGGTGACCTTGAATTCATTCGAGAAAGTAAAATGGATGGTTAGATTTGTGACATACATGAATTCTGTGCACTGTTTAAAAAATATATATATATTCCTTAACTAGCTGTACCCCGCAACTTCGTTTGCGTAGAGGAGGATGGAGGAGATCAGGAGGCAGATCTTCCTCTCCGGATCCTTGTTTCCACATCACATACCGCCATGGCTTATAGCCTATGAGCTGTCCGGATATTTCAGCTATCTCTTAGTGAAACAAAATCCCTTCAGTAGTTATGGCGTGATACTTGCACAAAGTCACAGACAAAAATTCTAAAAATTAGTGTTTTGGCATCAGTATCGATCCTAAAACACATTACAGTTATTCTTTTCAAAAAATATCCAATGTACATACACAACTTTTTTACAGTCTTATTATATGTATAGGTTATATGTGTTCAATATAATGGCGGCACTTCACTTGGCTATTCGTATTCGCTATTGGACGTTTGTCGTATTTGTCAATTATTTGACGTAAATACAAATATGCAATTACAGACAAATACTACCGTCCAGGCGGTCGAAAAGAGACCGCATCGTAACACACCTTTTTTTTGTATCTCTCCAACAGGCACCAATTATCGGAAATCTCGTTCGTATTGAAGGCGATAGCAACGCTAACAGAATCCATGAAGAAAGCGCCGCCGGGCAAAGTCGACGCGGCCGCCTGGCATAAACTAATAGGTATATATATAATAAAAAACACCTTTTTATTCTGCTGTGCTGTTTACCGCGCTTGCTATATAAGTGTTCATATTTACTCAGAATTTGAATTACGCATGCTCGGTGAATAAATTAGAACATGATGAAAAAATTCTTGCCGTGTTCAAGTCCTGCCCACGGCAAGAATTTTTTCATCATGTACCCGGCATGCCATTGTGTTTTAAGTAGCATTACATTATTCCAGGCGTCTACCCAGACCTGGTCCGTTTAGCTGCGTGTGCGCACGCGGGCGGCGCGGGCGCGGCGCTCAGGGAGGCGCTACTGCAATATGCGCCCCTGCTGGCGCCCCCTACCGCCCCCAGCGCACCGCTATAGCGCCGAGTGCTGTACACTATACACATATAGAGCACGCGCCTCTAGCCGACAGGTATTTGCTCACGGAAACAGACATAATTGTACAGGGGACCTCAATAAGGTTGAAAATAAAAAAATAAAAATACAATTTCAGAATTTTTTTCGTAGATAAATTCCGAGAATAAAATGCTTTCTGCAAAATTAGGCATTTGGGAAGTACTGTGGCTCTGACGTAGTAGGCAAAGGGAATCTAACCCATACAGCCAAGTAATACATTGTATTTTTGTTTGTAACA
This sequence comes from Tachystola acroxantha, assembly GCA_963506565.1. Classification (NCBI taxonomy): domain Eukaryota; kingdom Metazoa; phylum Arthropoda; class Insecta; order Lepidoptera; family Oecophoridae; genus Tachystola; species Tachystola acroxantha. The sequence continues at coordinate 7,646,742 of OY735893.1, forward strand.
CTTTTTCAATGCTTTCTAGGTAGTCTGAACCATGCAGGGCCTTGAATTCATTCGACAAAATTAAATGGATGGTTAGGCTTGTGACATACATTAATTTTGCACACCGTTTAAGTAAATTAAACAATTTGGGGAAAAATAAAAAAGTAAAAATTACAATAATTTCAACTATAATTTTTTTTAAATGACATTGCCACATTTCAATGGAGCTTTGCCCCACCTACAAAACTACGTGAACATTTTAGCTATACATATTTTGTTGGGGACTTATTACAGGTTTCATAATCAGTATCATTTTCTACTACTCTCGTAACTCCTATAGAAGAATAACAAAAACTATGAATAAATCGCTTCGATATCTTACTATTTTCTGAATTCTTAATTAGGCTGTTTTTTTCGACTCGCTAGATGTACAAGGCTTTGTTTTAAACCAATAATTTTAATAAAAAACGAAGATATTTTTACATTTATTCGTTATCTTGTACATCTTGCGGTTGATGGTGGGGCAGAATCTGGCATTGTCATTTGATGTGCATCGTTACTGTACTTTGGAGTTTTTACATTTTAAGGTATTTTTAATTTTTTGCAACGATTTCTTTCACTGGAATTTGACCTAATGGTCATTTCTAAGGTCATTGTGTGACTTGTGAAGTTGTGACGTACTTGGTTCACTTTTTTTGGTAGTTTTGATTTATTAAAAAACCTTGCCAATTGTATTTATCATGAGTACAACCCCTAGTTTCAATTTGTCGAATGTCTTCAAGGACACAATTCTAATATTTTAATGCGACTACGCTCTGACCAAAGAAACTTATTTGTCACCAGAACATTTAAAACCATTAGGCAGTCAACAAGTGTGGATTTAGTTTTCTCTCGCCTTTAAATTCTATGAGCTTAAGTAGCATGGGTAGCCACTTTTTAGTATACGTATTTTAGATGTCAGCTTATTATTTAAATATTAGTTTATCATTTAAATAGTGATAAAATTATGGTGTGTGTCGCCGGCTCCGCATGAGGGATAAACTTACTAACAATAGTAATAGTTACGTACAGTCGAAGACAGAGATAAGTATACAGGGGACCTGAATAAGGTTGATATTTTCTGAAAAACTACAAGACCGAATTTAAAAATTCTTTACAGTTACATAGTTTCAACTTTTATCTATCTCACAGTGAAAGAATTCTTGCAATAGGTCAAGTAGTTTTTGAGATAATCTCAACCATAAAATCTCTACTGTACACCTTTCTTTGTCTTCGATCGTACCTGTATACTTATTAAGTAATAATTTTATTATCATTGTTTTAAAAGATGTGTTGCTGAGAGTTTTTTGCCACTTTTTCTCCTCAGCGTTGGCACCTTTTCCTTGCAAAGTGGTGTAAATGTAAATTCAAAAAATATATTGACGTGCAAAAATGTACTCAACGTGCTTACTTGCAATAAAGAAATTTGACTTTGACTTGACTTTTGACTTTTAAATGCATTTTGCAGTGACGTCCGCCGCTGGGCCAAGATGACGTCATCGCTGCGGCTGACAGAGTGAAAGACGTGTTTCATCTCATTAAATTAATTGTAATTAGAAATTCTACCATTCCCAGTGTGTTATAATATAATTACGAAAATGAAATGACTTTTGCGGACAATTATATTTTTTTATTTTATATATATTTTTATTGTGCTGTTAGCCATATAACTAGTTTAACCTCGTTTCCCTTAATCCGTGTTTTAACACTTTCTCACGTCGTTAAGAATCGTCAAGCACTTCTACCTCTTTCTGATATATTTTTATAATATCCTCTGCAGTTGGTATGTCTGGAAGAAATCGCTTTTAGCGATAAGACCGCCAAAATTATAATTAGTACATGCTTCTCAATAATGTAATTAATACTGTATTTTGGTACAATAAATTGTATTTATCTTATCAAGTTATAATGTGACCGCGAAGACCTAAACGGTGGACTAACTTTAAATCGCCTTTATGGCTAACAGCTAGGAGCTGTTCCATAAACTTAAAAGACATTGCCACTTTTTCAATGGAGCTTTGCCCCACCTACAAAACTATGTGACCATTTAAGCTGTACCTATCATTTTGTTGGGGGCTTATTACAGGTTTCATATTGCAAAATCATAATCAGTATCATTTTCTACTATTCTCGCAACTCCTATAGAAGAATAACAAAAACAATGAATAAATTGCTTCGATTTCTTACTATTTTCTGAATTCTTAATTAAGCTGTTTTTTTTCGAATCGCAACTTGTACAAAACTTTATTTTAAACCAATAATTTTAATAAAAAACGGAGATATTTTTACATTTATTCGTTATCTTGTACAACTTGCGGTTGATGGTGGGGCAGAATCTGGCATAGTCATTTATTCCTCGGTAAGCCATGCTTCCTAACTTGACGTTTTAACGAAGTGTGAAAATGACGAAAATACTGTTTCTGGGAAGTGACATTTAACTAGGTCTATGGTTAACAGTCAAAGATGATATTTTATCACACTTTTAAGGCCCGATATCCACCAAAGCGGAGAGGAGATTTGTTTGAATAACCAATCAGGTTTCGTTCCTTCTAAGCGGAGAGCAGCCCTTGTAGCACGCGTCAGCGTAAGTGTCGCCGCACACGGGCCACACGCGACAGCCACAAACGCCGCCACGAGAAGCTAGAAGCTTGTAGCGTGTGGCCGCCACCGGCGCCAACCGTGTGCGGCGAGTCCATATAAAATGTATGAAAATATCAGGAAATATGCCAGTGGCGGCGTTTTGTGGTTGTGGCCGGTGGCCCGTGTGCGGGAGCACTTAGTGATCGACGCAACGCCGCTGAGCTGTGAAACTGACATTATAATGGTGGCACTTCACTTGGCTATTCGTATTCGCTATTGGATGTTTGTCGTATTTGTCAAACACTTGACGTATACAAACAAGACGAATATTTTGTCAAGAATACCAACCACACATTGCAATTATAACAAATACGCAAATACGAATAGCCAAGTGAAGTGCCACCAATACAAAGCGTTTGAGATTAGTTTGACAGCTCCGCGGCATTGCGTCGATCGCTAACGCGACTCGTGCTAGACTCGCAGATGTCTAAATAATGAAATCTGATTGGTTATTCAAACACATCTCCTCTCCGCTTTGGTGGAAATCGGGTCTAAATGATGACACAAGCTGAGAAAAAACTGCCTAGGAATCGAACCTTACACCTCTGGCGCATTATCCATTTCGCCACTGCAAAGTGGATAACGTTTCTCTGCTTAGTTTTTGTAAAGTGTGGTAAAATTAAATTTTGATTGTATTTTGGTGTTTTATGGATTTTCTACCAGTATTTCCACGTTATGGCTTACGGCTTAATGCAGTTTGAAAGGGGCCTGTCAATTAAAATAGTTACCGCTACCAACTTTAAACCTTGATCGATATTAATACTTAATTCAAAAGATTAATAAAGTATATCTAGTTTACACAAAATAAAAACAAGGCATTACAGTAATGACCAATGCACCGTAAACATAATATTATGCACACAAGGTCAGGTTTACTATTTAGTACAGTGCGCGAGGCGTAAGCTCAGGTTTACATTTGTGTGAGTGATCGCCAAGCTGCTAGCGGTACAAGCGGTGAAGTGCGGTGCGTGCGCGGCAGGGTGGCGTCCCGCTGTGTTTAAATTTGTATGCGTAGGACGCGTCGCGCCTCAGGCCGAATATCACTCTACAGTATCTGTGTGCACTCAAACAAATGCAAACCTGAGCTTACGCCTCGGGCACTGTAATAACACTGGACACTCTATCATCAATCTTCTCACAATATCTCAAACATTCACAATACACACCCACCCATCGACTCGCAAACACATCGCACTCGGATGTTGTTGTGTTTTATTAAATCAAAGCCGCCCGTCTACTGGCTTCCTTAAATAGCGAACTTACATAAGTTGAAAATTCCATTCAAATACATTGTGAGGCAATGAAAATGCATAACAGTTGCGATATCGTTAATCATTGATTTTTTATGATAAGGAATTTTTCACTTCTCAATTTACTGTAACTTTTAATTTCGATCAGGTTTCAAACGTGTTGCGGTAACAATATCTGTGACGTCATTAAGGCCCGTTTGCCATAAATTCATTGACACTTCGTTTCTGAAACTAATGATATATTATAGAAAAATGAACGTAGCTAGTTACTATGAAATTTAGGGGTTAGATATGGTTAGACTGCGTAGAGTTTTGTATTGAAGTTAAATTTATTTATAAGCAGTTACCTATACTTTTATACGCACTACTAAAGATATTTATATACTCGTATTTTAAATGGTTTTTTTGGTGCCAAAGTTTTGATTTTGAAGTTACTAAACATAGTTATTTTACCCGACTATTCGAAGAAGGAGGATAATATTATACACACCGAATTCGCTGACACAACCCGGTGGCTTGGACTCCCGAGTGTCGGCGGATTTGGTGTGTAGAGACCTTTAGAGTGTAGTGTATTTATAATAAGTTGATTCCCTGCAACCTAAACGGCTTGATGGATTTTGGTGTATGAGGTACAGGTCGCGTCATGTAAAAAGAACGCTGTCGGTCAAGCTGCGCATTAGGCGATTTATCGATATATTTGGTGGTATGAGGTGCGGCGCGCGGGGGGCGGAGGGCGGGTCACGCGCTGCATGCTTGCCGTTGCGCTATTGGTTCGTCAGTCGACCTTTGCTTTACCCATGCGCAAACACAACCCCTCCACTTTCTTACAGCGTTCTTTTTACATGACGCGGCCTGTATCGTTAGATTTGTTTGTTTGAACACTTTATTGCACAACACAGACAAATACATAAATAACATCCAGAAGAAACAAATTGGTACAAAGGGCGAGCTTATCTCAAAAGAGATAAGATTTGTCTTGATTACGGGACAAAAGTATATGCCAGAATAGCAGTCGGGTGTTTTTGTTTTGTTCAGATGTAATATCATCTCGTATGAAACGATAACTTTATTAATACTGCATGTTATGTACTTAATTCTCTTTATCATATTTACCAACTACCTAAAAAGTTCACGTTTTTGCACGATCAATGACCGCTTGATATCATTACAAGGTCTTTAATGACGTAGTTAGCCCAGGCACAGGCTCCGGCCTATTTGGGCTGCTATAATTATACGCCACAGTCGGTATTCTGGTCGAGTGCTTAGATCTATAAGGTGTTATCCTGTCAATTTATATATAGTTGAATAAAGAAGTATCTTCATTCAAAACTTTGGTCTCAGATAAATGTTGACTATTGCACCCGTTATGTTAAGGGAAAAGACGATATACTGAAATAGACCATCAATTGTGGCGATTACAGAGTGGCGTACGCTAAATTTAATCGTCGCAAAGCAAGGCGTCCAGGAGGCTAGCCGGCTGGCCTTTTTTGTCCTGTCAAAGCCTGCGCGAACGAAATTTTTGTACGGTGGAACACAGAGAATGGTGTACAGGAGAGTTTTTAAGGTTGGCATTATCTCAGAAACTACTTGACCTATTGCAAAAATTATTTCACTGTTAGATAGATAAAAGTTACAGCTATATAACTGTAAAATAATTATTAAATTCGGTCTAGTAGTTTTTGAGAAAATCTCAACCGTATTGAGGCCCCCTGTATACTTATCTCTGTCTTCGACTGTACTAATTTTTGCCAAAAATCTGACATTGACGGCTAGTAAAAATCGACGCAGTGTACCCCCAGCTCACACTGTGCGAAGTATCATATGAGTGACAGTGACAGCCTGTTATACCTTTTTGGCGCATTTGGAAGCGTCGCCCTGTTTTTTTGTTGACATTTCTGGTCATTTCAGTAAATGGTCTTTAGTTAAGATGACGAATGCCTAGCTTAGACACTTCCAGTGGCATAGCCTAGTATGTATGTTACCGTTGAACTATGAAATATACTGTTGTAGGTATTCTATAGACATGATACATTCCACGTAAGGCAATACTGAAGAGTGTTTTTTTTTCTTCTAAATTACATTGCCTCATTTCAATGGACCTTTGCCCCACCTACAAAACTACGAGACCATTGAAGCTTTACCTATCATTTTGTTGGGGACTTATTACAGGATTTATATTGCATAATCACAATCAGTAGGAGTTGCGAGAGTAGTAGACAATGATAAGAAAAACAATGAATAATTCGCTTCGATTTTCATATTTTCTGAATTCTTAATTAAGCTGTTTTTTCGACTCGTTTGATGTACAAAACTTTATTTGAAACCAATGATTTTAATAAAAAAACGGAGATATTTTTACATTTATTCGTTATCTTGTTCATCATACGGTTGATGGTGGGACAGAATCTGGCATTGTCATTTAATAGAATATACTGTCATTTTCTTCTCGCATAAAGTTATGAAAGAGATGCATAATTAACTATTTACCCAAAAGTTGTTTAAAAGTGATCGCAAGAGTATATTTTATCTTATGAATCGCTTATGAAACTATTATTTAGTTTACGTTCTAAACTAAATACGTAAAGCAACTCTTTTGTAACTATTTATATGAAAAGAAAATCAGATAGCAATATATTGAGACTAAAATTTAGTACCATTAGATTTCATGGCAGAATTAGTGCCATTGCCAAGATTTTTAAAATAGGTATAGGCTATTGTTTTTCAATCAAATAAAGGATAAAGACTCATCTAATTTAATATTCATACAATAACTTACGCTGCGTTTATAAATATTAAATATGTCGAGAATTTTTTTATAGACCGAGATCATTGATCTCCTATAAACAACTAGATACACAAAGGTCTTACTGAAACAATTTAAATAACGTTCAAATAAGGGTCTATTGTTAACGTCCAAATAATGTCCAATAAAGCAAATGATTCCATTCATCCGTTTGGATCTTCTTTACGCTCGGACATTTTAAGAAGGCAGACTGTGTATCTAGTTGTTTATAGGAGATCTATGACCGAGATATAAAATGGCGAGGTTGTGCGTTCGAATCCTATCCACCATCAAATTATGTCTCCATATAATTAATATTTAAATAGTATATTCTTCCTAGACTCCTAGATTTATCCTAGATCTATTTTATCACATAAACGATGAAGCAAGCAGAAAAAAAACTGCCTAGTTTTGGCAATCAGTGACAGCAAACCCATTCCCATTTCTATAATCCGCCACTGTATTATACGTATTTAAATTACACAAACAAACCAATAATAATAAATTATTCAGCTGACATTGAAATTTTTTTTCGTGGTGCTGTGTTTTTTTATGATGATATCGCACTTCTGTGTAACGCCATCTATTATCAACTTAAAAAGCTGGTTTTTTTCTTACAACTGTCACACACCATCACACACCTCACATACATCTAATTTTGTACCTATATACATGCATAACCCCAGCGTGGGATGCACCGTTGCTACTCTTTACTGTTCTTTCTAGGCTACATTTTGTACTTTTATTATTACTATTTATCATATCCATTAATTTTACCTGTTTTGGATGCTTACTCTTTATCCTGCACTGGTGTACTATAAATATATTGTACCTACTGTAAAACTGGAAGGAACTGACTCTCAAAACACAGGTTATCCTAGTTTGAGAGTTTGGGCCACTATCAACTGTGTAATGTACCCATAATAGATCTAAATAAACTATTTCTATTTGAAAACCCCTCTTTAGACCGCTGGTGCGTTTATCCATTTCGCCACGGGATGACGTCATGCGTCGAATTTAGTTCCTGCTTGCTTCACCGTTCGTATTCCTAGATCTATCCTAGTATGCTAATTATACCATATTATACTGTTTTGTGCAATAAATACTAATAATAGGTACTGTCGCCATATCTCTTAGTTTTATAGTATAAAACTATATTTTACCCGCGAGTGTATAATTTTGAATGTACTTGGTTACTTGCATTGCATACAATGTCATCCTCACCTGTAGGTGATTGCGATTCGTATTTTAAGTTAGATTGTGTTGTTATTTTTAAATAAATGAAGTTATATTACATTAAACAGAGTTTGTTATTCTTAACACGTTCACAGACCCCGTACAAAAAATGTTTTGATTTTTTTATAAGTCCCGCCTATTATTTCAATCTCTATACAAGTCTAATATAATACAAGTCTATACAAGTCGAAATAAATCTTTGTTATGTGAGCATTTTAACAATGCGTGGAGCACTCTTCTGAATACAATAGGATGTGAATGGACAGCAGCATCCACCAAGGACATCGTACTTACTTACCCTCAGAAAAAATACCCTTAGTGCGGATCTGGTAGGTGCATTTTTTTTTCAGCGTGCCACATATGTGGGGCACGGGTTTGTGAAGCTAGTTCGTCGTGCTCCATATCGTCGGGCACTGGACTGTGCTAAGGGCCTTCCATGAGCCAACTAGCGCCGCCGCCAATCTTAAAAAAATAATATCTTCCAAATTAATCATTTTTATTAAAAAAAAAGCTATGTACACAATCGTTATTAGGATAAATACTATTTTTCAATATACAATACATCGGATAATTGCGATAAGCTAAGTTGTAGTTCTCAAATGTGCCAAAAACGGCCGTTTTTCGCAATTATGCGAACTACTACTTTAATCCGCGATTGAAGACAAAGTTCAATGTTCATATATTTACAAATTCCTCAGCAAGGAAGTCTCACCACGCCGGGAGTGGCAAGGTATTTCTGGAAATGTCCGGTCACTGAACTAAGGATTTAATTTTAAACTCGCCGGCCGGCGCGGGCGCATCTGATAGGCGGAACAGTTTGGTGTCTGTTTAAAAACTATTGATCGGAAGAGATTTTATAGGTTCAATAATCTTGATTACGTTGGCTAAGTACGGTCTAAACAAAGACAATTGTACAGTAGAGCTATTATGGTTTAGATTGTCCCATAAAGCTGATAGTCATAGACAAATCTCCTCAGCGTTGGCACCTTTTCCTTGCAAAGTGGTGTAAATGTAAATTCAAGAAATATATTGACGTGCAAAAATGTACTCAACGTGCTTACTTGCAATAAATAAATTTGACTTTGACAGTTTTGAGCACCCATGCAAAATTGTACAGTTGTAAGATCGAATTCAAACTCGAAACTGTTTTGACTAAGGTTTTGACTATATGTTTAACGGCCTTCCATGAGCCAACTAGCGCCGTCAATCTTAAAAAATAATATCTTCCAAATTAATCATTTTTATAAAAAAAGCTATGTACACATTTTTTACTACGATAAATACTATTTTTTAAATGCTTATTTATAACGTGATTCAATTTCGGTAAGTTGTAGTTCGCATAATTACGAAAAACGACCGTTTTTAGCACATTTGTGAACTACAACTTGTCGCAATTATGCCATGTATTGTATATTGAAAAATAGTATTCATCGTAATAAACATTTTGTAAATAGCTTTTTTAATAAAATTTATTAAATTGGTAGATATTATTTTTTCAAGATTGGCGGCGCTAGTTGGCTCATGGAAGGCCCTTAAGTATAAGAATACGTATCGGATGATGTCACTTTACATTCGGAAGTGGCAATATCAGCCGTGACCTCAGTCGCCGTCGTACGGAAAAGTGTCCTAATAATTTGTCACCCACGTATTCATGTAGTTGTAGATCACACAACAATAATAGCTGTTAGACATGCGATGTGGGAGGGGCAGTAAAGTCGCTCATACATACTTGAATTTAATACAAATGTAGGGACTATTTATTGTTATGTGCAGGCCGTAGGGTGTAGTTGTATACTTACATGCTGTTATTCATCTTCTTCTCAAAGTTCCTCTTCTCATCGAAGGTTGGACAACATCATGGCAATTTCCCCCCTCTGTCCGGCTGCCCGGAACAAGGAGCCGGTGCTGCAGCCAAACCCATCACGTAAATTCTCTAGTCAAGAGTGTCTTCTCCTGCCAACGCTCCTCTTCCCCACAAATCTTGCCCTGGACTATTAATTGCAGCAGGTCATATCGGGGGTTCCGCATAATGTGACGGAAATATTGGAGCTTCCGAAATTTGGGCTGTTATTCATAAACCTAGTTAAAGTTTACCTCACTTCCTTTAAATCGTGTTGCCCTTTCACACTTCGTTAAAATAGGTTAAGATAGAAAGGGACAGTGGGCCTAAACGGTGGCGTAATTTTCAAACACGTTTATGAATAACAGCCTATGGGATCCTCCGTTTAATAAGGTAGTTATTGTAGATTATTTAGAAACTAATTTGAGCTGCATCTCCCGTATTGATATCTTAGGCAAAAAAAATTAGTCAACTACCTCAAAGAGTAATTAGGTATTCATTATTACATGGAAATAAAAGGTTCAAGAATGTGAAGCGTTGGCATTCGTAATTTCATAAACCTACCTATTTTTTTAAAAAAACTTTATGACAGATGCTTATTTATCGTAATCTGAATTACGATATCGAACACCCGTGCAAGTGGGCAATGCAGGTATTGTGTTTCAACCTGATATCGATTGCAACCCCTCGCTTGATCGCCATATGTAGTAGGTACTTACGTCAGTAGTTAGCCTTCAATATCAACTGCGATAGCTTACCTGCCTCGTATCGAATTCTCAATTTGAGTAGGTCATGTTTAAGTAGCTGTTTTATAGATGTTGCGTAGGTGACAGTAACACCACTGAACATGTAACCGAGCTAAGTAACACTTGCAGTAGGTAGGTACGATTTAAATCTTACGACTCAGATAATAAGAACGGTCCAAAGTCTTCATGTAACATGTAAATTCTGCAAAGACAAAAGTCTGCTTTTAGGATGTTTTACAGGGCCGTCTTAGGCGATTCCGGGGCCCTTGGGCACACAAGAGTATGGCAAATATGTTGGAAAATAAAAAGTGACAGAAAGATGACAAAAAAAATTAATCACTGTTTAGAAGAAAAACTCCCTCAATGTAAGCGAAGGTCTGTGCCCTAGCAGTGATGATAGAAGAGAAATTGATGTGGTGTCCGATTAGCATTTTGACTTGGAAATGTTGGCGCTAATTGTTAGTGCAGCTCAAATGTAAATAGTTCAAAATTTAAAATAAATTGTAAAGTGTAATATCGGTCTTTCGGGGCCCCCGTGATTATGGGGGCCCTGTGTGCCCTTATGGTAAAGACGGTACTGATGTTTTAGGCATAAAATCGATTTGTACAGTCGAAGATATATAAGTATACAGATATATAAGTATACAGTTGTATAAGTATACAGGGGGCCTCAATAAGGTTGAGATTTTCTCAAAAACTGCTGGACCGAATTTAATAATTCTTTTACAGTTACATAGTTTTAACTTTTATCTACAAACAGTGAAATCATTTTTGCAATAGGTCAAGTAGTTTTTGAGAAAATCTCAACCTTAAAAACTCTCCTGTACACATTTCTCTGTGTTCCACCGTACAACTACTTATATCAGTCCGTGAGGAATCTAAGGATACGTCATAGTCAACATTATATTTAGGATATATAAGATTTAGGTACGCCTATTACCAAGGAAAGGGTGTCAATGCTATAAAGTGGCAAATAACTTTGAAGCATCTTTTCAAATAAATAACAAAAAATACATTTTCTGTTAACTACATGATTTTTATTTGTTAATTAAACATAATCATTCATGCGGAACTGCCGACACACTTCCAACCATACGTTTTCACCGCTCAAGTAATGTTATATTTCCATGATAACCATTTCTTCTGACTGCTAAATAAAGTCGTATCTCGGGTCTGCGACCATGTACGGTGCTTATACAGTGATGTCATCATGACGCCTACGCATTGGCCGGAGGCGGGCGCTCTTGGACCCATTATTTATCTCGAACATTACGTCATATCATTTTATTTCGAGTAGGAGGCTGTTTACCTGTTTACGAATAGATCGTTTCCATGCACCATAGTTAATATTGTGACCATACCAAACATTTAATACATATCGTCATAGTTATAATGAGGCTAGACAACAAGTTCAAAGTCAACGAGCTACTGGAAATATATTTTGGCGTTTCTCTTGGATATAATAAAGGTACAAGTCCGTAGCCGACTGCAAAACGACAGCAGCAGCGACGTCTCGCCGAGACACTACGATTTCTATGTAATTTCTAAGAAATACCTTCCTTAAACCGAAGTCCAAATCAGTGTCTTATTTTGTAAACAAAAACTACCCTACCCTACTAACATTTTAAGCTGTTCTGTGATTATAGCGCAGTTATTTTCACATTAATAGATCGGATCACGTTAATTTCACAATGATGAACAGGTTCGATCAATCAGTTCCTTCAGTGTTACATCACAACAGGTAATTAAACGATCATATTTGTTTCCAAAATAAGACACTTGATTTGGGCTGCGATAGGTATAGCTAGCGACACGTCGTCTGCCGCTGCGGGCCGGGCGCCAGACGACACGTAACCCGACCGCAGATCTTTTCTACCGTCGTCGTCTGCTGCTGTCTGCAGTCGGCTACGAAGTTGTTCCTTTATAAAGAAGTGAATTTATCAGCCAAAAAACAAAAGTAGTTGACATTGTTTAATTATGGTTTAAACGGCAGTGGGCGGTCGTATACTGCTATCACAGTCGTATACTTCGATGGAGTAGAATGAAGGTCACGAACGGAGAAATGTAGTGTGAGACGCCCCCCAGCAATGTAGAGGGACGAACTGCTCAAGGTGAATATGGTAGGGATTGGATTTTAAATCAACAAGCCACCGCACCGTGAAGTCTAATTTAACAGCGTCGTGTGTTTTATTTATTGTTTTATCATTTTCTACAATCAAATATCAATATCTTTAAAAAATCTACATCTCTATCCCGACAAGACATACATAGAAAGAATCTAAAGCGATCTTAAATCGCAAAACAAAACAAGGCTGTATGCTTTGACGTACGTCAATGGCTGTATGGTTCAGTCCTTTGCCTGCCTGATCGAAACTCGAAAGGGCGAACGAAACATCATCATCAAAATCAAAATAATCAATCAATATTCAATATGAATTTTGGTGATTTTGTTTGTTTGGTTCTAAATAAATATGGCCACTAGATCTGGTCGGCTGTCGCACGCTCAGTTAGAGACTTTAGTCAGGTATCTTGAGGCTAATCCGGAGCTAGCGAGAGGTAGACCCAAAACCATTAAAGGAAATCAACAAAACAAAGTGCAATGGTTTGAATTGGCTAAGAAGTTGAATGCTATTAAAGGAGCACCTAAGAAGACCAGCAGAGCTTGGGCTAAGGTATATTCTATGCTGTTTTAGAAGTAGCATAACTTTTAAGCTACCTATGTCGACCCTAGTGCGATTCTATTTTTGGTATGGTCACAGAGAATATACAGGAGTCTCTATAAGTACTTGACTAGTATTCAAAATTCTTTACAATTACATGCTCGATACAATCTACCAGTAAAACATTTTTTTTACAATCGGTCAAGTAGTTCTTCAACTTTTATATCTCACCAGTAAACTTTTCCGTTTACAAAGAAAGAAAAACTTGAAATACTTATTTTGTACAAATTGAGATAAACCCGGATAAAGTACTTAACCCGTGAAACTCCATACATTTTGTTCGGGTTAATTCACTAACTCTAGGTGTTTCTTTTATTACAAGTGGGGGTTAGTATTACATTAGGAGTTCTTATCTCTTAAAGCAATCTCTTAGAGTATTCAGCTGATGAATACATAACTTTTAACACAGAACCAGGTAAATAAATGTTTGTTTAAAAATTTATTTATCTGCTTTTACAGAACATGTTGAAGCCTTAGTCGCTCAATTAAAATAAGTTAATATTCTTTGTCCTTATTTCTCTGAGGTCTTTGCAGTGCTGGGCCGATAAGAAATGTCAGCTTAAGAAAGCCCTAACCAAGTATAATCGCAGTGTGATGGAAGGTAAACCAGGAGATGAGCATGTGTCTCCATTAGACTTCAGACTTATAAGTATTCTGAATGATGAAGATGCTACTGAAGGAAAACCCATACATGTTAAGGTAAATATGTTTTGCATGGGCAAAGCCTTTATTGAACCCTTGGTGCTATTTTTTAGGGTTCCTTACGTCAAGAGGAAAAAAGGAACCCTTATAGGATCACTTTGTTGTCCGTCTGTCTGTCAAGACCTATATCTCAGTAACGCGTGGACTGATCAAGTTGAAATTTATACCATATACTCAAGTCTGCAACCTCATGCAGCTGTTAAAAAATCAACCTTATATGTTAACGGAATCAAAAGTTATGGCCGTTTATGTCGAATTTTGGCGCATATTTGTATGAAAACGAAAAAAACTCAAAACCTATAGTGAGCTTCCCGTTAACCTAGAATCATGAAAGGCTAGAAGCTAGGGCTTATAGCACAAGTAAAGGAAAAAATCCGAAAACTGTAAATGACAATGCCAGATTCTGCCCCACCATCAACCGCAAGTTGTACAAGAAAACTAATAAATATAAAAATATCTCCGTTTTTTATTAAAATTATTGGTTTAAAAGAAAGTTGTGTACAAGTTGCGATTCGAAAAAAACAGCTTAATTAATAATTCAGAAAATAGTAAGAAATCGAAGTGATTTATTCATTGTTTTTGTTATTCTTCTATAGGAGTTGCGAGAGTAGTAGAAAATGATACTGATTATGATTATGCAATATGAAACCTGTAATAAGTCCCCAACAAAATGATAGGTACAGCTTAAATGGTCACGTAGTTTTGTAGGTGGCAAAGCTCCATTGAAATGTGGCAATGTCTTTTGTTTTTGAATGCGTTAACTGAGATGGCAGAGACAACGTCGTCTGGAAGTGAGTTCCAGGCCTATACCTATTTCATCCCGAATTTGCAGCGATGAATAGATAAATAGCTGTTTTCTGTCTTCTTATTTAATGATAATGAAAAGATCATCATTATTGTATTGTCCACCATCCTGTTATATTCTAGCAAGAGCAAGTATATGAATGTCACAATGAACCACCGGTGGTAGAACCTCCGTCTCCAAGATCAGAGTGTTCGTCTCCGTCAGTGGCCGACGAGGAACCAGAGCCTGACACACCGTCTCCTAAACCCAAGAGAGCCAAGGCTGAGAGTTTGAAATGTAAGCATGAACATTATAGGTATTATTTTAGTTACAAAGTTTTGTATTTCAGGGCCTTCCATGAGCCAACTAGCGCCGCCAATCTCGAAATAATAATATCTTCCAATTTAATAAATTTTATTAAAAATGCTATTTACAAAATGTTTATTAGGATGAATACTATTTTTCAATATACAATACATGGCATAATTGCGACAAGCTAAGTTGTAGTTCACAAATGTGCCAAAAACGGCCGTTTTTCGCAATTATGCGAACTACAACTTACCGAAATTGAACCATGTTATAAATAAGCATTTAAAAATGGTATTTATCGTAATAAACATTTTGTAAATAGCTTTTATAAAATTTATTATATTGGAAGATATTATTTTTTTAAGATTGGCGGCGCTAGTTGGCTCATGGACGTCTAGTCTTATTAAGAAAAAAACCGGTGCACTTGCACCGACGACTCGCACTTGCGAGTCGGACTCGCCTACAGAGGCTTCCGTAACTTTGCTCTAACGAAAAGATAAACTATATTTAGAGACTTATATTTATATTTATCTTTGCCATTATCAAAATTTTATGTCCATACATCGATATACTCCTGATTAGTTCATCATCTGCAAATATAAGTTTGTAATATTTTTACGTACATGTAATTTCAAATTAACTATTTTCGTATTTTTTTCAAGCGTAAGCTCAGGTTTACAGTTGTGTGACTGATAGCGGTACAAGAGGTGAAGTGCGGTGCGTGCGCGGCAGGGTGGCGTCCCGCTGGGGACGCGTCCCGCCTCAGGCCGAATATCACTCTACACTATCTGTGTGCACTCACACAAATGCAAACCTGAGCTTACGCCTCGCGCACTGTACCCTATAGGTTTTCTTGCATTTTCATACAAATATGCGAGAAAATTCGACATAAACGGCCACATCTTTTGATTGCGTTGACGTAGAAGTTCGATTTCTTCACGGCTGCATGAGGTTGCACACCTGAGTATTTGGTATTAATTTCAACTTGATCCGTCCACGCGTTTCTGAGAAAAAAGTCTTGACAACAAAGTGATCCTATAAGACAGTGTTCTTTTTATTATTTTTTGAGGTTTTTAGGGTTCCTAAAAACACTTCTTTTAAATCCATACCTACATCTTTCTTCATTCATATATTATATAAACTCTGGCATTGATATTGCTCACTCAATTAGTTTCGACTAGGCTCAATTAGTCTAGACTAAGCCATACCAGTTTATCCTGGAGGGCTGATATTCTTATTAGGATCAACTAGTTTAGCCTAGAACTAGTTGATCCTACGTTTCGGACGACCTAGTTCGGCCTAGGCTATACCGGTTATCGCGTACCTACTACAGGAAAACTTAGTTTGGCCTAAGTAAAACAAGTTCGTCCTGAAATCAGTTTTCGCCGGTGCCACATGCACTTGAAACACATTACCCCTCCTTTCGTCAGTCTGTAATTAATTAAACACGAAATGTAAATTCTTTTCAGACCCCAAAAGAACTCCGAAATGGTGTCAAAAACCGTTACAATTACAAACTGAATGGAACCGCCTCGCGTTATTAGAAGAGAAGCGAGTTAGAGCAGAGAATTCCGTAGCAAAAGCACAGAGGGAATCCTCAGCGGCAATGGTCCAGTGTGCCACAGCGCTTGAAGTGCTGGCCAAAGCTATAAAGTCCCAGGGGGCGGAAATTGCCGACGCTTTGAGGGCTAATGGGGAAATGATTGCTGAAGCGCTTCAAGCGCAAGGGAAGATGATCGCAGATGCTTTGAGAAAAAATACGTAAAATAAATTGATTTTTTTTAGTGTTTGGTTTTATTTGTGATCATTGATCTCCTATAAACAACTAGATACACAAAGGTCTTACTAAAACAATTTAAAAAACGTCCAAATAAGCGTCCATTGTTAACGCCCAAATAATGTCCAATAAAGCAAATGAGGGTCCATTCATCCGTTTGTGCCTTCTTTGCGCTCGGACATTTTTAGAAGGCAGACTGTGTATCTAGTTGTTTATAGGAGATCAATGTTTATGATATTATATTTAGCCACTTTTTCTCCTCAAGAGTTGAGGTTAGTACTTTTTCCTTACAAACTTTTTACAAAAATTCAAACAATGTTGACGGGTTAAAATGTACAACGCTTACTTGATACTGATAGAGTTTTGTTTTGGGTGGGAATAATATCCGGGTCGAAAGGACCATAATGTCCTTAGTAACCTTACGTGGCTCTCATGCCATGTGTGTTGCAAACGTAAATACACCCGCTGCGTAAACTACAGCTGCGGTGCGCGTCGGATTTGTGTAGAGAGTAGTAGGTACTTACGTTGTCATGGCAACTCGTGTACAGAAGTTCAGCGACCGGTCGATCGATAACCGAGTGTAACCGTAAAAACATTTTTCCTATACCGTGCCCCTTTGGCACAGCCACCATGGAATCAAATTCTGACTACACGGGCATTTAGTAAATCATTAGTCAGCAACTAGAATTTGTCGGCCAGTCGTTTAAGTTATCTCTCTACGATCAAAAATAACCAACCTGTGGCAAAGAAACATTAGACAACAGATTCCAAGGTTAATTTTGTAATATGTATTTTTTTACTTAAATAAATACTCAAGTCTCTTCGTATACGATACAAGTTTTATTTCCATACCTATCATTGTTCTGTAGACCTATTAAATACGGATTTCTGTTACCTTTATTTGCAGCGGCTTCAGAGAAATTATTTCTCTGAGGCAGCGGCTGTAAAAGCGTACCGCATTTGTCGCCCCGTACTGCATACGGTATTTCAGGTATTTAGGCTCTTAGAAATGCGTACCTAAGGGCTAGCGTACAACAGAACGGCACCGGCGGACGACAACGTGTACCGCGCCAGTGGACGGAGCCGTCAGCCTGTGACCGGCGCTGGCCGACATCGTGCGCCGGCAGACGCCGTGACGTACGCCGGCCCTAACTCGTCTCTCCTCGGGGGACGTATAGAATACGCTGCACGGTGCGGCCTGTTTTGAAACCTCTGCCTGCGCGCACTACAGTGGGCTTGGACAAAATCCGGCCCGAAGGACCATATTATCATTTCCTCTGGTACAGGAAATGCAAAGCAGATGGGTGTTTAATTTAGTAATCCATATATCTGAATTGCATTTCTTGCATCAGGTAATCTTATCGAAGTATGTATAAGTAATCAAACAACAGAAATTCACATAATTTCTTTTTATTTCACATCAGTATTACCGGGAATGTAATTGTTTAACAAATAAATTAATATTCCTCGGCGCCCTCGCCTTCACCCTCGGCGGAGTCCATACCGACCTCTTCGTAGTCCTTCTCCAGAGCCGCCAGATCCTCGCGGGCCTCTGAGAACTCTCCCTCCTCCATACCCTCGCCGACGTACCAGTGCACGAACGCGCGCTTGGCATACATAAGGTCGAACTTGTGGTCGAGACGAGCCCAGGCCTCGGCGATGGCAGTGGTGTTAGACAACATGCACACAGCACGCTGCACCTTAGCCAAGTCACCACCGGGCACAACGGTCGGGGGCTGGTAGTTGATACCAACCTTGAATCCGGTCGGGCACCAGTCGACGAACTGAATCGTACGCTTAGTCTTGATTGTTGCAATCGCAGCATTGACATCCTTGGGCACGACATCGCCACGGTACAACATGCAGCAGGCCATGTACTTCCCGTGACGAGGATCGCATTTCACCATCTGATTAGCAGGCTCGAAGCAAGCATTGGTAATCTCCGCGACAGACAACTGCTCGTGGTACGCCTTCTCAGCGGAGATGACGGGCGCATAGGTAACCAATGGGAAGTGGATACGCGGGTACGGCACCAAGTTGGTCTGGAACTCAGTGAGATCCACGTTCAGGGCACCATCGAATCGAAGAGAGGCAGTGATAGACGAGACGATCTGACCGATCAGCCTGTTCAAGTTGGTGTACGTTGGGCGTTCGATGTCAAGGTTACGACGGCAGATATCATAGATAGCTTCGTTGTCGACCATGAATGCGCAGTCGGAGTGTTCCAGGGTAGTATGGGTTGTCAGGATGGAGTTGTAGGGCTCGACGACAGCAGTGGAGACCTGGGGAGCGGGGTAGATGGCGAACTCGAGCTTGGACTTCTTTCCGTAGTCCACAGAGAGACGCTCCATGAGGAGAGAGGTGAAACCAGAGCCGGTGCCTCCTCCGAAGGAGTGGAAGATGAGGAATCCTTGAAGTCCGGTGCACTGGTCAGCGAGCTTGCGGATGCGGTCGAGTACTAGGTCTACGATTTCCTTGCCAATGGTGTAGTGGCCACGGGCATAGTTGTTGGCCGCGTCTTCTTTACCAGTGATAAGTTGTTCTGGATGAAACAACTGCCTGTATGTGCCGGTGCGGACCTCATCTGTTGGGAAAAAAGCGAGTGTTAGTTTGAATTTCTAGTTCCTATACTACAAAGGTTCCAGTAGAGACCTTTGAGTTTGCAATGTGACTATTTGGACTTCTATCAAATCTTTTATTTAATAATCTTATTAATGCCGCGAATCTTACTTTAAACTCTAGAAAGCTATGACCAGATACTTACCAACTACAGTAGGTTCCAAGTCAACGAATACTGCACGAGGGACATGCTTTCCCGCTCCAGTCTCACTGAAGAAGGTATTGAAGCTGTCGTCTCCACCTCCGATGGTCTTGTCTGTGGGCATCTGGCCGTCCGGCTGGATGCCATGCTCCAGGCAGTACAACTCCCAGCAGGCATTGCCGATCTGGACTCCGGCTTGGCCAACGTGTACTGAGATGCACTCACGCTGTTAACAAAGAGAAGTTAGGTTAGGTGTTGGGTTAGTTGCAGGAGGCAAAGGACCGCTGACTCATAAATTGTTATAACAACACAATGCCTGATTGGTAATCAGAAGTTACTATTTCTGCACAAAAATTAAGAAGTTAAGACTTGGGCTGATGGATTCCGGTTCCATTTAACTCATTTCTATGGAAGGAAGCAGTCTGCCAGACAGTTACGATCGAAGACAGAGAAAGGTGTACACTTGTACAGTAGAGTATTTAAGGTTGAGATTTTCATAAAATAATGAGAGTGATTTTTGAAAATCCTTTACAATTACATAGTGTGCACTCTAAACTATCTACTAGTAAAAGATTTTTTACAATCGATTGAGTAGTTCTTGAGAAATCAACCTTATGTAGACTTCCTGTATCTGTTTTCGACTGTACAAAACAAGTCTGACTGCTCTGGGTCTTTTTCTGGAACTATAGTTCCACCCAGTGTACTATTAGGAATGCAGTTACTCCATTTCTTGCAGTCCCACCCTTGAAGAGCATGTATTTTTTGTCATACACCATTTTATTTGGAAATGTAATGACAATGTGTTGGTATAACAATTTATTTGACAGTGGCCTTCTGCCTCCACCTTCAGTTGCAAGAGTAAATGATGATGATGAATGATTTCTCCTAGGGCTTTGGTAGCCGAGGCATGCTGATGACTAATTTTAGGTTTTAATTATTCTTTTTTTGTGTTCTTAAAACCTAAATGGACCATTTGCTGGATGATTTGGTGAGAATTTTGTCAAAATATCGATGTATTCTTTTTAATACTTAATTTAATATTTTTCATGCATTTAACAACAACTTAGGGTCACTTGCGCCACAGTATATTAGAACCGGGTTAGTAAACACGGCTTAAACATGTTAAACTGCGTTAATCTACTGTTTGAAAAGAGAACACTAACGCAGGTTCTCTCGCTTGGCGCAAGTGATCCTTACTTATTTGCATGCTAATTAAATAACACATAATTTGTATTAAAGGCCTGCACATGCGAATAAAGTACTTCATGTACCTTTAACTCAAAAACTACTAAACCAATTGAAAAATTCTCTCCAGTTTTGATCTAAATTCAGAAAAAAACTAGCTCCCGTATATGTTTATTATCTCCATCAATAAAACTGCTTAGATTAGTATTTTGTAACATTCATTGAATATGCGTAATGTCAAGTACAAGTGTGTTTCCACCTTTATAAAGCTTAAGTACACTAGGTAAGTTGGATCGATGGAGAAAATACTTTACAAGTGAAGGGAACTCAGAGAGAAAGGTGAAAGTGTAACAACGGTGCCCGCAACCTAGTTGTGTGAAGTTGGCTACAACAGCTCGATTGCGGTGAAATTGAATTTCCAATTGACCTAAAATAACTTTGTTGACTGTACTTGTGTTGCAAATTGGTCCAAAAAAATTTAAATCGTCATTTCATCAGATTAGGAAGGTACAATCAGATTCGAATATTATGGGTGAGGTTTTTTCAAAAACAGTGTTTAAAAATAATTCTTTCAGATTTTTTTCGAGAAAAATGTATGGGATGTAACTATGTGCTTTTTTCGAACGAAAGTTGTTTAGCTAGGTAAGTTTACTGAAAAGTTAAGTCAAGTATTGATGCTAAGCAAATTTTGTGCAATCCCAGCCTAAGGCCAACCCTTAGGATGCGATTGTATGACTCTATAAATCTCTGATTCCATACAAAAGGTAGCCTCGAGTTCGAGACAACCCGGACGCCCTGTGCAGTCCCAGCCTTAGGAGCTAAACATAATACTAGACGCCGTGAAGTCCGAGCTTTATTCGTTTCAAAACGAATGAAAGTTATTTTGGCGAAAACCTCAAATGTTCCTCGACTGTACCTAGAAAATCTGACGAACGATGACTAATTTGGTAGATGGCTTGTCGCTAAGGCCATACATAAGTAATGTAAATTATTTAATTCCATAAATGGCTCGAGAATAACAAGTGAGATCACCGACCGCTGTCTTGAATGAGGTCAGGCCATTCATACGACACGCCATCGAGCGGTGATAGTTCTGGTTCTATCCGAAGTAAAAGGAACACCCATGAGTTATTTGGAATTACTGTGTGCGAATTCAATTCCAATTTACGTCAACGAGTGGTTAATTTCCGAGGAAAAATCGATGAAAGGGCGTGGCGGCCGGCGTGGCACCCTTGAAAATTTACACGAAAACCAACCGCGATTTATGCAAAAAACAATCGCAACTCGAATGTTTCAATTAATTCTCGATAATAAGCACGAAATAGAGAAGAGAAAGCAGAAAAATTGAAGATCGCGAAATTAAATCTAATACACGACCAAATTAAAAAGTCTCGTTCATCAAGGAAAGGCAACCGACATGAAGGGATATTGAAATTGGTCGCGTTATAAGCCGACAAAATGGTGGCGTGGCCACCCGGCACTTTGCAAAGAAAATCACGTGAAATTAACCACTGCAGAAACGAAAATTTCTGGAATTCGGAAAGGTTTTGAGATAAAGAAAATGTTACTCACCATTTTTGTGTGGTTTTGTTGAACTTAGCGTACAAATAAGTTAATAAAATATGTCAGTCGTCGTTCAGCGCGACCGGTTAAGAGGCTTGCCAAACGAATAATAACGAGAAAAAGACCGTTATTTTTGCTTTTATAGTGGCGGCCATGCCGTGCGCGACGCCTCGAATGCTGCCTTCTGATTGGTCCGTTCAACTGCCGCAGGGGCGGCTCAGCCAATAAGGTCATAGCTGCATTATATCACCATTGCGGGAATATGTGGGTTGGTGATTCATTCAAATTTAGAGATGAGCGCGTTCGAGACATTATCGATATCGATAGCCGTGTGTAAATTAATTTTTACATAGTTAATGTAGTTGTTTTCACGTATGGAATAAACTGTCCTACAATACAAATAATTAATTAATTCTGATATTTTACCGTAAGTATAACTGAACCGAATTATTTAGTCTGTAATATTTCATTTCAAGTGTGTAGGTATTAGGCAAGTACCTACCTTTTATAATCCAATATGTAAATATTGTAATTTATTTACCTATGTAACAAGTAACACAGCTACTACAGTTTGTTTGTTACTCGAATTCTTAGGAATTCGAAGAAATTCGAAGGCTGAAAAGTATAAATTGTAAATAAATAATAACTGTAAAATTGATTGTCGCGTCTGTCTAATTTCAATTTAAAGCTCTGAAACTGACGCCTTAACTAATCCTCGGTTCATAATTATTATATTTTCATGCATGCATATACAAATACATACATAAATTCATGTATGTTTCCCTAAAGGGGCGAGTACCGGTGATGTACAGTGAACGCAATTACATGACATATAGTTTATTATTTAATAAGGAATATTTTATAAGACTCCTTGCGTGATTGATTAGTCATCGCATCGATAAGTACAGTAGAGCAGCACTACATTGTTAATTTTGTGTGTGTGCAAGCAATCGCTACGCAAGTACGCAGTACTACGCAGTGCTAATATAAATAAGCACGCACACAAATACATAATACTCGACAGTCTGGGACGAAATTCAATGTTTTTACGCAAATTAAACAATAGTAATTTCGGTTGGTACTAGATTTTGTCCATATTGATACAAATTATAGATGATAAGTAAATAAAAATCACGGATTATCGTTATTTTGTCAAAAATCTATTTTAACAAGTTACGCACACAAAGACTATACACGCACACATTTGGCGCGGCGGCCGGCTGTTGGTTTCATGGCCTTTTATGGAACATTCAGCGATATTCAAACTTTCAGTATTGATTTACTCCACCCTTCTTTACATGTCACGCACGCCCACGCCCTAATTAAATACTCAATGTCCCTTCATGTATTGTTTAAAATATAAGGCTGTGGGGCGTAACCCAATGGGTAATTTACCCGTAGGGTAGGTAATAGAATAAACTAACGTTACCTATCTAAATAAAATTACGTACTTACAAACAGGGTGTCTAATTAGAGTGGTAATTTAATTATTCTTAAAAACTACTTGACCTTTACTTATCAGCGACATAATTATGACAACGTGTTTTGGGAGATCTCTGAGTTAGGATTTACCGTCTAACGTGTAACATAGATAAAGTAGGATACTTATTACTTAGTATAGGTATTACAATGTAAAAGTTCGATATTTAGCCGAAACTCTTCTAGGCTCTAGCTTCAGATTATTAATTCGTTCATCAATAATATCACAGCACATGATGTTCAAACTGTCTCACACGTTCATCATGGTAATTTGTGGTGGTTTGCGTGTCTTAGAATAGAAGTCGGAACCCATAACACCTACTTATTAGAAATCCTGGTTTTAATTAAATGTGATATCAAATGTAATTTAACGTCAGAACTTACTCAATTTCTTTTTTGTAATTGTAATTTAAGACCTATGATTACGACTGACTATTTTAATACGCTTTAGAATTTAAATACTTAATACTATTAAATGGTTCTGAAAATCTATCGATTACGATTACTTGAGATTGGTTCGTTATTATCGAAATTTCTATCGATATCTTTCTATCACTACTTGAGTACCACTGGCATTATTGAGGCATAAATAGTTTTAAGCGCCATCTATTTCAAAACACGATTACTAAGTTCAAAGCGAGGAAGCTTGAAAAGTTTTTCAATTTCAACTAACGATACAACAGCACGATACGAATGAACTCACATGAATTGCGTCGCTTCCGCCATCTATGCAACATATACAACAACTAATTTTAATTAGGATTTAAAAAAAAAACACGCGCTAAAATATAAAATAACTACTTTGAAGTTTACATGAAAAGTCATTTATGTAATTCTATTACAGAGCTATCTGCATGTATATTTATTAAATTTATTTGTTGACTACAAAACTATCACAAAATATAAGTTTTTATGAGATCGTTTTCCAGGAACATTGATGACAGAATGTCATTTCACTCTTGTTTGAAGGTTCCGTCCCTTTCTTTTTACAGTGATGTCAACTGAAACGAAAGAGACAAATATAGAGCAATAGTTTCGGATGCGACGAAACGTGATATTTCCGTTTCGTTCCACGTTTCCCGCGTTTCGTCCACAAGCCGCGGCCCGCGAACTCATTCCGCGCGCGAACGCATTTGAACTTGCCGGCCGACAACGAAATTCGAAAAATCGTAAATAAAATAAATAAATAAACTTTTCTACGTAAAAGTGCTATTTTTATAATGAAATAAATAACTCAGTGCTATTTTGTGTGTTTTAGTGTAGTGTTTTATACATATTGGCAGTACAGGATCGTTTTTAGACGTTGCGGTAAGTTTTGTGTATAATTTTCGCGTTTATAAGTTATTTTAACGACCTCTAGAGTGATTTATGAAGCGAATGTCTTCCAAAATGTCGTTGGAGCAAGGTTTTTCTTGGAACGCTGAGCTGAGATGCCATCTACGGATGTTTGTTTAGCCGTTATGTTAACAGATATGGCAAAGTCTAGATGGCTTTATTTAGGTATGCCTAGGTCTCTAGTCTAGGATCTAGACTGGTACCTGTAGCTCGGGGCTTTGAAAGTGGGATGTTGTGTTCAAGATATAGTCGTGCCTTACTTGTTAGTATCTATTAAATCGACTTTCTATCGTAGAAGTAAGTATAGTTAACTGCGAAAATCAATGCAATTCTATGGATAATAAACAGGACTATCATAATGATTCGTGTGTATTGAATCTTTGACAGCTGACTACGTATTATTATGTAGGTAAGTATCTCAATATAAAGAGATGTAGTTACTTACCTACTTATAAAAGCGCGTTTTCACGCCTTTGCGGACACCAATTTTCAGCGTACATTCTGAGTACACAGATAGAAATTATTGCTTCGGTCAAATAAACTTATTCCAATCAAGTAATTTCGGGTTTCGTATATACGGAGAGAGCGTAAATCTCTCTCTAGAAGAAATTTTCGGTTTCACCGTATTATTGCTTCCGCTAAGAAACAAGAGTCCTTGGAAGAAACTTATTGCTTTGCGCAATATCTACTGGAGTCTTTTTTTAAAAATTCCTATCCTTATCTCAAGAACGAAAGGTTCTTGATCCATCAAATATCATTACTTAAATTTAAAATGTTTGGATATTAGAATTAAGGCGTAACTTACTTGAGTTTAAATATAGTGTATCTTAGTTATATATTTTATAGATCTTGTTTAAAGAGAATATGATTCTTGAATTTAGACTTTATGCTAATGGTAAAATCTGCAAACAAGAAATTTAGATTTTTAATTCAAGGGATAACGATTCTTAAATTAATTAATTACTGCGATTTGACCTAAAATCGTATGGTTTAGATCGAGATTATGAAAGCTCTTAGATCTAAATACTTATTATTTGTTTTGTAATCGGTACATTTTCTTTAAAGACATATTTATTACTTCAGGAAAGATAATACCTATTTTGCATAAGATTTAATATATCTTCATTGAAATTGTTATAGTACTGACGGAAAGAATTTAAAATCTTGGTTAAAATTAATTAATTATTTGACTGGATAAATAATTATGTATTGATAGTAGAAATAATTTCTTGATTTTAAACACTGTACAAGGCGTTACAAAGTACCTGTACCTATTGATCATTTGCAGAAGCAATCAGAACCAGTAAAAAATACTTTTGCTATGATTTTTTTGTAAATTCGCATACCTAACTTTTTTGGGTGTAAGAATTTATAAAAATGCATAGCAAAAGAATACTTATTGCGTTTGCAAACGATCAATAGGTACAGGTACTTTGTTACGCCTTGTACATTGTTCAAAATCAAAAAGGTATTTCCTTAGAATCAATACATAAAAAAAATCCAGTCAAATAACAATATCAATATAAGTAAAACAATAATATTCATTACATTACAACATGATCTTCCTTCAATCATCCTTCACATCAGCACTATATTTTAGATATCATTATAGCGGTGATATGATATGAAAAATAAAATGTTAGAAGCTAAAATTAGTCATTTATTTTAAAAACAGATTTACAAAAGTCCCAAATTACACAATAATTATTCCTAAAATGTCAATGGTATGCGGAAAGATAGTGGAATATATATGACACATTACAATTAAAATGATTTACTTATAAAACCAAACATACAATTTGCCGCCAACTATGCGGAGAGGTAATTGAATACGATACATCACTATTAAAAATGATTTTTACTTATAAAACCAAAGTACCAAACAGACTTTGTATTTTATTGCGTGGAATATTAAGTGTGCCATTATAAATTTTATATAAGATGTACAACTGACAAGTTAACGTTATTCTGAAATTGTGAACTTATCTCATCAATACCTTTGATTTCATTATTGGATTTCTGGTTCCATCAACGTTTTTAACTTTGTGTTCTACTTGACATAGCAGATTATAGTATGACCGTCTAAATCAGTCTTCGCCTGCGCGGTACAGGGACGCGAGGGTAGGACGACATCGGGGACCGAGAGAGGTGCGGGGGCGAGCGAACTGAGTTGTAACAGAAATGCGCCTGCCGCCCGCACCTCTCTCGGTCCCCGTTGTCGTCATACCCCCGCGTCCCTGTACCGCGCAGGCGAAGACTGATTTAGACGGTCATACTATAGTATCAGTAATTCTTAACGATGACGCTGAAGTACCTGGAGTATCATTTTTATCGATTTCATTACTGTTAAGTTTGCGTTGTAGGAACAATTTATGGAAACTTGTTAAATGGTCTTTGAAGGAATATTGTTCGCGACTAGTATATGTAAATAGATATTAATGTAAATAGTTATGCTCGGTGTCTCTTTGTTATGTTTTATGTCTCATTTTCTTATTGTTCTTTTATTTTGATAGGCAGATGCCCTTTGTGAATGGTTAAATTTTATGTTGCTTTATGATTGTTTATAAGTTTTAAATGTATGTGCTACTTATAGATGTAAGCAAAATTGTAAAGATTTGTTAATAAATAAACGTGGTTGCTTAGGGAAAGTAGAAAACTCATAGAGAAAATGCGAGGAAAATAGCGTCAAAATAGAGTCAAATTGGCTTCGGTCGTCTTTACGGTAAGACAAATGACGAGTACACTCTGTCTCGCTCTAACACATGGTAGCATAGGCCGTCTCGCTCACTCTCGATAGGTAGGAGGTGGGAGGTAAAAAACTGGTATAAATACGAGTGGGGTCGAGATTGTATCGGCACTCTCTGCAAGCACTCGCAATAGGAAGGAACTACATCTCTCTCGCTGAACTACAACGCAACCGAAAACCACTAAAGAAGAGTTTTATTTAACTGCAACGACGGAGCTCCCGAATAAATAGAGAAGTGAGCAGACGAAGGTGCTCACATTTATGGTCCTTCGAGCCGGATATTAGAAGACCACATCCTGGTCCAACGAGCTCCGAGTCCGTCCAGTTGAAGATTTTCGTCGAAAATAGAAGAAAGAAAATGGTGGTAACAAGAAGCCAGAAAAGTCCGTCGGAAAGGATCGAGCTACTGCCCGACGAATCGCCGCCGCGTGATACGCCGCCATCAACATCGGCCTCCGGCACCGAAAACCACACCTCGGTGACCGGCACGACGGCGACAGAAACCACCGGCACGACGGCGACAGAAACCACCGGCACGACGGCGACAGAAAACACCGGCACGACGGCGACAGAATACACGGACACCACGGGCACCGGCACGGCGGCCACCCTCACGGCCGCCGTGGCCGAGACCTCTACGAAGCCCGTCATAAGAACAGAAGAGACATCTACTTCGGCTCCAAAGAAGATCGAAGACGCCAAGAAGAAGTCCGTCACGAAGTCCAATCACACCACGTCGTCGAAACGTCGCCTGCGCGAGCTACTACGAGCCCGCGAAGAATTACTGCGGAAAGAAGTCGAACTAGCAGCTGCCCGCGTCGCCATCCTTGAAGAAGAATCCGACGAGGAAAACACCACCATAGTGAGCGAGAGAAACGAGCGAGTCAGAACATGGGTCGAGGTCCATCATCAACCCCTCGCGATCGCGATGGAACCTCACGACCAATCACAGAGTCAAGCCGAAGCGAACATAGCGGCGGGAGGGGGCTACCCTCCAGAACCTCCTAGAATTCGTCCGAAGACGTCGCAACCACGACCGCCGAGTCTTCGAGAGGAAGTTAATGCCGCACGCGAAATCGCCGCTTCGACCACGAAAGGTGCGAAAGAGACGCACGCACGCGAAACACTACCGCGTGCGAGCGAGATGCCACCATACGAACAACACACAGGGGTGAAAGAGAAAGAGATACAACGAGAAACAATACAGCCGCCGCACGTGCACGCGTCGCATCCAGAGCCGCGATTCGACGCCGAAATTCCTGCACGTGAAGAAGTAACTCAGCCGTACACTCAGCCACAATACACGTCGCAGCCGTACGTGTATGGGGGGTGTGCAATGCCGCCGCAGCCGGGTTACTATTATGGGCCGCCACAACCGGGCATCGGTTATAGAGAACTCGCTGAAGCTTTCACCATGGCTGCGAAGTCTATCCAGCCAACCACAGTCGCCGCGCCACGCCGTATCCCTGAGCTACCCAAGTTCAGCGGCGCGTCGAGAGAATGGCTGCCGTTCAAGGCAGCGTTTGAAGCAACCGCAGTCTACTTAACAGAGTACGAGAATTTAACAAGACTGCGTGATAGTCTACAGGGAGCAGCGAAAGAAACTGCAGAATGCCTCTTCGTCGGAAACACTACAGCCGACGAGGTCGTGTCGCTGCTGAAGGCCACATACGGACGTCCAGATTCACTGGTGAAAACAGAGCTCGAGAAACTTCGTAATTTGCCACGTCTCGCCGATACGCCGCGAGACATATGCCAATTCGCATCGAAAGTGGCCAACATCGTCGCAACGATCAAAGCTCTCGGCAAGGTGAGCTACCTTTATAATCCTGAGGTAGTTCACGCCGTGGTAGATAAATTACCGTCTGCCATGCGCCACCGCTTCTACGAACAAGCCGCCGAGCCGCAAGAAGACGAACCTGAACTCATTACGATATCGAAGTTTCTATCAAGAATAGCAGATGGCTGCGGAAGTTTCGCCCCCGCCGAGAACGCGCCAGTCTCCAACCGGCGGGAGCCAGCCACACGAGCTCCGGGGAAACCTCAAGTGCGAAGCCATCACATCGACGGCCAGAAATCGTCATCGCCACAACGAGTTTCACCGAAATGTCCAGTATGCAGTAAAGAAGGCCACCTGTCACCCGATTGCTTCACATTGAAGAACGCGCTGGTACCTGCGAGGTGGGAGCTAGCCAAGAAACACAGGCTATGCTTCCGCTGTCTACGAATCCGCAAGTTCCGCCACAACTGCAAACCATCGAAATGCGATGTCGGCGGGTGTACCTACCTACACCACCCGCTGCTGCACGATACGTCGCCGAAACTAGCGACGATTACTCACGCCCGGGAACCGGACGGCGTGATCATAGCATCGACCAGAGAAAAGACAGGCACCGCCGCACTGTTGAAAATAGTACCGGTGCGAGTGACAGGGCCGAAAGGGACGCACGATACTTATGCGCTCCTAGATGATGGATCGACCTGCACTCTCATCGAGACAGCTGTGGCAGAGAAAATTGGCGCCACTGGTCCAGAAGAACCGTTCTACATAGAAGGGGTCGCCGGGGCACGGGTGGACGCGCGTCGCTCTATGCGCGTTCACTTCACCATAGCCGGCCGAGATACTGAAGATCACCCTGTAACAGCGCGCACCATGGAGAACCTGAGACTGTCACGTCAGGCAGTCTCACGAGAAGTTGTACGAGGATGTCGCCACCTGGAAGATATAGAAGATCAGCTGATATATGAAAACGGTATACCTACCGTGCTGGTCGGGCAAGACAACTGGCATCTGTTAATAACACACGCCGTACGACGAGGGGAAAAGAGACAGCCGGTCGCCTCATTCACCGACTTAGGCTGGGTTCTACATGGCGTGAGAGATAAACACGCTGGAGGGCCGATACAACGAGTCAGCCACATGACAATCAGTCACGAAGAAGAAACCTCTATGGAAGAAATGATGAAAGAACACTTCGCACTCGAGTCCCTGGGTGTCGAACCGAAGCGCTCCTACACCGAAGAAGAGCACCGTGCCATACTGCTCTTAGAAAATAGAACGCGTCGATTACCGACGGGAGGCTTCGAGACGGGACTACTGTGGCGCGAAGAGAAGTTATCGCATCCGGACAACTACGATTCCACACTACGTCGTCTGGAACTCGTCGAAAAGAAGTTGGACCGCGACGAAAACTTAAAGAAAAGGTACGAGTCTCAGCTGGAAATACTGCTCGAGAATGGCTACGCCGAGGTAGCACCTACCTCACGACCCGAGAAGGCGTGGTACCTACCGCACTTCGCAGTGATAAATCCACAAAAACCCGAGAAACTGCGAATAGTGCACGACGCCGCTGCGAGAACTAAAGGAACGAGCCTCAACGACATGCTGCTGCCAGGGCCTGACTTACTCCAATCTCTACCAGGAGTACTGATGCGCTTCCGTCAGCGCCCAATAGCAGTCGCGGCAGACATAAAGGACATGTTCCTGCGAGTAACCGTGCGAGAAGAGGACAGAGATATGCAACGTTTCCTTTGGAGAAAAGAGCGCCGCAGCGGAGAGCCGACCGAATATCGTATGAAGAGTGTTATCTTCGGAGCTTCTTCATCGCCTTGTACTGCGATATTCGTCAAGAACAAGAACGCCGAGCACTTCCAAGATACTTACCCTGAGGCGGCGACAGCAATAGTGAGAAATCATTACGTCGATGATTATTTGATGAGCTTCGACACAGAAGAGGAAGCCGTGCGCGTGTCGAAACAAGTAGTACACGTGCACGCACAGGCCAATTTCTTCCTCCAGCGGTGGGCCTCCAACTCACGAGAGGTACTGGCCGAGCTCGCGCCCGGCACGAAGAAAGGGGTTGTCAACATGGCACCAGAGAAGATCCTGGGTATGATCTGGGACACCGAGCGCGACACCTTGTCGTTTAATATGAACGAGAAGAGAGTACCTACTGAGATAATGAACGGCAAGAGGACGCCGACGAAACGAGAAGCGCTGCGAATGATAATGTCACTCTATGACCCACTTGGTCTAGCGACACCTGTCACCATCCAGGCGAAGAAAATTATGCAGGAGGCCTGGCGCTCAGGCATAGGATGGGATACCAAGCTGCAGCCTACAGAAGTCGAAGCATGGAATAGGTGGACAGAACAAGCGAAGCTTCTACCCGAACTGATGATCCCGCGCTGCTACGAGAACTTGGCCAGCGCGCACACGATAGAGCTACACACTTTCGTCGACGCGAGCTCGTCCGCCTACGCCGCCGCAACCTATTGGCGGGCCATAGATGAAGAAGGTCGAGTGGAAGTCACGCTCATCGCCAGCAAGGGACGAGTCGCACAACTCAACAAAGTCACTTCGATTCCGCGACTCGAGCTGCAGGCCGCTGTCTTGGGCTGCCGCCTGGCCCAGACGGCCGCCAGCGAACACGACGTCAAGCCCTGCCGACGAGTGTTTTGGTCAGACTCGAGGACGGTGCTATCATGGCTCCGTACTGGACCACGAGCATACAAAGCGTTCGTGGCCCACCGAGTAGCAGAAATAATGGAAGAGACCAAAACGAACGAGTGGCGCTGGGTGCCCACCAAAGAAAATGTCGCGGACGACGCTACCCGTGACACCCCGACGAACTTTACATCCGAACACCGCTGGTATCGGGGGCCCGACTTCCTGTATCTACCTGAGGAAAGTTGGCCGCAAGAAAATAGAGAAGCCATCAAGCCCACTGGAGAAGAGAGAGTACACGCCGTTCGTGTTGCCGATACGCGCCTCGCCGAGGCGCTACCCGATTTGGCTCGCTTTTCGAACTGGATGCGAGTCATTCGAGTCACAGCGCGCGTGCTCCAGTTTATCGATCACATAAGACCGAAAGAAAGATGTGCTGCGGCCCACAAGAGAACGAGGAAGGCTGAAACAGAGGACCCGATCTGGACGAAGACACAGCGGAAGAAGCCAACAGCGACGCCGACGAGCAGCGAGCGAGCACAGTTAAAGCTCACGCCAATAGAAGCCCGCTACTTACATAGAGCTCGTCAGCTGTGGTTACGATCACAGCAAGAAGATATTTTTGGAGAAGAACTCGCTGCGCTAAAGAAACAGAAACCACTCCCACACACAAGTCGACTGTCACAGCTGTCAGTCGTGCTCGACGGCGAGGGGGTGATACGCCTACGCTCAAGAATCGCCGCCGCGACGGAAATTACCGCGGCACAGAAAGAACCGGCGATTATAGATGGCAGCCATCCGTGGACCCGACTATACATTCGCTGGGTACACACGCAACTGCACCACGGCGGCTTCGAGACTACGGCGAACGAAGTACGACAACATTATTGGGTGATTCGCCTCCGCTACGCCGTGCGCGCCGAGGTGAAGCTATGTCAAGCGTGTCGTATAAGGAAAGCGACGCCAGCGCAGCCGTCCACGGGGAACCACCCGCGGAGCCGCCTAGCCCATCATCAGAGGCCATTCACCTTTACGGGTTTGGACTACTTCGGGCCTCTGACAGTGACCGTCGGGCGCGGCCACCAGAAGCGTTACGGTGCACTATTCACCTGCCTCACGACACGAGCGGTACATTTAGAAGTAGCCGGAAGCCTCACCACAGACTCCGCGGTGATGGCCCTGCGCAGGTTCATCAGCCGGCGCGGGTGCCCCACAGAAATTTGGTCGGACCACGGAACTAACCTTCGTGGCGCCGACGTGGAGCTAAGGAAAGCCGCAGAGGAGGCCCTGAAAGAAGAATCATCGGTACGCTTCATACAGTGGAGGTACATACCACCAAGCGCCCCATTCATGGGCGGCGCCTGGGAACGACTGGTGAGAAGTGTGAAGACGGCGCTGTACACTACGCTACACGAACGCGCGCCGAAAGAGGAGGTGCTCACCACCCTCTTGGTAGAGGCGGAGCACACGATAAATAGTCGCCCTCTCACTCACCTGTCTACAGCGGCTGAAGATGATGAAGCACTCACGCCCAACCACTTTCTGTTGGGCGCGCCGTCCCGAGTGCCCCAGCCGGGAACGTTCACCGAAGAAGACGTCGCAGGTCGCAAGGAATGGCGAGCCAGCCAACGCCTGGCTGATATGTTCTGGGCTCGCTGGGTGCGGGAGTACCTGCCGGAACTCCAAAACCGGCGGGAGCCCCGTGCGACCAAAGGAGTGATCAAGCTTAACGACCTGGTCCTGATAGCGGACGGCAACCTGCCACGCAACTCCTGGCCACGCGGCGTGGTCGTGGCGACGTATCCGGGTCCTGACGGCGAGGTTCGAGCCGTCGACGTGCGGACCACCCGAGGCATCCTGAGACGACCAACAAAGAAGCTGGCGATCCTGCCGACCGAGCTACTCGTCGCGCCCGCGAAATAGGTGCCAGTCCCCTCGCCGAGGTGACTGCGGCGGGAGAGATGTTCGCGACTAGTATATGTAAATAGATATTAATGTAAATAGTTATGCTCGGTGTCTCTTTGTTATGTTTTATGTCTCATTTTCTTATTGTTCTTTTATTTTGATAGGCAGATGCCCTTTGTGAATGGTTAAATTTTATGTTGCTTTATGATTGTTTATAAGTTTTAAATGTATGTGCTACTTATAGATGTAAGCAAAATTGTAAAGATTTGTTAATAAATAAACGTGGTTGCTTAGGGAAAGTAGAAAACTCATAGAGAAAATGCGAGGAAAATAGCGTCAAAATAGAGTCAAATTGGCTTCGGTCGTCTTTACGGTAAGACAAATGACGAGTACACTCTGTCTCGCTCTAACACATGGTAGCATAGGCCGTCTCGCTCACTCTCGATAGGTAGGAGGTGGGAGGTAAAAAACTGGTATAAATACGAGTGGGGTCGAGATTGTATCGGCACTCTCTGCAAGCACTCGCAATAGGAAGGAACTACATCTCTCTCGCTGAACTACAACGCAACCGAAAACCACTAAAGAAGAGTTTTATTTAACTGCAACGACGGAGCTCCCGAATAAATAGAGAAGTGAGCAGACGAAGGTGCTCACAAATATTTTGTGTTATAAACTCTATTACAATTATCTACAGGACACAGGAAATTGTTACTGATTTTATGCAAAATATTTAAATGCAATATGTATAGTTTAAAATTTTGAAAGCCGATATTACATTCTGAACAAATCATTATTATTCTTTTAATTCTTTGAGGAATAAGGAAATAATTAGGTACGTTGTTTTAAACTGGTAAGTTAAGAACCTCAACCACATATGGTGGAACAACATCAAATTTCGTGTGAATATTGTACACTTTTTTTGTATCACTACATACAAATATTCTGAAGCTGGTGGATATTTTGCGTTTAGAACGTGATATACTTTGAAAAGTGTATCAAAGGCTTTGGCGGCTGAAGTCATTTCAAACTTGATGTCGTCGATCACGACGAATAGAAGTTGTGCAAGGGACCTTGCACCAACTCGTATGGTTGCACTGTCAACTTTCGACCTAATGCATTTTCCTTCTGTTGCGAGATCTTCGTTTCAATGTCTCCAGCATTCTGAAATATTAAAATAAATACTAGAAATTGTTTTCAGTAGCATAAATGTATGATAATAGATTACCTACTTATTATTACTGCAGTGCTTTTGATACTCACATTCACATGGACAATTAGACCCTCCGTGGCTTCGGCCGAAGTAAACTTAATTTTTCTTGAAAGCCTTCCTTTCGGTGGTATTAAATAAGCAAGGAGGGCCATTTGCAATGGATTTTTTTTTATCTGAAAATTAAATTGTATCAATGTTAATTTTGGATATTAACTTAGAAAACTCAAAAACGCTCAATGGTCCACACTTACAGAAAGAAAGAAAAAACATAACCAGAATTCCTGCACCATGTATTGATCATGACTACTCGAAACAACACACAGTGTCTGTTGGCTGTTGAGTGGGTGCATGCACCAGGTGCCCGGGAACTGACTTCTGTCCTGGCGCCGCGCGCCGGGTAACTGAGAGTACATCAACACGTGCCAGTATTTAAGAACAACTTAAGTTAAATACCTACCAATGTTGTCTTTCAGGCAGCGAAGGTTTTCGATTAGGGTCAAAGCAATTTCGTTGGTGACATGTTGCTCCCCCCAATTTAGCAGCTTATCAAAAAACCACTGCCATCACTTATGAAAGTTTAAGGATTGATCTTTATAAAGCCGCTCAAAATCCAAATTAATCTAAAATAATAAACATACAGAGTGTTATAAAGTTATGGATCAAACTAATGGATAGTAACAAATTTGTGTAGGATAGTAGCAAAGTGTTGCAATGTCAGGGATTTGAAAGGCATTTGAAATAAATATTGAATTGCACACCCATAACAGCTAGTACGAAGCAATGAAACAAAATGATGAATAAAAATGCAAAACTTACGTTTGAAGTTGTTAATTAAGTCCTCGGGTATTTCCCAGGACAGCATAAGATCTTCAATATCTTTTAAACGGTCTTCCATTGTTCAATTTGTCTTGATGTCACACAAAAATCACAATTTGATAGCGCGCACGCACGGCGCGAACAAATCGAAAAGAAAGAGTGAATCAGTGTTGCCAGTACGTATGCTTTGTATTTCCCTAAGTTTTTGTTGTTGTAAAGTTCTTCCCAGAGGGAAAGGCAAAGCCAACTAGGGCATACAGCCTAATCTGATGTCAGTAAAATGTCTGAATTCTTATAAATACATACATATATACGAAGATAACTTAATCTAAACCTACGCACTCCCAACCCTCCCAAACCCCTAAACGAAATAACGCAACTATCCACGCAATCATCGAGCTAATGCAAGGAAACCTTGCTAAGAGCACAACACTTCACAAACACGACTTCTTTCGAGCACTCCAACTAATAGAAACGTTCGCGGACATCTACTGATTAACTTAACGTGATCATTAATCACTAAATACCGCGGAAACTATTTAATTAGAATTTTAATAAGAAGGAAAGTTCAATAAAAAGTTTTTTCAACTTTCCTTCTCATGGCACTTTTGTCTAAGTCATCTAATTTGTCAACCGTGGATAGACGTGCTCTTTTTTCACTATTTTCTTAACGCGTACGTACTATAGTTCATAATATACAGGGTGGCCGGAAGAGTGACGTCCAACAAAAAAATTTAAGTCCCTCGTGTCGTGGGGTATCCGAATCACCCCCATGTATGTTCCGCGAATATTCGTAGTTTTCGAGTTATGAATTATTTTCTGAATTTTTAACAATTTTTGATGTTACCAATAAAATAATCTATAGAAAAAA
The DNA here is from genome assembly GCA_963506565.1 of Tachystola acroxantha. NCBI lineage: Eukaryota > Metazoa > Arthropoda > Insecta > Lepidoptera > Oecophoridae > Tachystola > Tachystola acroxantha. Next base: position 7,683,864 of record OY735893.1, read on the forward strand.
AAATTGAAGCCTTTTCCAAGATTTTTTTTTTCTAACTGAGTCTTCATGAGTTGTACTTTTATGAATAAAATAATCAGCTTCGTAACTTTGATGGAAGTTATAAAATTTTGAGTATAAGATTGAAGAGTTTACGTTCGGTGAAATTGACTTAATTTTCAACTTTAAATTAAAACTTAACTAGGCAACTCCATGATTCCTAAGTACATCTAAAGAATGCGCCAGACTCGCAGCTTATTTAACAATTTTAAAAAAATACAACTTAATGGGCTACTTTGGTAAATATTGGCCTTCAAAGACTGCAAGGTGGAAAATTCAGAAAATTAACCGTGTGATTAAAAACATATTTGGGCCATTTTACGTTTCCTAATGTTAATTAAAGATTGTTGGAAACTTAGCGTCAGAAGATAAGTAAGAATTTTAAGTACGAAGTTGTTTTGTTATTAAAACACACATGTGAAGAAATTAATTTTAATGTTTTCACAAAAGGTTTTCAAATACACAATACACATTCAAACTGTCTTTCAATCTGCTGCCTCAGCTCTTGTTCGCTCGAAGATTCTTGGGCGTATGCTATTTCCTTGTAATAATAATTGAGGTCAGGTCATGTGAAAACATTAAAATTAATTTCTTCACATGTGTGTTTTAATAACAAAACAACTTCTTACTTAAAATTCTTACTTATCTTCTGACGCTAAGTTTCCAACAATCTTTAATTAACGTTAGGAAACGTAAAATGGCCCAAATATGTTTTTAATCACACGTTTAATTTTCAGAATTTTCCACCTTGCTGTCTTTGAAAGCCAATATTTACCAAAGTAGCCCCTTAAGTTGTATTTTTTTTAAATGATTAAATAAGCTGCGAGTCTGGCGCATTCTTTAGATGTACTTAGGAATCATGGAGTTGCCTAGTTAAGTTTTAATTTAAAGTTGAAAATTAAGTCAATTTCACCGAACGTAAACTCTTCAATCTTATACTCAAAATTTTATAACTTCCATCAAAGTTACGAAGCTGATTATTTTATTCATAAAAGTACAACTCATGAAGACTCAGTTAGAAAAAAAATCTTGGAAAAGGCTTCAAATTTTTTTTCTATAGATTATTTTATTGGTCACATCAAAAATTGTTAAAAATTCAGAAAATAATTCATAACTCGAAAACTACGAATATTCGCGGAACATACATGGGGGTGATTCGGATACCCCACGACACGAGGGACTTAAATTTTTTTGTTGGACGTCACTCTTCCGGCCACCCTGTATAAGCTTCAATACTGGTGAGGAGACACTATATTTCTCTCTTTTCAGTATCGACACAGAATATATAATAGTACAAGTACAGAAGAGTCTCTCCTAAAAACCGTTAAAATAAATCGCGAGTCTCGCAGCGACGCAATAAAGTACAATTCAGCTCGCGCAGCGCGAAGTGCCTACAATTATATTCACCTACAACGTGCGTCTCTTTCTATCGGGTAGCTCTTTACTCTTCTGACACGATTAGGGCTGCCGGCTTGTGAAAGATAAATAATCGGAATATTTAATGAACATATATTATTATACCACTCTATTATTCTACTTTTGTAAACAAACTGATATTTAAAATATACCTACGGTATTAGATCACAAAAGACCATAGGCATGCTATCTTCTTACACTTTAATGGGTGTCTACAATACTAAACATAACTCTTTTAGGTTTTAGCTAGGTACAATCTAGTCCGGGAGCCGAAACCCATATTTACATATTTAAGATGCATGAACTAGCCTTGCGATTTATTATATAAATCTAATCTAATTATTCGTTCATTATTCATTCAATTATCTGCAACTATTCTCTAGATTGCATGGTAAAACTACTCGTAAGTTAATGGAGAATAAAATCGGGGAATAAAAATAACCCTGGGATAGTTACTCCAGTATAAATTGAAGTTTGGTCGAATCCACCCTAAATAAAATAAATTATTATGGTAGGTACTAAATTGTATGAAAGAATATTTTAATAATTTAGACCAAATTCTTGTCACGATTTTTTTCTTCCGATACAATGAAAGACGGCTAAATACGTCGCAGCGCGGGCGCAAAATAGCGGGCTACGTGCAATCAATCTGGCGCGCAGCAGCCCACTGAATAGCCGCGCCGGCGCGGCCCAAGGCCGCCCGCCCGATGTACCTGTAGATTTATACCTAAAGCGCGGAGTGCGCCAGGCCTGGTATCGATAACTTTCACTATGGGCCATCCCTGGGTCCATACATTACTGTAGAGTAGGTATTGACTTTTTGTATGAAACAGCTTTTTTTTTCAGGGTTGGCGCCACCTCAAGTGGTTTTTGCTTTTAAACAAACCTATCCACAATTTCCTAAGTTTTAGGAACTCACTATTAGTATGGCAACACTTAAATTGACCAAGAAATTAATAAAAATACATTTTTCGTTCAAGAACTATACAATCTTGGTTCAAGCTGCTTTGAACAATGATTCTTCGCCAGCGATTTAGTGATTCTTGGTCCAATAGAGATATTATCGACATATTTAGTTGAAGACGTTTATTTTACTTAGGTCCAAACTAGCTTTCCGCCCCGGGGGCGGAGCCCCGCGACGTTGTCCGCGGTTGTCGAGTTTGGATGTTTGTACATTTGGGCGTTTGTTACTGAATAACTCGCAAACGGCTTTACAGATTTCTACCATATTTTGCACACATATAGATAGGATCCCGGAGTAACACACATGCTAATTTTTAACGCGGGAAAATATCGGGTTCCCATGGGAAACTCTACAACCGCGGACGACGTCGTCGTGGGGCGGGGAGCTAATAAAGAATAAACCATACTTCTCTCGTCACTCCGAATCATTATTAGATAAGTAATTGCTAAGAACAATAGCTTTATTATTGTTCTTAGGATCATCATGAGTCTATTTATATTGCCCCACTGCTCGGGCACAGTCTGTCCTGTCCAGTCTTACATCGATTGAGCTGGGGCCATAATACACCACGCGGGCCCAGTGCGGGTTGGCGGATTTCACATGCCTTAGATTTTTTTTTCTTCTACGACATGCAGGTTTCATCACTATGTTTTCAAAGTGATATATAATACTTAGATAATTATTACCTACTAAAATACTTATGTGTGATTTGTGAAGCTATGATTTCAAGGGGAAGTCGTAGCAGGAAGGTTTCTATTTTAGCTTTGAACATGAAACTAATTAACATTAAGTAATAGCATTAAGTACTTACTTACCTACTGAATAAAAATCGAGTAACATAATCATCAGCATATTAACTTTGCCGAACATTCGACATTTTAAGCAGAATATGCCGAAGACGAATATTCTGTAAAACTGCCGAATGTGCGCAATACCTACCAACCTAAAGTATATTCATTTTGTTAGTGTCGATGTCGCGACGACGTTTGATTTGACAGGAGCCGACAAAGACGACCTTAACAAAACGTACTTAGTATAAAACTAAATTCGGCCCATCCCTAGTACCTACCCGTACTTGTCATTAAAAAAATCTAATTTAATTATAAAAAAATTATCTTTTAAAATATTGTTTATCCTAATTTGATAATTACATCTGAAATTAAAAGTGGGATGCTAAGAATTAGAAATAGTTGCATGAATGAAGTATCATGAAAAAAATTTAATTTACTTTGAAATATTATTTATCTTAATTTGAACATTCATGTAAAGCATAACTCTTATATTAAAAGTGGGATGCTAAGAACTAAAAATAATTGTATGAAGTATCATGAAAAAAACTAAATTACTTTAAAATATTATTTATCTTAATTTGAGAATTCATGTAAAGCATAACCCTTAAATTAAAAGTGGGATGCTAAGAACTAAAAAGAATTAATTCAAGCAATCGTATGATTTGATATAAAAAATGTGTTTCATAGTAAGAAATTGGCTTTCGTCATCTTTCATTTAAAATATTACTTTTTTGAATTACAAGAATTATTCATTCTTCATACGTGAGGGAGCTGTTTCTCACATTAAGTAAAATAGTTTCATTTAAGAAATTTATTTCTCATCGTGAGATTATATTCCAAGATAGTTTCGTGTCTTGCGTGAAAATAACATTTCTATCTGTGTAGGTACCTGGTACCTACCTAAATGGAGAATTTTTTTCGTCCAGACCTGGATTCGAACTAGTTATGCTCTAGGACCTCGCCCGTTATGCTCTATTCAATACAGGGGACTCGCTCGAATAGGATTCAGATCGACGATATCTTTCTCTATATTCGTCTAGGGCCGATTTTGAATCCACCTTTAGACCAATCAGAAGGCGATATTCACGCCAATCACGCAAGACCCAACAAAATTGTGCCTGGTTAGCATGGCAATGCAACATTTTTTTTTTCTGAGATCTTTTCACTTTACAATTTATAATAGGATTATCTAGGAACGATTTTAATAGGATCGCTTTTGTGCAAACTACAACGCAGCGGCAAGGTTCTTACGACCACCAAAGTTCCAGGAATGTTCTTCGTCCCACAGACTAACAATAAAAAATTGAAATATAATTTATATTATACTTTATTGCCCAATCCCGCTCGCCCACAGCTGGGGTCGCCATATTGAACGCTCCGGTCACTCCCACGCAACAGCTGTTCGCTAATGTGGGCTAAAATGACCTTTATTTTAACATTTCCTTTTTTCCTTAGATGGCCTTGCATTCGGATGTAACGAAAGAAAAGTACCTACCTATACTCTAGCAAAGTGCAGTGACTTTTTAACGCTATAGGTACTAGTCACAAACCACTTACCTCATAGACCTGTAACAGGAGGGCACCCGTGTCTGCCCGCACATGAGCGCAAAATTGCTTCGCGACACGTGTAACCTAGAGATATTATCGACATGGACGCACTCAGAGACATAAATATCTTTAATACGGCACCCCTGTGGTCTTCGTCTCATCGTTGACAGAAATTTTCAATGTCATTTGTATGTTGTCCATTGGGTAAGTTGTCCGTGCCCCCAACGAAGTTAGGGGGGAAAAGTACTAGCTCAAAAGACATTGCCACATTTCAATGGAGCTTTGCCCCACCTACAAAACTACGTGACCATTTAAGCTGTACCTATCATTTTGTTGGGGATTTATTACAGGTTTCATATTGCATAATCATAATCAGTATCATTATCTACTACTCTCGCAACTCCTATAGAGGAATAACAAAAACAATGAATAATTCGCTTCGATTTCTTACTATTTTCTGAATTCTTTATTAAGCTGTTTTTTCGAATCGCAACTTGTACAAAACTCTATTTTAAACCAATAATTTTAATAAAAAACGGAGATATTTTTTACATTCGTTATCTTGTACAACTTGCGGTTGAGGGTGGGGCAGAATCTGGCATTGTCATTTTACCTCTCTCGAACGTCGTAAATTCTGACTATGAATGAACCTACAGTCAATCCACTACAATCAAAAAAACAAGTTTTGTTCAATACCACTTCATGAACTTACGAGTTTTCGTAACCAATGATTCAATAACGTGACAAATAATTCCAGGATTAAACGTAAGGACGATTTGAGAGGACCTTGTTTTGTTACTCAATCTTGCATTGCTCACTGCTATTTCGGTGCAATATCTCTGAGAAATAACGTTGAAATGAAAACCACAAGGTTCCATGCGTCAGCGCATCCCATCAGCGCATGATTTATTAAATCAATTGCAAGTTTCAATTGTTTTTAGGCTTTACTCAATCGTAGAAGACTATTTTCAGGTTATATTTTCTTAGGATTCAATCAAAGGCTTTAATTTTGGAATGTTTTCGCCCTGATACACGTGAGGAGGTAGGCAATGAGAAGCAAAAGTCCAGCTTCCTTACCATGAACTCTTGTAGCAGGATTACTTCAATAATACTTTGTTATTTCGTACCATGACGACCTTAAAGTAAGCTTACTTTAAGGTCCCTCGTCCCTTTCTATCTTAACCTTTTTTAAGTGTGAAAGGTATAGCAACACGATTTAAGGGAACTGAGGTTTATGAATAACAGCTTAAGAGGTTGCCAGGATTCTTCTCAGTTTGGATGACCACACCTCTCCAAAGCGTGACTCAACAATTTTCACTTTAAAACATGCAAATTGCAAACGCACAAAACACAAATACATTCGCCAAAACAATATGTTTCCAATATCGTGTGTAAACAGTGCATTGGTGCGATGACATCAGCCGAGGCGCTAATATTAAAACTTGGCTCCGCTCCCGCTGGATGGATCATACTACGAATTGGGTTTGAGGAAAAAATTAAATGTTAGGTCAACGTCTTTGCCATTTGATTCTGGCATTTAGTGCATCTCCTTGTCCCAAATAGTAGAGGTGTTCCGTCTCTGACATTCATTTTAACACTCGCGTCCTTTGGAATGAAGGTTGTATTGACCGAAAAGTATAAGTGAGTCAGTGGACCTCAATAAGGTTGAGATTTTCTCAAAAACTACTCGACCGAATTTAATAATTCTTTTACAGTTACAAAGTTTTCACTTTTATCTAACAAACGGTGAAAGATTTTTTGTAATAGATCACGTAGTTTTTGAGCAAATCTCAACCTTAAAAACTCTCCTGTGTCTACATGGCATACGTGTACTCGTGTACCTAACCTACAGTAGTTGTACAACAGCATGCATAAACTGTCTCTTGTCTCCCGTAACCACCTACGATGTACTTCCGTCTGTTGCGATCCTGACACGCCACTTCGCTTCCTCCACACATTTTCATTTTCACGCAATATTCTAGCAATTAACAAAACCCTATGCATATTCTTACAAACACTCCTTTACTTGTTCTATATGATATGACATAGGTTCTTGCTAAATTTCATGATTCTGGGTCAACGGGAAGTAGGTACCCTTAGGTTTGGGTTTTCTTGCATTTTCATACAAATATGCGAGAAAATGCGACATAAACGGCCATTTATCTTTTGATTGTGTTGATGTAGAAATTTGATTATTTCACGGCTGCATGAGGTTGCACTTGCAGTTAAGATCCGTCCACGCGTTTCTGAGTTATAGGTCTTAACAGACAGACAGAAAGACAGACGGATAACAAAGTGATCCTATAAGGATTCCTTTTTTCCTGTTGAGGCACGGAACCTTAAAAAAAATAATAAAACGTTTCTTTAATCCACAAGACGTTCAATAGAATGCCTATGGAATTAAAATCCATACACAGCTTGCACATATTTAAGACAAAATTGAGAGATTTTCTGTTGGAAAAGTGCTGCTATTCCATTGACGACTTTTGAGACTTTTGTAGATTGAATTGACTAAATTATTGTAATCAAAGTTGACTAAATTGTTATTATTTATATAAATATTTTTTTAATTGAATGTGTACTTAGTAATCGATAGTTAATTTAAATTATTATTCTCTCTATTTATTTTAACTCTTATTTAATATATTTATACATTTCAATATAAAAAACAAATAGAAAAATATATAAATATAAAAAAATAGCCACTCACCGGCAGCGGGATGCATGCGCATCCAAGCTGCCGGAGGTTAGGATCCCAGAGTGAGGAACCTCCTCACAATGCGTGCCGTGTCCAGCAGCACTGCCTTCTGCATCCGGCTCTTGACCCAACTGTCTAGCGAGAAATTTTTATTATTGTTAGGTATTATATTATGTAAGTCATTCGAATACCTACAATGTTAATTGTTTATGAATAAATGAAATGAAAAAAATTAAACGTAGGCCTCTATAGTTCGTTTACTTTTCAATCTTTCGTAAGTTTATGAATAGAATAGCCTTTACATCTAACACCAGACCATTGTTTATACGATGCCACTAACCCACTTGTTGGAGTAATAATTTCAGTTATTGGCAATTTGGCACATTTCCCAAGTTATCTGAGAATAGCTCACGTCAAATTGTGTTAGTAGTTTACAAATTCATCAATATCCAACCTCAACCTTTTTAAAACCATATAGGTATATAAATGTCGTGCTGGAGTGATCGGGCAAGTTAGTCAATTGAAGAAACTATACGGACTTTGGTTGCTTTGTATTTGGCTAAAAAAGTCCTCCCTTGGCGACTCCCAAAAAATCGATTGGCCATTCCAAAATGATGGTGGATATCAGTGGATATATTCAATCTGGGATTTAATTCTAAGGTCGGCTAAGCTCGGTTGGCCTTCGCGCGGCGGTCGGCTCAGTGGTTGGACTTGTAATACCGAGGTCTCAGATTCAATTCCCAGCCAGGACAACAATGTACCAATGAGTTATCCTCAGTTTTTCGACGGAAAAACTTACGTAGGTACATTTACCGAGTGCTCTCAAAACGGTGAAGGAAAACATCGTGATGAAACCTGCATGCCGCAGAAGAAAATCTAAGGCATGTGAAATTCGCCAATCTGCACTGGGCCCGCATGGTGGATCATGGCTCGAGCTCCCTCAATGTAAGGTAAGGTCTGTGCCCGAACAGTGGGGCAATATAAATAGACTGATGATGATGAAGATCGGCTAAAGGTCTTCCTCAGTGTCTCTATCCGTCTTTGAATGAGCTCAACACTTGACCGATATTCATTGCCAGTTTTGAGTGCGAGCTTTTGAGTTCGGTCCTATAACTGTCAGATCGTCGTCGTAATAGCGAGCTCACGTTGAGTATTACTCACGTTTCTTCTATGACTATATCGGCCTTACAAAATAAACAAATGAGTAAACCTATTCATAAAAAATCACGTGTCCCCATTCGTCACGTAGTACTCATTGTTACTAAGCTAAGGGAACTATTCTCAAACCGCTCTCAGACAAAACCAAAATAGTTCGACGGATGTGCGAACACGCACAGTCCCACACAATCTTTTGTTTCGCTCTAACTTATTAGTGGGCAAGGTATTTGCCATCTCAATTCGCACCTACACTGGTTTCAAGGCGGATCGGTTCGTAAAATCTTTGTGAATGAGTTAAATGAAACACGTAACCGCATACTATAGTCACAGCTTACACTTATAAATGGTAAGTCGAGTGAGTGCTCCATGGCGCTGTGGTTAGGACACGAGGCTTCCGATACGAATACTCAGGTTCTATCCACAAGTCTGTCATGTAATATGTATCAATGCGTATCGAATGCTCTCAAAAACTGCGAAGGAAAACATCGATCTTCGTCGTGGAGCTGTTAAACACCCTGGCTGTCATTCATAAATGTGATTTAAAGTTACGCCACCGTTTAGGCACCCTGACCCTTTATCGAAGTGTGAAAGGGATAGCAACACTATTTAAGAGAAGTGAGGTTTAACTAAGTTTATGAATAACAGCACCTGAAAGGATTTTGACCGTTCCACAGCTCCTAAACAGTCGAGGTGTACGTGAATTACGGCATTATAGCCCCTTTAAAGGTGTCCCAAACCCGTCGTTGTATGACAGTAGACATTAATTCCAAAAGTACGCCACTGGTGACCTGGTGATCCTTACCAAAATAGGAGTTACAGTGGGGAGAGGGAAAAAACCGCAACTCCGCAGCACCTAGGAGGGTAACATCCTCAACGATTTTATTAGCGCTCAAGCCTTTCTATCTGTCAAAGTTAGATTTTTGTCGAAAAATAGAACATAAAGGTCGTTGGCGCAGACTTTGACAGGACTTAAGCGGTAATAAAAATCGATGCCCATCGATAGCATTGCCCCAAGAGGCCAAAAACAAGGAGAGATGGAAAAAAACATGTCAACAGCCCTCAGACCTGATGACACAATTGCTGTACAAATAAGTAATTAAAATTTATGGAAACAATGCCACATGGGCCACTAAATTAGCCAGAACGGACCAAATAAGCCCCAAGGTTGCCTATTCTAAAACAAAACTTAGTGTACCTGTACTGGTCGGACTGGTTTTTAGACAGGTTTTTGGATTCTCTGCTAATTTTATTGCAAAAGGAGTTTAGAAGCCACGACGAGGTTTTAGGACGATAAATCTGTCGTAGGTCGCACTTTTTGCTAAATAAAACAGAACCATTGATTTTCCGCAATCGCAAAACAAGCTTGTCGATTCGACCTAAGGTTGCATTTTCAGAATCGCAAATTACGTTGAAATGGTCATAATAATGGCGAGTCCACTGACTGTGGCTGGGGACAATCTGTGGCTTGCAAACACGGGTTTGAGCTGATTCTGAATCTAGATTTTAAATATGACTAGAGCAGGTAGATATATTATGCTATCTATGATCGATGAAAATAGTAACCTGGCTCGCAGATCTTATTCCCTGAGGTTACTGGCTTGGGCGTACATATTTAGAGCGAATAATAAAGAATAAAAGAAGAGTCACGGAATAAAATGACGTAGAAAGGTCGGCAATAGTAGATAGAGGATCGAGGACTTAGCAGCAGCCTGTTTAAATGTTGGCTCAAGTCACCCATCGAATCGTACCACAATTCACGTTTTCCTTTCGAAACTTTTGCATCGATGAATGATTTTTCCAACGATCATCCCTAGATTAGAAGATCGGTCATCTCTCCCGCTTCCTCGTTTTCAGAGCATATTTACTTTCTGCGCTTCGAGTCCTACAACAATAACGAATGCCAAACTCATTAGCGTTCCCCGAATCAACGCCTGCGCATGTTCCGAGTAGTGTTACTATAAGTTTATTTTGGCTACCTGTTGGCGGGCCAACTGGGCTCTCGTACAGGAAGTTACATCACACAAGGGCCAGACTGTTCTCTCTACGTGTCTGTAGTGTAATCTCACTGGCCCAAGTGGACTGGCTTGGTGTTTTGGTACCGACATCTGTCGTAGGGTTCTCTAATGGATGCCCCGAACGGGGAAGGATGACCTGCGCAGGGTGGCTGGCAGAGACTGGATGCAAAATGCTGGGCTGAGTGGCGTGCCTTGAGAGTGACATAATATGTCCAGCAGTGGACTGATACGGGCTGATGATGAAAAGACATAACCAGGTTGAGCGTGACGCTTTCGCGAATGGACAAGAACACGTGGTAGACTATACGTGGGGTGGGATGACATAAATGCTAAGACAGAAAGCAAATGTATTTAAGATGAAAGCAAAACACAGCACTGAACAGGAATGTTTGAACAAATCTAGAGGATGCCTACCAAGGGTCTTCCAAAGTAGACATACAAGTAGATGTAGGATTTATCGTCAACTTGCCAGCCCCGAATCTACGATTTTCGAACCGGGGTCGAAACTTTAGTAGTAGCGCCTTCTATTGAGATAATTTAAGTATCAAATTTTTGAGCAGGACTTTTTTTTTTGAAACTAGAGAATTATACCTATAGAATACTTTCAGAAATTAACTAAGCATTCTTAGTCAAAAGAGGATGCATTTCAAAATGAAGTGAATAGTCGATAGAATAACGTAATCTGTGCTAGGATGCTAGACCCTTCCGATTTTTTCTTCAAACATGTGAGTTTGGTTGGCGCCCAATGAATTTTTTTGCTGCTCGTCGTTCTACTTCTTTGCCAGACTATGAAGTACTCTCGTGTCTTCATCCGTTTCTCAAGTTGATTCTTAATTTGGTAACATCCTGTTCCGTATCAAATTCTAGGGAAGTCTATTTTAGTAAAATCATAGAATTTTAAAGGGCAAAGCGTCTACGGATGGACGGATGTGATTTATTATGTCGTTTGGCATTAGTCTGACTCGTTCAGGTGAATGAGACCGTTTATTTTGGGGGTTCTATATGCGGTAACAGGAAGTTAAAGGTGTTTAGTTTTGAAGTGAACCTCAGCTGGTACTTTAACTGTCAGATTTCATACTATTTTGCGAACAGTTTTGAACACAAGCTTAGCGTGAACGTTGTGTTCAAAACTGTCTATGGTGGAAGATGGAATTCCGTCGTCTCTGCCTATTTATGTATAAGAGAAAAAAGTATTACACGAAGACCTTGGCTTGGCATAGCACATACCAACTACAAATGGCGGTCTTGTCGCTGAAACCATTTCTGGAAACGATTTCTTCCAGACAATCTTTAGTAGAGAAATCGTGTGTTGATGTAGGTACTCGTGTTGTAGTACGGACGACAGCAGATCATCGACACTTGCAGTACGATTTCAAATCTTACGACGCAGATAATAAGAACGATCAAAAATCCAAGGTTACTCTTGATCTGCTGTTGACTAATGCAACGTTTTCACCCGAATTTGCACTTGTATTGTATAAACAATTCATGCGATTGAGTTATCCTTTCAAAAATGTCATTGTCACAGTAATCCATTATTTCGAGAGGACCCTGACATAATTCCGCATACAGCGAGTGCGAAATGACGCATTACTTATTCCGTCTGTGTAAATAAATCCCACAAACGTGTGGACGGAATAATAGCCTTAAGCGGTTTGTCTAGTCAAGGCGATAATGACGACATAGGAGGACTCCAACACAAAATAATAATACGAACAAAAGGTAGGCTCCATACACAGACCACTTACCCCATAGACCTGTAACAGGAGGACGCCCGTGTCTGTCCGCACATGAACGCAAAATTGCTTCGCGACACGTGTAACCTAGAGATATTGGTGCTAATTCTGAATTGCCAATTTGCAACTAAACTAAAATTCAAAATTGGAACAGTCTAAACCATTGTCGACATGGCATGTCTTTAAATACCCCTGTGAAGCGGGGGCTTCGTCTCTATGCGCTCATCGTTGACAGAATTTTTCGCTTGCGTTGTACCGATTTCATGTCTATTGGATAAGTGGTTTGTGGCTCCATAGAAACTTGCAAGAAACACCTCAAGCAAATATCGAGACTACGTGCATGCAATCTTAGCCTGTTTTAGCATGCATCGTGTCGCGATCATATCAATTTGTTATGACTTATTAGGGATGCAATTGGTCTACATGAGTGATTATGGTCGCGAGTAACGCCAACATTACTGCGAAATGCGGCAGCCCTAGCGCTACAGCAAAACATCAACATCGTGATCTTACCTTCTGTAGCTTCCTTATTTTGTGACGCCGACGAAAATGCATCCATGTGTCGCCGTCCTTACGATTGATTGATTAGTTTTGAGGGCCATAGGTATCAGAGCCTTTGAGGGCCACATCAGACGCATTCAGAGCTAAATGTCGCCCGTTCGCTCCCAGCCTTTTAAAAACCGGAAAAACATACTGGTTCAATCAATGTTACAGCGGTTTTTAAGTCAGTTGTGATGTTGAATATTTTAAACGCCATAAATGATTCAACTACAAAACTAGGCGTGTAGTTAAATAGCGTTGTTTAATGAAAGGGCTAGCCGTGCAATTAAACGTCTACGTAATATTATAAAAGCTGTGCTCCGAATATATTATTTATAGGTAGTTTTAGTTTTTTATTGTTAGATTTTAGTCATTTAATTGTTATTTGTATTTTTATCTCTCAAAATAAATTATTAAATTGTATTGTTTAAAATTACTCAAATAAAAAAATAAAATATTCAGCTGATAAATATCTATTATGATAATAATAATATACTAAGTTGGCAGCTGGTAGGTATTACCTGTTTTTCAAATTCTGATTGATTTAATTTCGGCCCAATTGAGTAAGTTTATAGCCGATACAAGGTCGTTTGTGTGATGTTCCCAATTTTGGACCTAATCGGAATAAAACATGCACGGAAAAGAAATCAAACAACCGTCTGTTTACAAGATTAATTGGTTACAAGCTCACCATTAGGAATACCAATATGATACTAAAATATTTAGTGTAAGTAGGCCACGATAGCGTGGGCGGGCGGCATTCTAAAGCTAATTCGCCCACCGTTACGATATGGATTGGACACTTAACATCTTAAAGCCACGTTCACAATGAAAACAAAGCTACATTCTAATCGTAGTGATATAGACGTTAGCGGCAATAACTGGCAAAAAAACACTGAAATTCTGCCTCATTGCCAATTTAGAATAGGATGAAAAAATGTTAGTATTAAGACTTGCTAACTAAAAAGCAAATGTCAATCCTGTACATTTTTCTTTCTATTCTATTAGCGTTAACGAAAGTCAAAGCCTTCTAGGCTAAGGGGCTGAGCTGAGATCATCATCATCATCAGCATCAGTCCACTACTGGACATAGGCCTCTCCTAAAGCGCGCCACTCAACCCTACTCTCGTCCCTCTGCATCCAATCCCTGCCAGCCATCTTGCGAAGGTCATCCCTCCATCTGGTCGGGGGGAATCCCATACTAAGTTGCCCGTTCGTGGCCTCCATTCGAGAACTCGTCTACCCCATCGGTTATCGCTTCTACGACAGATGTGACCAGCCCACTGCCACTTCAGTTTACTGATTCTATGAGCAATGTCAACCACTTTTGTCTTCTGGCGGATATACTCGTTTCTTATTCTAAGCTGAGATCATAGAGTAACTTATATAGACTAGGGCCATTATTAATAGTCTGAGCTCAAAACCGCCTCAAGGGCTAATTAGCTGATACACTCTCAAGCCGTGATCACCATCTCAAGTATGTCATTTATTAATAAACCAATCTTGAGGGCGTATCACGTGATGTCTTTCTCAAGTCGCGGTTCGCCTCCAATCAGCAAATACGTTCTCAAGTGTGATTTTAATAGTTATCTTGAGAACTGAGATTTGTTTATTAAAACGGCGTTATTCACGTAATACCCGATTCCTAAACGCGCACCTAAGTTACTTTATTAATAGGAACGTGATCTTGAGGTCGTTCTCAAGATTGACTTTTGAGCTGAGAGTGATTTATTAATACGGGCCTAAGTAGACTACAGAACGCATCGAATGCGTTGAATTGTATTATTCCTGTGTCGCCCAATATAACTAAAATCTAATTTTTAGCAATTTTATTTCGTACTTATTTAAACAGTAAAGTAAGTACTTATAATAATGTAGATTTAACGTAAATCCCCGATTATCCTCATACATATCTATTCGTTTATGAGTATGTACCTAGATATGTTAATAACGACGGTACATAGTTCTAATAATCTGTGTAGGTGGTAAGGCAATCATGTGCCTCGGACTGGCGTTGACAAGGACATCTTTTTACAAGATTCTAGCGTGGTTTTATATACCTACCTAGTCAGGGTATATTGCTAGGTACACATCAAGTGTAACACTTTGGACTTTGGACCGTTCTTATTATCTGCGTCGTAAGACTTGAAATCGTACTGCAAATGTTACCATTGATCTGATGTTGTCGGTAGGTCCTCGTACTTAGGTACACTTATTATTTTATTAATGGACTCGACAGTACGTCATTTGCTAATGTCATGTTACAGAAAATTCAATATATTCAATAGTCTTCTATCTTCCTCCAGGGGAGTCGCAGTAGCGTCTTCACCCTGGGTAGCCGCGTTTTCATGTCTTCATCCGGAGGAGACGCCGTAGCGTCGTCAATCTGGACGAAGCAGCTCGACAGTCACGTTCACTCCCGAGCTTGTAGCGGGAACTCTTGATAAAAGCTTGAAACTTCAGATCTTGCATAAATACGCGAACATTTTCTGATTAATTTAACGTGATATTAAACACAAAATAGTCCCTGTAGACATTAAAAGGAAAATTATCAAATAATTTCGCAACCGTCTTTTCTCGCCATTTTCAAGGGTAGGGTACAATATACAGGGTAAGCCAAAATGACAATAGCGGAGACGGGGGTGCGCTACGTCGATTTTTACTAGCCGTCAAAGTCAGATTTTTGGCGAAAGTTAGTACAAAAATGACAGTGCCAGATTCTTCCCCACCATCAACCGCAAGATGTACAAGATAACGAATAAATGTAAAAATATCTCCGTTTTTTATTAAAATTATTGGTTTAAAATAAAGTTTTGTACAAGTTGCGATTCGAAAAAAACAGCTTAATTTAGAATTCAGCAAATAGTAAGAAATCAAAGCGTTATTCATTGTTTTTGTTATTCTTCTATAGGAGTTCCGAGAGTAGTAGAAAATGATACTGATTATGATTATGCAATATGAAACCTGTAATAAGTCCCCAACAAAATGATAGGTACAGGTTAAATGGTCACGTAATTTTGTAGGTGGGGCAAAGCTCCATTGAAATGTGGCAGTGTCTTCGTTCGCACAGGATTTTACAGGACAAAAAAGGCAAGCCGGCTAGCGCTCCTGGGGGGTGATCGCGACTCTATCGTTTTCATTTTGACACTTGAACGATATACATTGCTGCGTTTCGTTGTCGTTTGTTGAAACTTAAAATAGCAGCATTGTATAGCGTCCATGTGTCAAATTGAAAGCGATTACGATAACGATTGGAAGTCGCGGTCACCCCACTGTCCCCCATACAAAATATACTTTATTGTCTTACCATAGAGAGCACGGCGAAATTTTCCCTACATGATCTTATAACAATATACCTAGGTACTTTGCCTCGTTGTCTTGAATGCTTGAATGTAACTGGTCTTGATGGACCTCGAATTGTATTAGATACGGTTAATTAATGCTAACATCCATTAACTGGCTGGGTTAGTGCCTTTTCTGATACCCTTGCCGGGCAATTGTAATTGAAACTGCGCCCTATACAAAAATGGTCAATCTCTTGGTTAGAGTGTGTGGGTACCACAGATTGGAGATATATTCCTGTGATTCTACAACTTTTGTTTTACGATTTCGATTTACGCGAATTAACTTTTTAATTTTCATACATTTCGTACCGGTCAGCTGATCGATTTGTATGAGACATTATTTTTATTTTTTATTTTTTTTATTCGAAAAGTCGTAGAACAAAAGTTGTTCAGTTACCGATATTGAACACCCTCCCTTCGGCTTCATCCTTTACGTTACACCCTGTATAGAGAATGTAGAGCGAATATTACGGCTAGCGTACAACGCCACGGCGCGGCGCCGCCGCCGCCGTGCCGTCGCATGGCGATGGCGCGGCGTGTTACGGTGTCCAGCGGCACCGGCCGGCCACCGGTGCACGTTGTCGGACGGCGCAAGTTACCGGCGGACGGCGTCGTGCCGGCGGGCGGCGCCGCCGTCCACAACGCGGTACACGGCGGACGCCGTATTCATACGTCAGCTCTTAGCGGATGAATCGGTAGAGAGACAGACCAAGGAGATATTTACAAGCGATGTTTTACAAAAGGGCCAAGAACGTCTACTACAAACAAACCGACGAGCGTGCATAAGAGATTGATGAATGTGTACGAAGGAATCGCAGCAGATAGATCTTACATTCTTTATCCTCTACGAGAGAAGAGCGTGAATTCATTTATGTATACTGTATAGGTGCAAATTAAGCTGCAAAATACTCATTATTTATAAGTATTATTCGCAACAAGATAAGTAATCGGCTTACAGTATAAACTTGACCCTATTCCGCCAACCATATACGGTGACATCCGACCAACGACGCCATTTTGTTAATTTAACCTGTCGTCTGACCTCATGATGTCACTTTCCAGTTATTAAATTGTGACTGTTATTGTCAATGTCGTTTGCAATGGTTATTTTTATTTATTTTATTAATGGATTCGACTTTTCGTCATTTGCCAATGTCATGTTACAGAAAATTCAACATATTCAATAGTCTTCTATCTTCCTCCAGGGGAGTCGCAGTAGCGTCTTCACCCTGGGTAGCAGCGTTTTCATGTCTTCATCCAGAGGAGTCGCCGTAGCGTCATCACTCTGGACGAAGCAGCTCGACAGTCACGTTCACTCCCGAGCTTGTAGCGGGAACTCTTGATAAAAGCTTGAAACTTCAGATCTTGCATAAATAATCCAATAACTTCACCGTACTGTCATTCGCGAACATTTTCTGATTAATTTAACGTGATATTAAACACAAAATAGTCCCTGTAGACATTAAAAAGAAAAATATCAAATAATTTCGCAACCGTCGTTTCCCATCATTTTCAAGAGAACCTTTGCAAATATTGCGTTAATAAGGTTTGAAAGTGACACAAGCTTTTAAGTTGATAAAATAGATGGCGTTGCACCGAAGTGCTATATCATCTTAAAAAAGCACAACACCATTAATTTCAATGTCAGCTGAATAATATGGTGTCCCTTCATTTGATAAAAAACATATTACAAACCATTCATTTCACAAACAACGTTTGGCAAAATCATGATTCATAAGTTCATCTTTGTACAAAGTAATGGTTCTATAAGTTATTTTTAAATAAAAAAAAAACCGCCTTCAAAAAAATAAACAAAAAGGAACTAAAAAGCATAAAATAATTAATTAATTACATCTACATACGAATATTGAAATAAAATATTATTGCTATGTACCTACTGATCTCTTTTAAGTCGGTGCCAAGCCAAAGCGCGCGCGTGTTGTATGTATGTGATGCGGCGGGGGCAGGAGCGGGAGCGGGAGCGGGGCGGCGACGAAAGTAGTAAGTTACGTATCCCTATCGTATACCTATTTGGCTTGGCACCGACTTAAAAGAGATCAGTAGGTACATAGCAATAATATTTTATTTCAATATTCGTATGTAGATGTAATTAATTAATTATTTTATGCTTTTTAGTTCCTTTTTGTTTATTTTTTTGAAGGCGGTTTTTTTTTATTTAAAAATAACTTATTTTTTGCTTTTTAGTGGTGTAAATATATAATATGTAAGTATGTAACTTGAAAGATTATAAGTGACAGTCTATGTGTACCTATAATATTTGAAGAATTATCCCCCAACTCCTAATCGTTAAGGAGTTATACCTTCCATCATCAGCTCACCAACATGAGATGATCACTACTAGACGCAAATACTTGAATAGCTGGAGAAAATATATGAAATACGTTATTTGTGCCTAACATTTCAAGAATTCCCTCTATTTCTCCAGGACCCCATCATCAGATCCTGACTTGATGACTATGAGACCACCTGGGAGGTATACCCTTTCAAACTTTAAAGATTATAAGTAATACTGCCTAAGTTGGCCTATAATATTTAAAGAATTATACCCCAACTCTTAATCGTTAAGGAGTTGTACCTTCCATCATCAGCTTACCAACGTAAGTTGATGACTAGCAGATGTAAATACTTGCATAGCTTTAGAAAATATATGAAACACGTTATACGTGCCTATAACATTTGAAGAGTTCCCTCGATTTCTCCTGGATCCCATCATCATATCCTGACCTGATGACTATCGTACCACCTGGGAGGTATACCCATTCAAACTTGAAAGATTAAAATTTACGTCCTAAGTTTGCCTATAATATTTAAAAAATTATACCCCAACTCTTAATCGTTAAGGAGTTGTACCTTCCATCATCAGCTTACCAACGTAAGTTGATGACTACCAGATGTAAATACTTGCAAAGCTTTAGAAAATATATGAAACACGTTATATATGCCTATAACATTTGAAGAGTTCCCTCGATTTCTCCTGGATCCCATCATCATATCCTGACCTGATGACTATGGGACCACCTGGGAGGTATACCCTTTCAAACTTGAAAGATTAAAATTTACGTCCTAAGTTTGCCTATAATATTTAAAAAATTATACCCCAACTCTTAATCTTTAATTAGTTGTACCTTCCATCATCAGCTTACCAACGTAAGTTGATGACTACCAGATGTAAATACTTGCAAAGCTTTAGAAAATATATTAAACACGTTATATGTGCCTATAACATTTGAAGAGTTCCCTCGATTTCTCCTTTATCCCATCATCATATCCTGACCTGATGACTATGGGACCACCTGTGAGGTATACCCATTCAAACAAAAAAAGAATTTTCGAAATCGGTCCAAGCGTCTTCGAGTAATCAGGTAACATACATAAAAGAAAAAAAAAAAAAAAAAAAAATATTTCGACGAATTGATAACCTCCTCCTTTTTTTTGAAAGTCGGTTAATAAATAATTCATTTGACAAAACAATTACGAGACAAAGTTTCTTTCTTCAAAACATCACTTAACAAACTATTCACTTATTATATACGTTAATAGATAAAACAACGCAAGGCATAAAAACCTTTGACAAAATGCACTGTTTGGTAATTGTAATTTGTTTTTTATCAAATGAAGGGACACCCCGACAACTCTCTAACCAGATCCGACACGGATGTTTAGGTTCAGAAGGCTCTGGCTTGGAGCGAAGCGCAGCTTCGCTCCAAGCCAGAGACTTCGATGTTAGGTTTTTTTTTGTATTCAAAAAGCAAGTTCATTTATTAACAATTATACATAAATTTGTAATTTGTTTTTTATCAAATGAAGGGACACCCCGACCAACTCTCTAACCAGATCCGACACGGATGTTTAGGTTCAGAAGGCTCTGGCTTGGAGCGAAGCTGCGCTTCGCTCCAAGCCAGAGACTTCGATGTCAGGTTTTTTTTTTGTATTCAAAAAGCAAGTTTATTTATTAACAATTATACATAAATTTGTAATTTGTTTTTTATCAAATGAAGGGACACCCCGACCAACTCTCTAACCAGATCCGACACGGATGTTTAGGTTCAGAAGTCTCTGGCTTGGAGCGAAGCTGCGCTTCGCTCCAAGCCAGAGACTTCGATGTTAGGTTTTTTTTTTTTGCATTCAAAAAGCAAGTTCATTTATTAACAATTATACATATAAAATACCCACTTATTTACCCAATATTTTGTCTAATGGCGACCTTGAAAAAGGAATACTTTGGTCATTTAATCAATTGCAAAATGACGGTTTAGCATTCACAACATTTGCTATGTTAAATATTTATAAAATGGATTTTTGTCAAATGATCACTTTTAAAACGATCACTTTAGTAAATGATAAGTTTGTCAAATGATTACTTTTTCAAAAATAATTTGTAAAATGATCATTTGTCATACGTTTTTTGTCAAACATTAGTGAACCGAATAATATATATTTTATTGGTTTGTTTGTGTAATATAAACAATACAGTACAAATTAATACTAGGTATAAAATACGAAAAGCCCAAGTTACAAGCAATAACAACGCATTTAATGTTGACATCAGACCAGTCAGTGCCATCTACGGGGCTAGCGGTACTTTCTTTCTTTTTTAAATGTAACCTTGAAACCCCCATTGACTCGTAATGTTATGTTTTCTTTTCCGCTGACATTTAAATGGGCTGGCCCTTCGAGCCGGATCAACATCATTCAAAGACTTGCGGATTATAAGAATATCGGTCAGTTTAAAACAGAGAAAACATGCCTACTTTTTGAGATAATGTCAACCCATATAGTGTATCTGTGATTCTCAATCTAACTTTACAATTACAACTATGGGCTTGCGTAAGATTCGCTAATAGCCGCCTCACGACCCGAGGCTTGTGGAAGCGAAACGAAGTGAGTGAGAGATTTGTCGTGTGAATAGGAAGACATTTGTCAGTTTCGCTTATCTCCACAGTCACTTGTTTCGTGATTAATGCCAGTCGTAAGAGCAACGAGACATAGACGGATTCAGCTGTGCGCTAGCCAGATGGAGTTAATGCAGTGGAATCGTAGAGTGGAGTAGTAGAGCTTCGTCGTGTTGCCAGATCCTTTTTTCAAAATTCCGTAGGCAGAGGCTGAATTTTTTTAACACTGAATAAAACCATAAATTATGTGGTGGTCGTGGTTTAAAAACGTGGAATAATTTAAGCCACGATTATGGCCTTTGTACAAATTGTTTACTATCTGTGTTTTCTATGTATATGCTTCTTTGTGCAATAAAGTGTTTATCTATCTATATAATATAAGGTCTTCTCTAAGTATAAGGCTGTTTACGTTTTTTTAAAAAGAATTAATTGAGTTATGTCATTCTGGTTGTTGACTTGCTTTCCAAATTAATAAATATTTTAACTTTTAAATTATTCTTTATCATTTTAAGTAGCCAAAGTGAACATGGTAAACGACTAATAATAATGCTAAATATCAATTTTTAGATTTTAATTATCGGGTAAATATTTTTTATAACGTTTTCTGTAATGCTAAGCCGTAAATAGTTCAACCGAGCTATGTATAGTTTTTAGTTTAGTTTATATTTTTTAGGTTAATATTAAACTAGTTTTTTTGTTTGTTATATGAATAAGATAATGATAATTCATAATTCATTTATTGCATATCACACATAGTACATAACACAGTTACATTTCTCAGGCAGCTCGACATTGGAGTATTTGAAATCATCGTCTAAGTATTTCTGTAATGAATAGTAACACTTGTTTATTAACATTTGCTTTAAAGCTTTTATGAAATGAATACGTTTATGACTAATAAATCGAATAATTCATTTAAATGCCGTAACGAAAATTCCAATTTTATGTCTCTGAGAACTACAATGACTCATCTCGCACACTCCTCAATACCACACATTAGCAAAGAAATGAAAGAACCAATTGTAACTCTGATAATGTTAGTGCTAATTGATTTCGGACCAATGACCTCTGTGTACAGGATGTTAGATAGTAGTAGTGTAGGATGTGAGTTCGGGAGTGAACGTGGCTGTCGAACTGCTTCGTCCAGAGTGATGACGCTACTGCGTCTCCTCTGGATGAAGACATAAAGACGCGGCTACCCAGAGTGAAGACGCTACTGCGACTCCTCTGGAGGAAGATAGAAGAGAGAGATAAATTGAATTTTCTGTAACATGACATTGTCAAATGACGAACTGTCGAGTCCATTAATAAAATAACCTTTCAAGATTCAAGGCCTTTTGTTCTTTCAATTTAATTACAAAGAGCGAGAGAGTGATAGTACACACGTGCGTGCGAATACGAGAGGGGTTGTTATTTTTAAAATACATGTGAAGGCAATGCGAATACTTGCGTTGCGAATAAGGATGATGTCATTCTGTAAGGCGAATAGCGGTCAAGGGTACGCCTGTGCTCGGGAGATAAATAGTCGCTAAAATATCGTCTGAATGCAAAAAAGTGATTTTATGTTGTACTTATCTTCTGAATTACATTTGTTATATGACATTTCGAATACAAAGTAAAAATAAATTAATGTCTTATACATTACTAAGTGGTAGGTAGGAAAAGCATCAAAGAGCTGAAACACTCCAAACTTTTCATTGGCGAGACAGACACAGGCTGGTGCAGGAAAATCTGGAAACACAATAGAAACCAGATGCGGCTCATAATTGGGGCGCTAACGGGACATCAAGCAACGAACGACCTGTTGCATAGGATGGGTTTAGCCGAATCTCCAACCTGCAGAGCCTGTGGTGACAAAACGGAGTCCATGAAACACCTACTGTGTGAATGTGACTCACTGGCTAGAAAGCGAATGAGTCTCCTGGGGTCGGCCTATCCGGAACCAGAAGACTACAGGCTCCTTCCCATGAGCTGCACAGCGGACCTATTCAGTTATGTCTTTATGGAGGAAGAAAGAGAATAAAGGAAACGGTAGAGCACAAAAGATCCCAATGCGTCTAAGTGACGCCACATTGGCACCCAATCGGGATAAGATAAGTGGTAGGTATGTATATATTTTAGAGCAATCGAATAAAATAGAGATATGTAACTGAATTTTTACATGGCCTACTTGGGGATCGAACCTGGCCCTCGTACCTAATTAGCATTATTTAATTGTAAAGCAAGTGTTCTCACCACTACGCCACAGATATATGTACCTACTTAGCTCTAAATGACATAATAAATGTATCAATTTTGCGTTTAACCAACTGGACATGCGTGAGTCCAGCCCGTCTTTCGTGTCCAAATGGTGAATAACCCGAAATAATTTACAAACTTAAGGGTCATATCAGAGCTAAGTGGCGTGGCGCCCCCAATCTTAAGAAATCATTCGTATCTTTCAATAGAATCAATTTTATTAAAAAAGTTATTAACTTCACAAATAACAAATATCTTTATTTAAATAACAATAAAAATAACTATTATAAACTGTCCTAATAAAGTATAAACTACACTAAAAACTATATGTAAAAAGGTCGGTTGAACTATCTGATTGGCTTGGCATTACATATAGTTCAACCGATCCCCGTTGTCCGGCAACGTGCCTAAAATGCATTTCCTCTCCGGATTATTAGTTTGGATATAGACCTTAAAATTTTTGCAGCTTTCCTGTTTAGATAACTTAGCGTTAACCTGCCTCGTTTCCTGTCTCACGGGAAAACAAGTTTAATTTACATAATTACTGGTGGAAGTGTGCAAAATATGTTATTTCGATGACTTCATTGAAGACATGCAAATTGGCGAGTCTCGAATTGGGACGGAGAGGTCCCTTCTATAAGTTGCATTTATATGCTCGTAGAGTCCAGTAACGTGACCAAAATGTTGGCCTGCATTTCGCCCAAACGATAACCCTTGCCATCCAGAGGGGAAATGCCGCCAACATTTTGGGCACGTTGCCGGATAGGGATCGGTTGAACTATCTGTAATCTAGCATTACAGATAGTTCAACCGACCTATTTTTTAATTTTTTTAGGTTAATATTGTAAAAGTTAGATACGTTACATGTAGCAAAGAGCCACCGACGGAGTTAGCCTTATTTAAATCGCAAAAACCGCTCTGAACAACAGTCAATATTACCTACTACTATTTAAAGTTTTTTTTTTAGGTAAGTATTTATTTTAATCAAGTTTTCAGTTTTATAGTTATTTTTTCGTTTTTTTTATTGTAAGTACAAATTATTTAATAAAAAAATTAAAACTAAACTATTTAAACAAATTAAAAAATTATAGTTATTAGTTTTTATTGTTATTTGTTTGTATTTTTAGCTTATTACTTGAATAACTAGTTACCTATTTTAAGTTATATTTTCCTGAATATTATCTTTATCGCATAAATTATCAAAAGAAATTGGGCAAGAAATCTTATATCGGTAAACCCAACCTTCTGCAAACAAAGGTGAGGTGTTTGTTTTACATTATTACCACATTACTAACCAACCATGTGTCGTTCCAAAAATACCCGAACCCTTTATTTCTAGAGTAATTTGGCACCGTTTACATGAAAAATAAACGTTTACGCAAGCAAAATTAACTTTGTAAAGGTGCCGAACTAAAATAAACTGTCTATCGAATGGTTACCACAGTATATGCTTCCCGGCAGTGGTATAACCTACACGTTTTATCTATTGTAGACTAAACGTATGCTCTACGTTTGTAGAGCAATTGCAAGACGATTTCCAGAGACGACAGCAGGATGCATATTGTAACCAGGGATCACTTGATAGTGATCCCTGGTTACAATATGCATCCTTATTCGACGTAGACACTTTTGATGCTGAACTATGTGAAGCCAGCTTATAGGTAACATCAATTGAACTAATGAACACTACGGTTAGCCATAAAAGTGATTTAAAGTTATTCCACGATTTAGGCCGTCCTTTTCTAGCTTGAATGTTTTTAATGAAGTGTGAAAGTTACAAAACACTTTTAAACATGATGAAAATTTTCTTGCCGTGGGAAGACCTGAACCTGCGACCTTGTCATTCCGTGATTCGCTCATACCAACTGGGCCACGCCAGGCTTACCGAAAATCTTCATAGTATTATATATACATAAAGGGTATCTACTTACAAAACACTGCTTAAGAAAAGTGAGTGTAAACTAGGTTTATGGCTAACAGCCTATCAAAAACCTATGTCGAAACCTGATAGTGCAATTAAGCACTTCACGAAGCGTCCAGACACCGATTCCATTAGTATTTCTCCTATAGCGGAAATATAATTCTACTGTACTAATCTATTGCTACAAAAATCACACCCTACGCAGTCTTCTTTTATATCATTAATTTGGCCCCTTTGACATTTCCTTACAAACCGAAGTGTTGACTTACTGCATTAACACTAGATTGTGGTTATACCATGATTATTAAAATAGACTGACACAGTTACAGTACAGATCAAAGGCGATAATCATGGTTTAATCTAACATCTATACTATATTCCAGAATGTTACAAACATAACAGTCTTATTATATACTAGCTGTACCCCGCAACTTCGTTTGCGTAGAGGAGGAGGATGGAGAGGATGGAGGAGATCAGGAGGCAGATCTTACTATCTGGATCCTTGTTTTCACATCACATACAGTCATCACATCCGTTTTCCTTCACCGTCTTGAGAGCACTCGGTAAATGTACGTAAGTTTTTCAGTCGAAAAAACCGACGATAACTCATTGGTACATGGCTGCCCTGGCTGGGAATCGAACCTGGGACCTCCGTATCGCAAGTACATTGACCCAACCATTGAGCCACCGTGCTCTTCTGACGGATATACTCATTTCTTATTCTATCTCCCAAAGGAATTCCAAACATAGATAGCTCTTGCCATGGCTCGCTGAGCTACTTATAACACACACTTATGACACGTAGTCGTTGAAGATCACCACTCGGCGGCCCATATCCGCCCAATAGTAGTAAGCGTAGGCGACCCTTGAATGGGTGACGCAACGTGCGCCTGCGCACAGCGACGGAGCCTTTAATGGTAGCCATATTTGCGTCATGCATGACTTAGAGGTGATTATAGTCTATGATTAAGTGACAATTATTGAGGAATTATTTTAAAATTGATTTGGGAAGGGTGTATCCCTTGTAAACTTAAAATCTATGTCATATAATAAGACTGTAAAAAAGTTGTGTCTGTACATTGGATATTTTTTGAAAAGAATGTGTAATGTGTTTTAGGATCGATACTGATGCCAATACACTAATTTTTAGAATTGTTGTCTGTTTGTCTGTAACTTTGTGCCAGTATCACGCCATAACTACTGAAGGGATTTTGATGGGAGTTTCACTAGGAGATAGCTGAAATATACGGATAGCCATGGCGGTATGTGATGTGGAAACAAGGATCCAGAGAGGAAGATTTGCCTCCTGATCTCCTCCATCCTCCTCCTCTACGCAAACGAAGTTGCAGCTAGTTGACAATATATGACGTAACCAGTGTTCCCTGTGTACCTAAGGTTAAAATAAATGAGTATGATGGAAACTTAACAATTTCGATATTTTAAAGTTTTATTGAGTGCCCCAAAACTTGTTGAAGTTGTTGACATTGTCACACCTTGCCGTGACATAATGCCATGGCCAGATTTGGCGGCGAGCGACCACCGGCCGACATACCGCATCTGTTACAATATTTGCATATTATGTCGCCTGTTGCTACGCCTACCTTTGTTAATGAATCTATTTGACAAAGTAAGCATGCATTATTACAGGTTTAAGGGCCTTCCATGAGCCAACTAGCGCCGCCAATCTTGAAAAAATAATATCTTCCAATTTAATCAATTTACAAAATGTTTTACGTCGCCGCCAGTGACGTTTCTTCGCGAACTAATTGTCGAATTCAACAATATAGGTGAATTATTTATCATCATCAGTCTATTTATATTGCCCCACTGCTCGGGCACAGACCTTCCCTTACATCGAGGGAGCTCGGGCCATTATCCACCACGCGGGCCCACTGCGGATTGGTGGATTTCACATGCCTTAGATTTTTTCTTCTACGGCATGCCGGTTTCATCACGATGTTTTCCTTCACCGTTTATGAGAACACTCGGTAAATGTACGTAAGGTTTTCCGTCGAAAAAATCGAGGATTACTCATAGGTACATGGCTGCCCTGGTTGGAAATCGAACCTGGGACCTCCGTATTGCAAGTCCATTGACCCAACCACTGAGCCACCGAGCTCAAGTATATATTAAGAATTATTTATATATAGATAATATTTTGTAGTAATGGCTCACTATAGTTTTAATTCTAAAATAACCTTCCTTCTTGCGCAGTCAGGTAAAAACAGGCAGTTGATGTAAGGACCCACTATCGATTGCTATCACCGATAAAGATAAGGCCCGTATTTGGGTGTGAAACCCGTACCGGTCTGCGCACGCGTGGGAAGACGCTTTCATGTTTGCATGCTGCGCCTCACGCCGTGTCGCAACATTAGCCTTTCACAAACACTTGCAACCGTTTTGCAAATTGAAATTGAGACACTAGATTTACCTTTCAAATTAATCGTCATCGACTTATTCATTTCATCTTATTTTTTTACTACGTGAAAATAAAAGATGTAGCAGTGCAGGAAGACAGAGAAGTATACCTCAATAAGGTTGAGATTTTCTCAAACATTACTTGACCGATTATAAAAATTATTTTACTAGTAGATAGAAATTACATACACACTATTAATTAATTAGTGAAGAATTTTGAATACTCAATTACTTTTTGAGAAAAACTCAATCTTAGAAACTCTCCTGTACACCTTTATCTGTGTAAAGGTGCTCCCTCACCGGGAGCATTTGCGTGTAATGTAACTTTACAGATTCGAGCATTACATCAGTGAGGGAGAAAAACAGCGTCAGTCAGGGGGATCCCTTTTTTTCGCATAATTTTTTTGTCCTATTTTAATTTAGCATAATGAGTTAGGCATAATGTTTTTTGTCATAATCATATTTTGTCATAATTGTTTTTGGGCATACAATCTAACTAAGCATAATTCTAGTTTGGGCTAATCGTTTTTGCCCTAATTTTGATTTCCATATTGTTTTATGGCATATTGTTTATTCGTCTAATAGATATTATACATAAATAACAAAAGGCATAATTGAAACACACTTTAATAATTTAAATGTTATTCATAATGTTTGTTTGAAATGAATGTAATGTTTTTTTTACTATAATTTTCATGCAATATGATTCCTTTCATTTTAAATGTAAATTTTTAGCAATAGCTTGTAAATAGGCAAGTTTTGAAGTGTATTCATTTTTATTGTTGATAATTTTGTCAAGGCGGTTATGTTGGTCTGTGTATTTCTTCTTTTTTGTTGGTATTAGTGTTGTATGTATGGTGTATTAGGTAATAGTAGGTTACGGTGCGGCGGGGGTGGCCCTTGGGCCACCCGTAAGCCGCCAACATGATTATTTTATATACAAACAAAAAGTAGGTATTAGGTATATCAGATATAACTTAGGTACCATAGTGTAATAGTTAGTTACGGTGCGGCGGGGGTGGCCCTTGGTTTAATTTTTGTTTTTAAAACTTCAGGAATATATTTTTCGGCGAATAATTAATATGATTATTACAATTATGTTTTAATATCATTATGACAAAGTTTATTTAGGCTTAATAATATTATTCTTAACAATCTTTATGCTGTTTGTAGTTATGCTTAATAATATTATGCCTATATGCCTAATGACTATTATGCGTAGTTATTACTAGGACAATTTAAGGTATGCCATGTTATATTATGACATAAAAATTTATGCACAAAAATAGGGAACCCAGTCAGGGACGGAGGGAGGTAGTGTTGTAATGTAATGCTCAAAGTCGAATCTGCAACGTTACATTACACGCGAATGCTCCCGGTGAGGGAGCACCTTTAGACCTTACCTATGTATACTTCCAAAACTCACACACAATGGTAGTACGGACAACAGCAGATCAATGGTAACACTTGCAGTACGAGTTCAACTCTTAAGAACAGTCCAAAGCCCAAAGCTCGGTGTCACACTGGTTGGGTCAATGGACTTGCGATACGGAGGTCCCAAGTTCGATTCCCAGCCAGGGCCAATGATGAGTTATCCTCGGTTTTTTCGACGGAAAAACTAACGTACCTACATCAATACTGTGAAGGAAAACATTATGATGAAACCTGCATGCCCTAGACTAAAAAGAAAAAATAGGTACCTCACTACTCGCATGCAAAAATATACACATGTAATAATGGGTAGTTATTATTATTTGATATCACGGCGTTGGTATACGCCCAAGGGTCACTGCGACCTCAAAGGTCTATTGTGGCCGCGCACCGAGTTCTTATCTCTCTCCCAAGGCCATCGTCCCTCAGGAACCGTACAATGCATTTGGGTGAGAGAGTCTTGATATCCTCGGGTGGCACCATGTGTCCACCCAAGGCTCGGCTTCTGCTGTGAATGAGCGCTTCACACTCACAGAGGACATGCATGGGGGTTTCCTCGGCTTCACAGCAGAATAATGGGTAGTTAATGGGTTTTCGTAAAAAACGAAAATTGTGGCAACCCGGCATTCAGGTAGGGCCAATCGCGGTCAACTGCCCGCCAGATACAAGCCATAATTCGGCGTTGTAATGTTGTCACTATGTAACGCGGCGCTGGAGCAGGGTTACCAGATTGGGGGTTTTTCTCGCAATTTTGGGGAAAAATTTGGCTGTTGGGGAAATTTTGGGGAAATGACATTGCTGGGGAAAAGTTTGGGGAAAAAAATTTCAGGGTGGGGAATTTTGGGGGCGAATATTCTATATGATCATGGCTGACATGGCTCCATATATTTGCCTACCCGAACATTTACATCACTAATTAAGGGTGATATATGACTTAGCAGCCCGTAGTGGATGCTCAAACTTTCAGCCTACTGTTAAAATTATATAAAAATGCGAAAAACGTCTACAGCACTCAGCATACTCCACCGAAGAAGACGCCGAAATTTTTTAATAATTATATGCAATTGATTGGAGAACGTACGTCGACCAAATTGGCGATGTCTTGAAAAAGAGCTAATTGCGGTCTACTACAACCCGACAAGCATACATGAAGAGATTTATGAATGTGGAGGAAGCGAGGGTGTGTGCCAGGGTCGCAGCAGATGGAAGTCCATCGTCTCTGCCTACCATTACGGGAATCAGGCGTGAGTTTATAAATAATAAAAAATGTATAAATATATGCAATAATTGCGTTTCGAGCTATATTCAAGAGTCCCATTCAGTACCATTATTGAGCTCAAGAGTTGTCCAGGTTTGAAGACGCTTCGACGACTCGTCTGGAGGTAGAAAAAAGACATACTTATTGAACTTAAATTATGTAAAATAATTGCCGTACAATTACACCATAAATAAGAATTCACAAAATTGTGTACGAAAAATTACAAAGAATTACTATGTAACATGACATTGGCAAATTACCAACTGTCGAGGCCATTAATATAACTAAATAAATTATACACGAGTCTTTGTAATGACGATCAACGGTGAAAAAACCCTCAAAAGTCAAAAATATTAAATAATTTATTTCTCAAACAAATTTGGGGAATTTTATGCCAAAACGTATCATTTTGGGGATTTTTTTTTATCAATCTGGGGAAATTTGAAAAATCCAATCTGGCAACCCTGCGCTGGAGACGCTTTTGTTTAAACTGTCACCAGGGTTACCAGATTGGGGGTTTTTCTCGCAATTTTGGGGAAAAATTTGGCTGTTGGGGAAATTTTGGGGAAATGACATTGCTGGGGAAAAGTTTGGGGAAAAAAATTTCAGGGTGGGGAATTTTGGGGGCGAATATTCTATATGATCATGGCTGACATGGCTCCATATATTTGCCTACCCGAACATTTACATCACTAATTAAGGGTGATATATGACTTAGCAGCCCGTAGTGGATGCTCAAACTTTCAGCCTACTGTTAAAATTATATAAAAATGCGAAAAACGTCTACAGCACTCAGCATACTCCACCGAAGAAGACGCCGAAATTTTTTAATAATTATATGCAATTGATTGGAGAACGTACGTCGACCAAATTGGCGATGTCTTGAAAAAGAGCTAATTGCGGTCTACTACAACCCGACAAGCATACATGAAGAGATTTATGAATGTGGAGGAAGCGAGGGTGTGTGCCAGGGTCGCAGCAGATGGAAGTCCATCGTCTCTGCCTACCATTACGGGAATCAGGCGTGAGTTTATAAATAATAAAAAATGTATAAATATATGCAATAATTGCGTTTCGAGCTATATTCAAGAGTCCCATTCAGTACCATTATTGAGCTCAAGAGTTGTCCAGGTTTGAAGACGCTTCGACGACTCGTCTGGAGGTAGAAAAAAGACATACTTATTGAACTTAAATTATGTAAAATAATTGCCGTACAATTACACCATAAATAAGAATTCACAAAATTGTGTACGAAAAATTACAAAGAATTACTATGTAACATGACATTGGCAAATTACCAACTGTCGAGGCCATTAATATAACTAAATAAATTATACACGAGTCTTTGTAATGACGATCAACGGTGAAAAAACCCTCAAAAGTCAAAAATATTAAATAATTTATTTCTCAAACAAATTTGGGGAATTTTATGCCAAAACGTATCATTTTGGGGATTTTTTTTTATCAATCTGGGGAAATTTGAAAAATCCAATCTGGCAACCCTGACTGTCACGCCAGTCGACTGAAAGCTCTCGCCGGCATAGCCCGCGTCGCGTGTCCAGAGCCGCGCACCCGCGAAAACACCTTTTTGTAATACCTACTCTACCAGTTTTTATTGAATTTGCCCTGTTTTCTCAATAAACATTAATATCACACCCTGACTTTTGCTCTACCGACTACGCTACCCCATATCTGGCAGCCCAACAGTGGGTTTTCGAACCGAAAAAGTGTTTTTATTTCAATTCAGTGAAAATTAACGGACACCATCTTTTTTTTTCTCGACGCGAGTTGACAAGTTTCGTCAGTTTTTAACTATGCCTATTACTAGAAGTGCACTCGGTGATAGTAGGGAGAATGTTGACGAAGATGAGAGACGGTTCCTGCAGGATCAAAGGGCCGCCGCCGCCGCCGCCGCGCAATTCGCGGCCGGCGCGCGCGCAAAGGCCGCCGCCGAGCGCTCCGCCGCCGCCGGTGATGACCTTGGCCCTCCGCCCTCGTCGACGCCACGTGTCGAAGCGACCTTTTCACAGGAGAGTGTCGCCCAGCTCATTTCGTCTTTGCAACGCACACAGACAGAGGCCATCAGGGAAATCCTAGACAATTTTATCGGCCCCCGAGCTGCGACGTCGACACCGACGACATTTTGTGTACCCCCCGCCTCCGCCGTTCCCCAAGGCACCTTCGCAAAATGCAGAGCAACCTTCAGCGGCTCACCACAAGAGTCCATAGACGGATTTATAGACGCCGTAGAAACATACAAAGAATGTTCTAATGTCACGGACAGTAATGCCATAAAGGGATTATCTATGTTACTAAGCCATTCCGCCGCCACTTGGTGGCAAGGCATAAAGCCCCAGGTCAATACCTGGGCAGATGTTATATCGAACCTCAGATGTGCATTCGGAGATAGGAGACCGCCTCACAGAATTTACAAAGATCTTTTCTCGACGGAGCAACAGGCGGAGAACACGGATATATTCGTGTCAAAGGCTCGTGCCTTGCTTTCCCGACTGCCGCCCGGCGAGCTACCTGAAAAGGTACAACTAGATATGATTTACGGGCTCCTACACACACGAATTAGACGGAGGTTACGCAGGGAGGAAGTTACGACATTCGGCGAATTATTAGAGCGAGCGAGAAATATTGAAGACTCTATCACAGAGGCAGAACGCCAATCAATCGCAAGCAAACAACTTTCAACGTCGTCGCAGAGTTCGTACGTCGCGCAAGGTCAAACCCAGGCGCGTTTTCCCGCCCCTAGCAACACACAAGGAGCGCGCGGGCCGCGCGCATTCCAGCCCGCCGCCGCCGCACCCGCACCTATATCCACGCATACACCACCGCACGTCGCGCCGGCGAACATTTCGCACGCCGCGCGCAATTCGTCGCCGCACTTCGCGCACGCGCAGCCGCCATGCGTCGCGCGCGCGCCGCCACCCCCGCCGCCGCCGCGCCCCGGCCCCGCCGCCGGCCACGCAGCGGACACTTCGGGCGGTGTTCCCGCGTTCCCCTCGACGAAGAATCGTACTACGTGTGCGTATTGTAAGCGTTACGGCCACACGAAAGAACAATGCCGTAAGTTACTGGACAAGGGTGAGTGGAAATATACTGGCTCTCTAGGCCATCAAAGTGATACTGATAATAAGTGCTCTGAGTTTTATAATGTTGTCAGTTCAGTATTTTCTAATAATTCTAATATTTTGCCAAATTGTATTGGATGTGAGACAGATAAAATTTCTTGTGGCGTCTCAAAGGTAAAGGGTCGTAAACCCATTTTTTCTAAAAATGTGAATAATAATTTAACGACTTCAATGAATAACTGTTGCAGTAACGACAATGTTTTGGGTCAAACCCCCGCACAGTTGAAATGTAATAACTCAATTTTTTCTAAAAATAATGTTGTTTCTGATAATAGCATTTTATGTGTTCAGGAAGAGTTGTCACTGTACAGTGACCGCGATAGGCCCGCCAGCTTGCGTCCCATTTTTAAAATCGGGATTTTAGGTATAAACGGATCCGCAATGATTGATACAGGCGCTAAGCACTGTATTGCCGGCCACTCGCTACACACTCTCCTTCAAGGTAAAGGCCACCCCTTTTCGCCTACCACAAGGCATGTTAAACTCGCTGACGGTCACGTTCGTTTAATGAATATGCTCACCACGACAGTAGATGTGAAACTAGAACATAAAGTTTTTACGATTCCATTTTTGATTTTTCCCGAATCGGGTAACAACGAAACGCTTCTCGGTATCGATTTTATTAAAGCTGCAAAGGTAGTTATCGATTTTCATAACGAGTTATGGCATTTTGCCGATGATAAGGTGGATCGAAAGTTGTGTTTTGAACCAGTTTCACGGGTCACTGCTTGTGCCGCGGCTAACATTCTTAGGAATGACGAGGGATCTCAACTCGGGTCATCTGAACGACAGATACTGGCCCAGACTCTCGTTAATCACGCGCACATTTTCGAGCTAGGGGGAGCGCCGACTCCGTACGCCGAGCACCGCATCGATACGGGTGAACACCCGCCGACCTCCGTGCCTCCATATCGCCTGAATCCTGCGAAGAAAGAGCAGATGAAAAATGAAATCGAGAAGATGTTAAAAGATGACGTCATCGAGGAGTGCGAATCTGCATGGAGTGCTCCAGCGTTGATGATACCTAAAGCTAATGGTGATATTAGATTCTGCGTCGATTATAGACGACTTAATGATGTTACAAAATCAGATTCTTACCCCATGCCGTTGATTGACGAGCTGCTGCAATCGACGAAGAAGAACTGTTTCATGAGCACACTAGACCTCAGGTCTGGTTACTGGCAGGTGAAGGTCAGGGATGAGGATAAAGATAAGACAGCCTTCGTAACGCCCCTGGGTACTTACCGTTTCAAGCGCATGCCGTTTGGCTTGAAAAATGCGCCAGCCACCTTCCAGCGGCTCATAGATCGCTTCCGGTCCTGTTCAGCATTAAAGGATGTGACAGTCCTAGCGTACTTGGACGATTTGTTAATAATCTCGGAAGGATTCACGCAGCACATTCAAGATCTCGAGGCCGTTTTCAAGCGCCTGGCCGAGTTTAACCTCCACGCTAATAGGGAGAAGTGCGTTTTCGCAAGAGAGAACGTTAAATATCTCGGCCACGTGATAACGCAAGAGGGCGTTTCCGTCGATACTGAAAAGGTATCAGCTGTTCTCGAGATGAAAGAACCTACAAATTTGAAACATATGAGAACATTTTTGCAAACATGCTCATGGTTCAGGAAATTCATACCAAATTTCTCACAAGTAGCCGAACCATTAACTAGTCTGACCAGAAAGGATAAACCTTGGAAGTGGGGCCCAGCACAGAAAGGAGCTTTCGAAGAACTGAAAAGACTGTTGACCTGTGCCCCAATCTTGACCCAAGCAGACTATTCGAAGCCCTTCATCCTGAGGACGGATGCGAGTAACTACGCATTAGGAGCCGTTTTAATGCAGGGGGAGGAGAAAACCGAAAGACCAATCGAGTATGCCAGTAGACTACTCACGTCTGCTGAGCGCAACTATTCAACGACAGAGAGGGAAGCCCTTGCCGTTGTGTGGGCAGTGGAACGATTTCGCAGCTACATAGAAGGCCACCCTGTCGTTGTCGGTAGCGACCACCAACCTCTGAAGTGGTTGTTTACATTAAAGTCGCCGTCTGGACGTTTAGTAAGATGGGCGCTTAAGCTTCAAGCTTATGATCTTCGCTTTGAATACACACCTGGAAAAGCCAATCTAGTGGCGGATACGCTCAGTCGTCCCAACTGCGATGACGAGACTGCAGATGCGTGCGGTATTTGTACCGTGATCGTCGACTTACCTGCAAAGAAGCCACAAGAGTTACGGCAGGAACAGCTGGCAGATCCAGAAGTTGAGAAGATTGTGAAACAGCTCGAAGACACCGATGAAGTTGCTACTCGAAGATGGACTGAAAGAGGTTACTTACTTGATCAAGGAGTTTTGTACAGGTACAACCCTGACTCCGACAATGATGCACCGCAGCTTGTAGTCCCTGTAAACATGAGAAGTGAAATTCTTAACGAGTGCCATGATTCCTCGTTGGCCGGTCATCCCGGAATAGACAGGACTTACCAGAGAGTAGCTCGGTTGTATTACTTTCCAGGAATGCGGAGGATAGTTACAGACTATGTGAAAGCCTGCATTCACTGCCAGCGCTATAAAGCGACCAACGAAAAGCCTCCAGGACTTCTTCAGACGCCCGTGATGAACCAGAGAAACGAGGTGTTGGCGATTGATCTATTTGGTCCTTTGCCCGAGGGAGAACAAGGAGAGAGATGGATTTTATTAGTTGAAGACACAGCAACACGATTCGTCGAGCTTTACGCTTTAAAAGATGCCACAGCAGAGGTATGTGCTGTTGTTTTGATAGAAGAATATTTCACGCGTTATGGGTTGCCCCGACGCATCATTTCAGACAATGGTGTACAATTTGTGGCTGCTGTCATGCGATACTGCATGGCCACATTAGGCATACAACAGAATTTTGTGCCTTTGTATCATCCGGAGGCAAACCCCGCGGAACGGAAGAACCGCGACCTTAAAGTATTGTTAGCACAGCTCGTTGAGGGTGACCATGGTTCATGGCCCAAGAAATTACCTGTGATAAGGTTTGCTATGAACAGCGCAGTATGCCGCATTACCGGTGTAACCCCAGCGTTTCTGAC
This sequence comes from Tachystola acroxantha, assembly GCA_963506565.1. Lineage (NCBI taxonomy): Eukaryota > Metazoa > Arthropoda > Insecta > Lepidoptera > Oecophoridae > Tachystola > Tachystola acroxantha. The sequence continues at coordinate 7,720,497 of OY735893.1, forward strand.
TTTCGCAAGAGAGATGAGATCACCCACAGAAGTGGCGCATGACCTTCGTGCTATACAGGAGAAAGACAATTTCGCTCCTCAAATTGCTCCTTACATCAGAAAGTTTTTAAATTCTTTGTCTGCAGTAAGAGAACGCGTTGAAATTCAGCAAGATAAATGCAAAAGCTATGCGGATCAGTCACGCCGACCCATGGACACATTTAAAATCGGAGATAAAGTACTTCTCAAGTCGCATGTCCTCAGTAAAGGATCAAAGTCGTTAACCTCCAAGTTTGTGCCAAAGCGTGACGGTCCATATGTTATAACCAAAGTAAATAGCCCCACAACGTACAATGTCTCGCATTTAGATAACCAGGGGGAGAGTTTGGGCAAGTATCACGTTCAGGATCTCACACGCTTCATTAATGGAGACGATCCTCCTCCAAAACCTGTTATTCCTAAACGAATGCGAGGTCGCCCTAAGCAATTAGTGGCACAAGTCCAGGAACGAGCGCGTTCTCCTGGTCTTGAAGGGGAGTCTGTGGCAACCCGGCATTCAGGTAGGGCCAATCGCGGTCAACTGCCCGCCAGATACAAGCCATAATTCGGCGTTGTAATGTTGTCACTATGTAACGCGGCGCTGGAGACGCTTTTGTTTAAACTGTCACGCCAGTCGACTGAAAGCTCTCGCCGGCATAGCCCGCGTCGCGTGTCCAGAGCCGCGCACCCGCGAAAACACCTTTTTGTAATACCTACTCTACCAGTTTTTATTGAATTTGCCCTGTTTTCTCAATAAACATTAATATCACACCCTGACTTTTGCTCTACCGACTACGCTACCCCATAAAATTCATTTGTGTATGTGTATGTTTATTATATATAAACGGATATCACTCACTTATATTGTTAAAGTCGGCAATTAGACCGACAGTTTCGACCGATTTCGACGGTCTTTTTCAAGGTGAGCGCGCCACGCTCGCGTCGCCGTTGACGTTTCTTCGCGCACTGCGGATGAGCGCCCTCTGTGCGCGCTCCGAGATAACTTGTCCCGCTGACGACGACGGTGCGTTCGATGGCTGTAGCTGGATTCGTTGATCGATCTCACTTGTCGGGGAGTTACCGCCACTCACGTTAGGTCCTGTCACGCAGTATGTACTCACTGCGTCTACTCCACATTCATATATATTATGTATGTTGTTACAGGTAACTCATCACAATGGCTACCAAGTCGTATAGCAAGCACAAGGAGTATAAGGAATACTCCACCAAGGGCAGCGTTCCGTACACAGACGAGCAGTTCGGTAAGTTCAGTAGGGGATTGGAGAAATTACCAGCCAGGGGTTTGTTTGTAGTGAATAGATCTGGGGGGTACCGCGATTTCAATCGTTTTCATTTTGACACTTGGACGCTATACATTGCTGCGTTTCGTTGTCGTTTGTTAAAACTTGCAAAAACATAGCAGCAGTGTATAATAATAATAAATTTTATTATTCAGTCAAAACTTTATTTTAAACGACTAAATATTATATTAAAGAAATACAGTAAATATGCAAACAAAAACTATAAAAGTATAAATATAAAAAAAAAATCCTAAATCACCGACCGCGGTGACTCACTATTATAAATTATAAGCTAAATAAATTTGAGACTATGTGAGTTCTAGCTCCCACACTAGTATTCTCAGTGTTGTGGTATAGCGTCCATGTGTCAAATTGAAAGCGATTACGATACGAGTCGCTGTCACCTCACTGAACTTCTGACATTTGGCTAATAAGTATTCTGCTCCATCCCAGACATGCTCAAGACCGAGCTCATCCCCAAAGGCAGCAAGCTGGAGTCCTTAAGCCGCAGCGGCGCCGCCCCGGGCGCCAGGGAGTACCACTACGAGTACAAGGAGGAGAAGCATCCCTCCGGCAAGTACGACCGGAAGGATCTGCATACTGTTGAGGTATGTCACAGGACTAAGAACTGTCTAAAGTTCAGGTTATTTTTTTATCGTGTGGTTTAAATAGTGACCATCTAACCTAGGCCCGTATTAATAAATCACTCTCAGCTCAAAAGTCAACCTTGAGAACGACCCCAAGATGGCGTTCCTATTAATAAACGTAACTCAGGTGCGCGTTAAGGAATCGGGTTTCGCGTGAGTAACGCCGTATTAATAAACAAAACTCAGTTTTCAAGAGAACTGTCAAACTCACACTTGGAACGTATTTGCTGATTGCAGGCGAACCGCGACTGTAGAAAGGCATCACGTGATACGCCCTCAAGATTGGTTTATTGATAAATGACATACTTGAGACGGTGATCACGTCTTGAGAGTGTATCAGCTGAATTCGCTCTTTGCTCTTTTGAGCTCAGACTACCTATTGTCAGAGTTATTCAGCCCCCCGTAGACCTCTGACGTGGCGTAACGACTGGTGCTGAATGACAACAACCGGGACCAACTGCTTGACGTGCGCCCCGAGGCATGTTACTAGTAAGATTTACTTTGTAAGCCCTATATTTCACAAGATGTAATCTGTTGATAATTCCATTTCAGGAATACACGGTCCCACCGAAGACTGTCCCCAAAGCGGCAGAGAGCAGCTCCTATTACTACGAACGCGAGGAGAGAGATCTACCCACATTTACGGGCGGCACCCGCACTTATAATTATGAGAGCTCTACCAATTCTACACCAGGTATTTTTTTCAGCCTTTGTTTGGTTGACCTTGGGGGTCTTCTAAAGCATATAATAGCACCTTGATGGATGGACAGTCCGATTCTGAGGCACTGGGTATACTGACATGTCAATCCCGGGGTCTCAGGACCATTTAGAACGTATCTAAGGCCCGTATTAATAAATCACTCTTAGCTCAAAAGTCAATCTGGAGAACGACCTCAAGATGGCGTTCCTATTAATAAACATAACTTAGGTGCGCGTTTAGGAATCGGGTATCACGCGAGTAACGCTGTATCAGTAAACAAAACTCAGTTCTTAGAACTGTCAAACTCACACTTGAGAACGTATTTGATGATTGCAGGCGAACCGCGACTTGAGAAAGACATCACGTGATACGCCCTCAAGATTGGTTTATTAATAAATGACATACTTGAGATGGTGATCACTCTTGAGAGTGTATCAGCTGAATTCGCTTTAGAGCGGTTTGAGCTCAGACTTTTAATACGGGTCTAAGGCATTGTAATCCGCACTGGGCCCGCGTGGTGGATAATGATGCTCCCTCGATGTAAGGGAAGGTCTGTGGGCCCATAAAAAATAGACTGATGATGATTACAGAACGCACTACTTTAATAATACCTAGCACGACACGAAATGTCCAAATTGCATGGCCATGGGTCCATGGCCTTTGGTTGAATTGAATTCACAAACCACAGAACCAGTACAACGATTTGACTGTTGCATTTCTTAAAATATATCCTCCTGCAGGTTATTCTAAAGTGAAGAGCGCCAAAGTGACCAAGGACCTATCGCACAATGTGGAAGAGCTGGACTCTTTGCTGGATGACCTGCAAAAGGACCAGGAGCGACAGCTTTATAAGAGTAAGTCATTTTCTTCATTTAGTGACCTTGTCACTTGCCCCTTCCTGCCTCGGGGCGCACGTTAAGCAGTTGGTCCCGGTTGTTGTCGCTTGACAGCAGTCGTTAGGCCACGTCAAAGGCCTATGGGCGGCCTGAATAATTTTGACAAATAGATTTGGTCACTAAACCACACATAAAGAAAAGTGACCTTCAAAGTCAAATCATTTATTTGCGTGAATGTAGGTACAGTCGAAGACAGAGATAAGTATACAGGGGGCCTAAATAAGGTTGAGATTTTCTCAAAAACTACTGGACCGAATTTAATAATTATTTTGCAGTTACATAGTTTTAACTTTTATCTATCAAACAGTGAAAGAATTTTTGCAATAGGTCAAGTAGTTTTTGAGAAAATCTAAACCTTAAAAACTCTCTTGTACACCTTTCTCTGTGTTCCACTGTACATGTATAATCAGTTGTCATGATACAATAATACCTTGTCAGAGTTGTCCTCTGACATGTTCTAACGACTGCTACCGAGCGACAGCAACCGGGACCGACTTGCTTGGCACGGATGGGCATGAGAATGCCAGTCATCCATCCATCCAGATTCATTGGTTGGATTTTGATGAACTAAAGCGAATAGGCATGGTGACTGATTTTGAAAATTGTTCTATATTGTTTGGAAGTAGCGTCTACTTCCTAAAAATATAATATTTCCGTAAAAATGAAGATTTTATTACAAATTACGCCACAATAGTTTTAAGTTTAAATTATGACGCGAAAACGCTCGCGGGTGTCATGGCGACTCTGTTACGTCACCACGTTGTTTGTTTAATCGTGACGTCATTCGCTCTGATTGGTGTTTATCCTAATATGGCGGATTGAGCTATTTTGTAGATTTATTTTATCAAAAATAATATCAATCTAGCCACGAATAGAAATATAGCGTTTTTCAAAATCTGTGAGTCCTATTTAATTAGATAAACACATGATTTTAGAGATTCTTGGGTACTGTCATCATGCCTATTCACCAATATTTGTGTGTGTTTTGATATTTTCTTGCATATGCGCTATGCGAAACGAAAATCTAAATGATAAATGGAATTTTTTTTTGAGTAATTGCACAATTACTGGATAGATGTCGCTACCGTCCCTCAGACGAGAATATGGAGACAAAATTCACAATCTGGATACGAATCACGATGACTCTGTTGGAATAGAGCGTGCCACGGAATGGCGAGGTCCCGGGTTCGAATCCCGGTCGTGATGAAATTTTTTCTCCATTTATCATTTAATATTTGTGTGAGAGCTCGGTGGCTCAGTGGTTGGGTCAATGGACTTGCAATATGGAGGTCCCAGGTTCGATTCCCAGCTAGGGCAGCCATGTACCAATGAGTTATCCTCGGTTTTTTCGACGGAAAAACTTACGTACATTTACCGAGTGCTCTCAAAACGGTGAAGGAAAACATCGTGATGAAACCTGCATGTCGTAGAAGAAGAAAAAAATCTAAGGCATGTGAAATCCGCCAACCCGCACTGGGCCCGCGTGGTGGATCATGGCCCCAGCTCCCTCGATGTAAGGGAAGGTCTGTGCCCGAGCAGTGGGGCAATATAAATAGACTGATGATGATGTGTGTTTCAGGTGGCTACACTTCAGATACGGCGGAGAGCACATCTTTTGACTACAAGCGAGCGTGAGTATAGCTTTGAAGTTAGTTGTAGGGTAGATGCACGCAATAAAAAAAAAACATTTTATTACACCAGGTATGTGTAGCCTTTTTTTGGTTAACCTTGGGGGTCTTCTAAAGCCCTAACAGCACCTTGATGGATGGAGAGTTCGATTCTGAAGCACTGCATATACTGACATGTCAATCCAGGGGTCTCATGTCAGGACCATTAAAAACGCATCTAAGGCATGTGAAATCCACCAATCACTGGGCCCGCGTGGTGGATCATTTCCCCAGCTCCCTCGATGTAAGGGAAGGTCTGTGCCCGAGCAGTGGAGCAATACGATATACATGATGATGATTTCGTAAGCACAAAAAATGTTTCTTGTAACAAGCTGTCTTCATGTTACAAAATTCGTTAGCTGTTTCAAGAGGAATTTTCTCGTTTCCTAATAGAAATTCGCTAGATTTGACATATTATATTATCCACAAAAATTGGCAACACCTAACAATAGGCCAACAACTGAAAGTCGGCCGTGTGATAGCTTCACTGCCCGGTGCCCCCTTATCATGAACTCTTATAGCAGGATTACTTCAATAATACTATGTTATTTCGTATCATGACGACCTTAAAGTAAGCTTATTAAGGTCGTCATGGTACGAAATAATATGATAAGGGGGCAGGTTCTGACAATGTGTTGTATTATTTATTTATATATTTATTTTATTAATGGACTTGACAGTTCATCATTTGCCAATGTCATGTTGCAGAAAATTCAACATATAATAGTCTTCTTGTCTTCATCCAGAGGAGACTCTGGATTAAAGCTTGAAACTTCAGATCTTGCTCAAATTATCCAATAAATCCACCATACTGTTATATTAAACACAAAATAATCACTGTGGACACCAAAATAAAAATTATCAAATAATTTTGCAACCGTAGTTTCTTGCCATTTTCAAGAGAACCGTGTTTTGTATTACCTCCCCAGCACTCCCGTGAAAGCGCCATCTAGCGGCTACTCCACTCTAAAGCACGAGGAGCGAGTGGAGAGCTCGTCTTGGGGCTCCAGCCCGCCCCCCGCCGTGACGCGGGCGGCCGAGATGCGGCAGGAGCTGTACCGGGAGGAGAAGACGGGTTAGTGCAAGTTCGAACAGGAAAAAAACCGCCCAAGTGCGAATCGGACTCGTGCACTCAGGCTTCAGTACAACGCAAATTACTTAAGAGCCTTCCATGAGCCAACTAGCGCCGCCAATCTTAAAAAAATAATATCTTCCAATATAAGTAATCAATTTTATTAAAAAGCTATATCCAAAATGTTTTTTACTATAAATACTATTTTTTAAATGCGTATTTATAACGTGATTCAATTTCGGTAAGTTGTAGTTCGCATAATTGCGAAAAACGGCCGTTTTTGGCACATTTGTGAACTTAGCTTGTCGCAATTATGCCATGTATTGTATATTGAAAAATAGTATTCATCCTAATAAACATTTTGTAAATAGCTTTTTTTGTTATAGTAAAATTGATTAAATTAGAAGATATTATTTTTTTGCCGTGGCAGGACTTGATCCTGCGACCTTGTCATTCCGTGACACGCTCTTACCAACTGAGCCACCACAGGCCACGCCACACCCACCTAAATCTGTCACGGAATGACAAGGTCGCAGGTTCAAGTCCTGCCCAAGAATTTTTTCATCATGTTCGAATTTATATAATAATTAATAATTTAGCCTATAGGTTTTGAGTTTTTTGCGTTTTCATACAAATATGCGCCAAAATTCGACATAAAACGCTGTTGTTGTTGCCCGTTTTTTAACCGACTTTCAAAAAAAAGGAGGAGGTTATCAATTCGTCGAAATATATATTTTTTTCTTTTATGTATGTTACCTGATTACTCGAAGACGCTTGGACCGATTTCGAAAATTCTTTTTTTGTTTGAATAGGTGTATACCTACTGACCTGACGACTATGGGACCACCTGGGAGGTATCTCCCAGGTGGTCCCATAGTCATCAGGTCAGGATCTGATGCTGGGATCCAGGAGAAATCGAGGGAACTCTTTAAATGTTATAGGCACATATAACGTGTTTCATATATTTTCTAAAGCTATGCAAGTATTTACATCTGGTAGTCATCAACTTACGTTGGTAAGCTGATGATGGAAGGTACAACTCCTTAACGATTAAGAGTTGGGGTATAATTCTTTAAATATAGTTTGCCAAGCCAAATAGGTATACGATAGGGATACGTAACTTACTACTTTCGCCGCCGCCCCGCTCCCGCTCCCGCTCCCGCCGCATCACATACATACAACACGCGCGCGCTTTGGCTTGGCACCGACTTAAAAGACATCAGTAGGTACATAGCAATAATATTTTATTTCAATATTCGTATGTAGATGTAATTAATTAATTATTTTATGCTTTTTAGTTCCTTTTTGTTTATTTTTTTGAAGGCGGTTTTTTTTATTATTTAATAATAACTTATTATATAATTTTTCAACTTGTTGTGTGTAGAGTCTCGCGTGGTGCCCGCGCAGTCGCCCGTGCTGCCGCTGACCTCTTCGTCCACTCTGTGTTCAAATTGCCACTCGGGCACGGTGAGTAGTCAGTCAGATTTTTTATAAGCTAGGTGTAAATCAGATTTTTATAATAATAATAATAAAAGTCTATAAATAAATATTCACATCACACATAATAAATACAATTACACAATATTTAGAATAATAATTAAACATACTACATTAAGATTATGTGTGGGTGAACGGGCGAGATCTCAGTACAGATGCTGTTTTTCAGTCCCCGCCCGGAACCCTAGCTGCCACACACATTTTAGTAGTAAATCAGATTTTTTATAAGCTAGGTGCTTATAGAAAGAACGAACGCGCCGCGTAATTTTTAGTTGTAAAAATATTGTATTGCAAATGGCAAAAAAATCGTTTTCTTAATTTTTATCGATAAAAGTACTACATAAGATACTTAGTAGTACTTTTTTTTTCTAGGTAGTTTTAAAGTATTTTTAGGTATTATTATTAGTTTGTTTAATTAAAACAAATATGGTAAGTAATTATTATAAGATATGAAATGATTATGTATATAAATAGAGTAAATATATGATTAAATATCAGTGTACTAGATACTTAGTAGGAACGTCAACATTATCGGGGGGGGGGGGGGGGGGGGGGGCGCAGCTGCCCTCCCCTGCCCCTACCTGGGTACGCCCAATCTGTCTGTGTTGGACAATAACGTGTTAAAACAAACCTGTATATCTACCTCCAGCTGACCCGCTCGAGCACCCCAATGAACAAGGTGACGACCACAGTGAAGACGTACACGTACGAGGTGCCTGCGGACCAGGACCCCACGACGGTGCCGCTGCCGCCCGTCGCGGACCAGCACCGCACGTACGTCAGCTCAGCGGAGAACGTGCGAGAGAACTTGCGGACCACGTGAGTAGAGCTTTTTCTCTTTTCTCGTGTCGTCACCCTGGAAATCCGCGTCTTCATGTCTTCATCCAGAGGAGTCGCCGTAGCGTCGTCACTCTGGACGAAGCAGCTCGACACTCACGTTCATTCCCGGGCTCGTAGTGGGACTCTTGATAATTGCTTGAAATTTCAGCGATTTTTTTCTCTTTTCTCGTGTCGTCACCCTGGAAATCCGCGTCTTCTTGTCTTTATCCAGTGGAGTCGCCGTAGCGTCATCACTCTGGATGAAGCAGCTCGACAGTCACGTTCACTCCCGAGCTCGTAGTGGGACTCTTGATAATTGCTTGAAACTTCAGCGATTTTTTTCTCTATTCTCGTGTCGTCACCCTGGAAATCCGCGTCTTCATGTCTTCATCCAGAGGAGACGCCGTAGCGTCATCACTCTGGACGAAGCAGCTCGACAGTCACGTTCACTCCCGAGCTCGTAGTGGGACTCTTGATAATTGCTTGAAATTTCAGCTCCCTTACCTCTTATAGAAAGATTACTTCAATAATAATACAATATACTCAGAATTTGAATTACATGATCCATGCTCGGTGAATAAATTAGAACATGATGAAAAAATTCTTGCCGTGGGCAGGACTTGAACCTGCGACCACGGAATGACAAGGTCGCAGGTTCAAGTCCTGCCCACGGCAAGAATTTTTTCATCATGTTCTAATACAATATACATAATTTTCTGCCGTCGTTACTTACTGGATGTAGATCGCAGGCCTCAGATCGCTACCTACCGGACGTTATAATGCCCAGAAAATTAAGCGGGTCATGCGTGTCAACTGATCGCACATCGCGGCTAGGTCGCGCCTATGTGTGGAGGGCATTATTTGTATGTACGTCAATCATGGGCGCACCCAGGTTCTGGGGTGGGGGTGGGGGGGGGGGGGCAAATCAGATTTATTATAAGCTCGGCGCTTATAGAAAGAACGGACGCGCCGCGTAATTTTTAGTTGTAAAAATATTGTATTGCAAACAAATGGCAAAAAATAAAAGTACTAGATAAGATACTTAGTAGGGACGTCAATATTATCCGGGGGGGGGGGGGGGGAAGGGGGGGGGCAGCTGGGTACGCCCATGAGTCGTGAAGTATTTGACAAATACGACAAACACCCAATCCTTTATCAGTCTATTTATATTGCCCCACTGCTCGGGCACAGACCTTCCCTTACATTGAGGGAGCTGGGGCCATGATCCACCACGCGGGCCCTGTGCGGATTGGCAGATTTCACATGCCTTAGCATATATACGAATAGTCGAAAATAGCCAAGTGAAGTGCTACCACAATACGCTTTCTTGATTATTATGTTTGTCGCCAGTACCAACACGTCCAAAGTGATCGGTTCGCCGTCTCCCTCTCTGGGCGGCTGCCAGTACTGCTCGCACTGCAACTCACACATCCGCGAGTACAGGCACGTCACGTCCGCAGACGGTGAGTGGATATCGCGGCAACGGACGGGTTTTAAAGTGACAATTATTATTTATTTTATTAATGGACTCGACAGTTCGTCATTTGCCAATGTCATTACAGAAAATTCTTCTATCTTCCTCCAGGGGAGTCGCAGTAGCGTCATCACCCATTTTTTTTTCGCCGAGCCACGGGAAACTGTGATACAACCGCGACCCGACTGGCGCCCGAGCAGTCCCCATTGTGGGCTGTACTAGCCCACAATGTATAATCCATTCATCCCTCACCTTCCTCCTCCCCGTCCGAGCCTCGAGCCGCTCGGGCGCCGTGCGGTTCGCGCACTGCGTCCGTGGGCCCGGGCCCTTACTCAGGCGGCGGCACCTCGTACACTCCGGTACGCTTGGCACCGCCTCATACCACCCCATGGCGCGGATTTCTTTCTTGCCAACCTTTCTCTCAAAGCGTCATCACCCTGGGTAGCCGCGTCTTCTTGTCTTCATCCAGAGGAGTCGCCGTAGCGTCATCACTCTGGACGAAGCAGCTCGACAGTCACGTTCGCTCCCGAGCTCGTAGTGGGAATCTTGACCATGGCGCCAAACTTCAGATCCTGCTTGAATTCTCCAATAACTTCACCATACTGTCATTCGCGAACATTTTCTGATTAATCTAACGTGATATTAAACACAAAATACCCACTGTACACATTAAACTGAAAATTTTTATTAAATAATTTCGCAACAGTCGTTTCCCGCCATTTTCAAAAAGCCCTGATTTACATTCGTATGTAAGTTTGGAAACGGAGACAATTTTCATTCTATACAAGGTTATACAAAGAGCTACAGTTATACAAATACACAATGACAAAAATACAGGGTGTAACGTAAAGGGTATATGAAGCCGAAAGGAGGGTGTTCAGTATCGGTAACTGAACAACTTTTGTTCTACGACTTTTCGTATAAAAAATAAAAATAAATAAATGTCTCATACAAATCGATGAGCTGGCTGGTACAAAATTTATGAAAAGTAAAAAAATAAACTCGCGAAAATCGAAAAGTCGTAGAACAAAAGTTGTTCAGTTACCGATACTGAACACCCTCCCTTCGGCTTCATATACCCTTTACGTTACACCCTGTATAGCGTATAACATAATTTGTTGTTACTTATTATAATCGCAGACCACACGAATGAGCGCATGGTGTACCCGAGCCCTGCCAACGAGACCAAGCTGCTGCCCGCTAACGAGCCACACAATGGACATGGCCCTTACGTGAGTATCTATTTATTTATTTTATTAATGGACTCGACTGTTCGTCATTTGCCAATGTCATGTTACAGAAAATTCAATATATTCAATAGTCTTCTATCTTCCTCCAGGGGAGTCGCAGTAGCGTCTTCACCCTGGGTAGCCGCGTCTTCATGTCTTCATCCAGAGGAGACGCCGTGGCGTCATCACTCTGGACGAAGCAGCTCGACAGTCACGTTCACTCCCGAGCTTGTAGCGGGAACTCTTGATAAAAGCTTGAAACTTCAGATCTTGCATAAATAATCCAATAACTTCACCGTACTGTCATTCGCGAATATTTTCTGATTAATTTAACGTGATATTAAACATAAAACAGTCCCTGTAGACATTAAAAGGAAAATTATCAAATAATTTCGCAACCGGTGTTTCTCTCCATTCTCCTCCTTTACGCAAACGAAGTTGCGGGGTACAGCTAGTTGTTAATATATCTATATTATTAATTAGATAAAAACGGGAATTACCGTGTTAAACATTTATTATTGATGTCTCGATATTTCGACAGCATTGCAGCCATCATGGTCACGAGTAGACTGACCGTTTTTATCTAATTAATATGTATACAAACCGTGAAAGTTTAAAAAGTGATATATCTATATTATATTAATAATTTCGTCCAGGGGTAAGATGTTTTTATGTTCGATTTGAAACACCGAAATATGCCAACAAATGATAAAACTATCCTGACAACTTCTTTCTTCAGGGTCCAACATCATACAAGTACTCTGAGACCAGCTACTCGGCGCACAACACGACGGAGCGGTTCCCGGTCAACTCCTCGCCCTCCCAACACCTGCACCCCCACCCTGCCGCGTTCCCCAGGTCCACCACACCCTCCCCCGGAAACCAACAACCGCCGAAGAGGCTGGATGACCTGCTTGCTGATTTCCCTGAAGCGGTGAGTATACATATGCTTCTAGGCCGATAGTGAAGGACTGGGCATGGACCGGACACGATAGGTCCTGACCAGACATGAGCTTAGCGCCGCCAATCTTAAAGAAATATATTATTGTCATTGATCTCCTATAAACAACTAGCTACACAGTCTGCCTTCTAAAAATGTCCGAGCACAAAGAAGGTCCAAACGGATGAACGTCCAATCATTTGCTTTATTGTACATAATAATGTCCAAATATGGACGTTAACAATGGGCCATTATATGGACGTTTTTTAAATTGTTTTAGTAAGACCTTTGTGTATCTAGTTGTTTATAGGAGATCAATGATTATTGTACATAAAAGACACAAACAATTACAACAATACAGAAATACAAAACAGCATGTACAATTTTGGCGGCCTTATCGCTAAAAGAACCGTTATATCTTCCAATATAATCAATTATATTAAAAAAAGTTTTTTAAAATATCTTTATTAGGATAAATATAATTTTTCAATGAGGGGGTTTCAATGTGACAGTTATAAGAAGAAGAAAAAACTTTTTAAGTTGATAGATGGCGTTGCACCGAAGTGCGATATCATCGTAAAAACACAGAACCATGAGAAAAAATCAATGTCAGCTGAATAATTTATTTTTTATAATAAATTTGGTTTGTGTAATTTAAACAATACAGTACAAATTAATACTAGGTATGAAATACGAAAAGCCCAAGTAACAAGCAATAACAACGCATTTAATGTTGACATCAGACCAGTCAGTGCCATCTACCGGGGCTAGCGGTACTTTCTTTCTTAAAAGCCCCTTATTTATTGGTGTAATCTGTTTCATAACATCAAAACTCTCCCCACAGCGCTTTCCAACCCAACCAGACGGCATAGTCCGCCGCAAAGTAGAAGTCAGCCACGAGAGATCCACCCAAAACGAGCACAGCAACGCCGTGAAGCCAGCGCCACCTATTGGCAGTAGTAAGAACGTGAGCGGGCCCGCGGTGTACTACCCGCCAGGACATACGCCATTCGCTAAGAAAGATGTCGCGCCAGTCGCCGGGTATCAAGCCAGTGTAAGTAAAACTTGTAAATCGAAGCCTAAATCAAGTGTCTTATTTTGTAAACATAAACTACCCTACTAACATTTGAAGCACTATGATTACTGCATAGTTATTTTCACATTATTAGATCGGATTACTTTATTTTCACAATGATGAACAGGTTCGATCAATCAGCCCCCCTATTACCGTATCAATACGATGAAATCATACCATGTCATCGCGCGTCGAACAGAGACGCCGCTATACCGACGCAATAGCACTGTCCCTGTCACGCACGATATGACATGGTATGATTGGATCGTTTTCAGAACCGTAATAGCCCAAGCACAGTTCCTTCAGTGTTACATCCTACTACTTTTATTTGAATGGCTTCTACTCTTATGCAAGAGATAATTTCGCCAATGTCAAGTTATTTAGAGTATTCATGTAAGTAGAAAATTAACGAATAAAAAATCAATCCGCCATTCCAAAATGAAGGTGGACTCCAGTGTTACATCACAACAGATAAGTATACAGGGGGTCTCAATAAGGTTGAGATGTTCTCAAAAACTACTGGACCGAATTTAATAATTCTTTTACATTTACATAGTTTTAACTTTTATCTATCTAACAGTGAAAGAATTATTGCAATAGGTCAAGTAGTTTTTGAAAAAATCTCAACCTTAAAAACTCTCCTGTACACCTTTCTCTGTGTTCCACCGTACCATATTCAGTTATACAATATACAGTTAAAGTCAACATACACTTTTATTCACATCCCCTTTATGGAGTCAAGACATTGAAAGACATTAGAACTTACAAGATACTCACCAACACCTCATGGTACTTGTGTATGATGATGGAGACGAGCCTCAGGAGCCGCATTGTGACCGGGAAGTGTGGCCTGTCCCCGACCGCGGGGCTCGTCTGGCCCGCGGGCTGCGGGGGCGGCGCGCCGGGGATGTGCAAGGAGGTGAAAGCGGCCCTGGAGGCGGAAATAGGAGTCAAAGTCACCTGTACACCTTTCCCTGTGTTCCACCGTACATATTAATAATAAAAATATTTGTCCCAAACTCTTATTACTTGCTATACTTACCTATATCTTCACCCGCAGGCGATGCAAGGCGGCGGCGCGCACGCATCCGGCCGCGGTATGTACGAATACGAATCCGGTTCCAAGAGTAAGGAGAAGCATTCTGAGAAGAAAACAGCTGTGCCAATATGTCTGCCGCTCTGTTGCGCTATGCCTTGCGTTATTATGTAAAATTTTACTAGAAGGTCAAGGTCATATGATCTTGGGTTAGGCCAAGGTCACGTTGGACAAGGTCTTTGGTGAGTATACACTTGATATAGTACAATTAGTGACTGCCACAGACCACTTACCCCATAGTCCTGTAACAGGACGGCGGCCGTGTCTGCCCGCACATGAGCGCAACATTGCTTCGCGACACATGTAACCTAGAGATATTATCGACATTGAATCTCTTTAATACGGCACCCCTGAGGCTTCGTGTCTATGCGCCAGAATTTTTCGCGTGCAAAAGACATTGCCACATTTAAATGGAGCTTTGCCCCACCTAGAAAACTACGTGACCATTTAAGCTGTACCTATCATTTTGTTGGGGACTTATTACAGGTTTCATATTGCATAATCATAATCAGTATCATTTTCTACTACTCTCGCAACTCCTATAGAAGAATAACAAAAACAATGAATAAATTCGATTTCTTACTATTTTCTGAATTCCTAATTAAGCTGTTTTTTTCGAATCGCAACTTGTACAAAACTGTATTATAAATCAATAATTTAAATAAAAAACGGAGATATTTTTACATTTATTCGTTATCTTGTACAACTTGCGGTTGATGGTGGGGCAGAATCTGGGATTGTTATTTGTACCGATTTCATGTCTATTGGGTAAGTGGTCTGTGTTGGATGACATGACCTTGGGAAGTTCAATGACGTGACCTTTTGTACTCACCAACTTTATCTAATCCAAGGTTACAAGATTTCATATGACCTTGAAGGTCAATGTGACTTAAATATAAACGGCATCTAAAAACATAAGATTGCTAAAGATTTTTACAAAGGTATAAAAACCCTGAAGAAATTGTATTTATAATTGTTAACGTCAATCTAAAATTATATTTTTTGGTCACATTTTGACAAAATGTTTTGCCATTTAGTGCCATCCTTGTAAATGTTAATTTTAAGAGTTGAAAAGTCTCACTACGTCTTTAAAAGCAAGTAAATGAGAGCTTGCAAGTTTATTGGTAATTTTCGATTTTAAATATTAACTTGCAAGTTAACCTAACTTATATCTCTAACATAGAATCTCAATATAAATATAAATTATTCTTATGAAAGTTATAATGTATAAAATCTTTTATTTCACCTCTGCAGATGTTACTGTGAGGTAGAAAATATGAAATATTATTATAATAAATGAAAATTTTATAATTTTTTTGATAAATTGCATAAAAAACTAACAAAGTGCCATTAATGATATTTTAACTGTAAGCGAATGAGTTTGTAAGCGACGATTTGAAAATTGTGTATAAATGAACTGTAATTTTATTATTACTTAATAAATTTTATTAACGGACTCTGTATTTTATTTAATGATAAGTATATTCCAGAAATAGATTTTTAAACACCATAAAATTAGCTTGATTACGGATATTAAAAATATCCTTGCAAAGAAATGGTTTCAACTTTTATATTTATTTACACCAACAACAAAAAACTAAGTTGATACGTGCATGCACGTACACCACAACCCAAATCAAGTGTCTTATTTTGTAAACAAATATGATCGTCTAATTACCCGTTGTGATGTAACACTAAAGGAACATTGATCGATCCCGTTAATCATTGTGAAAATAAAATAACCCGATCTAATATTGTGATAACTATGCAATAATGACAGAACAGCTTAAAATGTTAGTAGGGTAGGGTAGTTTTTATTTACAAAATAAGACACTTGATTTGGGCTTCGGTTTACGTAATCCATTGATGCATGAATACATTGATGAATGGACGAATCTGGAATAACACGATTGTAGCAGAGCATTGTCTCTATCTATATACATAAACACTAAGTTTATGTATATTTCTTTACTGAAACAAAACAATTTCAATCACATTACTTAACAGCGCGTCGAATTCAAGTTTTTGGCGACTTTCTACTAATTGTTTGTGTAAATATGACCAATGGGAAAGAAACTTCCCGTTTGGCCAAATTATCTGCCCATTTCTTAAATACGACCATCGGGAACAAACCAGGCTAATCTGACTACTGGGAAACCGAATGTGGGGATCGAACCCGCCGCAGTTTCACGCTATCATTGAGCTACTGTGGCTTTTATTACTATGTTAATCGCACATCCAAGTAGTAGGGTGACAGCGACTTCCAATCGTTATAGTAATCGCTGACACATGAAGCTATACAATACTGCTATGTGTTTGCAAGTTTTAACAAGCGACAACGAAACGCAGCAATGTATATCGTTCAAGTGTCAAAACGAAAACGATTGTAGTCGCGGTCACCCCCCAAGCTACCAGGCCACTGGGTAACATCAAAATGAAACATTCAACTCGTAATAAAAACACATATATTTTGCTTTATATTTTACCAAAAAGTTTTGGATCGTGTCCAAGGCAGTCTGTGGGTACATAGTAGCTACACGCTCGCTCACGGACGCACCCGCGATTACGCTAAGGCATTCTAGTTTCACATTGGTAGCGATTCCGCCGTTTTCTAAAACCTAAATTTGACGTTTCTAAAAGTAGTGCCAATTCTTGATTCAGTGTAGGAATGAGGCAGTATTTTTAGACCAGTCAGTGGGGTGATCGCTACTTCCAATCATTATCGCTTTCAATTTGACACATGGACGCTATACATTGCTATGTTTTTGCAAGTTTCAACAAACGACAACGAAACGCAGCAATGTATATCGTTCAAGTGTCAAAATGAAAACGATTGAAGTCGCGGTCACCCCCCAGACTTAATTTAGTTTTAGAAATGCACGCGAAAACCACTGGTAGTAGATCTGTCAGTATGTTTGTATATTCATAACAAAAATATAGATATAATAATCAATTTCGCTTTTATTTCGAATTTCCAGCCATAAATAATGGTTAAAATCCTTCTTCGTATCAAAGAAACCCTATTTTTCCCATCGAAATTACGATAATAGTAATAATAAACAAGTTTAGTGACATACAAGCGCAAAACAAAATAAGAAAGTTTCACGATTCAAATGAGTCATTACTTCAAATGTACATAATAATTTTGATAACAAAAACAGCATACCACAGTGCAACGATTGAAAAATAAGAATAGCGTAATTACAGAACCGTTGCAACTGTAATTTAAGAAAAAAATCAATCAAATTGAACTCTTCCACAAACACAACAATGTCAAACAAACAACTAATAAATGCGTTACAAAAGGACAGACCTACTACACCGCCACTTCTCGAGCCCAATCAATTAAAAAACCACAATTAATTTAATAAAAACAAATAAATCATCCGAGATTTGGGCTCAAAACTAATAACCATTTGAATGAATAAGGAGTTTAAGTGAAAATTAAACTATAATGAATTTCTTAACTTGCAGTATACCTTTTAACTTTGCACACACAATTTGAATACCAATTCAAAATATAAAACTTTCCGTGAACGTTCATTACCTTTGAACTCTAAATGGTAGTACTTAATTTTGGAACGCGATTTTTAAACGAGACTAAAAGACATTGCCACATTTCAATAGAGCTTTGCCCCACCTACAAAACTACGTGACCATTTAAGCTGTACCTATCATTTTGTTGGGGACTTATTACAGGTTTCATATTGAATAATCATAATAAGTATCATTTTCTACTACTCTCGCAATTCCTATAGAAGAATAACAAAAACAATGAATAATTCGCTTCGATTTCTTACTATTTTCTGAATTCTTAATTAAGCTGTATTTTTCGAATCGCAACTTGTACAAAACTTTATTTAAACCAATAATTTTAATAAAAAACGGAGATATTTTTACATTTATTCGTTGATGGTGGGGCAGAATCTGGCATTGTCATTTCACAGGTCTAGAAATCCATTTTATACACCAAAGTTATAAAAAAGATGGGTACTACTTTTAGAACTGTCAAAATTAGAAATCGCACAAAGAATCGCTACCAATGTGTACGGTGGAACACAGAGAAAGGTGTGCAGGAGAGTTTTTAAGGTTGACATTTTCTCATAAACTATCTGACATATTGCAAAAAATCTTTGAGAAAATCCCAACCTTATTGAGGCCCCCTGTATACTTATCTCTGTCTTCGACTGTACTTTATAATCAGATTGATTAATTAAATTGTGTGCGTATTAGTTAAGAATTAAAAGATATGATGTGAAGAAATGTACGAATTTAATTTAATTTTTCACTTGACACATTTCAAGAAGACCTTTGTGCCTGTTTTTTAATTAAAATCAATATTTAATTTCCATACACAATTTTTCGTATACTACTGAAACTGATGTCCCATTACTCAATCAGAATATAACATAATGCGATTCTGAAGGAATATAGAATCACAGAATTCCGAATATGACAATGTGGTGGGTAGGAATTTAGTATTATAGTCCATGAGTTACGTTGGTTTTGGAAATTAAATATCGAAGAATGATAAATGAAGCCCGTCTTTATATCAAAGAATTGTACAGTCAACAATTTTAATTTAGGACTTTGAAACACAGAGAATCCTAGACTAGAGTGGTTAAGTACAACAAAGATAGATAAAGATAAACCTTTTAAAAACTCCTATTTAGTATTAAGTCAAAATTGTACAATATTCTAATAAAGATATACAATGAAGACTTATTAAAATGCAAACTATTTTATCGACTCGACAAAGAGAGAATTAAGCCAAGGATACATTAGGGGACAAATGTCCTGCGACACGTGTCGCCAGGGACGTCGGGTGAAGTAGCGCGACGTTGCCGGACTTCGCGCGACATGTCTGGCAACCTGACGTCGCGCGTCGCTACGGACATAAGTCGCGCGATGTCGCCAGATATGTCAGGCGAAATCGGCCGGCTTCGCTTGACATGTCGCCGATACATGTCGTAGGACATTTGTCCCCTAGTGTATCATTGGCTTTACTATAGTATGACCGTCTAAATCAGTCTTCGCCTGCGCGGTACAGGGATGCGGGGGTAGGACGACATCGGGGACCGAGAGAGGTGCGGGGGCGAGCGAACTCGCAGGCGAAGACTGATTTAGACGGTCATACTATAAAATCGAGATGGCCGATATTCATTGACAGTTTCGAGTATGAGTTCAGCGTGAGCTCGATCTTGCGACTGTCAAAATTGTATGAAATCTGACAGTTTTAAGACCTAACTCAAATTCAGGTCACGCTAAAACATATACAGGATGGCCTTGAATTCATTCGACAAAATAAAGTCGATGGTTAGGCTTGTGACATACATTAATTCTTCACAGCGTTTAATTAAATGAAACAATTTAGGAATATGTACAGGGTGTATAGTAAGGGGTATATGAAGCCGAAGGGAGAGTGTTCAGTATCGGTAACTGAACAACATTTGTCCTACGACTTTTCGATTTTCACGAATTTATTTTTTGATTTTTCAGCTGCTCGATTTGTAGGAGACATTAATTTATTTTTATTTTTTATTCGAAAAGTCGTAGAACAAAAGTTGTTTAGTTACCGATACTGAACACCCTCCCTTCGGCTTCATATACCCTTTACGTTACACCCTGTATATATATATATATATATATATATATAAATTCAAAAAAAAATTAATTTGATATGCATCGTTACTATGCTTTTGAGTTTTTATATTTTAAGGTATTTATAATTTTGTGTGCGCTCTGAGTTCAAGTTCGGTTTTACAATTGTCATAATTATTATAAAATTTTAGACAGACGTAAGATCGAGCTCACGCTGAGTACACACTCGGCTCAAAATTGTCTTTGAATATCGGCCTAAAATCAGCTTTAGGTCGGTTCGGTCCCAAATTAAAATTGACGAGAGTACTGCACAAAATATCTTCTTGAAATATAAACAATCTTAATCACATAACTGAAATAAACAATCATAATTGTACAGTGGTCATTTTGAAATACGTTAAACGTTTATAAATTATTTTGTATTTGATATTTTGTAGTGTCGTGACAAGTATTTTAGATGCTGGAGATGTATTTAAAAAACGGCCTGCGATTCTTTAAGGATCACGTTCAATTACTAACAAAGTAGCCGATTGAAGTGCTTGATTATATATAAACGGATATCACTCACTTATATTGTGCAAGCCTTAGAGCGACATTTTTTTTTCGTCGATCGGAAATCGGTCGAAACTGTCAGGCTAATTGCCGACTTCAACAATACAGAGTGATTGGAAATTCGATACATTCCTTGAAAGGTGATACTAGAAGTGGTTTCCAACAAATTAGGCCCTATTAACGAGGGGTCAAAAATGAGAGAAAAAAAATCAAACCTCGCGATTTATGACCTTTTATTTTTGAGTTAAGGGGAATTTTAGGCATGCATTTTTTAAGGTAATCTCTACTTTATCAGCTTTCAGAAAAGTATTATTTCAATGCTCAGAGTGGAGCAGTATTTTAAAATATTTTTTTTTGTGTGAACATATAAATGAAATTAAAACTGTCGTTACTCAGAAACCACTCATTTTCGACCCCTCGGTAATAGGGCCTAATTTCTTGCAAACCACCTCTAATATCACCCCTTTCAAGGAATGTTTCGAATTTCCAATCACCCTGTATAAGTGAGTGATATCCGTTTATGTATAATTGTAGTAATGTATTCATATATTGTTCTATTTCCAGCAAATAAAATATTCCCTCAATCACACAGCGATAATTAATATATGCATAATACACAATTGGAACTCCTATTATTATTAATTACTTTACCTAATTATTTTCATTTATAAATCACATCCGGTAACAATTAACTCAACACGAATCAGTTTTGAGATTTTTTTGTCTTACTTTTTTGGAACATTCTTTTCTCCATATAAAGGTTTGGTGGACTTTAGAATGTAGAACACTGATCTCCGATAAACAACTAGATACACAAAGGTCTTACTAAAACAATTTTAAAAAACGTCAAAAGAAGGGTCCATTGTTAACTTCCAAATAATGTCCAATAAAGCAAATGAATCCATTCATCCGTTTGGACCTTCTTTGCGCTCGGACATTTTTAGAAGGCAGACTGTGTATCTAGTTGTTTATAGGAGATCAATGATGTAGAAAGATAAAAATTAAAGACCGTTGCCGGGGCATCATGTCAAATAAATTGCTATCGCATTTCGCATTGGATCCGATCCGAATCCGTGGTCGTATAACTATTTGTATGGTAGTTTACGTACTAAATCCGATTTTCGTCATCCGATTTCTCATACAAATAGTTCTACGAATACTGAATTTTCACGGATACGGACGTTACGCTCTGAAATTCGATCGAGATGATAACAAAAGTTTTATAAACATAGTGTATTTAATATTATATTCAATCGCTACATTTAATTGATGACCTGGAATAAATCGCTTTTATTATAAGGCCGTCAAAATAGTACGTATTGCTTTGTATTGTAATTTAAAATTTGTGTGCGATAAGGTACTCAACAATGTACAATAAAGGGTTTGCTGGAAGATATCTCTTACAGAGATAAGCTACGCACTTTGTACATTAAGTTTTGTTTGATTCGTGTGTACAATAAAATGTCACTAAAACACAGCATCAACAACAATTTATTTGACAGGAACCCTTTCCAACAGCCTCAATTATTAAACATTTTAATATCACAACGCGTCGGATCCATCTGTATCGAAAACTTTGTATTACCATCCGCATGCTTAATAAATAAATACGTGACTATACAGTAACATTAATTTAATTTCGGACGCATGACTAATGAATGAATCTGACAAATAAATCTTTTATATATATTTAAGAATGACGGAGTCACTGAAATTATTATTAAGGGCCTGCCATAAGCCAACTAGCGCCGCCAATCTTAAAAAAATAATATCTTCCAATTTAATCAATTTTATAATTAAAACTATAGTGAGCCATTACTACAAATTATCGGTCGGAAATCGGTCGAAACTGTCGGTCTAATTGCCGACTTCAACAATATAAGTGAGTGATATCCGTTAATAAATAATCAATTTAGTTATTTATAACATGATTAAATTTCGCTAAGTTGTAGTTCGCATAATTGCGAAAAACGGCCGTTTTTGGCAATTATGCGAACTACAACTTAGCTTGTCGCAATTATGCCATGGATTGTATATTGAAAAACAGTATTTATCCTAATAAAAATTGTGTACATCGCTTTTTTTTAATAAAAATGATTAATTTGGAAGATATTATTTTTTTAAGATTGGCGGCGCTAGTTGGCTCATGACAGGCTCTTAAACCACATTTTGAAATACGATAGATACTGATTAATAGTTATTGTAAATTAAAAACAAAATGGCAGCGGTCTGACCGCAGTACAATTAATTATTTAACCTTTATTATCTGATTATTTCAATTTTCAAGATGAAAATGTTCGGAATTTAATTTTAATTTAATTCAAATATCAAAGTCTGTTCCTTTGTGATCTGTATTTATTGGTGGCACTTCACTTGGCTATTCGTATTCGCTATTGTATGTTTGTCGTATTTGTCAAATACTTGACGTACATACAAATAAGACGAATATTTTGTCAAACATACAAACCACATGCAACCATAAAACTGCTTAATGGATTTTGATGTTCGAAGTGTCGTTAAATTCGTCTGATATATCGGTCGTCTTTTGTGTATTTATTTATAATTTGCGACTATTATTTTACTACTATTATACTACTATTTTGTTCTTACTTTACAGTAACTTTTCGTTACCGAATCTATCATGTTTCAACGTAGAATAACAATTCGCATGGAGCGACATCTCTCCGTCATCCTTAAAATCAACTGCGAGTGTGCGTAACTCAAAATAAAGATGGATGTTTTCACTTTTCAAGCTTTTTTGTATAGATTTAGTATTAACAATGGTGTCTTCGAAGCAAGTGTTTGATTAGAAATACTAAATACCGATAAATTGTATGGTTAAACCATTGATCTCCTATAAACAACTAGATACACAAAGGTCTTACTAAAACAATTTAAAAAACGTCCAAATAATGTCCAATAAAGCAAATGAGGTGACAGACTGTGTATCTAGTTGTTTATAGGAGATCAATGGGTTAAACGGAAAACAGAGAAAAGTATCCAGGGCCCTCAATAAGGTTGAAATTTTCTCAAGATTGTAAAAATTCTTAAAGTAAAAAGTACATACTATGTAATTCTAAAAAAATTCCAAAAATCAGTTAGAGGCGACGTTCAACGCCACGGCACGGCGTTTTGCGGCGTCTGCCGGGCGCCAGTCACAGTCGGACAGCGTCGTGCTTCGAGCGCCGTCCACAGGCGCGGTACAAGGCGCTGACGTGGCGTTGTGCGTCAACCCTTAAGTATCGAGAAAATCTCAACCTTAAACAATCTCCTACACACCTTTCTATTTTCTTTTCTTAACAAAATACGGAATTTGTATACTTCTTCCCTGAAAAAGTTATGTTCTTCACTGAAGAAGATTATTTTGAAGAACATCATTATTTCTACTAAATCTATATGGCGTACATAAAGGGTATAAGTAAGCTGAAAGAAAAGTTTTTAGTATCGGTAACTGAACAATTTTTGTTCTATAACTTTTGCATTTTCAGGAAGTATGAATAAAAAGATACACAATTATTTTATATATATTATATGAGCATTTGTCAGAGTGACCCAGGCCCGTAGGCCTCAGACGGGGCATGACGACTGCTGTCGAATGACAACCGGGACCAACTGCTTAACGTGCTTTCCGAGGCACGGAGGGGCTCAGATGAAAATGTCACTAGCGGTCACCCATCCAGGTACAGACCTCGACCAACATGCTTTACTGTCCGAACGTTTTCAACTCGCAAGTGATGCGTGTTATTGAGTCAGCAGATTGCAGTACTTGTAACACAGCAGAGGATCTTTTACATTTCGTGCTGGAGTGTGACCGGAATAAAGCCAACAGAGACATGTACATGGCCGGGTTGGAATTAAGAAACGGAGGCATTAACGTAATCTTATCCAACCCAATCTCTACACAGGCGGTGCAGATATATGGGTTCGTCAGATACTCCTTTGCATCCAGGGAGCCCCTTCCTAGTTGTAGGGGGGTCTGATGGGCCTATTTGGGGAGTCCCAATGAGACTGGCATGGTCACCTAAGGCCTCGAATTTTTTTATTTAAAAAAAACTCTTTCCGTTCACTACATACCCTTTACGATGAATATAAAATTGAATTTTATTCGTGTATGTCCGTTCACGCACCATTTTCTTTCGTTCTACCTACATTCACTAACTTACGAGCTGTATATACATATTCGAGCTTACACACACTAAGACAACGCGCGTATGTACACGGGTTCGCTTACAACTACCTATAAGGACACTTGGAACATAATGACAACAGTAATGATTAGTAAAATCTCCGCCAGGGGCGCTGCGTACGCTTACGTTAGGATTTTTTTGTAAAATTCTTCCCAGAGGGAAAGGCAAAGCCAACTAGGGCATACAGCCTGGTCTGATGTTAGTAGAATGTCTGAATTCTTATAAATACATACATATATACGAAGATAACCTAACCTAAACCTACGCACAACCCTCCCAAACCCCTAAACGAAATAACTCAATGATCCACGCAACCATCAAGCTATGCAAAAGAAACCTTGCTAAGAGCACAGCTTACGTTAGGTCTGTCTTCATGAATTTATTTATTGAAACGATTTATTGCAGTCACAAAGACCATATAAGTGTTAGTAAGTACTTAATACTATGTCAGTGTTTACACGAGGTGTATTACGCGCTATGCGACTTAGGTCCGACTCTGAGGCCCCGGGACATGTCAGTGTACCCAGTGGCTCAGAATCGGACTGTCCATGGTATCCGCAATGCCTGAAGGATGCTGTTAGGGCTGCCGCGAACCCGTCGCATCTGTGTATTATGTCATTTATGTATTTGACTAAATTTTTAAGGTTCCGTGCCTTAATTGCCTTAATTTCGTCGTGGGATTTCGTTCAGAGTGGACGTGTATCAAATTATTTCTTAAAATTATAATTATCTGTTATATAAAACCCTACTGTATTGTGATATTATTAGAATCAAAATAGATTGTCAGTCAATAAGTGATTCAGCGGAACGGTGCACCGTGCAGCATGCGATCGGACCCCCCTCACCCCCTCGAGTAAGAAAGACAGCTTGTTATTTTTCAACTCGCTCGCACATCGACTACGGATATCTTTGCGTGCGGCATAGGTCTTATTACTTACGACATACTGACGACTACAGCTAAGCAAATTTAAATTCTACACTTGTACGATGAGCGTGAGACATTCACCTACTAATATGTCATCGCAACTGCAACCACAAAAATCTACAAGTGAGGGTGATCTGCCTAATATGCACGCGGCACAGCTTAATGAACAACTGACTTCGCAAAATACTTCCCGCAAAAGAAAACAACCGGAATGCGACCATGATTATAAAAGCGACTTACAGGATTTCCGCACCGAAATGATGACCTTTTTGAATCAGTTGGCAGACAACCTAAATAAAAACATGAGCGCCCTACGAGACGACATTACAGACATAAAGGGTCAAATCAGCGATATAAAATCATCAACAATAAGTTTGAAGCTCGAACAAGACTTAATAAAGAATGAGATTTCAAATTTGAAGAGTTCAACCTCAGATGTTGAGGAAAAAATTAAAACATTGGAAATCGACGTAAATAAGATTACTACTGTATCCGCTCCTCCTATAACTCAAACTAAACACATTTACACTGAGGAAATCATAAGGGAAGCTCGCGAACGGAATAACAGAGAAAGAAATATTATAATAGTTGGCATCTCTGAGAAGAATACAGCAAGTGTAGAAGAGCGCCGACAATATGATGATGGGGAGGTCTCCAAGATAGTCACTGCTACATATGACAATGACCCGAAACCCACTTTCAAAACCTTACGACTCGGAAAATATAATTCGGCGAAAAACAGAGCCATAAAAGTATGCTTCGAGTCCAATCACATTGCAAAACAAATACTCCGCAACAAAAATAAAGTGGACAAGACTATTAAAATTTACTCCGATCAGACCCCTGCACAAATAATTATTATGAAAGAATTGAGAGAGGAACTAGGCCGTCGACAACAAAATGGGGAAACAAACATATGTATCAAATATATAAAAGGAAATCCCACAATTGTAGAAGAGCATCCAAAAAACGACAAACAACAATAGGACATTCACCTAACTACGACACTATAGACAACGTAACTTACCAGGTTCTAACCTCCTATCAATTAATACAAACTACAAAAACTTGCCTTAATTTCTTCTATGCCAACGTAAGAAGCATATGTAAAAGCGGAAAACTAGATGAAATAAAATGTGTGCTACAGTCAACCAAAAATACTATACATATTGTAATCCTTACTGAAACATGGATAACATCCGACGAACAAGCTGCTCACTTACAAATATCAAACTATACTCATTACTATAACTATAGAAAAGACAAAAGAGGAGGCGGTGTGTCAATATATGTGCACAATGATTTAAAACACACCATGACTGAAGAAAAATACACCGGAGGAAATAACTTTCTCTGGGTTCACCTAGATAAATATGCTTTGGAAATTGGTGCTGTCTACAATCCTGGAGATACCAACCTGAAAGATTTCTTAGAGACCTATTCTATACAGCTTCAAGAAAGACAAAGGGCAATCGTTTTTGGAGATTTTAATCTAAATTTATTGGCTAGAGACAGAAATTTAAAACGCTACAATGACGTACTTAACGAATCTGGATACAAAATTGTAAACAATATCAAAGAAGAATACTGTACGCGTGAAACTCCTACTACCAAGACAATTCTTGATCATGTATGTACAAATCTGACCAATAAGAACTTTCACATGGCAATCATTGAATCCTCGATGTCTGATCACAAACAAATTTACTTTGAAGTAAAGAAATACAAGCCCCAGCCTAAACTTAAAGTCCAATACGAAGCCATTGACTATGCAAAACTGTACAAGAAAATTGAAGAGTCAAAATTTATAAGTAAGAACAACGAATATGAAGAATTACAAACCTTTATGCTACTAAATACAACCCAATGCCAAACAACGAAAACCAAAGTTCAGAACCCACCACAGGCAGATTGGATAAATAAAGATATTATTGCAAAAATAAATGAAAGAAACTACCTATGGCGCAGATTGAAACAAGACCCGAAAAACATAAAACTGCAATCAGACTTTAAATCAAAGAGAGATAAGGTAAAAGAAACAATTCGGAAGACCAAAAATAGCTATTACTACGATATATTCCAGAAAAATGTGAAGAAACCTAAGAAGATATGGAAACTAATAAATACAATATCTAACAACAAATCTAAAACCACTTGTGCTCCCCAAAAACTTGTTACACCTACGGAAACTGTTACTGACCCTACTAAGATATGCGAGATTTTCAATGATTTCTTTTCCACAATTGGAACACTCTTGGCTGATCAGATCCCCATAAAATATCGTAACAACACTATAAACACTCTACCACACACTAACACTCTTGAGAAAAACGAATTTAAACAAATGGAACCATGTAGTCAGGATGAAGTAATTAAAATCATTAATACTCTAGACTCAAATTCAAGTACAGGGGTTGACAGAATAAGCACTAAAGTCATAAAATGTATAAAAGATCTAATAGTCAACGAGCTGACAACTTGCATTAACAAACACTTAGCAGATGGTACATTCCCAGACTCACTAAAAATTGCAAAAGTGACACCCATTCATAAATCAGGACCCAAATCAGATCCTAACAATTATAGACCTATATCCGTGCTCCCAGTAGTTTCTAAAATCTTTGAGAAAATAATTTACAAACGTTTAGACAAATACCTAACATCAATTAAATTCCTATATGAAAGACAATACGGCTTTAGACGAAAATCCAATACACTCTCAGCATCCTTAGACTTAATCACGAAAATTAAAAGCAACATAGACCAGAAAAATATTGTACTTGGCGTGTATATTGACCTAAAAAAAGCATTTGACACCGTAAGTCATGCTCTCCTACTACAAAAGTTGAACGCTATTGGAGTTAAGGGTACCGCATACAATATTATCAAAAGCTACCTAACAAATAGATCTCAAATTGTTAAAATAGACAAGTATCAAAGCAGCGCTCGTCCGATTACCTGCGGTGTACCGCAAGGATCCATTTTGGGCCCATTGCTCTTCCTTGTTTATATAAATAATATTCATAATGTTAAATTGCATGGTCATGTTAGCTTATATGCAGATGATACTTGTCTGTTTTACTTTGGACACTCAATAAATGATATTATCAAAGAAGCTCAAGACGACCTAAACACTCTCTTCGCTTGGTTTCAGTATAACCTACTTACAATAAACGCATCAAAGACTTCTTACGTAATCTTTAAAGCTAAAAATAAAAAAGTACACGCTCAGACTCCACTTACCATAAACGGGGAGCTATTACAAGAAAAGTCTGAAGAAAAGTACCTTGGCTTGAGAATGGACAGTCACTTGATGTGGCATGCTCAAATTGAGCACATAAGATCCAAACTTTATTCCTTGACAGGGTCCTTGCGCAACATTGTCCGCTGTCTACCGCGACAAGTTCGTACAACCATATATAACTCTCTAGTTAAACCACACTTGATGTACCTAATTGAAATCTGGGGCAGTGCGGTAAAGTCGAAACTAAAAGAACTACAAATAGCTCAAAACAAAATAGTAAAACTACTTTTCCACTATGACTACTTTACACCAACACTAACACTATACAAAGAAACAAAACTCATGAACATCAAACAACTATACACATATCATACATGCATACTAGTTAGAAAAATACTTAACAAAACGATACACACACAAACAACACTTACTATCAACACACACAAATACAGTATGAGGAAAAGAAATCAATTGGCTTTAATCAAAATTAGAACAAAATATGGCAAAAAGACAATAACATGTGAGGGAGCACAAATTTATAACAACCTTCCTAATGATGTAACCGATGCGGAGTCATTTAATATCTTTAAATCAAAATTAAAAAATTACATTATTACTAACTACCCACTACTCTCAAGTTACTGAAAGTAAGTAAACTATATAATGACCCCACATGTGTTATGTTCCCTACTCAAACGTTTATCCCTCGGTTTTTCCTTTTTCCTTCTGTAATATCCTATCCACAATAATACCTACATTAATTTGCCTACCAACTTTTTTTTAAATCAATACTAATGTCCACTTAAAAGAATCCCACCCACTAACAATACATTAAATTAAATTAGAAATAAGTTCTCATGTCAGTGAAACATATGTTTTTTAATGAGAATAAATATCTTTAAACACAATAGAAAAAAAAGGAACCCTTATAGGATTACTTTGTCAGTCTGTCTGTCAAGACCTATATCTTAGAAACGCGTGGATGGATTAAGTTGAAATTAATACCAAATACTCGAGTCTGCAACCTCATGCAGCCATGAAAAAATCAACCTTCTACGTCAACACAATCAAATACCCGACTACTTGTCAAATATCCTATTGAATAGGGCAGGGCTTCCCAAACTGTGCGTCGCGACGCCCTGGGGCGCCGCGGCATTATCCCCGGGGCGTCGCGAGGCGATCTACATAGATTGGCTGTCTGCATCAATGGCCATTTCCAAACTTGAGCCCCGTTTTGAGAAGCTGTGCTCAGAAAAGCAAACACATCTGTCTCATTAACAGCCAGCAAAGTAAAATATTTCTTTTCATTCTCATTCTTATGTTTTTTTTTCCTTTTCTAATGAAAATTACAGAGCTACAACTTTGGTAGGTTCTTTTTAGACAAGAGGGCGGGGCGTCATAAAAAAATGACAAATTCCCAAGAGCGTCACAGTAAAAATAAGTTTGGGAAGCCCTGGAATAGGGTATACTTTATACTGATTACTCATTATTAAAGTACCGAAAACCTAAAAACATCAGACTAGACAACTTTACAATCGTACGCAGCGCCCTCTAGGTGAACTTACGTGCAATCATCACAATTCGGAAGCTTTGGTCGGGCGTCCACACACCGAGCGAGTTAGCCGTAATTAATGTCTTCCTAGTAATTTAGAAAACTGTAACATAACAAGTTATGTTAAACTATTTATGCAATGTTAACTTTGTTAACCACTGCTCAGGTAACGTTACAAACACAGACCACTTACCCCATAGACCTGTAACAGGAGGGCGCCCGTGTCTGCCCGTACATGAGCGCAACATTGCTTCGCAACACTTGTCACCTAGAGATATTATCGACATGGACTCTCTTTAATACGGCGGCACTCCCGCTTCGTCTCTATACGCTCATCGTTGACAGAATTTTTCGCTTGCAAATTTGTACCAATTACATGTCTATTGGGTAAGTGGTCTGTGGTTACAAATGGTTAATCACTGCTCGGACAATATTCACAATGGTTAACCACTGCTAATATAATGATAAAGACCGAGAAATAGTGTTTAGGCATTGTTTACAATGGTTAATCACTGATCGAGCATTGTTCAACACTGTTCAGGCCATGTTAACAATGGTTAAACACTGCTTAAGCAATGGTGAAACAATGAGTCACTGCTCAAGTAATGCTAACATTGCTAACCATGGTTAATCACTGCTTGAGCAATGATAAACACTTAACCATTGCTTGTTTTTAGATGAAAAATATTTCTGCAATTTTAACACATATAACATAATTTTAATTGCTAATCAAGCAATGTTTAATAAATACCTTGGTTATACTCAGAATGTTAACCATAAACATAACTTGGGACAGTTTGTGAAACATAGACACGGCTTAACTCTTATAATTTGGCACTTCTCAATCTCTGACTTAGCACTGGTACAATGTAAGGAGGAAAGTTTGGAAACCATAGACATCATACAAAGTGTAACGTTAACTATGATTCTAGATTCATACAAAAGTCATAAGACCACACGATCTTAGAAATATTGACGTCACATGGTGATAAACATTGATTTTGGGTAAAAACAAATGTTAGCCATATATACAGGGTGTAACGTAAAGGGTATATGAAGCCGAAGGGAGGGTGTTCAGTATCGGTAACTGAACATCTTTACTTCTACGACTTTTCGATTTTCGCGAATTTATTTTTTGACTTTTCATATATTTTGCACCGGTCAGCTGATCGACTTGCATGAGACATAAATTTATTTTTATTTCTTATTCGAAAAGTCGTAGAACAAAAGTTGTTCAGTTACCGATACTGAACACCCTCCCTTCGGCTTCATATACCCTTTACGTTACACCCTGTATAGTTTAACTTCACTCTCTTAAACCGTCACTGTCACACTTCATTCAAAAATGAAGTTAGAAAGCGACCGACGGATTAAACAGTGGACTAACTATAAATCACGCTTATATCTAACAGCGAAACTGTTTATGGAACTTGTTTTTAGTTCCAAAGCTATCCGTAGACAGCGCTGTCTAATGATATTCTCATACAAGCTCGCATCGAGCTAATTCTAAAATTCAATGACGATGTCATTCCATGAATTTTTGTAATTTTTACCACCATTTTGTGACTTTATCGTTAAAATTCCCACACCTTTCTCCGTACACTGCACCTTAGGAGTATCACATCGTCACGTCAGTCGATCACGACGTACGGTAACGCGATTAGATCGCCCAGTTTCGCGCACTCGTGCCACTCCGTAAAAGTTTCCGAACGCGGCGGCCGACCGAAGTCGTCTACGCTAGAGTCCGCGGCTGCATTTTCGAACGCAACCGCCAAAACATCGACAGTCTCATCACTATTCTCTGGAAGGGACACCACTGGCGTCGTAGACGTCTGACTATAACCGAACGGCACTGACTCTAAAGCTTTTTCACACAAACTATACAATGCACGACCGTCTAATTCCGTTTTCGTTCTTTCAACGGTTCTGTGTTCTTGTTGTTCACTTTTGAAATCGTCCTCCACTTCCAATTTGCTTGGCACGACATTCACACCTAACTGAGTAACCTCTTCGGTTGATAGGAGCGGAGCTTTCAGTCGTT
Organism: Tachystola acroxantha; assembly: GCA_963506565.1. NCBI lineage: Eukaryota > Metazoa > Arthropoda > Insecta > Lepidoptera > Oecophoridae > Tachystola > Tachystola acroxantha. Next base: position 7,753,030 of record OY735893.1, read on the forward strand.
CGCTCGGTTCCAAGTTCGGTACGGATACCATTTCAGCTTGTATCGGACAATTATATTCTAATTTGACCTTCACTTCACTGTCTGCTGCATCCGTCTCCTCTTTGATAGTTGGTTCAATAGGATACGGTCTCATTGGAGGTGGAGACGGTGGCTCGGGCAAGTCCGGTGGTGCCGGGGCGAAGTCCGTCCAAGGCAGATGTGTGCACAGCGGTACTCTGGACATATTTTTGGTGCAATAATCGTCTGCGTAGTCAGAGTATTTGTACAGTGGTACTACGCTGGTGAAAAGACCTGGTTTTTCTGGGTCTGTGAGTTTTCTGACAGCGTACTGATGCGGATGGGTTGGTGCTCTGGTGCCGTTGATGCCGGGGAGGTAGGTATGATGCAGGGCGTGTATGTGGGTTGGTAAGACGAGTGACCTCCTGGCTGCAGGGCAATCGTCTTCTGGGACCTCCTCCCCACAGGTGCAGTCGTGGTACTCCCGAGGGTCCTCGAGAGGAGGGAGTGGCGTGACAGGTGCGGGGGGCGTGGGCGGCCGGTCGCTGCTGCCGTTACGTAGTGGCGAATTGACGAGTGGACATGCTGGAATGGTAGAATTATAAAGTCAAAGTCAAATTTCTTTATTGCAAGTAAGCAAGTTGAGTACATTTTTGCACGTCAATATATTTTGGAACTTACATTTACACCACTTTGCAAGGAAAAGGTGCCAACGCTGAGGAGAAAAAGTGGCAAAAAAACTCTCAGCAACACATCTTTTAAAACAATGATAATACAATGATTACTTAATAACTATACAGTACGTAACTATTACTATTGTTAGTAAGTTTATCCCTCATGCGGAACCGGCGACACACACCACCAAGATATAACACTTGTGGCCAAACTAAGGCCGATAGTCGTAAGTTCTTCATACGCTGAATTCTCTACTCAATAGTTGTATGCAAGAGATCGCTTTGAGCGATAAGACCGTCAATTGTAATACTAACTGTATTAGCCTTTTTATTTTGTGTAATTCTTTTTTTGCAATAAAGAATATTTATTTATTTATTTTATCTTTATTATTCATGCCAAACTGGCGATACACACCATGCTTTTCCATCGTTTAAATTAAATTATTATCTAATTCAACATGCGTTGAGGATACTCACCATCCTCTACGACGACCACGTCATCATCAGGAGAGCCAGGGGACGGGAGCGGCTTGCTGCCGCGCGACTGGATGTCCTCCAACAGTTCACGCGTAGTACGCACCTGGAAGCAGGCGAAATATCATCATCAGCCTATTTTTATGATCCCACTACTCGGGCACAGACCTTCCCTTATGGCGCAATTTCATTAGTCGATAGGGCCCGTATTCGGGGTGCGAGAGATTTCTGGAACGCATGCCATAGGGCCCGCATTCGGGGAAGCGTTTTCATTAGTCGAGGCCTGCATGCGGGGTGTGGCGGAGAAACACACAATAAACTAAAAGAATAAGAAATCTACTAAAATCTACCACCTTTTTTTTACTTACAAATTCCTCAAAATCTACCAAAAGACTAGAAATCTACTAAATATGGTCAAGCTGTCTTCGACTCTCGACCCGCACAGGCGGTGTAACGAACGCGTATCGACTTTGTAACTTTCATTGGTCGTTATCTCGCCTGCGGGGAGTCCCCGTATGCTGTATATCGACCGAGATATCGACTAATGAAATTGCGCCATTATATCAAGGGAGCTCGGGGCAACGCGGGCCCAGTACGGATTACAATACGCCTTTGAATTGAGGTTATCAGGTTTCATCACGATTTTTCCTTCACCGTTTTGAGATTAATGTACGTAAGATTTTCTCGAGGAAATCTCACTGGCTGAACTGGCCGGGGAACGAACCCGGGACCTCTGTATTGTAAGTCCTGTGACCCAACCACTGCGCCACCGAGCTCTTTTTTATTGGACTAAATAAATTATGAACTGGATTATGAGGGTTCGTAGTCCAGTTGCGAGTACATGTTGAAAACGATCGTACAAGTTAAGCAACGGTGGGCGAGGTCAGGACCTGGATGGTCGCGGATGCATCACAGTTTCCCGTGGCTCGGCAAGAATGGTACGAGGTGGAACACCCCAGGACGTTTTGTCAGTATGCTGCCCCTTCAGGGCGGTGAGCCCGACATAACCAACACGCTCCCCCGGGCGTGGTGGCACATGATTTTGCATGTTTTACCCGGGTAAAAAAAGGACCTGGATGAGTGACCGCTATACATATTTGCATCTGAGCCCCTCCGTGCCTCTGAAAGCACGTTAAGCAGTTGGTCCCGGTTGCTGTCGCTCGGCAGCAGTCGTCAAAGGCCACGGGCGGCCTGAATAACTCTGACAATAGGTTTGGTCACAAACTACACGAAAAAAGAAACGCATATTCGTAAAATTATTGTAAAAAATTAAAAATACTTTAAAATATAAAAACTCCAAAGCACAGTATTGATGCATATCAAATTAATATTTTTTTGATAGTTGAAAAATAAGTAATTTTTATATTCTTCACCAAATAGTTTAATTTACTTAAACGCTGTGCAGAATCCATGCATGTCACGAGCATAACCATCCATTTCATTTTGTCGAATGAATTCAAGGCCATCCTGTATAACTTATACCGTACCTTCTTGGCCCCCGGTTGCGGTATCTTGTTAGCCAGGGCCGCGTAGGGGTCCACGGCGCCCTTGCGGCAGCCGTTGCGGCGCCGCTCCGTGTGCGCCCCGTTGCGTGCGCCCCACCCCGCGGGCGGCGCTGCGGGCGGGGGCGGCGCGACCCCCGCCCCTGACGCCGCCTCTGTGCCAGAACCGGCTCGGCTGTGGCCCCTGTCGGGAGGTAACAAGACAAATGGCTTTTGTAAATGGCAGGAAATTATTTGATAATTTTCATTTTAAAGCTACAGTGGTTATTTTGTTTTATATCACGTTAAATTAAAATGTTCGCGAATGACACTATGGTGAATCTGAAGTTTTGTGCTAAAGTCAACAGTCCCACTAGGGGCCATCCATAAATTACGTCACACGAATTTCATTATTTTTGACCCCTCCCCTGTCTCTGTCATAGCTGGTCACATTTGTGAGCTCTAGGGGGGTAGTGTGACGTCATATATTTTGCAATTATTTTGCTCGTCTAGAAATTATTGAATTAAAACACCAGTTCCGAAATTAGTTGTAGTTCAAACTTTTTTTTAAATTGAGTTTTTCGTTTATAGTTAACTAGGTTGATGAATAACATCATTAGATCATAAAAAAATATTTTAAAATGTTATGTCACGAAATGTAGGACCCCTCCCACCCCCTTGTCACACAGTGTCACACTTCGCCGACCCTCCCTCCCCCTTAACATGTGACGTAATTTATGGATGGTCCCCTACCAGCTCGGGAGTGAACGTGACTGTCGAGCTGCTTCGTCCAGAGTGATGACGCTACGGCGACTCCGGATGAAGAGATAACACTATGATATCTTGAATATTCTAGTAACATGTCATTGTCGAGTCCATAAATTCTTATAGTAGGATTACTTTATTATTTCGTACCATGACGTCCTTAATAAGCTTACTTTAAGGTGGTCATGGTATGGTGGAAATAGCAAAGTATTATTGAAGTAATCCTGCTATAAGAGTTCATGGTAAGGGGGCTGATCCCTCTCCACTTCGATAATAATAATGTATGCATCCCGCTGCCGGTGGGTGGCTATTTTTTAGATTTATATATTTTTCTATTTGATTCTATTATTAAAATGTATAAATATATTAAATAAGAGAAAAGAGTAATAAAGAGATAATAATAAATTCATTTCGCAACATACGATACAATAAATAAAAACAAGTAGGTACAACAATAATATTCCAATTATTCCTCATTCCTCCATCGCCAAACAACAAACATTCCCGGAGCACTGAGTACAGCGGGTCATGTGATGTTATGGTATTAAAGACTGACCTTTTTTTCTTGGGTTTCTTGTCCCGTTTCGCTTTCTTGTCGTCGTGGGGCTCCGGCGACAGCGGCCTCTTCACAGCTATAACGAAAAGTTAGCTTGAACGGTGGAACACAGAGAAAGGTGTACAGGAGAGTTTTTAAGGTTGAGATTTTCACCAAAACTACAGGTCGCGTCACGTAAAAAGAACGCTGGCGGTCAAGCTGCGCATTAGGCGATTTATCGATCTATTTGGTGGTATGAGGTGCGGGCGGCGGAGGGCGGGTCACGCGCTGCATGCTTGCCGTTGCGCTATTCGTTCGTCAGTCGACCTCTGCTTTACCCATGCGCAAACACACCCCCTCCACTTTCTTCCAGCGTTCTTTTTACATGACGCGACCTGTACATGGCCTTTTGCAAAAATTCTTTCACTGTTTGATAGATAAAAGTGAAAACTATGTAACTGTAAAAGAATTATTAAATTAGGCCCAGTAGTTTTTGAGAAAATCTCAACCTTATTGAGGCCCCTTTCTCAAAAACTACTTGTTTCCAAAGTGTTATACTTGATCTGCTGTTAGCTGTACAGTCGAAGACATCTGTCGTATACTTATCCTGTACGGCTAACAGCAGATAAAGTGTAACACATTGGACTTTGGACCGTTCTTATTATCTGCGTCGTAAGATTTAAAATCGTACTGCAAGTTGTATATCTGAAAGAGCATGACTCCACAACACAGGGAATCCTAGTGTGGAGTCACAGGAACTTAGATTAAGGTTATTTTCTCTTGAATAAATTATTTTTTATCTTTTCTTTTATCTTTTAAGTGTTACTGATCTGCTGTTGCTCGTACACTTGAAGACAGGGAAAAGTATACAAGGGCCCTCAATAAGGCTGAGGTTTTCTCAAAAACTACTGGATCGAATTTAATAATTATTTTACAGTTACATAGTTTTTAACTTAGTTTTCGGATTTTTTCCTTTACTTGTGCTATAAGACCTAGCTTCTAGCCAGATTTTATGATTTTAGGTCAACGGGAAGTACCCTATAGGTTTTGGTTTTCTTGCATTTTCATACAAATATGCGAGAAAATGCGACATAAACGGCCATATCTTTTGATTGCGTTGACGTAGAAGGTTGATTTAACGGCTGCATGAGGTTGCAGACCTGAATATTTGGTATTAATTTCAACTTAATCCATCCACGCGTTTCTGAGATATATGTCTTGACAGAGGGACGGACAACAAAGTGATCCTATAAGGGTTCCTTTCTCCTCTTGAGGTTCGGAACCCTAAAAATAAGTTGACGAGCAAAAATGTACACAACGTGCTTACTTGGAATAAAGAAAAGACATTGCCACATTTCAATGGAGCTTTGCCCCACCTACAAAACTACGTGACCATTTAAGCTGTACCTATCATTTTGTTGGGGATTTATTACAGGTTTCATATTGCATAATCATAAATCAGTATCATTTTCTACTACTCTCGCAACTCCTATAGAAGAACAACAAAAACAATGAATAATTCGCTTCGATTTCTTACTATTTTCTGAATTCTTAATTAAGCTGTTTTTTTCGACTCGCTTGATGTACAAAACTTTATTTTAAACCAATAATTTTAATAAAAAAACGGAGATATTTTTACTTTTACTCGTTATCTTGTACATCATGCAAGATGATGGTCGGGCAGAATCTGGCATTGTCATTTGACTTTTACTTACTATGTAATACTGAAAGGGGTTCTCTTGAAAATGGCGGGAAACGATGGTTGCAAAATTATTTCATAATTTTTGTTTTATTGTCTACAGTGGTTATTTTGAGATTAATATCACGTTAAATTAATCAGAAAATGTTCGCGAGTGACAGTATGGTGAATTTGTTGGATAATTTTAGCAAGATCTGGGGTTTCAAGTTTTTATCAAGAGTTCCCGCTACAAGCTCGGGAGTGAACGTGACTGTCGAGCTGCTTCGTCCAGAGTGACGACGCTACGGCGTCTCCTCTGGATGAAGACATGAAGACGCGGCTACCCAGGGTGAAGACGCTACTGCGACTCCTCTGGAGGAAGATAGAAGACTATTATATATTGAATATTCTGTAACATGACATTGGCAAATGACGAACTGTCGAGTCCATTAATAAAATAAATAAATAAATAACACTGAAAGAATTCCTATGTTACAGAATAAATGAACATGAACTCACGCGCTGTGGTCGCCTTGTGTGTGTTGAGTGTGAGTGTGGGTGCTGGCGGCGGCGGGGGCGGGGGCGCGGGCAGCGGCGCGGGCTCGGGCTCGTCGTCCACCAGGATCACGTCCTGAGAGTCGGATTCGTAGCCTCCCCACGCTGCGGACACATTTATTTATTTATTTATAATATCATTTGCACCCTTACAGCTAATAACCATCGCGGTACAAATTTAATAATCAATTAACAACACAACATTTAAATCAGATAAATAATTAAGTCAACTAACAACACAACATAAAATATTCCAGTCAATAGGATCCCATTCACTCTATCGTACTCTTAGGCATTTCGTCTTCCGCGGCTCTCTTACACTCCCACATCACGCGTCCCGGCGCACTCGCAAACAGATCGCGATGCGGCGCCGCGTTATATTCAACGCAGTCCCGAACTAAAACATTATTTAATACAGTCGAAGACAGAGATAAGTATACAAGGGGTCTCAATAAGGTTGAGATTTTCTCAAAACTACTGGACCGAATTTAATATTTTTTTTTAACTGTGAAAGAATTTTTGCAATAGGTCAAGTAGTTTTTGAGAAAATCTCAACCTTAAAAACTCTCCTGTACACTTTTCTATGTGTTCCACCGTACATGCATATGGCCTTGAATTCAATCGACAAAATTTAATGGTTAGGCTTGTGACATAATTAATTCTGCACAGCGTTTAAGTAAATTAAACAATTTGGGGGGAAAATCATCATCAGTCTATTTATATGTCCCCACTGCTCGGGCACAGACCTTCCCTTACATTGAGGGAGCTGGGGCCATGATTCACCACGCGGACCCAGTGCGGATTGGCGGATTTCACATGCCTTAGATTTTTTTTCTTCTTATACGGCATGCAGGTTTCATCAAGATGTTTTTCCTTCACCGTTTTGAGAGCACTCGGTAAATGTACGTAAGTTTTTCCGTCAAAAACCCCGAGGATAACACATTGGTACGGTGGAACACAGAGAAAGGTGTACAGGAGAGTTTTTAAGGTTGAGATTATCTCAAAAACTACTTGACCTATTGCAAAAATTCTTTCACTGTTTCATAGATAAAAGTGAAAACTACGTAACTGTAAAACAATTACTAAAATCGGTCCAGTAGTTTTTGAGAAAATCGCAACCTTATTGAGGCCCCCTGTATACTTATCTCTGTCGTCGACTGTACATGGCTGCCCTGGCTGGAAATCGAACCTAGGACCTCCGTATCGCAAGTCCATTGGAGCCACCAAGCTCCTAAAAAAATATTTACAATAAATTCAACTATCAATTTATTTTTTATTTCATGTGCATCGTTACTGTGCTTTGGAGTTTTTTTTACATTTTTAAGGTATTTTTATGTTTTTGCAACGATTTCTTTCTACCGTGATAAAATTTTCATCACAGTGGCTGTCACTGTAGGAATAGAGCGTGCCACGGAATGGCAAGGACCCTAGTTCGAATACCGGTTGTGATGCAAAAAAAATTCTCCAATTACCATTCTAATAAGGGCGTGATGAAATAGAAATATTTAAGGGCCTACCATGAGCCAACTAGCGCCGCCAATCTTGAAAAAACAATATCTTCCAATTTAATCAATTTTATTAAAAAAGCTATTTACAAAATGTTTATTAGGATGAATACTATTTTTCAATATACAATACATGGCATAATAGCGACAAGCTAAGCTGTAGTACACAAATGTGTCAAAAACGGCCGTTTTTCGCAATTATGCGACCTACAACTTACCGACATTGAATCACGTTATAAATAAGCATTTAAAAAATAGTATTGATCGTAAATAGCTTTTTTAATAAAATTGATTATATTGGAAGATATTATTTTTTAAGATTGGCGGCGCTAGTTGGCTCATGGAAGGCCCTTAAAGAAATTAATTGAAATTTTTACCGATGTACGCTGATACAGGTGAATCAGTGATTAATACCGTGTAAAGGGTGTTTAAGTTCCCTCAATAGTAATTAACCTTGGTCTGATTTACCTGGTCTGGACGGCGGGCGCGGGCTCGACACAGCTGGACTCACCACGTGCTAGAAATAACATAGTTGTTACACAAAGAAAATGATTTATTAAATATATTAATTTAGTTTATTAATGGACTCGAGAGTTCGTCATTCAGGACCACTTGTACAGTCGAAGACAGAGATAAGTATACAGGGGGCCTCAAAAAGGTTGAGATTTACTCAAAAACTATTAGACCGAATTTAATCATTCTTTTGCAGTTACATAGTTTTAACTATCTTTCAAATAGTGAAAGAACTTTTGCAATAGGTCAAGTAGTTTTTGAGAAAAACTCAACCTTAAAAACTCTCCTGTACACCTTTCTCTGTGTTCCACCGTACCATCAGCCAGTATCAATCTGTACCAACTGGTACAGTCGAAGACAGATAAGTATACAGGGGGCCTCAAAAAGGTTGAGATTTACTCAAAAACTATTGGACCGAATTTAATCATTCTTTTGCAGTTACATAGTTTTAACTTTTATCTATTAAACAGTGAAAGAATTTTTTGAGATAAGCTCGCCCTTTGTACCAATTTGTTTCTTCTGGATGTTATTTATGTATTTGTCTGTGTTGTGCAATAAAGTGTTAAAACAAAACAAACAAACAAAGAATTTTTGCAATAGGTCAAGTAGTTTTTAAGAAAAACTCAACCTCAAAAACTCCCCTGTACAACTTTCTCTGTGTTCCACCGTACCTCAAAAGGTAAAAAGGAACCATAAATACTCTTATCCACTATGCAATATTTGGCAGTTGTGAAACGTTGCCGCTCTTGTTCGTCACGTCATCATCATCATCAGCCCGTATCAGTCCACTGCTGGACGTAGGCCTCTCCCAAAGCACGCCACTCAACCCTACTCTCGGCCCTCTGCACCCAGTCTCTGCCAGCCATCTTGCAAAAGTCATCCCTCCATCTGGTCGGCGGGCGTCCCACACTAGATACGTTTACCCGTTCGTGGCCTCCATTCGAGAACTCGTCTCCCCCATCGGTTCTACGACAGATGTGACCAGCCCACTGACACTTCAGTTTGCTGATTCTATGAGCAATGTCAACCACTTTTGTCTTCTGGCGGATATACTCATTTCTTATTCATCATCATCATCATCAGTCTATTTATATTGCCCCACTGCTCGGGCACAGACCTTCCCTTACATCGAGGGAGCTCGGGCCATAATCCACCACGCGGGTCCATTGCGGGTTGGCGGATTTCACATGCCTTAGATTTTTTTTTCTACGACATGCAGGTTAATTTTTTTTTTTGAGAGCACTCGGTAAATGTACGTAAGTTTTTCCATCGAAAAAACCGAGGATAACTCATTGGTACATGGCTGCCTTAGCTGGGAATCGAACCTGGGACCTCCATATTGCAAGTCCATTGACCCAACCACTGAGCCACCGAGCTCTTCCTTTCTTATTATATCTTGAGAAATGCCAAGCATAGCTCTTTCCACAGCTCGCTGGGCGACTTTGAACTTGTGGTGTCTCACCGTCAATGTCCACGTTTCGTCGCGCGTCATTGTTGCCTATCCCAGGGCTTCCATGGGTGTAGTGCGTGGGGAACTCTGGTGTAGTTCAACAGAGACCAGAGTTTCCCACAAAGCGCGGAGGAGGCTACCGTGGGGTTTTAGTCGGTGCGAGTCCGACATAACCCGTCGCTGCGCCTGAGGCGGCGAGTATGCACAAGCATTTCCCCACGAAAAAAAAGGGCTTTCCAAACTCTTTTTTTACTATGACGCCCTTGGGAATTTGCGCCAGTTTTCGCCGTTCGAATGATAAGTTTGTCCCTAAATAAGTACCTGTCTACTGTTTACATGTGAAACACTGCTCCATTTCACTTCACTGACGCTTGGTTCCGTTTCTGACCGCAAGGCCCCAACAGAATATCAGCGCTACACCCTCGGGTATAGCACATGCTGAGTTGGGACCTTTTTGGCGCTGCAGTACTACCTACTTGTGCTACCTACTATTTTACCTTATGGTTGTAACTAAATTTAGTTTCTCTTTTTAAATATTATATTGTAAGTGTATGCATAGGTGTGCTGTTTGTCTGTCAAATAAGCGATTATTCTCTTATTTTAAATCTAGTTTTATATTTTAGTCAGAGCAAAGTTACAGTGTTAAGTTGCTAAATATTATAGGTCTTCGCGTCAGGATGTTTGTCCTTCCCTACCTCCGTCCATATGTCCGGACAGTCAAATCAATCGAAAAAAAGATCAAACCAACCCTAGCCAGTGCCGGCGAAGTGAGCGGAGTGCCGCCGAGCCGGCGCATCTGTCTCTCTGCCGACGACCGGGTCGAGCCTGCGGACAGACGACGTCGATTAGTAATTAAGGTACTCGTATATTTATACGAAACTCTCATACTTCAAATGGAGTGCGATTCTTACTGTTGTAATATGATCTGTGTAACCGAGTCTTAATCTGTCAAGACTCGATTAAGAGTCTTAACAGATTCTTACTGGAGTATGACTCATAGTCGTGTCTGCTTGCTATTTAAATGAGTATTACCGGTTTTTAGTTACCAAGGTGAGTCTTAGCGATGTGTAATCAAGTCTTCATCATCATCCCGTATCAGTCCACTGCTGGACGTAAACCAATCAAACAAGTCGTAGTGACGTTTAATAGGGTTTTAATGCAGTGTAACAGAGCCTCACAGATCTGCAACCGAGGCGATTTTAGCGGTATCCCTAAATCGTATCATGTAAAAGTCTAACGTTGTCTTATTCGTGTGTAACCGAGTGTTACTTGGTATGTAACCGAGCGTTATTTGGTATGTAACCGGGTCTTACTGGTGTGTAACCGAGTCTTACCTGTGTGCGCGGGCGAGGCGCGCGTGGGTATGACCAGGTCTCGCCATCGTTTCACCAGCACCTTGGCTCGGCGCGCGAGTGTCGGCTCTGTAGTCTTCCTCCGTAGCTCGTTCACGTGTTTACCAAGTCGGGTGGTCTGCCGACAAATATGTCGTTCAACAACGGGATATTTTAGGTCCTCGTCTCGCAATTCCGCTAAGATGAATCAATGCATAGCCAGTATAAGCTGGCCTTGCAATCATGACGAAGGCCGTTGATGGCCGAAGCTGAGCCAACGAATCTGTTCAATCCGAATATCTTAGCCAAACTGGTGGGGCTGGTACTGTCGTCAATTTTGATTTAGTAATACCTAAATAGTCCACCACGCAATTTTTTTCGTCCAGGGAGTTACTAAATTTAAATTCAATTCAATCTGACTCAAAGGACTCAATAGATTAAAAAAAGACTCGCGTGATTCAAGACTCGTGAATCTCGTTAGTCGCAAGTTATCAAAAATCGAGTCAGGTCTCGAAGTTATGATTAAAAGACGAGTTCTTTACAATGTATGAGAGAAGTGATTAATATTTCTATTCTTACCTCCAGCAACTCTTTTGTGATATTGAATTTCTCCAAAATGGATATGATTTCGTTAACGGCATGCATGTCGACAACCTGGAAATCATAACAAGGAACTTATTAATTTATATTTTTTAACTTGACTATACATATATATTGACAGGGATGGGTGGCTGGAAGAGGCTCAGGACAGGGATGGATGGAAGAGGAGGGGGGAGACCTTTGCCCAGCAGTGGGACAATTTATAGGTTAACAAAAAAAAACTTGACTATAATAAACACAAAAAATCTCCACCAGATCATCATCATCAATCAGTCCCCTCGCCATCCCACCATTGGGAAGTGGATAAAAATCCACTCTTCCCACCCAGCTGGTATAAGAGGAACATTTCAATTCGACTCTTCCTACCCCACTAGCAAATTCATATAATTAAACAATATATCAAATTCCACTGTTGGTCACACGAAGAAAAAAAATCGGAAAAGTCATCTCAATACCGCCTTCGAAACTTGGAAAAAGCAAATACACTTAATATTACACCATTCATTTTACGGCTTCAGAACGTTTTTACGATCTACTGCAATCAGTCCATTCAAGTACATAGAAAAATAAACAAGCAAAAAAATCCAATGACTGTTGATACGAAAGGAAATTGTAAACTTACAATCTATGTTGGGATTATAATTTGTTTCTTCAATGAATACATCCTATTTTTGCAGTCATTCAGTGCGATTAATCAAATAATTGTTTCTTAATCATTGATCTCCTATAAACAACTAGATACACAGTCTGCCTTCTAAAAATGTCTGAGCGCAAAGAAGGTCCAACCGGATGAATGGACATTGGAATCATTTGCTTTATTGGACATTATTTGGAAGTTAACAATGTACCCTTATTTAGACCTTTTGTAAATTGTTTTAGTAAGACCTTGTGTATCTAGTTGTTTATGAATGTTCAATAAAAGGTTCATAATGACTTTTTTTACTTGGGGAAATGCTTTTCGCATCTCACTAATAAGGAGGGTCGCGAGTATGTGGGTCTCCCGCCAGAATACGGTCCTACAACCACTAAAACCCCAAGGTGTTCAGGTCGTCGCGTTTGGACGAGGTTGTGGCCAATGCCAAATACCACTACCTCGTCGGGGGCAGTCTCTGGGCACAGAGCCCCAAAACCTCCGCTTAAGGCGTCCCGGAACACAGGACGAGACGCCTTACAGCTCGGGACCTCTAAGCAAGCGCTGGACCCTTTGACTTCAACGTGCACAAGTCCCCATTAGGGCGGTAGGCGACGGATATACGCCCGTCGTCTGCGGGCCACTAGCCTTTCATTTCATTCTAATCATCCTGAATCATATGAACGGCTAAGGAATGGAACTCACTGCCGGCGTCAGTGTTTCCTGACACATAACCCTGGGATCCTTAAGGCAGCAGTGAATAGACATTTAATGGGACTATGCGTGCTTCGCGTGCTTGTTCGAACAGTGGTTCTGTGCTGCTCTTTGCTCTCACAACACCCAGCCAAGTGATATGATATAATAATGTAAAAACTAACGTAACCAAGTGTTCCATAGTGTACCAAAGGCCGAATAAATGAGTATGAGTATCATCGGCCTCATCGTCACATACCATCAGGTGAGATTGAGGCCGAAAACGAGATGGTCTATTAAAAAAAATCAGGTGACACATCCGACACAATTAAACTTTAAAAATAACTCAAATATGAGTTGTAATAGGTGCTATTTCAGTCAATAATGCAATAAATATAATAATAAACATATTGTTACAGGATTAGAGTCTTTGTGGATATTAATCATGTTGTGATAGATAACAAACAAGTGATAACAAATTAGCAAGAAAGAGTATGCTTCATTAAGGAAGGAATGTTTACAGACAATCATAATTTAATCAGTCTCTAGCTGAGTTTCATAGCCAGTTTCGAGTGCAAGCTTAGGGTTAACCTTTGGGTGAGCATAATCTTACTAATGTCCAAATGCTGTCAGTACCGCACTAAGTCAGAGCAGGGCCATGGTTTGTTTTCGCTTCGAAAACTGTTACAAATATACTTTTCTGGATTTATGGCAAAAGATGACCTTAGAGTTTAGAACAGTGTGACCTTAAACTAAGCTTGTGTTCTAAATTTTCACTAAATAAGCTACGTTATTCTTAAGTGGGGGTCTGAGACTCTTCACCGACTCCACGAAGGTGGGAGTTTTGTGTATTCAAAGCTAAGTATGTGACTATTTCTACCAGAGTGGAATGGGTAAAATGTGCAAGCTAATGGAAGCATAGCTAGTAGGGTACCGAGGTGTGGAGCTGCTACATACTTCTGATAGCTAAGCGACACCGCTCTAGCATCCTTAGCTCATATTTAACATCTTAAGCATACATCTCTCGATTCAACGAGTATTTAAAACTTATTCGCACTGAATCATTTTCCACAAGATTTAGAATAAACGATTCTATTGGTAGAAATCCCACAAGCTGTTGAGCTCAGAAATAACTACAGACTTGTTGAATATATCCTGGAAACTATTAAACGTTAACTGGAAGTAAACAACAGCTAATTTTATCTCTAGTATTCAAGGAAGTTGATTTTAAAACACCATGCCTATTCAAGTATTCATACAGTTACATGATAGGCCTTAGCAACAGCACAGAAATGGCATATTCATGCTAAATCATTGCGAAAATTGGAGCTGACCTATGTTGCACAATCAAAAATGGCCTAAAAGGCTCGCAAAAACGCTAGACCCACGAGGTGCTGTCAAATTTCAGCCACAATACTTACAGTTCAGCAGAAAAACAAGACATTCTGCTCAATGCCGAAGGGAATACGACTAGGGAAGGTCAAGCGTGGCACAAATCTGTACTTTCACATTGCAAAACATTTGGCAGCGCGGCTCCGGGGCGCGGGAGAGGGCCGTCCGTTGCGACGTCAGTAGCCCCCCGTGCTGCGATCACACCGCTCACGTACAAACATTTTTCACCACTTTACAACACTCCAACCCCAACTTTCCCGACTGAAACTTCCCTCACACCTCATCAGCAACACGTAACGCCTAATTACTCCCGAAACAACTTCCCAAAAGGACGAATCGCTACATCGAATCGGGTGTCACGGGGTCGTGACTCGTATTTTCAGACTTTTTCCAACTTCCCCGTCGTCAAAACTGGAAAACTTACATTGTAATTGTTATCCAACGCATTCAGAAGTCGATTGCTTAGATCATGAGCGTTATTACTCATTTATAAACGAAAATATTTAACTAAATACGACGAACGTGTCTCGGCTGCGTCGTAATGGCGGACCGACGACTACGTATGCCCGTGCCAGGGCATTTTAGCCGAATAATTCAGCTGATATCTACTGAGGCGACGCACACTCGTGTTTTTCCGTTTCTTTTGACGGGAACAACTTTATTTTTACCCACGTCGTCAACAGATGGCGCCGCACGTATTTAAATATTTTGCTAATTTCATCATTTAACATAAGTAAAATACAGTGAAATAGATTACGAAAATATATAAACTACATTACGTATCTAAAATAAACAGAAAACATTAAGTTACTAATGAATATCAAAGACAGAAAATTTATAGTATTGGCAACATTCGCGTAATCATTTTTTATGCATGGCAATTAGTGGTTGAACGAAAGCAGGATTGGACCGATAGATGGCGCTGTTGCGAATATATAAAAGAGACAGACAATATTTATATCTCTTTCTTTTACTGGGACTATACCAGCACCAAAAAATATTTCCTATTTTAGGTAAATTCAAAATTATTTTTACAAGCAGCTTTGGCCGAAGGAAGATACTTTCAAAATAGAATTGCGAGTCTGTAAGAATCGAGCTAAGTAAACTTAAATTAAAATTACGCAAGATAAACTACTGTTTCAGACCTTTTAGACTATATCTTGAAATCTTTAATGTACGGTCTATACATAAAAAAGTGTACCGGATAGTTTTTAGGGTTGAGATTATCTCAAAAACTACGTGGCCTATTGCAATAACTCTTTCACTGTTACATAGATAAAAGTTAAAACTATGTATCTGTAAAAGAATTTTAAAATGCGGTTGAATAGTTTTTGAGAAAATCTAAACCTTATTCATGCCCCCTGTATACATATCTTTGTCTTCGTGTATACCGTGTCTTTGTATCGTGGAACTTGGAAACTTGTCGTGCAAAGTTAATCCTTCACTCCACTCCATTCACTTCCTAATCTAGCAAATAACACTCGTGTGAAGGTGAAAAACATTATTTTTCCTAACGTTAACACTGGACCAGTGTGTGTGAACGTGAAGATATTTTTCCATATTGACTTCCTAGCCTTCACACGTAGATTAAAAATTTAGTTAACCGATGGCTTGATTAAATAGGTTCAGCGAGAATCCCAATTGAATCGTAAGCAGATAGACATAATGTCTAAGGATATAAAAGCTGTTCGTCGGGGCTGTTTTCTGAGTGTCGCACGCTAATTTTAATTGTCCCTCTCACCCTGTAATGGTGCATAGCACATGAGTACCAGTGATAGTTTTCCTCAGCGGGGCTAGCACGAGTCGCGTTAGTGATCGACGCAACGCCCACGGAGCTGCTGTCGAACTAATATCAAACGCCTTGTAATAATGTCACTTTGACAGCGCGGCGCGGGCGTTGCGTCGATCGCTAACGCTGACTAATGCTACAAGGGCGATGCGCGAGCATTGAATAGACAGATACACCTTAACACAGACAGACAGAGAGAACTTAAACATTCCATCTTTCCTTACACGCGATTTGTTCACGCGTGGTGCAACGAATGGCAGGGAAATTCCAAGATGTAATTGGTAACATTAGTATTAATTTCGGCAGAATATGTAGGAAAAGTGGCAATACTGCGATATTTTTGGTAAATTCTCATAATTTATGGCAACACTGCACTTGGCATTTCTAAAAAAATAAATAAAAAAATGACACTTTTTCGATTGGTGTGCGAAGCGGTGTGTGTGTCATTTATTTATGATGGCATAAAATGCGAAAAACGAAAATACTCTCAATATTGTTGTAAAATACTGCGATTTTCTTCGCTGTTTACATACGCGGATTAACAAGTAACAACAGTGTCGTCTAAAAAGTGTTTGCTACGAAAGACGGAACTGTGTTTATAAATGGCGAAAATATTGTGTGTTTGACCGTATTGTAAAATGGATCGGCGGTGTTCCCAATCCGTTCGGACGCTCAATTTCGACGATTCAGACCCTGACCCGCCGAAAGCTGTTCAGAAGAAGGAGCTACTGTCATCTGGGCCACCATCCTCATTGAACCAGAGCGCTGAAGGTGAGCCAAGTCGTTGAATTTCACTTCTAAAGAGCGCCTATTGGTTTGTGTTCGTATTTACTATTGTTTTCAAGGTTTATCAGTTGTCAATGTAGATTTAATTGCGGAGGCGTGAATGAACGCTCTCGCCTCATTGGGCAGTGACTGTGCCAGATGTTAGTAGCATACAAATTAATAATTTTAATCGGGTTGTATGATTTCGAATTCGTAATCTATGACATACTTAGTTTATTGAACCAGATGGCTGGTACAGTTGAGAACATAATAATATACAGAGGGCCTCAATAAGGTTGAGATTTTCTCAATAACTAATTTACCGATTGAAAAATTAATTTTATTAGTAGAGTAGTATTTAGAATACACTCTATTGCTGTTATTCATAAACCTAGTTAAACCTCACTTCCCTTTTAAATCGTGTTGCTATCTCTTTCACACTTTGTTAAAAAAAAGGTTAAGATAGAAAAGAACAAGGGACCTAAACAGCGTCGTAACTTTAAATTACGTTTATGAATATGCGCCTATGTGATTGTAAAGAATTTTCATAAATTAGGTACTTTTGGAGAAAATCTCAACCAACTCTCCTGTACTTTCACTGTGTAAGATTATACAAGGTTTATCTACCTACTACTGTTACAAAATTTAAGTAAGTACCTGAAAAAATACATTGACATATTTTTATCTTTATTTTTTTGAGAAATTTTTAAGATCCCATGCTTTGTATGATACTGGACTTCTGTTATGAAGGCCCAGGTTCAATCCACAGCAAAATTTCTCAGATTTTTGAGTAAATGTGCATTTACCATTTGGTCAATTCAAAATAATGATAAATATCATACAAAAACATACACTCCATTCTGATTCGAATCGAAATAGAGATTTAATCATTAGGTAAATTAGCTCTGGTGTTAATTACATATAAAACAATCTAAATACGTTATTTATCTTCAGTATGTTAATGTGAGTTGATGGATGCAATAAATACATACTTAACACAATTAAGTGTTACAAAAACAAAAACTTTACTGATCTTTGTCCTAAGATTAATCAGGCCTGTGATTTAGATAAAAGAACACCACATACATTAAAACCCCCATATTAAAATGCCCTAGTATCTACAATTAATCTAATAAGTGATTGAAATATTACTAATCAATGTATCAGCACACAGAGCATTGATTGATACTTTGTTAGATTGACAGATGAGATAGTATATGTTTCAATATTAACAGTTCTAGGGCAAGGTTCCATGCCCTAGGGCAAAGCTGTGGACTTGTATTCATGTTGGCTTGTATTATTAATAAATGGTAATGACAAGTTGGGTGATGGTTGGATAATCATGAATTTCGTACAAATGCATCCATACTACAAGAATTGGTCATCAAGCAATGTCTATCCTCTGTAGTTCATGTTCGCATTCTCACTTTCTTTAGACACGTCTGAATGTATCTATGTCTATGTATGTCTCGGCGTGGAGTTGAATCGATTGAGAGACTGGTGGTTCAGGGCAAGGCCACCAACGCGATGGATGGACCAGATTAGGGCAGCCGTGGTCGATCCCTTGTATGTCTGCACTAGGAGGGCAGCCGGCAGAGACGAGTGGCGACGTGTTGTGAGGCGGTCACTGCGACTGAAGTAACGACCATGACCACTCTGACAAGAATGCAAGGACAAAGAAGAAGAAGAAATGCTATTAGCCATATGAGGATTGCATTTAGAAATGTTTACACTACATCCAGTATGTGTCAAACTCAAGCACGAGACAGAAGATGTCCCGCAGCGGAGTGAAGAGCATGCTCTTCTATTCTGTGCCATGGCACAGTGCCTCCATATTTGAAAATAAAAATAAATTCGAAAGTACTTCTGTTTTCACCAGTACTTGCTCAGATACCTTATCAAAAAAACGGGTGGGGGCGTCCCGGAATGGGAGCGTGGCGGAATAACAAATTTTCAACTATGGGAGCGTGCCGGCCGGGGGCGTGCCGGAATGGGTGCCTAACGGCCTGACCCGTATTTTTTACTAATTTTGGAAATTTGGAAGGGAAATGAAAATACGCCAACAAAAATCTGATTTTTTTAAAACAGTTTCTCGTACTTATAATATCCTTCATTTTGATACAATATACTTTGTATGAATAACTGTTTCGGTTTAGACATAATTTTTTTTTCTGTCGAGCGAAGTATCGTCCAATCGTGTATTGGTATTCATCAGTCTCTAAATATAAACCCCAAGATTGCTATATATTTTTTCAGACGTTTAATTTTAATAGTGCCGTAGCCTTCATAGAAAAACTGAAAATCCACGCACACCCACCCAGCCTTAAGGTAACAATTGATTGATATACAGAGCACCGTATCATGTTATTGTATTTGTAGGACATGCCCGATACGCGTCTGTATCACTGCTAAGTTATCAGCTGTTGCCGCAACATTCAGTTAGTCGGTAAACAGCGTTATCTTAATGCATGCGAGTGTTCAACTAACATTTGTAATGGATATTGATAATATTGGGCTTCTACCCTATTACTGTAAGGATGGTAATGTTTATCGGTTGTATGTATATTATAGAAGGGGTAAAAATCCATCAAATAAAATTATTTCTACAAAGAACGTAGTACAGTCGAAGACAGAGATAAGTATACAGGGGGTCTCAATAAGGTTGAAATTTTCTCAAAAATTACTGGATCGAATTTAATAATTCTTTTACAGTTACATAGTTTTAACTTTTATCTATACATATAACAGTGGAAGAATTTTTGCAATAGGTCAAGTAGTTTTTGAGATAATCTCAACCTTAAAGGCTGTACACCATTCTCTGTGTTCCACTGTACCTAATTAGTGATAATCATATACAATTTATTAAAAACTGAACTTTTACCTAATTAAGTTTAAAAAAAATTAATTTCATTAATGCATTAACCGCGGTAATATTCAAGTACAATACTATTATGTTTGTACAAGTATTGTGTAGTTGACCCGTCGAAATTTTGATTTTTTGTATCCCTATTATGGGGGCCCCTCTCGCCTGCCTTTCCCTAAGTCCGGCCTGGTATCACTTTATTTATTTTTATTATGGAGTCGACAGTTCGTCATTTGCCAATGTCATTTTACAGAATATTCAAAATATCATATCGTCTTGTCTTCATCCAGAGGAGTCGCCGTAGCGTCATCACTCTGGACGAAGCAGCTCGACAATCACGTTCACTCCCGAACTCTTGACCATATCGCCAAACTTCAGATCCTGCATGAATTCTTCAATAATTTTACCATACTGTCATTCGCGAACATTTTCTGTTTAACTTAAGGTGATAAGTAAACTGAAGTGGCAGTGGGCTGGTCACATCTGTCGTAGAACCGATAACCGATGGGGTAGACGAGTTCTCGAATGGAGGCCACGAACGGGTAAACGTAGTGTGGGACGCCCCCCGACCAGATGGAGGGATGACCTTCGCAAGATGGCTGGCAGGGACTGGATGCAGAGGGCCGAGAGTAGGGTTGATTGGCGCGCTTTGGGAGAGGCCTACGTCCAGCAGTGAACTGATACTGGCTGATGATGATGAAGGTGATAAACAGCCACGTAGACATTAAACTGAAAATTATCAAATAATTTCGCAACCGTCGTTTCCCGCCATTTTCAAAAGCCTGTTATCACTTTGGGATCGTTACAACTGTAGAAGTACAGTTAGGTTTAGAGTTTACTGTTGACATGTTATAATTACCTGTTGATATTTAGACTGTGTTATGAGGAAGTAATGTTTGGGAAACTAACTTGAGTACAATGCGTTTCCAGTCATTGTTTGCTTTGCGTTTCTGAAATGTATTTGCAAAAGCGATTTTCATAACAAAAGACATTGCCACATTTCAATGAAGCTTTGCCCCTACAAAACTACGTGACCATTTAAGCTGTACCTATCATTTTGTTGGGGACTTATTACAGGTCTCATATTGCATAATCATAATCAGTATCATTTTCTACTACTCTCGCAACTCCTATAGAAGAATAACAAAAACAATGAATATATCGTTTCAATTTCTTACTATTTTCTGAATTCTTAATTAATCTGTTTTTTTCGAATCGCAACTTGTACAAAACTTTATTTTAAACCAATAATTTTATTAAAAAACGGAGATATTTTTACATTTATTCGTTATCTTGTACAACTTGCGGTTGATGGTGGGGCAGAATCTGGCATTGTCATTTTGTATGGGGTACGAGTTCTGGTACGCTTTTCTAGTACGCTGTAAACACCTACATGAAAATTCAGGCTTAGGGAACCCCAAAGGGAATATACGTATACAACAAACATAACCTACTGATCGTCAGTCGGTTAAAGGCTCAGTTCGTCAGACAGTAAACAAACTGCCCCAATAACACAATGGAGTCACGCGAATTCACAAAAGGGTGCGTCAAATAATATACAGAGTGTCCCAAACATGGTATATATATATATATGCCGATATGCCGAATCTTATACTACGGCCGTTTTAATAGGCCCGATATGACACATGACAATATGACGTTAATAGTGATGTACCCATAGGTAACGTATTAGTAATTGACTAGCTTTTGTCGGCGGCTTTCCTTACTAAAGATTTTTTTTAAACTGTTTTGTATTTAATTTGATACAAAGATATCCATCACACCAGTTTCATTCTGAAATTAAGGCTGAACGAAAGTAACGAAAAAGAATTTTCCTGTGATGATATAATAGCGATATTAGTAACTGATACCAAATATCGTCACTTAGTATTTTAATCTCTTCTCTACGATTTAATTCGGACGACATAACATTGTAATTGTGCTTCATGGAAAACTAAATTATTTTTTTTCATAAGAAAGAATGTGAATTTACTCTGTTGCATGTTTGAAATTATTACGAAATTCTTAAATTTTATTATTTTTGTACAAAATGGATTACGTAAATGCGAGTTCAAGACAATAATTATTTATTCGTAACTTGTGCACCGTTTCAAAGTTATGTCGCCCGCACCTTCCCCAAACGTCATATCGGGCTTTTCTCGGCGGCTCAACTATAGGGCTCGTGGCCATAAAGATTACTAAACGGTGGCTTATTTTGGCAGTTGTTCTTGATTTTGCATGGGGAATAACAAGCGAAAAACCTTAAATCGTGGCTAAGCTAAGAGTCTAGTAGATTTAGTCGAAAACAGAGAATACAGGAGAGTCAAAGGTTGAGATTTTATCGAAAAACAACACTCGACCAATTTTTAAAATTGTTTTATATTTACATGGCGTATATTCTAAGTTAATTAGCGTCAGAACCGCGCGGAAAAGCTCCCAGGTCCTCGAGGCCTATCCTAGAAGGATGTACCGCTTATGCTGGAATTAGTGACTCATAATTTGTGACGCAATAGTTTAAAAGTTTTATCGTTTGAAGGGGGCCGCGCCAACCTGACGCCTGAAAATCTGACTGATCAAAATCAAATTAATGAACCCATATGGAATAAATTTGATTGATAAAACAGGATGTGACGCTGAAATTATGAACATAATGCACCCAATTTTCATGTTTCAAACATAAATAGGTAAAATAATATAATCCTTCCTAGGGAGCCGTGCAGAATCTCGCTCTTATATCTGTAATGTTTCATGGATTGTGAGTAAAGTATTCATAAAACAAAAAAAAATCAAACTAACTATTATAATATTAACCTAAAAAATATAAACTAAACTAAAAACTATATGTACGGTGGAACACAAATAAATGTGTATAGGAGAGTTTTTAAGGTTGAGATTTTCTCAAAAACTACTTGACCTATTGCAAAAACTCTTTCACTCTTTGGTAGATAAAAGTTGAAACTATGTAACTGTAAATAAATTCGGTCCAGTAGTTTTTGAGAAAATCTCTACCTTATTGAGGCCCCCTGTATACTTATCTCTGTCTTCGACTGTACAATAGATCGGTTGAACTATCTGAATGGCTTGCATTACAGATAGTTCAACCGATCTCCGCTGTACGGCAACGTGCCCAAAATGCTGGCGGCATTTCCATAATAAATAATTGATTGTGAATTGATTGTGAATAAATAATTTGTCTCTGACACCCTGTATAACCCGAACCCATTAGCTGCGAAGTACGGGCACGCCCATCCATTTCTGATATTTCCCTCGATAGCCTGGATACCCTGAGGATATTGAACTCGACTGACACATAATTTACGATACGCGATGATAACATACACCTCATACATATGTATAAATAAAATAATTACACCAGAAACATAAGGGTTTTATTCCTATTTCTAATTCTAAAGATACACAGTCTGCCTTCTAAAAATGTCCGAGCGCAAAGAAGGTCCAAATGGATGAATGGACCCTCATTTGCTTTATTGGGCATTATTTGGACGTTAACAATGGACCCTTATTTGGACGTTTTTTAAATTGTGACTAGCATGAGTGACCCCTCTAGGGGATCCAGTAGCAACTCCAGTTCCAGTTCTGCCACTGGAACACTCCAGCTACAGATCTAGTTCCAGTTACTACACACTTTCCACCTACGGAGTCTCGACTGGCTGCCCTGCAGACCCTCGGCACAGAGCAGGCCAGTTCTACCCAATCTACACCTAGGCTAAAGAACTAGACCGACCTAGTACCCACTACCCTGAGCACTATTATTAATAAACCTATTTTTAAACTATCTAATCTAAAATATAAGATCTACCTGTCTACGGAGCTACCGTCCGTAACAGTGGATATGCAGCTCATGGGAAGGAGTCTGTAGTCTTCTGGTTCCGGATAAGCCAACCCCAGAATCATCCGCTTTCTAGCCAGTGAATCACACGTCAACTGTTTCATTAACTCGTGTTTATCACCACAAGCCCGTCGGTGCAGTCGTAATTATTAGACCATGACTTTTGCACAGGTTGTATGTATGTAGTTACATTATACTGTCATTATAATGTATGGTCGACGGCGCATCAAGTCTCGTTGTAATGCGACAGTTCTGAGATGCGGATTAAATATCCTAACCACAGAACCATAGTTGTTGTTTTTAAATCCTTCCTAGAGGGAAAGGCATGGCCAACAAGGGCATACAGCCTGGTCTGATGTGAATAGAATGTCTGAATCCTTATAAATACATACATATATATACGAAGATAACTTAACCTACACCTACGCACAACCCTCCCAACCCCCTAAACGAAAAAACTTAACGATCCACGCCATCTTTGAGTCTTTGCAAGGAATCCCTGATAAGAACACAAAACTTCACAAAAACGACTTCTTTCGAGCACTCCAATTAATAGAAACGTTCGCGGACATCTCCTGATTAAATTAACGCTATCATTAATCACTAAGTACCACGGAAACTATTAAATTAGAATTTTCACAAAAATGTAGCTAATGGCGTTTCGCTTCTCAGGGAATCTCCCAGAACAATAATTGTTATTATTTTAAAAGATGAGCTGCTGAGAGTTTTCACAGTACGCTTGCTCTTTGTGTACAAAGTCAAAGTCAAATTTCTTTATTGCAAGTAAGCACGTTGAGTACATTTTTGCACGTCAATATATTTTTTGAATTTACATTTACACCATGATATCATGACATGCTGATATCATGACCGCCTTATTTTCTTTTATTTAAGATAAGATAAATACACTTTATTGCACCATAATACAGTATTAATTTCATAATTGAGAAGCATGTACAATTTTGGCGGTCTTATCGCTAAAAGCGATTTCTTCCAGACCAACCAACTGCAGAGGATATTATAAAAATATATCAGAAAGAGGTCAAAGTGCATAGTATGTAAATATAATAAATAGTAATATCTACGTTACGTTTATTTTATTAATGGACTCGACAGTTCGCCATTTGCCAATGTCATGTACAGAATATTCAAGATATTATAGTATATTAATTTTCCTTAGATTAAATGTAAATTAAAAAAACAAAAATGTACACAACTTGCTTACTTGCAATAAAGAGATTTGACTTTGAAGTCTGCGATGCAATGGCTAACTCCATCGTCGGTTCCTTGCTTCATGGGAAACTCTCGTAAACCATACCTACCATACTTTCTTAATGACTCATTTTTGTCATTAACTGACAATAGTGTATTCTGACTGTTTGTGTGTTTGTCTGGCAGTCTCTGCACACATAGGTACAATATTTTATTGTACGTTCGAATACAGCGAACACCTTTCGCTGTATTCGATGGTGGTACTTAATTTTGAAAAGCGTTTTTTTAAACGAGACTAAATTTGACAGGTCTAAAAATTCATTTTATACACCAAAGTTATAAAAAAGATGGGTAGGTACTACTTTTAGAACTGTCAAAATTAGAAATCGCACAAAGAATCGCTACCAATGTGTACGGTGGAACACAGAGAAAGTTGTACAGGAGAGTTTTTAAGGTTGAGATTTTCTCAAAAACTACTTGACCTATTGCAATAATTATTTCACTGTTAGATAGATAAAAGTTAAATCTATGTAACTGTAAAAGAATTATTAAATTAACAGTAGTTTTTGAGAAAATCTCAACCTTAAAAACTCTCCTGTACACCTTTCTCTGTGTTCCACCGTACTTAAATTTCTATACAGATATAGGTACTTTTCTCTATTTCGACTGTACACACGAAGACAGAGATAAGTATACAGTAAGAACTACTGGACCGATTTTAACAATTCTTTTACAGTACCTACATAGTTTTAACTTTTATCTATCTAACAGTGAAAGAATTATTGCAATAGGTCAAGTAGTTTTTGAGAAAATCTCAACCTTAAAAACTCTACTGTACACTTTTCCCTGTCTTCGACGGTACAATAGAATAATAACAATGACCTTGAAATAAACTTACCTAAAGCATACACATAAATTCCTTGTATCAATGGTAAGCACTGGTGATGTCACATAGTTTTCAGAACACACCTTAATGACACAGCTGCTATCACTTATCATTATCAGCTAAGTATAATTAATGCGGTCATATGCACAGACCACTTACCCAATAGACATGAAATCGGTACAAATGACAATGCCAGATTCTGCCCCACCATCAACCGCTAGATGTACAAGATAACGAAGAAATGTAAAAATATCACGGTTTTTTATTAAAATTATGGGTTTAAAACAAAGTCTTGTACATCTAGCGAGTCGAAAAAAAACAGCCTAATTAAGAATTTAGAAAATAGTAAGAAATCGAAGCGATTTATTCATTGTTTTTGTTATTCTTCTATTGGAGTTGCGAGAGTAGTCGAAAATGATACTGATTATGATTATGCAATATGAAACCTGTAATAAGTCCCCAACAAAATGATAGCCAGCTTAAATGGTCACGTAGTTTTGTAGGTGGGGCAAAGCGCCATTGAAATATGGCAATGTCATTTGCAAGCGAAATTTTTTGTCAACGATGAGTGCATAGAGACGAAGCGGAGGACAGGGGTGCCGTATTAAAGAGATGCGTCCATGTCGATAATATCTCTAGGTTAAGCGTGTCGCGAAACAATGTTGCGCTCATGTGCGGGCAGACAGGGACGCCCTCCTGTTACAGGTCTATGGGGTAAGTGGTCTGTGGCCATTTGTACTGTATAGTCAGAAAGAGTTCGTATAACCATGAATAATTTTGATGAAGCATCTTCCAGTTGCATTTTTAACCCGACTGCGCAAGAGGGTTCTGTTTTACGAGTGTATGTATGTATACTGCAGAGTACGCAGATCAAATCAAGTGCCTTTTTTAAACAAATACGATCGTCTAATTACCTGTTGTGATGTAACACTGAAGGAACTGATTGATCGAACCTGTTCATCATTGTGAAAATAAAGTAATCCGATCTAATAATGTGAAAATAACTATGCAATAATCACAGAATAGCTTAAAATGTTAGTAGGGTAGGGTAGTTTTTGTTTACGAATTAAGACACTTGGTTTGGGCTTCGCTTTATGTCTAATTCTTTGTCCCGCCCTGCAGCCTAAACGGCTTGATGGATTTTAACATATGAGGTGTCGTTAGATTCTTCTTGATTGTAGGACACATGCTATATAAATTTAATCAAAAAGGCTTGAATGACATTGCCACATTTCAATGGAGCTTTGCCCCACCTACAAAACTACGTGACCATTTAAGCTGTACCTGTCATTTTGTTGGGAACTTATTACAGGTTTCATATTGCATAATCATAATCAGTATCATTTTCTACTACTCTTGCAACTCCTATAGAAGAAAAACAAAAACAATGAATAATTCGCTTCGATTTCTTACTATTTTCTGAAGTCTTAATTAAGCTGTTTTTTTCGACTCGCTAGATGTACAAAACTTTATTTTAAACCAATAATTTATTAAAAAACGGAGATATTTTTACATTTATTCGTTATCTTGCACATCATGCTTTTGATGGTAGGGCAGACTCTGGCATTGTCAATTTATACAGTCGCTTTTATTGTTTTTAAAATAATTTCCCTTGTTGTCACATGTTATTATAAATCCCCTAATAATGTGTAACCGCTAATTTACGCGATTGTTACTTGTAATTAAATCACTGTCCTAATCGTAATTAGACAATTTGGTCGTATTGTAATCAGTAAACTCATTATCAATTATCACTGTATTGAATGCACTCGGCCTGATTGAATGACCTGATGATTAGTTGATTGATAACACGCTCAGAGGAGTAACTCCCTAGGGGCCCTCAGAGGGCTCCTGATCACTCAACCTCGAATCCGCGAATATCTCTTCTTTCCCACAATCGTTACAGTAAGGCCCGTATTAATAGTCTGAGCTCAAACCCGCTCAAGAGCGAATTCAGCTGATACACTCTCAAGACGTGATCACTATCTCAAGTATGTCACTTATTAATACCAATCTTGAGGACGTATCACGTGATGACTTTCTCAAGGCGCGGTTCGCCTGCAATTAGCAAATATGTTCTCAAGTGTGAGTTTGACAGTTCTCTCGAGAATTGAGTTTTGTTTAATACGGCGTTACTCACGTGATACCCTATTCCTAAACGCGCACCTAAGATAGGTTGATAGGAACGCCATCGTGAAGTCGTTCTCAAGATTGACTTTTGAGGTGAGAGTGATTTATTAATACGGGCCTAATAAGAGCCATACCTCACCGGGACGGCGAGTCGCCAGATGCGTATCCAGACAATTCATATTGAAATGTATGACAGTGAACTCACTTGGCGACGGTTTGGCAACGTTGCCAATTTGGAATTTCAATATGAATTATTTGGATACGTAGCTGGCGACGTCGCACTGACGTCCCGGTAAGGTAGGGCTCTTGTTCTGTTACCCAAACCTAGTAGGTGTGTTATCCCTTCCGATAAATCGTGTTTTGTCACATTCACACTTCGTTAAAATCGTTAAGTTAGAAAGGGACCGATCGCTTAAGGCTTCGTATGCGCGTATTTTCAGTTTTTCTACGAAGGCTACGGCACTAACTACTAAAATTAAACGTCTGAAAAAAATATATAGCAATATTGGGGTATCTATTTAGAGACTGATGATTACCGATAACAAATTGGACAAACTTCCATGTCTTTTAAAATGAAAACTATATCTAAACCGAAATAGTTATTCATACAATATATATATCAAAATGTAGGGTACTTTAAATACGAGAGCTTGATTAAAAAAATCTGATTTTTGTTGGCGTATTTTTAATTCTCTGCCAAAATTCTTAAAAATACGAATATTGAGGCACTCACTCTTGCTTTTGACAACCATATAGCGCCTTAAACGGTGGACTAACTTATATCACTACTTTTAGAACTGTCAAAGTTTGCTTAAAATTAGAAAACATAAAACAGAATGGTTCTCTTGAAAATGGCGGGAAACGACAGTTGCGAAATTATTTGATAATTTTCCTTTTAATGTCTACAGGGACTATTTTGTGTTTAATATCACGTTAAATTAATCAGAAAATGTTCGCGAGTGACAGTACGGTGAAGTTATTGTATTATTTATGCAAGATCTGAAGTTTCAAGCTTTTATCAAGAGTTCCCGCTACAAGCTCGGGAGTGAACGTGACTGTCGAGCTGTTTCGTCCAGAGTGATGACGCTACGGCGTCTCCTCTGGAGGAAGACATGAAGACGCGGCTACCCAGGGTGAAGACGCCACTGCGACTCCCCTGGAGGAAGATAGAAGTCTATTGAATATATTGAATTTTCTGTAACATGACATTGGCAAATGACGAACTGTCGAGACCATTAATAAAATAAATAAATAAAACAGAATCGATACCATTGCGGTACTAATCAATAACCAATCAATATTCAAATTCATCCATGAAGGGCGACGAAGTAAAAACTAAGTCAAGACCATAGTGAGACCAATAAGCCATGAACTATAACTTATTTAGGGTGTTACCACACCAATCGATCGATGGTAGAATGGAACAGTCGACGTCGATCGATAGCGTCTACTAGATCGCCGACCTATTGTCATCCGCCGCCGCACGCCCGCGCGGCGCGCCGCGTTTCATCGACCGGTATCCGTCGATCAGCCAACGATACCACAGCCTTAAATTCAACCGTAATGCGTTGTAATAAGTTTGCTCAACCCTTAAATCTTCAATGAATATTTAACCATTATTTTAGAAGATATCCGTAACTTCTTATGCGTAGATGTCGCTGGTTACTAAGACCTTCACGAAGTATTTTCAATGTACTGGGAGGCAGCTCTTCCTCTCTGGTTATTTGGTTCTACATCACATACCACCATGGTTTATAGCCTTTAAGTTGCACAGCCATAAACAGACAATAATTCTAAAAAATGGTGTTTTGGCATCAGTTAGATGGTGACAATCCTAAAACACATTTTTTTTTAATATACAAAATACTGACTCAACTTTTTTACAGTCTTATTATAAGTATATATGATATTTTTAAAGGGAGCCTTACTTAAGCTCTGATATCATTGGTCGTAGCATAGGCCTACATCTTTTGCGCACGAACACGCTCGATTCAATCAGGCCTTTGATATTAATATTATGTTAATGATGTGTCGAAACTATCGCCGTTAGTCATCTCAGCTATCGAGTGGGCGAGTCCTCGATACTGTGACTGATTGGAAACAACTGGCGATAGAGAGGTTTCGCCGAGTGTCGGTATAATGAGGTCGCCGGCCGAGATTCATAGACAATTGTGAGCACGAGCTCAGCTTGAGTTAGCTATCACGACCAAATTTTCCTATTTTATGATGTATTTACAATTTTAATATTATACCTTTACAATTATATTTTGTGAGAAATAGGTACTAGGATTAGCCTCAGCTGGTTATTTGCATGCTGACTTTAAAATAGCTTTTGTTTAGTATATAAGTTTAAACACAATAATATTATGTTGCATTGCCCTGACAGGGTTCATGTTGAGTACTGGCCTTTTGTGTAACATCTAGAATTAACCACATGAATTGCAATAAAACATTTTGACTTTGAAACTGTCAAAATTGTGTGAAATCTGACATTTGTAAGACCGAATTCAAACTCAGCTCTAGTTACAGGGCTATGTTAATATTGTTCATAGACAGTTTTGAGTGCCAATTTTGACAGTCGTAACTTAAGGCGCTGACATGATAAGGGCCTTTATAGAGCCAACTAGCGCAGCCAATCTTAAAAAAATAATATCTTCCAATATAATCAATTTTATTAAAAAAGCTACGTTCATATTGTTTATTGCTAGAAATATTATTTTTTAAATGCTTATTTGTAACGTGATTCAATTTTAGTAAGTTGTAGTTCACAAATGTGCCAGAAACGGCCGTTTTTCGCAATTATGTGAACTACAACTTACCTACATTGCATCACGTTACAAATAAGCATTTAAAAAATAATATTTATAGCAATGAACAATGTGAACGTAGCTTTTTTAATAAAATTGATTATATTGGAAGATATTATTTTTTTAAGATTGGCGGCGGCGCTAGTTGGCTCTATGAAGGCTCTTAAGAGCGAGCTCAAACTCAACTCGCACTCAAAACGGTCTTGAATATTGGCCTTACTCCATTTATTTACCGCATCTCTTACTCGTCCTGAGTTCATTATCAATCTGTGTTGTTAATTCCTCCAATCAGATAGCGAGAAACGAAAAACAAATGTGTCGTAATTTGCTTATCACGAGATCTCGATCGGGATTGGGTAATCGGGTCGTTGAGATAGTTTTAAAACTAGAACGCTTTCTATTGCCAACTATTCCGGAATTCCGCTATTCACAGGGGTCCTCCCGATTGTAAATAGAAATAGTCATGTTCCTGGCAGCTAAGTTGACCCAAAATGACTATGCCAGATTCTGCCCCACCATCAACCGCAAGATAACGAATAAATGTAAAAATATATCCGTTTTTTATTAAAATTATTGGTCTAATACAAAATCTTGTACATCTAGCGAGTTGAAAAATACAGCCTAATTAAGAATTCAGAAATAAGTAAGAAATCGAAGCGAATTATTCATTGTTTTTGTTATTCTTCTATAGGAGTTGCGAGAGTAGTAGAAAATGATACTGATTATGATTATGCAATATGAAACCTGTTATAAGTTCCCAACAAAATGATAGTACCTATTATGTACCAGCTTCAATGGTCACGTAGATTTGTAGGTGGGGCAAAGCTCCATTGAAATGTGGCAATGTCTTTTAGTAATTTCCGCAGAGATGACGTGCAAACTTTGCAGACAGGTAGAGCACATAGAGATCAAACATTTTTGTCGAAAATTCTTAATAATTCAATAGATTCCCCATATTTATTACGCAAAATTTCTTTTAACTGTCCGAACATTCGATCACTCCGTTATAATAGATTATTATTGGTTCCGCTTTGTAGGACTAAATACCATTGATCTCCTATAAACAACTAGATACACAGTCTGCATTCTAAAAATGTCCGAGCGCAAAGAAGGTCCAAACGGATGAAGGACCCTCATTGGCCATTATTTGGATGTTAACAATTGACCCTTATTAGGATGTTTTTTAAATTGTTTAAGTAATACCTTTGTGTATCTAGTTGTTTATAGGAGATCAATGCTAAATACGCAAGAAACCGCTTTATATAAGGGTGCGATAAATATACTCAATACTCAATATATATAACAAGAGGGCAGACCATGCGGACATATTCTGCAGTCAAAAGCGTAATTGCTAGCTTTAATTGTCAAGCGAAACGACTTTATGTTTTAGACTAAATGTAGTTCACGTTATTTGTGAAAACTTAACTGGCTTCTGTATCGCTTAGTTGTATAATCTATTATTGTGTTGTTTTAGCTGTATGTTTTGTCGTTTTCGTAACACTGTTAAAGAATATCGGCCTATGTCATATAAAACATACATCTCGATTTAATCTCACTTATTTATTTATTTTATTAATGGACTCGACAGTTCGTCATTTGCCAATGTCAATAGTCTTCTATCTTCCTCCAGGGGAGTCGCAGTAGCGTCTTCACCCTGGGTAGCAGCGTCTTCATGTCTTCATCCAGAGGAGACGCCGTAGCGTCATCACTCTGGACGAAGCAGCTCGACAGTCACGTTCACTCCCGAGCTCGGAGCGGGACTCTTGATAAAAGCTTGAAACTTCAGATCTTGCATAAATAATCCAATAACTTCACCGTACTGTCATTCGCGAACATTTTCTGATTAATTTAACGTGATATTAATCTCAAAATAACCACTGTAGACAATAAAACAAAAATTATCAAATAATTTTGCAACCGTCGTTTCCCGCCATTTTCAAGAGAACCTTAATCTCACTTATTTTACACGAATTTATCACCGCCTCCGCTAAAAATGACGAAAGTGAAATTTATTGTTTGCGAAATTAATTATCACAAATTAGCACTGACATGTGGAGTAAAACGAAATCGTTTGTCACTTTCTCTCTTTTGGAATCTTTATAATAAAACATTTTAACGAAGATCCTATGAATTCGACTTGCCTAAATAAAATTATTTTGTGCATAACTTAAAGAAATAAAGCTCGTATGGTCGTATAGTGAAATGGAAATGAAAAAAATGAAAAAAAAAATTTTTTTTTATTTCTCAACTTAGTCTAGAGATACAATGTTACCGGGGTTCTCCTGTTAAGTACCAGGTACCTGTGTTAGGAGGCCCCGCTCTTCCACCTTACGGTCAATTCTAATGACAGAGTTGATTATTATTAGAGCCTATGGTCGACGTATAGTCTGAAATAAATAAAGATGGTTAAACGGTGGCTTATTTAGACAGTTTCTAATTTTCCAAAATTAATGATTTATTACCCGGCGTGGTTACATGCCAGCCATCATACGCAAAAGAGTCGGTCCCTGATGCGACGGGTTCACGGCAGCCCTAACAGCATCCTGAAGGGCATTGCGGATACCACAATCAAGGACAATCCGAATTTGAGACACTGGGTACACTTACATGCCCATGTCATAGCGCGTAATACACCTCGTGTAAACACTTACATAGTTTTAAGTAAGGTAAGTGTACATATAGCCGTCAATGTACGTATGCCCGTCAAGTCAACTTAAATTACCTATATCTCACGAAAATGATAGTTTATTTCGTTTTCTCTGCAATATTATGAAAATAAATACTGTTTTGCTGCTAATTAACTGGCAAAAACACAATAAAACATCAAATAACATAATATAATATCACTTTATAGTTTGTGTTCACGTTTTTGTAAAAAAGTTACGAAGTTCGATTACTAAACTGCTGTTTTTACTGACTACGGTTTTTTTTCAACGCTGGCTCATGTATTTACTTATTTGTAAGTGTTGATGTTTAAAATGAAACTTTATTAATATTACTATCATTCTGTAATTTGATTTGATGCCTATTTGTTTTAATTAATTAAATAATAACATTTTAAATTCGTTGACGGCTATTGGTTCAACCAAACAGCAAAATGTACCAATACCCGTCATCTATATGATATATAGATAACTATAGAGATATTGCTTACTTTCCACACCAGTACTCGTAAAATAATATTTTTTAACTTCCCAAAACACACAAAACATCCCCAAATGCACAAAAACGTCCTAAACATTACAATGTGTTTTCTTATGGTTCAGGACGTTTTTGTGCATTTTATTATTATTATTATTCATTTGATAGACAGGCAGCACAATGCTGGTGTGTCTATATCACAGTGTTGGTAAGTTCAGTCTATGTTGTCTAATGTTCATATGATTCACTACACATATTGCTTATTTATACAGGGTGTAACGTAAAGGGTATATGAAGCCGAAGGGAGGGTGTTCAGTATAGGTAACTGAACAACTTTTGTTCTACGACTTTTCGATTTTCTCGAATTTATTTTTTGACTTTTTATACATTTCGTACCGGTCAGCTGATCGATTTGTATGAGACATTAATTTATATTTATTTATTATTCGAAAAGTCGTAGAACAGAAGTTGTTCAGTTACCTATACTGAACACCCTCCCTTCGGCTTCATATACCCTTTACGTTACACCCTGTATAATGTTTGATTTTAACCACATGTCGAGGCGATTTTTAAAAGAGTTCACTGATGGTGCAGATACTACATCATCAGACAGTTTGTTCCATGCGTTGACAACTCTGTTACTTAAGAAGTGATGAGCGATTTTGGTATTGGCGATAGTGCGGTAGATTTTCATATGGTGTCCTCGCAATGGACGTATGTCTTTAGTCTCAAAGAAACGTTGGAGATCTGGGAGGTTATATTTGTACGTGAGAATTTTATATGTCTCAATTAGATCACCTCTGAGTCGAGTTTGAATACCTAGGATTTTAAGCCTTTCTTCATAGGATTTTTTGCGCAGGTTATATGGAATATTTGTTGCCTTTCTTTGCACGCTCTCAAGTAGGTAGTAGGTAGGTAGGACGTCCTTTATGAAATATGGGTTCCATATTTGAAATCCATATTCCAGAAGAGGCCTAATGTATGTTTTGTAGATTTTGACAAGAACCTCGGATGTAATATATTGAAAGGATCTCCTTATAACATACATAAATGAATTAGCTTTCTTGACAATGCTATTAATGTGTTCTCCCCATTTTAGATTTTTGGTAACCACAACTCCAAGGTCCTTTTGGGATTACACAGTGTTTATATCAGTGTCATCAATGGTGTATACCACGCCAGGATTTCTACTACCTAGAATCTAGATGCAACACAGCACATTTCGATTTGTTCAGCTTGACTAGCCACTGCTTCGTCCATTCCTGGAGCTTGTTAAGATCGCTCTGTAGTTGTCCAGACACTATGAGTGGGTTGCCAAAGAATTTCCCATCGTCAGCAAAAAATGCAGATTGTGAGTCTATCAGCGCAATGAGGTCTGTGATGAAAATTCCAAAAAGTGTGGGGGCCAAAACAGATCCTTGGGGAACTCCACTCAGGACTAGGGCATGAATACCGGGATACCGGGATCCTGGACCGATTTTAACGGTATTCCAGTACCGGTATTGACAGCTGTAATACCGTAATACCGGTATCGAACAAAACCAAATTTAAATCATGTTTAGCGTCTGCCAACTGTTTGTCTCGTCTATTTTTTAATCCTCTACGCAATTATTTCAAGAAAAAGTGATTATTACTCTTTAGTTTGGTTTATGGCGCTTAATGAATAAGAATAATCGTTTATTTGACAGCCAAACATGACGCATCTGATTCCTACTGTTTCCTTCACCACCATGTGTTTGTTTCGCCAATGAAGACATTGGATTGCTTCAACTCTTTGACGCTTTTCCACTCCAGTTTGGGCAAGTCCTTGGCATTGGCCCTTAGGGTCATCTTGAATTGTACTGTGTGTGAGCCTTTTCTAGCCAGTACGTCACCCGTTTCATTGCCCTTATGCCAACATGACCCGGTACCCAAACTAAACGAACCCGATTGTGTTGACTAAGCATATTCATTGATCTAACACATTTGAGGACCAGTCCCGAGTCCGTACGATAGGTATGTGACAATTGCCAAAGGCCATTAGAGCTGCCTGACTATACATATTCTTCTTGGAACATGCACTAATAGCATATGTCTCGGCTTGAAAGACCGCTATATATGTTAATGTAAAAGCCCGAACTACGTAAATTCTAAGATTTACCAGTAAATCCTGAGATTTTCCTATTGGTAAAAGTCCGAACAGCGGGTCTAAAAAGGCCGCATGCGCAATTCCTCTTATGATTCGTGATGACAAATCATTTTCCGAAATAACATGAAATACCATTCCACTTCATGTTATTTCGGAAAATCTATTAGCATCCGAATCATAAGAGCAATTGCACAGTACGGCCTTTTTAGACCTATGATTATCGTTCATTTCGAAATTTTACCATCATTAATTTGGTAAATCTTAGGATTTACCTCAAGCACACGGGTAAATGTCGAAAATTATTTATCGGCGCATGCATTTGTGGTTCATAGCAACCTAACATAACAGTACCAAGACACCTATACATTGAGTTATGAAGGTAACTGAATAAAAAAATCACATCCCGATAGTTATTGAAATAAATGATTAGAAAGTACGCATTCTGAATTTTATGTCCATGTTAGGTGCCTGTGAACCACCGCGCACGAGCCGAGCGATATAACATTTTCTCTGTTGTGGAAATTCTTCAGTTGGTTGCATAATCACAATACTTGTCAAGCTGATTGACCTAAACTTGGCAGGGTCTGTTTTATCACCGGATTTGTACACAGGTGTAACAACAGCATGTTTCCAGTCAAGTGGGACATGTCCGACCTCAAAAGACACCCACCCTCATAAGCTCAGTGAGAACAGGAACAAGTGTTTTGCTGCAGTTTTTTTGAATAATGCTGGGAATGTTGTCAGATCCAGGAGCAGAGCCTGTGTCGAGTCCTTTTAGAACTTTCTCAAGATCCTTGGGTGTAAAGTCTATGTCACAGATCGAGTGCTCCACACGGGCTAATGTAGGTAGTCACTTGTTGGCATATGGTCACATCTAGTTCACAACAATAGGCTTTCGGAAACTACTGCGCGAAAGTTTCCGCTATGCCGGTGGGGTCTGTAACTAGGTCGCCATTATGGTTCCTCATTGCAGGTGGAATGCTCACTTTGGATGACATGCACCTTCGCAGATGGGAATACAATGGTTTTTGTCCGTTATCCAGTAGTTTTGCTTCATACAGTCTCCTGCTCCTTCTGCTTTCTGCCACACAATGATTGTTGGCGCTGGTAGTCCTCGTCATCCTTTGTGCCAATATAAACATCCCAAAGTATTCTCTTCTAAGATACAAGTTTCAATATATTGTCATTGATCCAGGGTTTATTACCTTTCTTCTTCTTCACTTTTTTAAGCGGAGAGTGTCTGTCTGTGTTTGAATCCACTATGGTTTTTAGCTGTCTCCAAAAACGCTCCACGTCAGTAGTAGGTTACAAGATTTCGAGGTCCTTCTCCAGTTCCTCCATGTAGTTGTCAAAGTCCATGTAATGGTAATATCTTTTAAGTTTGGGCTGACTGTGGACTCTTTGTATCAGAAATTGGATGCTGAACTCTAGTACGCAATGATCAATCTTTCCTATAGGTGGTTTTATAACATATTCCAGTGATTAAGTTTTCATCGTTTGTTATGATCAGATCGAGCAAGGATGGAGTGTTGCCTGTGCGGAAACGTGTCGGCTGGGAGACCAATTGATGAAGATTACTGTTGAGAAACATGTTCTTAAACAGTTCCTCGGGTCCCGTGAGGTCCTGTTCGATGTCTTGAGGCCATAGGATTTCGGAGTAGTTGAAGTCACCAGCGATAACTATCACATTGTTCGCTGAAGCAACAGCCAAGTTAGCCAATAATTTAGAGTCACGTCGTTTCCATATCATCGGTCTATCATCGGGTCGATATACCCCAACAACAAGGAAATGGTGGGAGTCATATTGAATATCCAAAACAAAGCTTCCGTAAGATAATTTACATACTTCTTATGAGTTCTTGCAATAATGGGTATACCGTTGACACGGTCTCTGACATATTATATGGCAACATCGCCACCACGCGTTTTGCCACCCTGCGACTTAGGTCGATGTTTCCGGTCTTGTCTAAATATAGTATAATCAGGTATGGCAAATGTGCTGTTTCTGTCCCTGCTGTTCAGCCAGGTCTCCGTGACAATTATAATGGGTCAAATAGTTTTTTTGTTTGATTATCTTCGGCACACCCCTGACATACTTAATAGTGAGGTCTAACTCTCCACTCTCGGTACGTAGCTGAAGACGTTGCCTCAGCTCCTTTAGCTCGTCCCGCTGCATCGGTGTCTTGTCATCATACACTCTTACCTCCATGGCTCTATTCTTGTTTTTAAGGACCTTCACTGCATCATGCCGAGACTTGATGATGACTTTCATGGGGCGCGGTTTACTGTTGTCTCGTTTAACAAGTCGCAACACTTTCACAAGTTTGTCAGAAGACTCGTAATCTCCACCAGGATCCTTCTGACAGTGGCCTCATCATTGGGCCCTTGAATAGCTGTGTCACCCGTATCCATTACAGGGAGACCAACAAGGATCACGTTATTTGCTCTGCGATCACGCTCTGCCATCTCCTCCGATATATTTTTAGTGTCTAAGGAAGTGGCCGGAGTAGCAGTAGAAAATGCATGAGTCACTGGTGCAGAAAGCTGTTTTTTTTATTTCGTCCAATTCCTCGCGTACACAATCATACGCTTTGATCGGTTTAGGCACTTGAAATAAGGCCTCGTGGCAAGGCGAACACAGAAAGATGAGGGTGCGTTTGGATTTCAACCCCATGACACGAGCCTCGCTGCTTGTTAGGTTGCTGCAACTAAGACATACGCTCCGTTTACAACCATCGCACTGTATCAAATTTTCATCGCTATGATCATTCTCGCACTGGAAGCACTTCATTTTGGAAACAACTTTGCCACAAAAAGTCGTTAATTTTTCGTAAAAAAAAACAATTGGATTTTACACTATGTAATGTCGGAGTTTTTGCGAGATAACACTTGTCCACTATTACAATGCACAATTTCACTAAATAACGTATTTTTGGCGTAATTTAGACACATAAACTAATTATTTAATTAATTTAATACGAGACACAAATTCTAACACTGTTCACTTTTTGAGGGTAGAGAGAAAAATCATCTTTGGGTGCATTAGTATTTATAGGCATAATGACCTGAATTATATATACTGTCTGGAACAGCAACAATGAATATTTTGGTTTAATAGTGATTTGAGAAATGTCGGAATGTCGAAAACATAAAGCTTGTCCAATCAGGTGTTCCATTTACACTATAACACTTTGATCAATCATATATATACGTCATACATTACCTACACAAAAACTATATACATATATGACGGCTATTGGGACATGGGTATGTCGGATATCTGTACAAGGACATGCCGGATACCGGGCAAAGGGGTATTATTTCATATAAGTCTAAAAATAACTTATTTAATCTTAAAATTAAATAAACATTATTTAATTAAATAAAATATAAATAAATTGTTTATATCTTTGCACCATTTCAGTCCCTGTGGGTCTTATACTACGGCCGTGGCTACAAAATCAAAAGTGAAAAGTTCAAAAAGTGACGGATATTGGGACAGTTACCTTACTTAGTAACACATATAAATGGTCTTTGTGACTGCAATAAATCGTTTGAATTTGAATTATTTTGAAATTTGCAAAACCAGTCGTTTTTTGTATTGTTTCATTTGTCAAAAGGCTGTATGGCCCAATTCCTTTGCCTGTTCCGTAAGGATAAATCAAACATTCGAATGAAGGTAAAAGGATTCCTTGAAAATCGCGCGAAACGTCGTTAGCTACTTTTATGTGAAAATTCTAATATATATAAATAGTTTCCGCGGTATTTAGTGATTAATGATCACGTTAAGTTTATCAGGAGATGTCCGCGATTGTTTCTATTGCTCGAAAGAAGTCGTGTTTGTGAAGTTTTGTGCTCTTAGCAAGGATTCCTTGCATTAACTTGACGATTGCTTGGATGTTTGAGTTATTTCGTTTAGGGGTTTCGGGAGGGTTGTGTGTAGGTTTAGGTTAGGTTATCTTCGTATATATGTGTGTATTTACAATAATTCAGACTATTAACATCAGTCCAGGCTGTATGCCCTAGTTGGATTTGCCTTTCCCTCTGGGAATAATTTTACAAAAACAAAATGAAAGTAAAACCGGCCTAGATATAATTACGTAGGTGTACATTGTCTGCAATTTAGCTATTTCCGAAGGCTGTGTTTTGTTTAGAGTAGTCATTATAACATTCTTTGACTCAAGATGGTCGGGTAAAGTGGACCAAGGTCTTCACAATGTTATTTTGCTCTGAGGCCCGTATTAACTAGTCGCTCTCAACTCTGAGAACGCTCTTGAGAGCGATCTCAAGATAGCGGCCCTATTAATAAACGTACCATAGGTGCGCGTTTAGGAATCGGAGATCACGTGAGTAAAATAATAATAAAATGAAGCCTTTATTTCCACTAATTACGACTCTTATATACTTACTAATCACGTGAGTAAGGCCGCATTAATAAACAAAACTCAGCTCTCAATCGCACTCTCAAGTTCACACTTGAGATCGTATTTTCTGAGTGCAGTCTGATCGCGACTTGAGTGCGTGCTAGCTCAAGATTGCTCCATTAATTAACGACATACTTGAGACGCTGATCACGTCTTGAGTATTACTCAACTGAGTTCTTGAGTCTAACACTTGAGAGCAGTCTAGACATGCTGACTTTCGATAGAATTTCAGAATTTAGTCGCGGCCAAGTTCGCAGCAAATATTTGCATGTATGCCAAATAATTTGCCATAACATTTGGTCAAACAAAGTACGTACGTATCAAAAGATGTGAATCCAACATTCCGTTGGTCTAACCGACGTCAGATCAGATGTAACTCGTAATAAATGGGTTTTAGGTGTATTTATAAACATTTATTTTTATGTATTCAACGCGTCGACTATGGATAGTTGAGATACTCAGTACAGTAAAGACAGTCTAAGTGGTCAATGATAGACGGCGCGAAAATAAGCGAAAGCACCAATTCTTGTGTAATTCCAAGTCTTCTACTTTCACAAAATTTATACGCTTTCGGGACACAACGCTAAGACACTAATATCATATCTATATTGTTTACCCATATTTACAAATAAATGACATTTCACATTTCATTTCATTCAAAAGTAATCAAACATCTGACAAATAAATGATTCATTCAATCATTCAGATATAACTTAGAGCGCGAGCTTAGTGTAAGCTCGTTCTTCCAACTGTCAAATTTCAAACACTTTTGACAACCGAGAGAGCGCTGGCTGATATTCTTAGACAGTTTTGAACAGGAGCATAGCGTGAGCGATCTTGCGGCTGTCAAAATTGTATGAAATCTGACAGTTACTTTGTGAAACCGAGCGCATACTCGACTCGTTAAATTGTGTGTGTGTACCTACTTGATAGTTTCGTTCGAATTGTAAAGTTACGCCACCGTTTAGGCCTCCTGTCCCTTTCCATCTTAACCTTTTTTTAACGAAGTGTGAAAGGGATAGCAACACGATTTATAGAATGTGAGGTTTAACTAGGTTTTGAATGACAGCATTTGAGACGATCATAATTTTCTCTGTTAGACCGTACTATCCTGTTGTTTATACTGTGTCAGAGGTGTGTAACATACCAACATAACACGAGCCATCCATGTAATATAGTGACACAACCTCTTTATGACATGGAACTGGGTAGTATGTAAACATGTTTTTATTTATTATACAATTCACATAATATGAATATATTAGTAGGTTAAGAATACTCGTATTATAGTAGCTTCGCAGTTGTATCGTGTTTTTAATTGTCTTTGTTTGGCGATTTGAAAACAACGCACGCATGTGTTTTATTGTCTATTTTTAGTTTCAACTACATATATCGCAGTCCAAATCAAGTGTCTTATTTTTTAAACAAACAAAAAGACATTGCCACATTTCAATGGAGCTTTGCCCCACCTACAAAACTCCGTGAACATTTAAGCTGTACCTATCATTTTGTTGGGGACTTATTACAGGTTTCATATTGCATAATCATAATCAGTATCATTTTCTACTACTCTCGCAACTCCTATAGAAGAATAACAAAAACAATGAATAATTCGCTTCGATTTCTTACTATTGTCTGAATTCTTAATTAAGCTGTATTTTTCGAATCGCAACTTGTACAAAACTTTATTTTAAACCAATAATTTTAATAAAAAACGGAGATATTTTTACATTTATTCGTTATCATGTACAACTTGCGGTTGATGGTGGGGCAGAATCTGGCATTGTCATTTGATTGTCTAATTACCTGTTGTGATGTAACACTGAAGGAACTGATTGGTCGAACCTGTTCATCATTGTGAAAATAAAGTAATCCGATGTAATAATGTTCTACTAGATTCTGCTCGTCGCTGTGTTGGGTGACACACGTGGTCGGAATTTTTTTCGCGGAAAATCCTAGTTTTCCTGCAGTGTTCTGAGTTATTTGTGTTATTTGTGCTTATATACGGTGGTGGTAGTGTATAAGGTGTGTAGAAGAGTCGGCGACCAGCTCCATTAGCAATGATGGAGCTGGACGACGGCGACCCCCCGGACGGGGGCGGCGGCGGCGACGCCGCGACGCAACAACTGGCGGCTTCGGCCGCAGCAAATCTGTCCCTTCCTTTGTCGCAGGAGCATGACACAATTAGACTAGGACAAAAACGTCCGGCCGAACACCAAACTGTATCTTCCTCTAAAAAATCGGCTTCGCCCGCATCATCGGTACAGGACACATACACAGCCCCAGGGTTTGAAAAAGACGATAAATTGACGTATTTAGATACAGACAAGGCACCATACCTTGTCCACATCTCGCGGAGGGAATCCCCTTCATCAACTGAACCACTAAGAACTCTTAAATTGGCTCAACTTTTGAATAAAAACAAGATTCCGAACATCGTTGTGGGCGGTATAAAGTCTGCAGGTAGGGGCAGAATAGCTGTGGAATTTAAGACGGCGAAAGATGCCAATTTCTTCATGGACCATCCGGTTCTTGACCAAAACATGCTCAGTTCAAGCATCCCAAAATATCACATCACACGCATGGGTGTCGTTAGGCAGATCCCTACAGATTGGTCCATGGAAGAACTGGTATCTTCCATCGAATCACCTATAGAAAATGTGACAGCCATTAAAGCAAGGCGATTAAACAGAAAAATAGTTAAAGATGGAAAAAGTGAGTGGTTCCCGTCAACAACAGTAGTACTTACATTCCAGGGTCAGATTTTGCCATCATATGTCTACTGCTTTAATACTTCTATCCCGGTCACTACTTACCAATTACCAACCA
The DNA here is from genome assembly GCA_963506565.1 of Tachystola acroxantha. Lineage (NCBI taxonomy): Eukaryota > Metazoa > Arthropoda > Insecta > Lepidoptera > Oecophoridae > Tachystola > Tachystola acroxantha. The sequence goes on from OY735893.1 coordinate 7,796,128, forward strand.
TCCAGTGTCACAAGTGCTGTAGATTCGGTCACATCTCGTCCCAATGCAGATCAAAGCCACGTTGCTTCCGCTGTGCCCAGAATCACACAGGAGATGTCTGTAAAGTTAGTGATGAAAACTCGACTTGCTTGCTGTGTTCCGGCAGCCACCCTGCGACTAGTGTCAAATGTCCAGAGCTGGCGAGACAAAAATCAATTAAATTGGTCATGTCTGAAGAAAACATTAGTTACACTGAAGCCTCCCGTCGCTTCCGAACAGTTAGAAGGTCATTTGCCGATGCCACGGCCATGCCAAGCACTCAATCTACTCAGCTCCCCCCGTCATCATCAACCCTCAACATGCCCCCAACATCACACTCTTACCGGAAGACGGTTACTATTAATCGTCGCCCCAGACCCGTCTCTGGAATTTCGTTTGATCAACATGCACATAATGAAATTACTCAAACCCCAACCAGTTCTCTACCTAATGGGTGTGCCCTGCCAGGTAGAGATCCTGTGGTCATAGGAGATATATCCCCTAATGAAAACCTAATAGTGCTGCTATGCAACACTCTCATTAATATTCTTGGAAAATTCCAAGAATCACTACCGAACAATGTCGTAGCTTCACTACAACAACTACTCTCTTCTCTACCCATTGTTAATGAACCACTGCTTCATGCAATGGAATTGTAGAAATATCCGTCACAAGAAACACGAAATCGCTTACCTAATCAATAGATTCAACCCAGTTGTCTTTGCCGTCTCGGAGACATGGCTAAAACCTAGTTCCCGCTTTAGGGTTCCGGGATACTCATGTCTCCGAGATGACAGAGACGATGGCTATGCAGGCTGCGCTGTTCTCGTGAAGAGAACAGCGACATTTTCTCTAATTCCCCTCCCGCTGCACAGTACTGAGCTCCACGTTGTAGCTGTCAAAGTCTTAGATGTTGTCTTCGTGTCTACATATATCCCACACCCAAATCAAGAGATCATTCTAGAATTGAATCGTATTCTTTCACCCATCACGGGCCCCTTCATTATTTTAGGGGATTTTAATTCTCACCACACCTTATGGGGATCTCATCGGTGTGATTCGGTTTCCTCATTCATTCTAGATTTACTAGATAACTTGGACCTATGTGTTTTAAATGATGGATCTCCTACACGAAGAGTTTCCCCTGCCCAAAACATTAGTGCTATTGATCTCTCTTTAGCCTCTCCGTCCTTAGTGCCAGACATATATTGGAGAATATTGCCTAATTCCTATGGTAGCGACCACTTGCCAATCCTATGCAAAATACACAGATCGACATCATTAATCAACAACAGCCCTCCTCCTCTAATGAAGTACAGATTGGCTCAAGCAGATTGGGAGAAATTCTCCTCCCTGGCGGACAATAAAATTCAACACCTACCCGCTGTCAACGATACCAACTTCATTGAACTTTACACACTGTTTGTAGATTCCTTATTGTGGGCAGCTGATCAGTCTATCCCACTAAAAAACACAGCAAGGAACAAAATCCCTTCTCCCCCATGGTGGGATGCTGATTGCACGGCCATTATCCGGCAACGTAAGGAAGCGGAAAAAACTTTCTTGATGGATCTTTCCAATATGAGCAATTACCTTAACTTCCAGAAAATATCAGCTCGCGCTAAGCGGTTACTTTCAAAAAAGAAATATCAAGGATGGCAAAACTTTTGCTCATCTCTCTCCCCACGAACTCCAGTATCTCTAGTGTGGAAAAAAATTAAATATTTCCGGAGAGCTTGCTCAGACGACTATAATATCTCGTCTAATGACACTGATCGTTGGCTTCCAAGCTTTACTAATAAACTCTCGCCCCCATATGTCACACCTGAGGACTGCTTCCCCTGCCTTCAGCCCCCTCCCCAGACCACTGACAGAATGAACGGCCCTTTCTCCATCGCGGAACTGTCCTGTGCTTTAGATAACTTAAAAGACTCTGCCCCTGGAATAGACGGGATTCCCTATTCCTTCATTACCAAATCCTCTACTGCAACCAAATCATTCCTTTTAAATTTAATCAACCAAATTCTCGCAAGTGGCATAATTCCAGAATCCTGGAAATCTCAGATCATAATTCCAATACTAAAACCTGGTAAGGACCCTAATGACTCAAACTCATATAGACCCATTGCTCTAACTGCAATTCCAGCTAAAATAATGGAACATTTAATTAAGAACCGACTCGAATGGATCCTAGAAAATAGAGGCACTTTTTCTCACTCACAATTTGGTTTCAGGAGAGGCATGGGTACCATGGACAGCTTAAGCATATTTACATCAGACGTACGGTTGGCATTCTCTCAGGGAGAACAGCTTATAGCTGTTTTCCTTGACATTTCGTCAGCATATGATAACGTTCAGCTTCCCCTACTCAGGCAGAAAATGCTCAATCTGAGTATTCCGGCGAGACTGGTTAATGTTATATGTAATCTTTTCATGGCCCGTTCTATTTCAGTCAGAGCCCAGGGCTCATTGCTTCCACCTAGCCTAATATGGAAAGGCTTGCCTCAGGGATCGGTTCTAAGCCCCCTTTTATACAATCTTTATACATACGATTTGGACAGATCAGTTAATTGCTTCTGTAACATCCTTCAATATGCTGATGATATTGCACTGTATGCCCACTCTAAATCCTTATCAGATTGTTCCAATCGACTAAACTCCGCTCTTTATTATTTAAGTGTATGGCTCCAGGATCATGGCTTGTCTCTTTCTGTACCCAAATGTACTGCAGTAGTATTCTCTCGTAGACGGTCTATTCCCTCAATTGATATCTCTGTTAATGACCAGCCTATCTTGATCCAGGATAGGGCTAAGTTCCTTGGAGTAGTCTTAGATTCAAAACTATCGGGAGTCCACCATCTAAATCACATTATTAACAAGTGCGAAAAAAGTACGAACGTCATGCGCGCCCTATCCGGAGTCCGTTGGGGGGCCCATCCTTATAGCCAGAAACTGCTTTATAACGCTATCATTAGGAGTCATTTTGATTATGGATGTTATATACTAGAACCTTGCAATAAAACAGCTCTATGTAAGCTAGACAGAATTCAGGCTAAATGCCTGCGCATTATTACAGGCGCTATGAAATCTTCACCCATTAAAGCCCTCCAGGTGGAGTGCTTGGAAGCCCCACTATGTCTAAGGAGACAATTTCTCTCTGACAGGTTTTTCTATAACATTGCTCAATATTCATCTCACCCCCTTATAAATAAACTCCACAACCTATCACAGCTAGTCACCACTTCCAGCTATTGGACCCATAAAGATCTACCCCGCCTACTTCTTAGCTTTAACGAGTTCACAAACCTGTCAGTCAATATATTTCAATATAGTAAAAATCCCCTTTTCGAAATTGACTTTGAGTGTCTTATTCATCAGCCGAAAGTGATCCTTAATCTTGGCATTGAGAAAAATTCGCCTGCTGCAGATAAAATCTTTAATTCTCTTATAAATAAGCATTGGCGTGATTGGCTTCACATCTTCACTGATGCTTCCAAACTCTCAGATGAGGGAAATGTTGGAGCCGCTGTTTGGATCCCTAAATATAACATCATATTGAACCAAAAATGCCCCCCTCAAGCCTCTGTCTTTACTGGAGAAGCGATAGCCCTTCTGGAAGCCCTTCTATATGTTAAATCCCATCAACTAAACAAATCCATAATTTTTTCAGACTCATTGAGCTGCCTACAAGACATAGTCAAACTCCCATTCCACTCGAGAGATAATTTCCCCATCACTCTCCAAATTAAGAAATGCCTTTATAGCTGTGAGTATTTGGGAATTGAAGTCATTTTAGCCTGGATCCCAGGTCACAGCGGAATCAAAGGAAACGAGTCTGTAGACTCGTGCGCGAAAGAAGCTGTCCAGATAGGCTGCGAAACATACTTTAAATGCTTCACCCGTGACCTACGAGCTCTGGCCAAACCTCAGTTGGAAAAGAAATGGAATGATCAGTGGCAAATCTCCAGACAAATTACCGGAAAACACTATGGCGACATTCAACCCATCATTCCTACAAGACCTTGGTTTTTTAAGCACCGAGATTTCGACAAACTGACCACATCTGTCATTATCAGACTTCGACTTGGTCACTGCTGCTCCCCTGTATTCCTGGCTAAATTAAGAATTCGGGATCATTCCCTCTGCGAATGTGGACTAGAGGACGGAACCCTAGATCATCTGCTGTTAAATTGTCCTAGACTAATTGTGCCTATACATGACATGCTCCCTGCTGATTTTTCTCGTCCTATTAATGTTAAACATCTCCTCACATTGGTATTTTCTCCACGTGTTAATATACTTGCTAAATTCATAAAAACCAATAATATTAAACTGTAAATCTTTAAGTGTTCGTCCATACTGCTTTTGTGATGTCTATCTACGTTATATGATATGCATTGTTTTGTTGTGTGTTTAAAAAAAAAAAAAAAAAGAGTCCCTCTACTGTGTTTGGTATATATATTAATATTTTGTGTTGTCCCCCAGCAATGTTCTGTTCAGTACACTCAGGGAGTCCATCGCCTAATAGCTACCGGTCAAATTCTAACTAATACTCAGTGTCTCTCTCAACCAGGACATTGGCGGAATCACCGAAGCCTCGGTGGAGCCAAAATACCCAAATTGGAATTGGAATTGGATGTAATAATGTGAAAATAACTATGCAATAATCACAGAACAGCTTATAATGTTAGTAGGGTAGGGTAGTTTTTGTTTACAAAATAAGACACTTGATTTGGGCTTTACATACATGTTTTTGGCACTTTTTCTCCTCAGCGTTGGCAGCTTTTCCTTGATAGTAGTGTGTAAATTCAAAAAATAATTGACGTGCAAAAATGTCTACAACGTGCTTACTTTGTTACGATGCGGTCTCTTTTGGCCGCATCTTGTAGTTGGCCGCCTTTTAAAATTGATAAGAATGTTTTTTTAAAAAGAAAGGCTGTCACTTTTAAAAAAACATTCTTATCAATTTTAAATTTAGGCGGCCAACTACAAGATGCGGCCAAAAGAGACCGCATCGTAACAACTTGCAATAGATTTGATACATTTTTTGGCCGTAAATGCACGTATACCGAAGCCCAAATCAAGTGTCTTATTTTGTAAACAAAAACACCTTTCTGTGATTATTGCATAGTTATTTTCACATTTTTAGAATCGGATCACTTTATTTTCACAATGATGAATAGTTTCGATTAATCAGTTACTTCAGAGTTACGTCACAACAGGTAATTAGACGATCATATTTGTTTACAAAATAAGACACTTGATTTGGGCTTCGGTATACATAATTTTAATTATACTCAACCTGTCTCCCATTCCCAACCATGGGCATAATGTTATGTTCTGTCCTCAGATGCGGGCGGCAAGCGCAGCAGCCTGGTGCGCATGCGCCGGTCCGCGCTCGGCAAGTCGGCGCCCACACTCTCAATACACGTGGTGAGTTCTCAGTCAAATAATAACTATTCAGATAAGATAAATATGTTTTCATCCTCAGACCGTATCAGTCCACTGCTGGACGTAGGCATCTCCCAAAGCGCGCCAATCAACCCTACTCTCGGCCCTCTACACCCAGTCTCTGCCAGCCATCTTGCGAAGGTCATCCCACCATCTGGTCTAGGGCGTCCCACACTACGTTTGCCCGTTCATGGCCTCCATTCGAGGACTCGTCTACCCCATCGGTTCTACAATAGATGTGACCAGCCCACTGCCACATATATACAAATATGCTTTATTGCATAGAATTACACAAAATAAATATGCGCTTAGTATTACAATTGGAGGTCTTATCGCTTAAAGCGATCTCTTCCAGACAACTTTGATTAGAGAATTCAGTATTCTGCTGTAACGCAGCAACACATGAAAAATAGCTGAAAGGACACGGCAGCAGAACAGCAGTCTCAGATCAGTTAAGCAGCAGTGATGAAAGTCTATGAAAGAAAGCTTGGTATTTTGTAAGCCTGCGACGCAATCGCGCGGGTCTCATCGAGGTCGCTGTAATACACTACCCCCTGCCCTGGTGACATGAGACTGTATACCTGGCATGTTGTTCACAGAAGGAGCCATGTGCTGTGTCCCGGAGGCCATCGCGGCTGCCCCCGCCGCCCCCGCACCACAGACTGTCACTAGTGGTAAGTAAATCTTCTTGCAGTGCCTCTCCACTAATGAAGGCTGGCCATCAGATCCGCATATCTCCCTCTGTCTTGAGCCAGTCGGAAAAGCTCTTCGCCGCTGGCTATGGCTGTCCACTCCCTTATATTGCGGAGCCACGATTTCTTCCTTCTGCCAACCCGCCTCTTCCCCTCAATCTTGCCCATCATTATGAGCTGGAGGAGTTGGTACCGCTCGTGTCTCAGCACGTGTCCGAGATAGCCCACTTTTCTCCTCTTGATGGCGGTCATGCGTTCCCGGTACACAGTACTTCCGGAATTCCTAATTCTACAGAAAACATTTTTTCTCTCGGAATTTATCTACGAAAAAACTCTGAATAAAATTCTACATATTCAGAGAGACAAAATCTTGAACTGGTATTTTTCTTTTAGGATGTTAATAATTTTTAGACTTTGTCAATTAATAGTTCTTTTTTCTTTTCTCGTGTGGTTTAGTGACCAAACCTATTTGTCAAAGTTATTCAGGCAACCCGGTAGGGCCTTTGACGGGGCCTAACGACTCCTCAGCGTTGGCACCTTTTCCTTGCAAAGTGGTGTAAATGTAAATTCAAAAATATGTTGACGTGCAAAAATGTACACAACGTGCTTACTTGCAATAAAGAAATTTGACTTTGACTGCTGTCAAGCGACAACAACCGGGACCAACTGCTTAACGTGCGCCCCGAGGCACGAAAGGGCTCAGATGAAAGTGTCACTAGCGGTTACCCATACAGGTCCTGATCTCGCCCAACGTTGCTTAACTTGCATGATCGTTTTCAACATGTACTGCCAATGGACTACGATCCCCCAATTAATCGTTATAAAACCGTGACGTTGAACGTGTCGAAAAATTAGATATCATTTATCAGCATTGAGTGTGGCATAGCGTGTTGGATAGGCCGTATCTGTATTGTAGTTGTAATAAAGGCTATATCAAAAGCCTGGCCGTAACACAACAATAACAAAAATATAATCGATATAGCCTGTTATGGACACGACTCACGAATGCGTGCCGACACTGAACTAGTAAATAGATATTTAGTGTGGATGCGGCTTTATCCGAATTTATCATCACATCTTTTTAGTACCCGACTGCTTCCGAAGGATGTATGTCCATTCCTTACTGCCATCCTGTAGCCTAAACGGCTTGATGGATTTTGGTTTATGAGGTATCGTTAGATTATTGATTACGGGAGTGTCATAGGGTATAAAAAAATTAATCTAAAGGGAAAAGTTTTTTTGCAGTCGGGTTTTTTGTTTTTTGAAATAATTTCTGTTACAAGTAAAATATCAAAATAAGTCTAGTGGTGAGAAAATCTCAACCTTATTGGGGTCACAATAAGGTTGAGATTTTCTGTGCAAAAGTGTATATTGTCTCTGTTTTCAACTGTACAATTATTTTTCAACCAAAGGTGGATTTTGAATCACAAAAAAACACTGAAAACGACATAATGTATAATAGCGAATTCGTGTCAATGTCTGTCGTGAAAACGCAGGTTTTACCTGAGTCCGAAGTATATTATGACTTTTTTTATTTTATGTAAGTACTAAGTAGGTACTTATTTTGGTTTTACGTTTACTAAACGCCTTCAGTGCGCGCCCCTTTGTGACCTCGCGCCGCTAGGCAGCATAATTTGCCTTTAGGATAATAGTATAGATACTCCTTCCTTATATACAATAAGGAAGGAGTATCCACTATTTCGGACATCCTAGTTGATGACTCAATCGGCAATGTCAAAGATCTCCGCCGCGGCGAGGCGGCAAAAAGCGACCGAGCAATAGCGCCTTCACGTAGAGGTCTGGTAGGTTCTAGAATATTCTGTACTAATACTATTTATGCTCATGCTATAGTAAGATCGCTCGATAGCGAGATCGTAAAAACGTGGGTTCGTTTTTGCTTACTTAAATCATGATTAGTGGTAATTTAAAATCAAAATAAATCAATTTTATTGCCAGTTACAGGTTATATTACATCGAGATGACATTTGATACAGTTTGGTGTCACTGCAACTTACTGGGGTCGGCATGCAAATAAGTTCTAATAAGTTTTATTTTAACTAGAAAATAAAAAAAATACCTACACAATTATCTAGTTATAATATGTCAACGAGTGGGCAATACAATGAATGTCAGATACTTATTTATTTATTTTATTAATGGACTCGACAGTTCGTCATTTGCCAATGTCATGTTACAGAATATTCAATATATAATAGTCTTCTATCTTCCTCCAGAAGAGTCGCCGTAGCGTCGTCACCCTGGGTAGCCGCGTCTTCATGTCTTCATCCAGAGGAGACGCCGTAGCGTCGTCACTCTGGACGAAGCAGCTCGACAGTCACGTTCACTCCCGAGCTTGTAGCGGGAACTCTTGATAAAAGCTTGAAACTCCCCCGATGTAAGGGAAGGTCTGCTCCCGAGCAGTAGGGACATAAAAATAAACTAATGATGAAAAGAGCGAGCTCATAATTGTCACTAAATGTCTGTGAAAACCGCATCAAAATATCTTCAACCATTCTCGAGTTATAAGCAAACGAATGAGAGGTTTTCAAAGTGACAGTTCTAAAAAACCAGCTTTCTAAGTTGATGGCGTGGCACCGAAGTGCAATATCATCGTAAGAAAACACAGCACCATGGAAAAAAAATCAATGTCAGCTGAATAATTTAAACAATACAGTACAAATTAATACTAGGTATTAAATACGAAAATACCAAGTTACAAGCAATAACAACGCATTTAATTATTATATATAAACGGATATCGCTCACTTATATTTTTGAAGTCGGCAATTAGACCGACAGTTTCGACCGATTTCGACGGTCTTTTTCAAGGTGAGCGCGCCACGCTCGCATCGCCGTTGACGTTTCTTACGTTAACAATATAAGTGAGTGATATCCGTTTATATATAATAATTTGTAGTAATGGCTCACTATAGTTTTAATTCTAAAAACGCATTTAATGTTGACATCAGACCAGTCAGTGCCATCTACCGGGGCTAGCGGTACTTTCTTTCTTTTTTAAATGTAACCTTGAAACCCCTCCGTTGACAACATTGTAAGTGAAAATATATGATCATAACATAAGCGAGTAAACATAATGAGACGAATATAATGTCCTTCATTACGCTAAGTAACATAAGACATGCAAAGACTCATCTTATAACAGGTATTGCGTAACAAATGCGGTTGGATCATACTTATCATGGCTAAGCTGGTATATCGTCATAGCGGTCGTTATAAGGGGGCTGGTTGCGTAACCCTAATGGCTACCGTTGATAATAAGTTACAGTTGGATTTGCACAAGGTAAAAACGTCTTAAGGCGCTATATGGTTGTCAAAAGCAAGAATGATACAGAAGATGCCCCGCAGCGCCGGAGTGAAGAGCACGGCGCAGTGCCTCAATATTCGTATTTTTATGAATTTTGGCAGGGAAATAAAAATACGCCAACAAAAATGAGATTTTTTTTAAACTAGCTCTCGTATTTATAGTCCAGTCGAAGACAGAGATACAGGGAGCCTCAATAGGGTTGAGATTTTCTCAAAAACTACTGGACCGAATTTAATAATTCTTTTACAGTTACATAGTTTTAACTTTTATCCATCAAACAGTGAAAGAATTTTTGCAATAGGTCAAATAGTTTTTGAGAAAATGTCATCCTTAAAAACTCTCCTGTACACCTTTCTCTGTGTTCCACCGTACCCTACATTTTGATATATATTTTGTATGAATAACTATTTCGGTTTAGATATAATTTCATTTTAAAAGACATGGAAAATATGTTTGCGATTTTTTCCTGTCGAGCGAAGTTTGTCCAATCGTGTATCGGTATTCATCAGTCTCTAAATAGACACCCCAAGATTGCTATATATTTTTCAGACGTTTAATTTTAGTAGTTAGTGCCGTTGCCTTCACCGAAAAACTGAAAAACTGCCCAACGCTCCGCCTTAAAAGTATAACGACCTATTAGCTAAATGACCTAGTAACAAATAGTCCTAACTCCTAAAGGACATGTTAGCGAAATGAGTTTACAGTACATTTCCATTAGACCCAATTCTGGTCGCTGAGGCCAACGGAGTGATTATTTCTTATCTTCTTTCCTCAGGTCGGTTCTGGCCGCTGCAGCTCGCCCGGCACCGGCCCGCTGTCTCCAGCCGACGGCCCGCGCTGGCCGCACGCGCACCACCCGCACCCGCTGCACCACGCGCTGCTCTCCTCCAGCGTCAAGCGAGGGAAAGATCTGTAAGTTGTTCAGGACGGTCGGCGCGTTCGGGCTGAAGTTGACGCGGTCACTGTTTGACCGCAACGACAACAGACGGCGCGCTGCCCTTTCGAAGACCACCAACTCCAGAGGGAGCGACGTGTGTGAACCATAATTAAGGAACAGGGTTCCATTTTCTGCAGGTGATGAGTTATACCCTCATGGGATCACTAATAAGACTAAGTTTTAAAGTGCTCTAAAAAGACTGAGTGATAATGTTCGCCATCGCCACCCATAATGCCAGTAATTCGTTTTGCTGCAATGAATGCGGCAGATATAATTCCGCAATCTCTCCTTACACCCATGGGAAACGAGCGTGAGTATCTATACATATAATAAGACTGTAAATAAGTTGTGTCTGTACATTGGATATTTTTTGAAAAGAATAATTGTAACGTGTTTTAGGGTCGATACTGATGCCAAAAAACTAATATTTAGAATTATTGTCTGTTTGTCTGTGACTTTGTGCAAGTATCACGCCATAACTACTGAAGGGATTTTGATGGGAGTTTCACTAGGAGATAGCTGAAATATCCGGACAGCTCATAGGCCATGGCGGTATGTGACGTGGAAACAAGGATCCAGAGAGGAAGATCTGCCTCTTGATCTCCTCCATCCTCTTCCTCTACGCAAACGAAGTTGCGGGGTACAGCCAGTTGTAAATAAACACTTTTCCACCTATTATGGAATCTAATGAATAATAACATGTGTATAATAACATTGTTCGTTAGATTAATAACCTGCTACAAATACATTTTTTTCCATCTACATGTCTAACCAAAGAAATAAGGATATGTAAGTACCAAATGTTGTCTCTCAACTTGGACTTAAGACGTCATCGCGAGATTACGCCCATTGATCGCTAAACATAGTTGCCGAGACAATGGTGCCGTAAATGGATGCGAGTTGTGGGTTACAATGTGGTGCGTGTGACCGGGATAGTTTAAGATTTTTATTTATTTAACGAGTAAATGAACTAAAACAGACAGACGGATAACGAAATGATGTCAGAGGAAGTCAAATCTCTTTAAGTACATTGCACATCAACATTTTTTGAATTTACATTTACACTTTGCAAGGAAAAGGTGCTAACGCAACGCTGAGAAGAAAAAGTGGCACAAAATTTTCAGCAGCATGTCTTTAAAAATAATTTAATTACTTATTAACTAGGTAATTACATAATTATTCCTATTATTAAACAATCTAAACTAGATCCATCATGTGGAACGCGAGGGTTCCCTTTTACCTTTTGAGTTACGGAATCTTAAAAATACCTATATGCGGTCTACTACATACCTACGAGCGTGCATGAAGAGAATGATGAATGTGAAGGAACCGAAAGTTGTCTGATATGATCTTAGCAGATGGAAGTCCATCGTAAACAGACGTTAGTTTACGTATGTATGTAATATATAGCAATAAATGTGACGTCGAAGACATATTATGTGTCTAATCTGACCTTGAATGCCTTATACGTTTCGATACAAGAATACACGATCAAGGGCTTAAGTATTGCATCTGTTCAATAGGTTCCGGGTTTGATATTCGCTTCATCGTACCGGAACTGATGAAGGACTGGTACGAAGACATAAAAACCGGCTAAGCGCGAGTCGGACTCGCGTACCGAGACTTCCGTGCAACGCAACTTACTAACCCCGTAACTTTGCTCTAACGAAAATATAAAAAAATATTTTTGGAGGGACGTAATTTCAAATGTACAGTTTTAAGATTTTTTCCTTTACTTGTACTGTAAGACCTAGCTTCTTGCCTTTCATGATTCTAGGTCAACGGGAAGTACCCTATAGGTTTTGAGTTTTTTTGCTTTTTCATACACATATGTGCCCAAATTCGACATAAACGGCTATATCTTTTGATTGCGTTAACGTAGAAGGTTTATCACGGCTGCATCAGGTTGCAGTGAGTATTTGGTATTAATTTCAACTTGATCCACCCACGTGTTTTTGAGATATAGGTCTTAGAATAGAATAGAAAATATGTTTATTGCCATACACCAATTACATAAGCTTACAAAAAATCAATCAAGTAGTAAGTTATAATCTAATATAGTTATGCTAAGTGGTGTGGTAAAAAGGTGCATGTTTCAGCTGAGCTGACACCGAGGTGTGCAGCGTTTTTTTCGTTTTTAATAAACTGACGGACAACAAAGTGATCCTATAAGGGTTCCTTCTTTCCTTTTGAGGTACGGAAACCGAAAAAGGATACAGGTTACTGCTGTAGAGTCGTTAGTCCATTAAACACACGAAAATAAGAGTTCTGATGATTAAGTGATGTATTTTGTTCTTACAGCGATGGTAGAAGATGGTCAGTGGCATCCTTGCCGTCTTCTGGCTATGGCACCACTCCGGGCAGCTCGAGTTTATCAGTAAGTACTCACGAATACAGATACGTATCCAGGGGCCTCAATAAGGTTGAGACCGGTTGCCCGTACGAAGCGTTTTTCTTCATCCTTCATCATACGAACGGCTAGGGAATGGAACGCCCTGCCGGCGCCGGTGTTTCCAGACACTTATAACCTTGGGATCTTTAAGGCAAGAGTGAATAGGCATTTACTAGGCCCGCGTGCTTCATCATCGGCCTCATCGTCACGCACCATCAGGTGAGATCGGGGCGAAACGCGGGTTTAGTTGTTAAAAAAAAAAAAGATTTTCTCAAGAACTACTTAACCGATTGTAAAAAAAAATCACTAGCAGATAGTTATATTACATACAACAGCAGATCAATGGTAACACTTGCAGTACGATTTTAACTCTTATGACGTAGATAATAAGAACGGCCTAAAGTCCAAAGTGATACAATTCAATACAATTAAGTATGTACAGCTAACAGCAGATCAATGGTAACATTTCAAGTACGATCTCAACTTTTACGATGCAGATAATAAGAACGGTCCAAAGTGTCACAATTGATGTGCTTTGGGCTGTACCTATATACTTTATATTTATGTATATGACAATAATGCCAAAAAATCAGGAACACAACAGAAACCAGATGCGGCTCATAATTGGGGCGATAAAGGGACATCAAGCAACGAACGACCTGTTGCATAGGATGGGATTAGCTGAATCTCCAACCTGCAGAGCCTGTGGTGACAAAACGGAGTCCATGAAACACCTACTGTGTGAATGTGACTCACTGGCTAGAAAGCGAATGAGTCTCCTGGGGTCGGCCTATCCGGAACCAGAAGACTACAGGCTCCTTCCCATGAGCTGCATAGCGGACCTACTGAGTTATATCTTTAGGGAGGAGGAAGGAGCATAAAGGAAAGGGGAGAGCACAAAAGATCCCAATGGGTCGAAGTGCCGCCACATTGGCACCCAATCAGAATAAGATAGGTAATATGAAAATGCCAAAAAAAAAATTCATCATAATTATTGAAATAATAATGTCGATTCGATTACAATGTCATGTTATGGCGCTAAATATTTATATTTATTGAATGGATTAGATATTTTCCCCGATTAATGCTAATTTAATACTAACTAAACTATTACTGATATGATAAGTTTACGTACTTGTAAACATGAAAGCGGCGATGTAATTTTTGCGCCAAAATTGCAATGATTAGATATTAGATAATATATTACTGATATGTGCACAACATTTATTTATTTATTTTATTAATGGACTCGACAGTTCGTCATTTGCCAATGTTACAGAAAATTCAATATATTCAATAGTCTTCTATCTTCCCCGAGGGGAGTCGCAGTAGCGTCTTCACCCTGGGTAGCCGCGTCTTCATGTCTTCATCCAGAGGAGACACCGTAGCGTCATCACTCTGGATGAAGCAGCTCGACAGTCACGTTCACTCCCGAGCTTGTAGCGGGAACTCTTGATAAAAGCTTGAAACCCCAGATCTTGCTCAAATTATCCAACAAATTCACCATACTGTCACTCGCGAACATTTTCTAATTAATTTAACGTGATATTAAACACAAAATAGTCCCTGTAGACGTTAAAAGGAAAATTATCAAATAATTTCGCAACCGTCGTTTCCCGCCATTTTCAAGGGAACCTGTACACTTAGTGCATTAGTTAATTATGTGGTTGTAAGTTTTTATTTTTATCTAGAAGCGTGCCCATTGGCGAATGAGTCAAAGAGAGCGACACACATTGCTTCGGTGTGGCCAGCAAATGAGCGTTCTGAGGCGATAATAAAGTTCAATGACATTGCCACATTTCAATGGAGTTTTGCCCCACCTTCAAAACTACGTGACCATTGAAGCTGCACCTATCATTTTGTTGGGGACTTATTCATATTGCATAATCATAATCAGTAGGAGTTGCGAGAGTAGTAGAAAATTATAACAATAAGACAATGAATTCGCTTCGATTTCTTATTATTTTATGAATTCCTAATTAAGCTGTTTTTTCGACTCGTTCGATGTACAAAACTTTATTTTAAACCAATAATTTTATTAAAAAAACGGAGATATTTTTACATTTATTCGTTATCTTGTTCATCATACGGTTGATGGTGGGGCAGAATCTGGCATTGTCATTTGCAATAACAGACGACACCGAAAATTATCGTTATAGTCTTTTTGTTTAGGCTGTAGGGCGTGCTAAACTTGAAAAACACAACCCTCCTTCTTGCGCAGTTGGGTAAATGAAGAACCGCTTCCACTTGTAGCGTCATCTATAATAATAATAATAAATAAAATACATTTATTCATCAAAACACAAATCAGAAATACAAACTAGTTAATTATTTTAATCAATATATAGTATAGATGAATGTCAGGGCCTCAGCGAGCGCTGGTTTTCAGTCCCTGCCCGGGGGTCTTGCTGCCACACACACTGACAGAATAAGTACATTCAGATAATAATAAAAAAATCATAATAATAAAAAAATCTGTCGCTACTCGCTGGTTCTCTGTCCCCGCAGTGCCCCCCAGTGGGTCATGCCATGCGGTGCTAATTACCCTCGGATGTAGTACACCGAGTAGTCAGAACCCCGTGAATCATTTACTAAGAAAACATATGTTTGTAAACGGATTGATAGCGGCCTAAGAAATTACGAGACTTCGGACCGATGGGGCAGACGAGTTCTCGAATGGAGGTCACGAACGTAGTGTGGAACCAGACGGAGAGAGGACATACGCTAGGTGGCTGGCAGAGACTGGAAAAACTAAGAATCGTAATGAATTGTAATGAACATTAACAATGAGCATGCTACTTTTTTTCTTTACCTCAATTCCACTCTCTACAAATAAGTAATCAGCCACCTATTCACTAACTGATACTAACTTAAGCAAGTATAGGTCCAAAATCACTGGCTTGTACATACGCACTGGTGTAACCGGGAGTCACTGGTAGCCGCAGCACAGGGAAACCTATCGCGGATACTAAAATTCCATCTGCACAGTTTTCAGCCTTTCTTTGTGTAATTGATACTTAAGTCCAAATAAGTTGTTACTGCGCTGTACTAAGTTTCTAGTTTTCCAAAATATTTTTTTTGTATTTTTGTATTTTGTATTTTTGAATGTCGTGCCTTGGGAGAGGCTTGTGTCCAGCAGTGGACTGATTAGGATTATTGTATAATTGAAGTGCATTATTAAATTAATTAATTACGCATCCAAGACAGTGAAGGACTCGGATAAAAATGTCACTAGCGGTCACCCATACAAGACCTCGCCCAACGTTGCTTCATCATCATCATCAGTCTATTTATATTGCCCCACTGCTCGGGAACAGACCTTCCCTTACATCGAGGGAGCTCTGACCATGATCTACTACGCGGGCTCAGTTTGGATTGCCGGATTCACATGCCTTAGATTTTTATCTTCTACGGCATGCAGGTTTAATCACGATGTTTTCCTTCACCGTTTTGAGAGCACTCGGTAAATGTACGTACGTTTTCCGTCGAATAAACCGAGTATAACTGATTGGTACATGGCTGACCTGGCTGGGAATCGAACCTGGGGCCTCCGTATCGCAAGTCCATTGGCCCAACCACTGAGCCACCGAGCTCTCTCGACGTTGCTTAATTTGTACGATCGTTTTCAATGCGTGCTCGCAACTGGACCACGAGCCTCTTTCTTTTTTAGTGGTAAATATTTATAGTAGTTTTAAAAGCTTTTAAAATAGCAGTTTCGGTCAAAACAAACTAAAGCAAACAAAATATTTTATCTCCAAAATAAACACTCAATTCCTTCGTGTCAGGTGTTTTTTTTGTATAATATTCTCTTGGCAGTGCATTCTGTGCTAATTTCGTTACATTTTGAACCCAAAATTCTTGTAATAAAGTAGAATTTTGTTTACATTATGATCATTGAAAACGGTCCAAGAATGTATGTATTTTATGCCTTTGTTAATACGAACGACATCGATTTTAGATAATGAAGTTCTGACGTTTGCCTTTAAAGAATTTACAAAACTCAGTCTTGTAGATAAGTATACAGCCTCAATAAGGTTGAGATTTTCTCAAAAAGTACTGGACCGAATTTAATAATTCTTTTACAGTTACATAGTTTTAACTTTTATCTATCAAACAGTGAATGAATTTTTGCAATAGGTCAAGTAGTTTTTGAAAAAATCTCAACCTTAAAAACTCTCTTGTACACCTATCTCTGTCTTCCACCGTACCTAAGTACACTAAGTACCAAACCAGTTTAGTGACCAACCCTATTTGTCAGAGTTATTCAGGCCGTAGGCCTCTGCCGTGGCCCAACAACTATTGCCAATAGACAACAACCGGGACCAACTGCTCAACGCGCGCCACGAGGCATCGGATGAAAATGCCACTAACGGTCACCCATCCAGGTCTTGACCTCGCTCAATGTAGCTTAACGACGTCATGTACTTACGCTTTCGTCATGTACAGTCGACGACAGAGATAAGTATACAGGGGGCCTAAATAAGGTTGAGATTTTCTCAAAAACTACTGGACCGATTTTAATAAATTTTTTACAGTTAAATAGTTTTCACTTTTATCTATCAAAAAGAAGAATTTTTGCAATAGGTCAAGTAGTTTTTGAGATAATCTCAACCTTAAAAACTCTCCTGTACACCTTTCTCTGTGTTCCACCGTACTTACAGCTTTCTCTGTATTCTACAGGGTGTAACGTAAAGGGTATATGAAGCCGAAGGGACCCTCCCTTCGGCTTCATATACCCATTATATTCGTTACATCCTGTAGAATACAGAGTAAACTGTTCAGTATCGGTAACTGAACAACTTTTGTTCAACATTTTCGATAATCTATTTTTTGACTTTTCATACATTTCATACCGGTCAGCTGATCGATTTGTATGAGACATTAATTTAATTTTTTATTCGAAAAGTCGTAGATCAAAAGTCCCTTCGGCTTCATATACCCTTTACGTTACACCCTGTATATCTGACTTTAAGCACCAGCTGATGATGATTGCGTGTGTTTCAGTCGCAATGCTCGTCCCAGGAGCGCTTGCTGGCGGTGCAGGTGTGCGAGCCGCGCGCGCCGTGCATACACTGCCACCAACACCAGAACTCACTCAAGTAAGTAGCTTTCTTACTGCTCCCGCGCGGGCGCAGGCTCGGAGGCGGCGCGGCAAACTTAAACGTACCCGCGCCCGTGCTATTGATGTGATTGGGGCCTTAAGGCCCTGGTCAAACATCAGCTCTGATTTTGAACAATATTCAGATCATAGCTTAACCTATAAATTATTTTATTAATGGACTCGACTCATGAGTTCGTCATTTGCCAATGTCATGTTACAGAAAATTCAATATACAATAGTCTTCTATCTTACTCCAGGGGAGTCGCAGTAGCGTCTTCACCCTGGGTAGCCGCGTCTTCTTGTCTTCATCCAGAGGAGACGCCGCCGTAGCGTCATCACTCTGGACGAAGCAGCTCGACAGTCACGTTCACTCCCGAGCTTGTAGCGGGAACTCTTGATAAAAGCTTGAAACCCCAGATCTTGCTCAAATTATCCAACAAATTCACCATACTGTCACTCGCGAACATTTTCTGATTAATTAAACGTGATATTAATCTCAAAATAATCACTGTAGACAACAAAACAAAAACTATCAAACAATTTCGCAACCGTCGCTTCCCGCCATTTTCAAGAGAACCCCTAACCTATAAATATTTGTTAGCTTAGCTTGTTAAGGTCCGGAGCCCTTTTAACACTGTAATTGACAAGGTCTAAAAATTATTAACATGCGAATGCCTTATAGTACCCCTTTAGTATTTTATTAATTGTGAACAGTATAGTCATGAGTAATAAATTGTATCAAAATAAAGTACACACCCCACCAAGCAAATCATTTGTTGGGGTGTGTACTGTAGCGTTTACATAATTATTGGCCACAGTTTAGCATACTTATTGTTGCGATTTGAAGTTGTTACATGAATTCGAATTTTAAGGATGTTTCTATGTTATTACTCATGACTGTACCTATCCCCCCCCCCCAACCCGAAAGGCTTCGCGGAACAAACTTTGAGTATAGCTGGCCTAGGTGTTCCATGCCACTTGTCTAAAGACTAACCGCTTTGTTGAATGTGATTGCAGCAGCTCTCAAGGCAGCGGCATGAACCACTGGGCGTCGTTGTCCGACAGCGGCGGCAGCGGGCACGCGGCGGCGCGCGCGCCCTCGCCGCAGAGCCCGGCGCGGCGCGTGCGCAGCCGAAGCCTCAGGTACGAACGACAGCAGGTCAATGGTAACACTTGCGATTTCAACTCTTATTGCGGGTCTCCTGCGATGTGTTACCGTGCGAAACATGTTTCGGTAACCGATTTTACAAAGGAAAATTGTTACGCCACGTTTTTGGCACATTTGTGAACTACAACTTAGCTTGTCGCAATTATGCCATGTATTGTACATTGCAAAATAGTATTCATCCTAATAAAGATTGTGTACATAGCTTTTTTTTTTATAAAAATGATTAAATTGTAAGATATTATTTTTTCAAGATTGGCGGCGCTAGTTGGCTCATGTAAGGACCTTAATGGCTTAATTTAAATTAAATGTTTGCCCATCTGTAAGTTTTCCTAACCAATAAAAATAAAATATTTTATATAGTTCCCCGTCGCGTTCGCCCGGCGGCGCTGGGTCCGGGTCGGAGGGGTCCAAGGAGGACGCGGTGACGGCCATGTCGTCATTGTTCGCGTCCAGGTTCCCCGCTGCGCAGCGAGCCATGGACGACAAGTGAGTGATTGCATATCCAAAGTCAAAATCAAATTTCTTTATTGCAAGTAAGCACGTTGTGTACATTTTTGCACGTCAAAATATTTTTGAATTTACATTTACACCACTTTGCAAGGAAAAGCTGCCAACGCTGAGGAGAAAAAGTGGCAAAAAACCTCTCAGCAGCACATCTTTTAAAATAATATAATAATACACAATTTCTTAATAACTAGGTATTACACAACTATTACTATTGTTAGTAATCTAGACTTTGTCCCTCATGCGGAACCGGCAACACACGCCATGCATGTTCATCGTTTAAATAGTCATCTATTCTGTAATACGCCTTCTTAACAAGTGTTCCTTTAATGAAGTTGTTTAAATTTCCTCTCTGTCAACGTCGTCACACTTTCTGGCAACTTGTTATAAAAGCGAATACAGTGCCCCATGAAGGATGTACGATCCAGCGACAATACCGTGATTGGACAAGGTCTTATGCTCCCACTTCACTTGGCTGTTCGTATTCGCTATTGGATGTTTGTCGTATTTGTCAAATACTTGACTGTACATACAAATAAGACGAATATTTTGCCAAGCATACCAACCACACATGTCAATTATGTCAAATACGCCGAATAGCCAAGTGAATTGACACCATTACATGTGATTATATTTATTGTATAAGTAGATACAATAAATTCAAAAACAGTAACTACTCCAGCCCCCTTACAATGAACTCTTATAGCAGGATTACTTCAATAATACTTTGTTACTTCATACAATGACGACCTTAATAAGCTTACTTTAAGGTCGTCATTGTACGATATAACAAAGTATTATTGAAGTAATCCTGCTATAAGCGTAAGAGTAAATAACCTTACTTGCTAATATGGGAGGCTATATAAGTAAAAAATTATTTAGAATTAAGTATTTGAGAAAACTGTTTGTCTCCAAATAAAACAAAAAAAAATAAAAAAGAGTAAGGGGGCTGAACTGAATAAAATCATTTTTCTGCCAGCCATGAATACACCGCAGATTTAAATGTCTTAATCGGATATGTCTTGAAATGGTCAGGAAAATGATTAAAAATACTCTGATTCCGCCATCATTTAGGATTTTTTATTTGTTTGATTTTCTATTTACATGAATACTCTAAATAACTTGACATTGGCAAAATTATCTCTTGAATACATTGATCTCCTATAAACAACTAGATACACAGTCAACCTTCTAAAAATGTCCGAGCGCAAAGAAGGTCCAAACGGATGAATGCACCCTCATTTGCTTTATTGGACATTATTTGGACGTTAACAATGGACCCTTATTCGTTTTTCAATTGTTTTAGTAAGACCTTTGTGTATCTAGCTGTTTATAGGAGTTCAATGCTTCAATAAGAGTAGAACCCATGCAAATAAAAATAGAATAGAAATTAATGGAGTTGTCTAGGTGGCTCTTACAAAATATGTTTTACAGTGTCAAGGAGTTCAGTGACCGTCATCAGTGTGTATAACATTTGTACGCCTCTTAACAGGCTGAATACCATGCCTTTTTTATATTAAATTGTATAACATCTCGTATTATGTGTATTCTAACAAATAAATGTATTGATTGATTGATTGATTAAAAATTCTTACCGTTGTGTGGCGACATGATTTTATTTTTATTTTATTTATACATTTTCAGGTTAAGATCTCTAATAGAAGAAGTGACTGAATTGGATAAGAAACCAGATCGACCGCCCATTGAGAGATTCGTGCAGAGACAGGTAATACATTAATCTACAATGTGGGATGTTTTTATTGTATATAGAGCTCGGTGGGTCAATGGTTGGGTTAATGGACTTGCGATACGGAGGTCCCAGGTTCGATTCCCAGCCAGGGCAGCCAAGTACCAATGGGTTTCACTCAATATCGATCACCGAACTACTGAGACGCTGTTATTAATAAACCTAGTTAAACTTCACTTTAAATCGTGTTGTTATCCCTTTCACACTTCGTTAAGATAGAAAAGTAGGGTTAAACAGTGGCGTAATTTTAAATAACAGCCATTGTGTTCTTAGTATTAGTATTTTAAAATAAACATACCCTTTAAGTATGTATAAAGCGATGAAGATTTTCGGTGGGCTCGGCGTGGCCTGTGGTGGCTCAGTTGGTAAGAGCGTGTCACGGAATGACAGGGTCGCAGGTTCAAGTCCTGCCCACGGCAAGAATTTTTTCATCATGTTCTAATTTATTCACCGAGCATGGATAATGCGTAATTCAAATTCTGAGAAAATAAACATAGTTTGTATATCTTGTAAATGCATGTCTGAAATGTCTATGTATTTATATTATTATTATGTAATTAGTTAAGTCAGCTTAATTAGTTTCTATGTAACATTATGTCATAGTGAGATTGGTAAGGGCCTAGGCTAAACTTTATAGTTATAAGTTAACTCTAATTATCGAATATTTTTTGTGTCTATTGTCTGTTATGTAAATAAGTAAATTGTAACAATTCAACATAATAAAGTCGTGTTAAAATTGTTATCCGTCAGGTGTTGGAGATGGCTCGCGACTGCTTACACAAGTCCGAGTCCAAGCAGGTGACGAGCAGCTACTTCTACGACATGGCAGACAGTCTGGACAGGCTGCTGGCAGAAGTAAGTCATGTTCTGCGATTCGAAACTAGAAGCCGCCAGTCATTGCGGTCCTGTACTGACTCATACCGCCTGCAGTCGGCACAGATCCCTCTCCACCTCGTCCCTCCATCGATATACAAGGTGTCCAAAAAGGGTATTTGCACCAATAAATCGTGGTTATCAGGGTAGATGGCAAACAAAAATATAATTCAATTCAAATATCTTTATTTCGGACTATTTGGTCCATATGTTGTTAGTAATACAATACTTTTATCTATGGTAAGTAAATATATATATATATAAGTATTAAATATGTGGCTCCCACACTCGTGCTACCTGGCTACGTGAAGGCGTATCCAGTGCCTCTGCATGGGGCAGTCCCACCGCTCGCCGACCACGCTCAGGATGCTGTTGCAGGATAATGTCATACGTGGAATTTATTGGAAATTTATTGTAACGGATGGTTCTTTTGAAAATAGCGGGAAACGACAGTTGCGAAATTATTTGATCATTTTCCTTTTAATGTCTACAGTGGTTATTTTGTGTTTAATATCACGTCAGAAAATGTTCGCGAATGACCGTATGGTGAAATTGTTGGATAATTTGAGCAAGATCTGAAGTTTCAAGCTTTCAAGAGTCCCGCTACGAGCTCGGGAGTGAACGTGACTGTCGAGCTGCTTCGTCCAGGGTGACGACGCTACGGCGACTCTGGAGGAAGATAGAAGATTATGATATATTGTAAATTCTGCAAATGACGAACTGTCAGGTCCGTTAATAAAATAAATAAAAAATTGCAATGGATTCGTATACCAGAGCACAGCGCGCATTTTGCGTTAAAAGTTAGAAAGGGACCAGTGGCTTTAACCATGGATTACCGTGAAGTCACGTTTATGGCTAACAGGTTTTGGTCGCTAAATTACACTAGAAGAATAAAAAAAGGTTATTTTAGTATGAAAAACGTTGACTCGAATCACAGAGGTTACATAATCTTCTTGCAGACGCGAGAGAAATCAGCCGAAGCGGGTAACCAAGTAGCGCCTTTGGTGACCCGCCTGATTCTCGCCATGGCGCGGCCGGCTCGTCTGCTCGAGTGTCTCGAGTTCGATCCGGAGCGGTTCTACAGGCTGCTGGAGGCGGCCGAGGGACACGCGAGGCAATCGCAGGTATTGAGACAACTGCTTGTGTTATTGGGAATATGGGGGCAACTACATGTGTTTTTGGGGATATGGGGGCAACTCCATGTGTTATTGGGGAGACGTTGGCAACTATCCATTCAACTGATTGTGTCATGGGCGATATGGGGGCAACTACACGTGTTAGTGGGGATATGGGGGCAACTAAATGTGTTACTAGGGAGACGGTGGCAACTATCCATTCAATTGATTGTATCATGGGCGATATGGGGGCAACTACATGTGTTATTGGGGATATGGGGGCAACTACATGTGTTATTGGGGAGACGTTGGCAACTATCCATTCAATTGATTGTATCATGGGCGATATGGGGGCAACTACATGTGTTATTGGGGATATAGGGGCAACTACATGTGTTATTGGGGAGACGTTGGCAACTATCCATTCAATTGATTGTATCATGGGCGATATGGGGGCAACTACATGTGTTATTGGGGATATGGAGGCTTCTAGAAGCGAGAGACCGTAGTATGTGTGGAGTGGAGTGTAACTGTGTGACAGGATAAATAATGAATTGATCAGAAAGTGGTTTGGACTAGACGTGTAGTAAATTGGATTGAAAAGAGAGTTTGGCCGCTAGAGCGGACGAATGAAAGAAAATAGATTGAGCGAATGTTGGGGCAAAATAATACTAAAGTACCTAAATATTGTTGTCAGGGTATATCGACGGACATCCCTCAGTACATAATACACAAGCTGGGCTTGTCACGGGATCCGCTGGCGGAGCTACACGCGCCGCCGCCGCCGCCCCCGCCGCAGAACATCTCTCCTTCCAAGTGAGTGCTAGAATCGAGAATTAGCGTCTTCTTACTAGTCACAGACCACTTACCCAATAGACATGAAATCGGTACAAATTTGCAAGCGAAACATTCTGTCAACGATGAGCGCATAGAGACGAAGCGGGGGACAGGGGTGCCGTATTAAAGAGATGCGTCCATGTCGATAATATCTCTCGGTGACACGTGTCGCGAAGCAATGTTGCGTTCATGTGCGGACAGACACGGGCGCCCTCCTGTTACAGGTCTATATAGATAGACCTGTTAATAGTGTTGTGCTTTAGCAATTCGACATTTATTGATATCAGAATATCGTTATTCTTTTAAAAGGTTTTTAATACTTTTTGTAACTAAGTTTTTAAATTATTTTACATAACTAAAAAAAGAAAGGGGCTGTGGTTCAGTTGCGAGTACGCGTAGAAAACAATCGTACAAGTTAAGCATTTTGGGCGAGGTCGGCACGTGGATCGGTGACTGCTAGGGACATTTTCGTCATAAGGCCTCGTAGCACACGTTCGCTCGACAGCAGTCGTCAGGACATGTTATTAGGCCTACGGGCGGCCTCAACAACTCTGAGCATAGGTTTGGACACTGATACACACGAATATAAAGGAGTGTGGATGTTTATGTGACTTGTTTTTCCAGAACGCGAGGCCGCCAGTCGCCGCCGGGCTCGCATGGCAACGCGAACGGCGCGCCGCCCACCGAAAGCGACTACCAAGTCATCAAACTCATATCCAACGGCGCATATGGGGCTGTGTACCTCGTCAAACACAAACAGACGAGACAGAGGTCAGTCTATAAGGCAACTACATGTGTTATTGGGGATATGTGGGCAACTACATCTGTTATTGGGGATATGGGGGCAACTATATGTGTTATTGGGGATATGGGGGCAACTACATGTGTTATTGGGGGTATGGGGCAACTACATGTGTTTTTGGGGATATGGGGGCAACTACATGTGTTATTGGAAATATGGAGGCAACTACATGTGTTATTGGGGCTTAAAATATACGAACGAAATCTGATAGTTATATTGTGTTTCAGGTACGCAATGAAGAAAATCAGCAAAAACAATCTAATACTCAGGAACCAAGTGGAACAGGCGTTTGCTGAAAGGGACATACTCAGTTTTGCGGATAACCCGTTCGTGGTAAGTTTCTTTTGGTATTTTCCCACCCTATATAAACAGATATAATTACGAAGACCTATCTTTTCAGGTAACTATGTACTGTTCGTTCGAAACGAAGCGGAATCTCTGCCTCATATTAGAATTCGTCGAAGGCGGTGACTGCGCCACGCTACTGTTAAACGGTCCTCTGCCTCCGGACATGGCGAGGCACTACTTCGCCGAGGCGGTCTTAGCCGTCGAGTACTTACACTCCTACGGCATTGTACACAGAGATCTCAAACCCGATAAGTGAGTAATGCTACTCTTAAGTACTGCTAGTTACTCTTAAGTACTACTAGTTACTCTTAAGTACTGCTAGTTACTCTTAAGTACAGCTAGGTACTCTTAAGTACTGCTAGTTACTCTTAAGTACTGCTAATTACTCTTAAGTACTGCTAGTTACTTCTAAATACCGCTGGCTATTCTTAGGCCCGTATTAATAGTCTGAGCTCGAACCCGCCCTCAAGAGCGAATTCAGCTGATACACTCTCAAGACGTGATCACTATCTCAAGTGTGTTTTATTAATAAACCAATCTTGAGGGTGTATCACGTGATGTCTTTCTCAAGTCGCGGTTCGACTGCAATCAGCAAATATGTTCTCAAGTGTGAGTTTGACAGTTCTCTTGAGAAATGAGTTTTGTTTATTAATACCGCGTTACTCGCGTGATACCCGATTCTTAAACGCGCACCTAAGATACGTTTATTAATAGCAACGCCATCTTGAGGTCGTTCTCTAGATTGACTTTTGTGCTGAGAGTGATTTATTAATACAGGCCTAAAGTACTTCTAGTTGCTCGTAAGTACTACTACTCACAAGTACTGCTAGTTACTATTAAGTACTGATACGCACAAGTACTGCTAGTTACTCTTAAGCACTGCTAGTTACTCTTAAGTACTGCTAGTTACTCTTAAGTACTGCTAGTTACTCTTAAGTACTGCTAGTTACTCTTAAGTACTGCTAGTTACTCTTAAGTACTGCTAATTACTCTTAAGTACTGCTAGTTACTTCTAAATACCGCTGGCTATTCTTAGGCCCGTATTAATAGTCTGAGCTCAAACCCGCCCTCAAGAGCGAATTCAGCTGATACACTCTCAAGACGTGATCACCATCTCAAGTGTGTTTTATTAATAAACCAATCTTGAGGGTGTATCACGTGATGTCTTTCTCAAGTCGCGGTTCGACTGCAATCAGCAAATACGTTCTCAAGTGTGAGTTTGACAGTTCTCTTGAGAACTACGGCGTTACTCGCGTGATACCCGATTCCTAAACGCGCACCTAAGTTACGTTTATTAATAGGAACGCCATCTTGAGGTCGTTCTCTAGATTGACTTTTGTGTTGAGAGTGATTTATTAATACAGGCCTAAAGTACTTCTAGTTGCTCGTAAGTACTGCTACTCACAAGTACTGCTAGTTACTCTTAACTACTGATACACACAAGTATTGCTAGTTACTCTTAAGTACTGATACACACAAGTACTGCTAGTTACTCTTTAGTACTGCTAGTTACTCTTAGATACAATAAGCTGCTCTTACATGCAACAAACTCTCTTAGATACAATAATCTTCTCTTAGATACAACAAACTACCGTCGAACATGTTACTCAATATTTGAATTGTTTGTTACAGCTTGCTCATCACCGCAACTGGCCATATAAAGCTGACTGACTTTGGACTCAGCAAGATGGGTCTCATGTCATGTAAGTCTAACCGTATTTACCACGACTATATAATTTTTTCTTTTTTTCTTTTTCAATAACATTTATATTAAAAATTTATATAATTATAAGTCAATTAATATTCTATTAAATTAAAATAAATTTAAATAATTAATTTTAATTAATAATTATATATATATAAATTAAATATTTAATAAGGTAACATCAATAGAAGAAGTTGCTAAAATTACTCCAGTTAATCCTCCTACAGTAAATAAAAATACAAATCCTAATCTTCATAAAATAGATGGTCTATAATTAATTTGAGTTCCGCATATGGGAGGTCCCTGGTTCGAATCCCGGTCGTGATGAAATTTTTTCTTCATTTATCATTTCGATTTTCGTTTCACATAGCGCATATGCAAGAAAATATTAAAAGATATAAATATGTTTAATACACATTGTATAGAAGAATATTATTTTGTATGCCACGGCACGTTTCTGCCACGCTCAATGTTTGTAGATATAACTTGAGATGCCATTTATTCGGCTACTATTCGGCCACTCTTTTTGGTATTCGGTATTCGGCCGAATAATGCGTGCTATTCGACCGAATACCAAATCATGATAACAAGACGGCTTAGTCGCAAACTCGCCCACAAAATAACTGGTCTGCGGGCGAGTTTCCCTTTTGTAAATTTTCACGTAGTAAACTGGCCCACATGCTTTAATGATACTGGGCGAGTTGCTTACGGGCGAAAATTACAATAGTAAAGTCGCCCACATGTTGGATTCTATAACTTTTGATAGACACACCGTTGCCAAAATGACAAGAACCGTCAAGAATGACAGGAACTGTCAAAAATGGCAAGAACTGTCAAAAATTACAAGAACTGTCAAAAATTACAAGAACTGCCCAAAAATGACAAGAACTGTCAAAAATGACAAGAACTGCCAAACATGACAAGAACTACACGCCATATTACTCAAGATTATATGTGTTCATTACCGAATTACAATACCTTAGTAAGTAGAATTGATCAGTGGTAAGTTGTGATGGATAAAAACAAGCTTTTCAGCATTTGTCGGTAGCAAACGATTACGCTTTTGATCGTAAATGATACCAGTTTCAGAAAATAACCTCTATACACGCTACTCCCAGGAGACGAAAGATAAACTTTAGCAAAATACATTGCCACATTTCAATGGAGCTTTGCCCCACCCACAAAACTACGTGACCATTTAAACTGTACCTATCATTTTGTTGGGGACTTATTACAGGTTTCATATTGCATAATCATATTCCGTATCATTTTCTACTACTCTCGCAACTCCTATAGAAGAATAACAAAAACAATGAATAAATCGCTTCGATTCCTTACTATTTCCTGAATTAAGCTTCGAAGCTTTTTAGCTTTCGAATCGCAACTTGTACAAAACTTTATTTTAAACCAATAATTTTAATAAAAAACGGAGTTATTTTTACATTTATTCGTTATCTTGTACAACTTGCGGTTGATGGTGGGGCAGAATCTGGCATTGTCATTTCGAGAGGTTTTGGTATTGTTTTTCATATGCTGATCACCACTTGTTTAAACGCTCGACAAGTATGTATTTTGTGCCGAATATTCGGCGCTTCGGCCGACAGCGTCGTTGAATATTCGGTATTCGGCAAAATCACTATTCGTGGTAACTCTAATATAAACGGATCTTAATTCTTACATTATTGTTACTCAGTGGCGACTAACCTGTACGAGGAGTACGCTGACCGCGAGGCGCGCCAGTTCTCTGATAAGCAGGTGTGCGGGACGCCAGAGTACATTGCGCCGGAGGTCATACTCAGGCAGGTGCGTGCGCTTTAAGTCTCTAGTAATAAGGTCGAGATTATATAAACAGAGTGGGAGCTTAGGCCTGTTGGAACCTGTGCGAGGCCAGTTCTCTTTATGTGTGCGGGACGCCCGAGTACATTGCGCCGGAGGTCATACTCAGGCAGGTGCGTGCGCTTTAAGCCTCTAGTAATAAGATCGAGATTCACAGACAGTTTTGATGGTGTTCCCAGCTCACGACGTCAGGCAGTTGCATTTAGTAATTTGTCTATTTTTCAATACACAATACATATCATAATTGCGACAAGCTAAGTTCTACGAGTAGTTGTCAATGCCAAAAACATATTTTTTCATAGGGTATAAAAAATAATCAAAAGGGGATAGTCTTTTTGCAGTCGGGTTTTTCGTTTTTTGAAATATTTTCTGCTTGTTGGACGTCAAAATTGTCGTCTTATGATTCTTGAATGTGTTTGGTATTGTGTCACACGGTCAATGTCAATTTCTGTTCAGTGGTTTACAAAATATGACACTTGATTTGAGCTTCGGTTTTTTTTCCGTGTGGTTTAGTGACCAAACCGTAGGCCTCTGACGTAGCTTAAAGCCAATGATACACTAGGGGACAAATGTCCTACGACATGTATCGGCGACATGTCAAGCGAAGCCGGCCGATTTCGCCTGACATATCTGGCGACATCGCGCGACTTATGTATTCACCCGACGTCCCTGGCGACCTGTGTCGCGCGATGTTGCCAGACATGTCGCGCGAAGTCCGGCAACGTCGCGCTACTTCACCCGACGTCCCTGGCGACACGTGTCGCAGGACATTTGTCCCCTAATGTATCCTTGGCTTAACGACTGCTGTCATACGCAAAAGAGTCGCGTCCCTGATGCGACGGGTTCTCGGCAGCCCTAACAGCATCCTTCAGGCATTGCGGATACCATGGACAGTCCTCTGAGACACTGGGTACACTGACATGTCCCGGGGTCTCAGAGTCGGACCTAAGTCGCATGTCATAGCGCGTAATACACCTCGTGTAAACACTAACATAGTTTTAAGTACTTACTAACACTTATATCGTCTTTGTGACTGCAATAAATCGTTTGAATTTAAATGAAAACCGGGACCAACTGCTTAACGTGCTTTCCGAGGCACGGAGGGGCTCAGATGAAAGTATCACTAGCGGTCACCAATCCAGGTACTGACATCGTCGGTCTGACGGTCGCGCACCGCACCTCGCCGCTAATGGCCATGCCCACTCGACTCAACGCACTGCTGGCAGCAGCGCCGCATTGCGACCTGTTCGCCGACCCGCTGTACAAAGTGCTGCGTGAATGTTTGTTGTTATGTGAGAGTGATGAATGAATGAATGCGGCTGGATTTCTGTATTGTGTTGTGATAGTGACATTTTGGATTGTTTATTGTTATTGACATTTTTCATTATTGTATTGACATTTGCATTATTTTTATTCTTATTAACATTTTCATTATTGTTATCCTGTAAATTAATTTAATAATATGACTAAGACAAATTATGAAATGTATAGTGCATTAGTTTAAGACTGTAATGCTAGACATTTAAATGAAATAATAAATAAATAAATAAATAAATAAATAATCGTCCAGCGTTGCTTAACTTGTACGATCGTTTTCAACGTGTACTCGCAACTGGACTGCGAGCCCCTCTTACTACTAGAGTACGACTCTTAATATTACGACCTCTACTAATTAGTGTAGTCGGATTAATGGCGTAATGGATCATTAGTGGTCCCGGATAGTCTACGGATCCTTTAGTGGATGTTACGGATCATTAGTGGTCACGGGTCATTAATCCGATCATTAGTGGTCACTAGTCCATTAATCCGTAGATAGTACCGTAACTAGTACAGTCGAAGACAGAGATAAGTATACAGGGGGCCTCAATAAGGTTGGGTTTTCTCAATTACTACTGAACCGATTTTAATAAAAAAATTACAGTACATAGTTTTAACTTTGATCTATCTAACAGTGGAATAATTATTGCAATCGGTAAAGTAGTTTTTGAGAAAATCTCATCTTTAGAAACTCTACTGTACACCTTTCTCTGTCTTCGACCGTACCGTAGATCGGTACCGTAATCCCGGTCGTACTAGGTTACTGGACTACGACTCTTAATACTGGACTGGACTACGAGCTTCTGTGTAATCGTGTTGTTTTCTTGTGCTCAGGGTTACGGGAAGCCCGTGGACTGGTGGTCGATGGGCATCATCCTGTACGAGTTCCTGGTGGGCTGCGTGCCGTTCTTCGGGGACACGCCGGAGGAACTGTTCGCTCACACTGTCAACGGTAAGTGGTATTTTATTTATTTATTTTATTAATAGACTCATTAGGTGAAATTTTATTTTAAAAAAAATATAATAATTATGATTTAATAAAATTATAAATAAACTAGAATTAGATACCCTATTATAAAATTTAAGTATTAAAAATAAAAGTAATAAAATAGTTAATAATTATTTATTGAAACTTAAATAATTTGGCGGTATTTTAGTTCATTGAGAGGAATCTGTTTAAAATTGGTAATCCACGAATAAATTTACTTAATTTATAAATTTTGTATATCTACATTTCATACATTGTTCGCTCACACGCCATCTATGTGTACTATTGTAGTGAACTACGTGTTAAAATTGATATTAGCGAATTGTATTAGGCATGGAGAGGGGGCGCTGATGTCCGTAAGACAGGCTTGCCTAGTGCCGATTTTAGCGCACACTCAATTATGTAACCTATATTTTTTATGCACATTAAAACTATTTGAATGTACAGAATATTCAAGATATCATTGTCTTCTCTTTCTCCAGAGGAGTCGCCCGCCGTAGAGTCGTCACTCTGGACGAAGCAGCTCGACAGTCACGTTCACTCCCGAGCTCGTGATAATATAATAAGCTTGAAACTTCAGATCTTGCATGAATTATCCATAAGATAAGATAAATATTCTTTATTGCAAAGTAAAAGGAATTACACAAAGAAATATGCTAATACAGTTAGTATCACAATTGGCGGTCTTATCGCTTAAAGCGATCTCTTCCAGACAACCTTTGTTTATATACCATATTGGGTTTCCTATTAAAATAAGATAAAATTCCCTATTGTTCGTATAGATGACATCGAATGGCCGTCCGAGGAGGACTTTCCGATAGCCGTGGAGGCTCGCGCCATCATCACCGAGCTGCTGGCGCGGAACCCCCGAGACCGGCTCGGCACGGGCGGCACGCACCAGGTCAAGGTACGCAAACCGATCGTTTCTAGACTGTCATAAGACCGATATTGATATATGGGTTTGATATTGATATACAGGGTGTAACGTAAAGGGTATATGAAGCCGAAGGGAGGGTGTTCAGTATCGGCAACTGAACAACTTTTGTTCTACGACTTTTCGATATTCGCGAATTTATTTTTTGTCTTTTCATACATTTCGTACCGGTCAGCTGATTGATTTGTATGAGACATAAATTTATTTTTATTTTTTATTCGAAAAGTCGTAGAACAAAAGTTGTTCAGTTACCGATACTGAACACCCTCCCTTCGGCTTCATATACCCTTTACGTTACACCCTGTATATCAATGGTAACACTTGTAGTACGATTTCAACTCTTATGACCCAGATAATAAGAACGGTACAAAGTGTTCAGTACAGCTTTCGATTTTACTTGATAACACACGAGCGTTTTTTCTGCCGTCGAACGCTGACGCCATATTGCAAGAACTCGTTATAATCTTCTATGAGATAGATAGTTCTGCCAAAGTTTCGCTAAGTGGCTCTAATTACACCAAGTACCTGTCAGTTGGCTACAACTAACTACGAGCTACGGATAGATGTCGCTGTTATGATTTTTTAACTAAGTATTGTATGAACTTGTAATGACTAATGATCAGATGGTGCTAGTTGTCTCTATTTAGCAAACCCATCGACATTATAAGCATGAAAAATTCTTGTTACAGTTTTACTTATGATTTTAGCCCGGTGCGCAAAACTTTGCAAATATTCGCAAATGCGATGGTCATTGACTGCTTTTTGTGACGTCGTAGTTATAGATTTTGTACAAAGCTTTCAACGATAGGTAAAACTTAAGATGCTCAAATGACAGTAACATGTTATGTTATTTTGTGTACGGCCAACAGCGGATCAATGGTAACACTTGCAGTACGATTTCAACTCTCACATCGCAGATATTAAGAACGGTCCAAGGTCCAAAGTGTAACACTTGATCTGCTTTGCTGTGCACTGACTACATGTATCACTGTTCCACTTGTTACTGTATGCACGCTGTCCGCTACGAGACGGCCACTAGCCCAGTGTAGTAGGACAGAACTTGTATCATACAAATTCATATTTTAATTGTTATGTTCTTTGTTATATGTGTGCTGTCTTTAATAAAATAAAATATTTTTTATTTTTATTTATTTATTTTTATGTTTTGTTATGGTTTTTTCCATAGGTTGCAGATAACTTTACAAAGGTTCGTTTAGGTAAAACTTTCGTATGCTGCGTGCTACATCCATTTGATATTACGCCATGTTAACAATAATATGCGATTCGATAGCTTACAGGCAACGTTATAGAACTGAAATGCAGCAACAACGTGCACATATGTTCTTAAATACGCTGTCTCGTTCATAAATTATTTAATAGGTGCTGGTATATCTCAACAATTAAGTTAATACATGCTTCAATATTCCTTTTACACACACTCGTAAAAGGTTCAATTTCAATTTAACACATTAATGACAATATTAATAAAAGTATACTTAAATTGCCGTTAGTAATTCTTGAAAAATTATTTCATTAAGTGATTCCCTGAGCGATGTGACAAACGCGGCTATTTTCTAAAAGCACGCTCGTCTGTTTTTATTTGTCAAAGAACACCGATTATGTATAAAATACTGTGTTAAATGGACGCAAGGCAATTTAATTATTCCCTCGCTAACCAGTGATTTAACAGAGGGTGGTCTCAGCACAGAATAGATATGAATATTTTCGTGAGTTTGTTTTACCTCGCCCGGGGCATACCTTTTCAGTGAAATCCGCCATCACTTTGGAATGGCGGATTGATTTTTTATTCGTTTTCTATTTACATGAATACTCTAAATGACTTGACATTGGCGAAATTATCTCTTGATTAGGAGTAGAAACCATTAAAATAAAAATAAAATAGAATAGGTATGAATGGAAGGGTGGAGGCCTTTGTCGAGCAATGGGACAGCATAAGCTATTTAAAAAAACAGTGATTCTATTAGGATTTTTATTATTATAACATAATCCACTTTGTACTAAGCTCAGTCGCTCTTAGCTCAGCAGCCAGTCGCTGCTTTTTCGGGGCTAGATTTTGTCGCAATTCCAACGTCAAAAGTCCAACACAAAAATGTAATTCGTGTCGAGGTTTTTATTCACCCTTTTAGTAAATTATCTTGAAAATCCGCGAAAAAATCATTGCATGACGACCTGGCGTTACGGGGTACCATAATGGAAATCCAGTGTCCTAAGTCCTAACCACAGCGGCAGCATCGAGCGTTTAAAAAACGTCCATGTACTGTGGAACACAGAGAAAGGTGTACAGGAGAGTTTTTAGGATTGAGATTGTCTCAAAAACTATATGACCTATTTCAATAATTCTTTCACTGTTTGATAGATAAACATTAAAACTATGTACTGTAAAAGAATTATTAAATTCGGTCCAGTAGTTTTTGAGAAAATCTCAACCTTATTTAGGCCCCCTGTAGACTTATCTCTGTACATTTCTAATTGTTTTGTTTCCGTTCCATAGGAGCACGTTTACTTCTACGGGTTGGATTGGAACAACTTACTGAGAAGAAAAGCCGAGTTCATACCGCAACTGGAGAATGATGAGGACACTAGTTATTTTGATAGTAAGTACTTTTCGACTTCAAATTCGCCTCCAAGATTCAAAAATGTAGATATGTGTACCTATGCCAGGACCTCGCCAGGGGGGGGGGGGGGGGGGGGGGGGGTGCAGTGATTACGACGTTATGACTTTACAGGTTTCATATTGCATAATCATAATCAGTAGGAGTTGCGAGAGTAGTATAAAATGATAACAAAGACAATGAATCTTCCTTTGCTGGATGTGTCATTTACTAGTACCAAATACAGGAAAAACGCATTCTTATTACGTAGTAGTGATAGTTACAATAAGATGTATGCAAATCATAAACTGGATCTATACGACACGAGCGCAGCGACCGTGAGACGCAGGACTTCTTCAACGACAGTTATTATTAAAGTATTTTTTAGATTCATATAACATAAGTACCTGTTTAAGTCATTTTTATTTTTTAAATTCTTGAGACACATCTTGCTATCTATATGTGGTGTCTTGTAATTGGCTTTGTGTAAATTTTTAAGATGTTACATGTTTGTAGATGTAAGTTAAATATTTGTAGCCTCCCAAATAAATAAAATCTATAGGTGGAGATTTGTAATTAGCTTCTAGACATTATTAAGTAACCTAAAGTTATTGTAGCTGTAAATCTTCCTTAAAATAAATAAAATAAAACAAATAATTCGCTTCGATTTCTTACTATTTTCTGAATTCTTAATTAAGCTGTTTTTTTTCGACTCGCTTGATGTACAAAACTTAATTTTAAACCAATAATTTTAATAAAAAACGGAGATATTTTTACATTTTTTCGTTATCTTGTTCATCATACCTTGATAGTGGGGCATAATCTGGCATTGTCATGTACCGATTTCATGTCTATTGGGTAAGTGGTCTGTGGGGTCATCCAATGTTTAAGTGTTTATCCAAAATCAAGAAATAAAGTTTGGTGAACTCTGACATAAACCTTCATAAGCTATCTCCCGTTGTGTCCAGGCCGTTGCGACCGCTACAACCACAGCGAGGTGGACACGGACGAGGCGGCCGAGCCCGAGCACGCCGAGGAGGCGGGCCTGTTCGCCGCGTTCAGCAGCACGTCGCCGCAGTGGAGGCGGCACTACCGCGCGCCGCTGGGAGAACACGACTCCAGGGTAAGACCGCGTCTCTTTACCTACAGGTGTTGGAATTACATTAATAGGTTTAGAGGCGGCTGCAGGTGGCTGTATTACACTGACAAATAGAGTTGGAGGCGGCACTACTGCGCGCGTTGAGTCGTGTCCACTCCAGGGTAAGTCCGCGTCTCTTTAGACCAGAGGTTCTTAAACTTGCTTCACTATGAAAATTAATTATTTTTCAGCGCCCCCATTTTATTACTTTACCACAGTTTAAAAACCACGATGACATTTATTACTTTAATAAATTTAAATTGTGCTATATTGACAAACTGGTCTAGAGTTTAAACTTACATTCTAAAATAATTCTGGAGCCCTTACCGCCCCCTCTACGCCTCCAGCGCCAACAAGTGGGTGTTATTGGTGCCGGTTTCATATGCACTATGCGAAACGAAAATCTAAATGAAATTTTTCCCTGATTCCAACCAGGAACCTCGCCTTGAGTTATTGCACAATTACTGGATAGATGTCGCTACCGTCCCTAAGACTAATATGCATAAGAAATTCGACGACCTGAGTACGACATCACGGTGGTTTTGTTGGAATAGAGCGTGCCACGGAATGGCGAGGTTCTTGGTTAGAAACCCGGTTGTGATGGAAATTTTTTCAATTTATCATTTATTTATGTATTGTCTCCAGAGTACGGACAGTTGGCCCGGCACGCCCGACAGCGCGGGACCGCCCACCACTCCCACCGCGCCGCAACACCATCACCCCAAGTGTCCGGCAAGTATTTAGTTATTTTATTAATGGACTCGACAGTTCGTCATTTGGCATTTTTTTTCGTGTGGTTTAGTGACCAAACCTATTTGCCAGAGTTATTCAAGCCGCTCGTAGGCCTCTGACGTGGCCTAACGACTGCTGCCGAGCGACAACAACCGGGACCAACTGCTTAACGTGCGCCCCGAGGCACGGAGGGGCTCAGATGAAAGTGTCACTAGCGGTCAGCCCATCCAGGTCACCTCGCACAACGTTGCTTAACTTGTACGATCGTTTTCAACGTGTACTCGCAACTGGACTACGACCCCTCGTCAATGCCAATGTCATCTTACAGTATATTCAAAATATCATAGTCTTCTCTTTCTCCAGAGGAGTCGCCGTAGCGTCGTCTATGTAGGAATATTTTTGAGGACAGTTTTTATTTCATTTTACGTCCAATATAAATACATGTACACAACTTTGCAGGGTGTGCAACGCTGAGGAGAAAAAGTGGCAAAAAACTTTCAGTAGCACATCTTTTAAAATGATTAGTTTGCTATAACATTATCATCTCAGATGATTGGCGGCGGCGCATCAACGGCCGAGTCCTCTCAAACGGACTCCGACGACGTATCGCCTGCCGCGCGACGCCGCGCCGCCTTGCGCCACCAGCCGCAGCTCGCCCCGCACCCAGCGCTCTCTGCCTCGGCGACCGGCTCGCTCGCACTCGTGCCCAGGATGTGAGTACTGCGGACCAGCCCTAATACCCTTCTAAAAATGATTAAATTGTAAGAGTAGAGTCACCTTTATTAGATATTTATAAAATTAGGTAAAATTAAGGTACCCATTTTTTTCTTTTATTAAAATAACGTCGTTTTCATTATTTAAAAGTCAAGTTAAGATTGTGAAAATTAAAAAGGGCGTAAGTGACGATGACGTCACATTACTGAAATAGTGTCGTTCCAATATCGGTGAATACCCATGTTTCGGACGTTTTCGGTATTTGTAAGAGTGTGTTCATTGACATTTTTCTTGTGGACTCGCCAAATATGATTCTGACTTCCTAGAAAGCATTGAAAAAGTGTTACAAACAAAAAT
The DNA here is from genome assembly GCA_963506565.1 of Tachystola acroxantha. Taxonomy (NCBI): domain Eukaryota; kingdom Metazoa; phylum Arthropoda; class Insecta; order Lepidoptera; family Oecophoridae; genus Tachystola; species Tachystola acroxantha. The sequence goes on from OY735893.1 coordinate 7,833,771, forward strand.
ACAATGTATTACTTAGCTGTATGGGTTAGATTCCCTTTGCCTACTACGTCAGAGAGCCACAGTACTTCCCGAATGCCTAATTTTACAGAAAAGGTTTTTTTTCTCGGAATTCAACGTATTCAGAGAGACAGAATCTTGAAATGGTATTTTTCTTTTAGAATGTTAATAATTTTTAGACCTTTTCAATTCAATATTAATACGCCTTATCAATAAAAATCTATAATAAACTAACCCTAAAATTTCAAAACAAAACTAATAATAAACTATTCATAAAAACTTTGAAGCAAATGATAATGAACAAGTGTTACATAACCTACCTACCTCTTATTATAAGTGTATACATTGCAGAATTTTTAGAGGATGATTTCAAATAGTACAATGTCGAGCTGCCTTCCCATATTGCTGTGCCCGACATGTATTGGGAACTTTTACTTGTGTTATGTACAGTCGAAGACAGAGATAAGTATACAGGGTGCCTCAATAAGGTTGAGATTTTCTCAAAAACTACTGGACCGAATTTAATAATTCTTTTTCAGTTACATAGTTTTCACTTTTATCTCTCCAACAGTGAAATAATTTTTGCAATAGGTCAAGTAGTTTTTGAGAAAATCTCAACCTTAAAAGTCTCCTGTACACCTTTCTCTGTGTTCCACCGTACCTAATTCAAATTCAAAAGATTTATTGCAGTCACAAAGACTATATAAGTGTTAGTAAGTACTTAAGACTATGTCAGTGTTTACACGAGGTGTATTACGCGCTATGACATGCGACTTAGGCCCGACTCAGAGGCCCCGGGACATGTAAGTGTACCCAGTGTCTCAGAGGACTGTCCATGGTATCCGCAATGCCTGAAGGATGCTGTTAGGGCTGCCGCGAACCCGTCGCATCAGGGACGCGACTCTTTTGCGTATGAGGCTTCCGCAAACATCGCTGACGTGCTCCAGCATCGCGACAGCCCCATCACCACCCTGAACGCATTGTTATATTGTACACGCAGGGCATTATATGACTTTTTGGTGTAGTTAACCCATAGACACGTGTGTCATATGCAATAAATGAATTATTTCCTCTTATTATTAGGGCCGACATTCCCAAGAAAGAGAACAAGAGCGTCGACAACGTGGACCGGCCTGAGAAGACGAAGCCGATCGCTCTGGTGGCGCCGAAGTCTATGCGCCGCTCCGCAAGTACCTCGGGGTTGTCGCTGGTCATACATCCAGGTAACGTTTCTTCTTCTTCTGCCTCAAGGGTCATCCCTTCTGGTCATTTTTCTCCAGGACGGTCTGTCCTGGGTCATTTGTAGTGTGATGTTGTGGTCCTTCAAGTTTTGTGTTTATTGGGGACATCCATGTGAGACGGGGTCTGCCGCGACCTCTGGGCTGCGTGCTTATGTCGAACACTTTTCACGTCATGTGTTCAGGTGGTGGTGTTGTGGTGGTGGTTCTGCAGCTGGGTAGGTACAACTTCGAGAAAGAGAGTGACAGGAGAATTCAGCTGGGCTGGGCAGCGTTTGGGAAGCTACGTCATATCTTCTCGTCTTCAATACCACAATGCCTAAAAACTAAGGTCTTCAACCAGTGCGTCCTGCCAGTGATGACCTACGGAGCCGAAACGTGGACATTGACGGTGAGACTGGCCCACAGGTTCAAGGTCGCTCAGCGAGCTATGGAAAGAGCTATGCTTGGAATTTCTCTGTTAGATAGAATAAGAAACGAGTATATCCGCCAGAAGACAAAAGTGGTTGACATTGTTCATAGAATCAGTAAACTGAAGTGGCAGTGGGCTGGTCACATCTGTCGTAGAACCGATAACCGATGGGGTAGACGAGTTCTCGAATGGAGGTCACGAACGGGTAAACGTAGTGTGGGACGCCCCCCGCCCAGATGGAGGGATGACCTTCGCAAAATGGCTGGCAGGGACTGGATGCAGAGGGCCGAGAGTAGGGTTGATTGGCGCGCTTTGGGAGAGGCCTACGTCCAGCAGTGGACTGATACGGGCTGATGAGGATGTTCAGGTGGTCGTCGCATGACATGAGACCACCTGAGTCGGCTCTCCAACAACTTTTCTGGGATGGGCTTCACCTTAAAACTGCCACGGATGTGTACATTTCTGACGTGATCCAGCCTTGTTACACCACCTGCCCACCTCAGCATTCTCATTTCTGCGCAGTGCAGTCGTAATCCAAGTAACGTTTGCCTTTTGATATTGGCAGATTAGGCAGTGTTTGTCATTTGCCAATGAATGTGGAAATGCAAATATAGGTCTAGACAGACAGACAGACAGACGGGCAAGACGGACGGACAAAGTGATCCTATAAGGGTTCCTTTATTCCGTTTGAAGAACGGAACCCTAAAAATGAACGCGGAACGGTCACAGGTTCAAGTACAAAAAATATTTCATTATTTAGTAGTAAGGTGTTTGACTCAATTTTTTTATTGCATCGATCAACTCTCATGCTCCTGCTGAAGAGAACTGTGAAGTCAATTTTGCGATATCTCAACTAATACCGAAGATATTAAGCGGTTAAGTCAACTGGTGGGGGGATGCTCCATCTCTTTTTAGCAAAACGGTCTTTAGTAGGAAGTTTGTATGGCGCTCCGTCAGTATGACGTCAGAACAACAATATGGCGTGTTGTTCTGTCTCATTCTAACACAACTTTTCTAAATGCCTGTAGTTACTTAATTTTTCTACTAATTTCAATTTTAATTTCACAGTTGACCATGAATTTGTGTCGATTTCAAAGTCCATTTTTTATTGCAAGTAAGCACGTTGTGTGAATTTACAATTACACCACTTTGCAAGGAAAAGGTGCCAACGCTAAGGGGAAAAGTGGCAAAAAACTCTCAGAAGCACATCTATTAATTTTCGATACTTGTCATAATTAAGGAAGTTTAAGGCTGTTATTCATAAACATGTTATGTTAATATATATCTTCAATTTAAAGTTACGTCACCGTTTAGCCACCCTGTCCCTTTCTATGTTAACGTTTTTTACCGAAGTGTGAAAGGGATAGCAACACGATTTAAAGGAAGTGAGGTTTAATTAGGTTTGTGAATAACAGCATACATGATTACGTAACGACGCCACCGAGCTCTCATGTACTTAAAAAGTAATCTAACGTTGGTTCTCGGAAACGACGGTTGCGAAATTATTTGATAATTTTCCTTTTAATGTCTACAGGGGCTATTTTGTGTTTAATATCACGTTAAATTAATCAGAAAATGTTGGCGAATGACAGTACCGTGAATTTATTGGATTATTTATACAAGATCTGAAGTTTCAAGCTTTTATCAAGAGTTCCCGCTACAAGCTCGGGAGTGGACTGTCGAGCTGCTTCGTCCAGAGTGATGACGCTACGGCGACTCCTCTGGATGAAGACATGAAGACGCGACTACCCAGGGTGAAGACGCTACTGCGACTCCCCTGGAGGAAAATAGAAGACTATTGAATATATTGAATTTTCTGGAACATGACATTGGCAAATGACGAACTGTCGAGTCCATTAATAAAATAAATAAATAATCTAACGTTTATGGTGACAGCTGACGACAGCACACTGAGCGGCGGCGCGGCGTCCCCGTGCGCCGGCAACACGTCGTCGACCAACTCGTCGCGCGACTCGTCGCCGTGCAGAGACCCGCCGTCGCCCTTCGCGCTCGCTAACCACTCGTAAGTTATCAGAAGGAAGTTAGGAATGTTTTGGGTATCCATCTGCAGTGACTGCGGTGGTTAACAAGAGTCCATGAAACGCTTGTTTGCTAAGCGAATGTGGCTTCTGGGGATAGCCCACAGAACACTTACCCAATAGATATGAAATCGGTACAAATGACAATGCCAGATTCTGCCTCACCATCAACCGCAAGTTGTACAAGATAACGAATAAATGTAAAAGTATGTACCTTTTTTATTAGAATTATTGGTTTAAATTAAAGTAATGTACAGGTTGCGATTCGAAAAAAACAGTTCAATTAAGAATTCAGGAAATGGTAAGAAATCGTAGCGATTTATTCATTGTTTTTGCTATTCTTCTATAGGAGTTGCGAGAGTAGTAGAAAATGATACTGATTATGATTATGCAATATGAAACCTGTAATAAGTTCCCAACAAAATGATAGATACAGCTTTAAATGGTCACGTAGTTTTGTAGGTGGGGCAAAGCTCCATAGAAATGTGGCAATGTCTTTTGCAAGCGAAAAATTCTGTCAACGATGAGCGCATAGAGACGAGGGGTGCCGTATTAAAGACATGCGTCCATGTCGATAATATATCTAGATATATTTTAATGTAACCTAGGTTACACGTGTCGCGACGTAATTTTACACTCATGTGCGGACAGACACGGGCTGTCCTGTTACAGTTCTATGGGGTAAGTGGTATGTGCAGAAGCCGAGCCTTAGGTGGACACATAATGCCACCCGAGGATATTAAAACTCTCTCACCCAAGTGCATCATACGATTCCTGAAGAACGTTGGCCTTGGGAGCGAGATATAAGAACTCGGTGCGCGGCCACAATAGACCTTTGAGGTCGCAGTGACCCTTGGGCTTGTACCAACACCGTGATATCAAAAAAATTACCCTATTATGTGTTGTTCCAGCCTGATCCAGTCGTCGAAGCCCCCGATAGTGGTGCGCCGCGGGCCGCGCGGCTTCGGCTTCACGATACACACGGTCCGCGTGTACTACGGCGACACAGACTACTACACTATGCACCATTTGGTCTCGGTAAGTGAATGGGGCCGTGGGACGGGGTTCTTCGGGAGTATTGCGTCGAAACTCCCATTATTATGGTGACACCAACTGCTGCTCCATGCACCATTTGGTCTCGGTGAGTCGCGGGGGCCATGCGACCGGGTTCTTGAGGAGTATTGAGTTGAAGCTCCCATTATTACCAGATTCAGAGAACATTTTGAACTTACTACAAAAATTCTACGATACCATTTTGACAGTTGTAAGAGCGAACTAACATTGAGCTGGCGCTCAGAATTGTTTCTAATATTCGACCTGACGTCTAAAGCCAAGTAGCATTTTGGTCTTGGTGAGTCGCTTGGACCTGATCCAGTCGTCGAAGCCCTCGATAGTGGTGCGCCGCGGTCCGCGTGTACTGCGGCGATACCGACTACTACACCATGAACCATTTGGTCTCGTTGAGTCGCGGGGGCCGTGGGACCCGGGTTCTTGAGGAGTATTGCGTCGAAGCTCCCATTGTTTTGGTGACACCAACTACTGCTCCATGCACTATTTTGGTCTCGGTGAGTCGCGAGGGCCGTGGGGCGGGGTGCTTCGAAGATCCAATGTCGAGGACGGGGTTCTTGGGGAGTATTGAGTCGAAGGTCCCATTATTATGTTGATACTGAGGTCGAGATTCATCGAGATTTCTTTTCTTTTCTCATGTGGTTTAGTGACCAAACCTATTTGTCAAAGTTATTCAGGCCGCCCGTAGCCCTTTGACGTGGTCTAACGACTGCTGTCAAGCGACAACAACCGGGACCAACTACTTAAAGGTGCTCCCTCACCGGGAGCATTCGCGTGTAATGTAACGTTGCAGATTCGACTTTGAGCATTACATTACAATACTACCTCCCTGACTGACTCTGTTTTTCTCCCTCACTGATGTAATGCTCGAATCTGTAACGTTACATTACACGCGAATGCTCCCGGTGAGGGAGCACCTTAACGTGCACTCCGAGGCACGAGATGAAAGTGTCACTAGCAGTCACCCATCTCGGTCCTGACCTCGCCCAACGTTGCTTAACTTGTACGATCGTTTTCAACGTGTACTCGCAACTGGACTACGAGCCCCTTGTATATAAATAATATGAATACTACCTTGTATGTTGTTAGGCTGTGAGCGAGCAGGGCGCGGCGTGGGCGGCCGGTCTGCGCGCCGGAGACCTCATCACACAGCTCAACGGAGAGTCCGTGCAGGGACTGCTGCACACACAGGTGAGGCGCATTAGTAAATTCAAATTCTTTATTATGCTTGCCACATGGTATATAAGATGTTACATGTCAAATGTTCCTGCATGTGGCACCCCGTGGGGGCACCGCAACAATAGACAGTAATAAGGTTAAACATCAGCTCTGCATACAGATGATTGCCTGTGCAGATTGTGAGTGCCTGATATATTGTGAGATGATGGATGATAGGCTGCCCATTTATTACCATACAGGCTTAATAAACGACGAGCGACTCAGGGAATCCGCGTCGTTCTTGAGAAAGACCGTCGAAATCGGTCTAATTGCAGACTTCAACAATATAAGGGACATATGTATGCAATTAAATAAATTGAAATTGAAGGGAGTGATATCCGTTTATATATAATAATTTGGTTTTCACTGTCGAAAATAAACTTTATGACAATTTAGTTAGAGGGGTAATAGGAATTTTGGACATTTTGCTCCTTGGACATTATGTGCCTTGGACATTTTGCGAGCGTTGGTCATTTTGCGCTTTGGACATTATGCACCTGAACAAAACTGAAACTGTCATTTGGCCAAACGGTTCATTCTAAATTGGAACGTAACACCGAATCGTCGGATTGGTTGTGGTTTGGAAGCGATGTTTATAAGAAAGTTAAGTTGGATATTTGATACGCAAACTATATACATGTGAATGTCTCTGCTTAGGTTCTGAGGCTGTTGCTTGCCGCGCCGCACGCGACGCTGCGGGCAACGCCGTTGGATCAGACAACCATACAGGTAAGTTGGTTGTTTTATATATTATAATATCATTATCATTATCTTTTTTTTTTTTTTTTTTTGTTGTTGCCCTGGAGAAATACATAATGTATACCACCCGTCCGGGGGAACGGGTGATTATGTTGGACTCGCACCAACTAAAACTCCTGGGGTGTTCCGCCTCCGCCACCATGGACAGGACCACGGGTACATATCATTATCTTGCCTATCCTAACCTACGGTGCACAGACATGGTCATTGACTAAAGATCAGACGTCCAAACTCAAGGTCTACCAACGCGCAATGGAACGCAGCATATTGGGCGTGAGGAGAACGGACCGTGTCTGAAACACAACCCTGCGATCGATAACTGGCGTAGCAGACGTGGCCCGCAAAGCAGCCACATTGAAGTAGCATTGTGCGGGCCCCGTGTGCCGCATGCAGTCGGACCGATGGGCCCGGACTGGCACAGAATGGGTGCCATGGGATGGTCGCCGGCGTCGGGGCAGACCTCGGCGTAGGTGGAGAGACGATATCGTTAGATACAGGGATGGGTGGCTGGAAGAGGCTCAGGACAGGGATGGATGGAAGAGGAGGGGGAGACCTTTGCCCAGCAGTGCGACGATTTATAGGTTTACCAAAAAATGAGAATAAAATTATTTAATCACAAAGATTGGAAATGACATTGCCACATTTCAATTGAACTTTGCCCCACCTACAAAACTACGAGCTAGCGAGAGTAGTAGAAAATGATAACAAAAACAGTGAATAATTCGCTTCGATTTCTTACTATTTTCTGAATTCTTAATTAAGCTGTTTTTTGGACTCGTTTGATGAACAAAACTTTATTTTAAACCTAAAATTATAATAAAAAATATTTAAAATTTTTAATAAGAAACGGAGATATTTTTACATTTATTCGTTATCTTGTTCATAGTACCTTGATAGTGGGGCAGAATCTGGCATTGTGGATTGTTTTTGGTGAACTTTTAACGCCATGTTTATTTACATTAATGGAAAATTGAATTGCGACTGACTATAAGGCTGTTATTCATAAACGTGACTTAAAGTTACGCCACCGTTTAGCCCCCCTGTCCCTTTCTATCTTAACCTTTTTTAACAAAGTGTGAAAGGGATAGCAACACGATTTAAAGGAAGTGAGGTTTAACTAAGTTTATGAATAACAGCATAAATGAAAGCATAAATGAATATGTGTGTCGTCACAGGCTGGCGGCAGGCGACGCACGGGCGGCGGGCGACGCGCGTCCGCTCCGCCGCGGCCGCGCCCGCGTAGAAGGTGCTCGCTGTTCCGACGTATCTCAACCAAGCGAGCCTCGCAGGAGATGCAACAGGTAATATACCCTTTCCATTCGATTACTCCTGCGAGTATGGGCGCCAACTGTAAAGATACGTTTGTAATTATCTCTCTATGTTGTGTTAGATGGTGTCTGCCGGTAGCGGCGACTGTCCCTCGTCCCCCGCCTCGTCGTCCCCCGCCGCAGACAGCCCGCTGCACACTACTACGCACTATCAGAGGTAACTAACCCTCTTACTTATAAAAAAACACTAATCAAGCACTGAGCAACATATTAACTAATCATTATTTAAACTCTTAATAAGTGATTAACCTTTTTTTTATACTTATAAACGTTATTTAAGCAATGATTAGCTAATCGTCATTTTAAACACCAAAAAATATTTAGGTACGTACATACAATAGGATTCCAAATATATCACTTTTATTACATAAAAGTAGAAGATGACTGTAAAAAATGAAATTCAATTTAAAATTAAAATATATTTCTCCGTATTTTCCCACGCGTCAAAAACACTAGTCGGCCATTTTCGCCAGATCCGTGACGTCACTCTGGTTTTTTAGGGATGTTCGATCTTATGTGGGTTTTGGTAGATACAATGAATTATTATTAATAATTCAAATTTTAATGACATGTAAATTGAATATTTACCAAATAAATGGATATGAATACATTTGATGGCTATAGGTAGATTTAACCAGGTATTACGATGATAATCTATGTGTATACTTATCTGTCTTCGACTGTATGTTTCTTCCACGAGAAAATAGCCGATAGTTACTCGCCAGTGGACGTGGACATTGACGGTGAGACTGGCCCACAAGTTCAAAGTCGCTCAGTGAGCTATGGAAAGAGCTATGCTCTGAAAACGAGTATATCCGCCAGAAGACAAAAGTGGTTGACATTGTTCATAGAATCAGTAAACTGAAGTGGCAGTGGGCTGGTCACATCTGTCGTAGAACCGATAACCGATGGGGTAGACGAGTTCTCGAATGGAGGCCACGAACGGGTAAACGTAGTGTGAGACGCCCCCCGACCAGATGGAGGGATGACCTTCGCAAGTTGGCAGGCAGAGACTGGATGCAGAGGGCCGAGAGTAGGGTTGAGTGGCGCGCTTTAGGAGAGGCCTACGTCCAGCAGTGGACTGATACGGGCTGATGATGATGACTCGCCATTGGTGGTCGACTTATCCGTTGAATATAATAATTTGTAGTAATTGCTAACTCTAGTCGTATATTCTAAAATATCTAATGTGTTTGTATTATGCAGGCCGTCGTCCCTGCACGGTCTGAAGCACAAGCTCGCTGGCGGCGCGGGCGAGGTGCGGCGCGCGTCGCTGCAGCACATGCCGCTGTCGCCGCTCGCGCGCACGCCGTCGCCCTCGCCGCAGCCGCAGCCGGCGTCGCCCACAGCCAGGTGAACTACGCATAATTGTCTATATATAAAATAATAATAAAATATAAAAAGCCTTCATTGACTCTACAAACATAAATTTTAAGTAGACATGAGCCTGATATGAGCCAACTAGCGCCGCCAATCTTGAAAAAATAATATCTTCAAATTTAATCAATTTTATTAAAAAAGCTATTTACAAAATGTTTATTACGATAAATACTATATTTTAAATGCTTATTTATAACGTGATTCAATTTCGGTAAGTTGCAGTTCGCATAATTGCGAAAAACGGCCGTTTTTGGCACATTTGTGAACTACAACTTAGCTTGTCGCAATTATGCCATGTATTGTATATTGAAAAATAGTATTCATCCTAATAAATCCTTTTTTAATAAAATTGATTAAATTGGAAGATATTATTTTTTCAAGATTGGCGGCGCTAGTTGGCTCATATCAGGCTCTTAAGTTAACATTTTATAGCAATTTTGTCTTTTGACTATAGTCTGTTTCAAAGGCATACGAAACGTAATGACATTGCGGCGGTTGGGGATTTTTAGACCAGCCCAATCTCACCAGCAGACAGGGTAGGTAGGTTTTATTTTAACGTGTTTCATTCATGCAAAAAATTTCATAATAGGTATACCTATTAAATATATGAATTATAGCAGGAAGGCTTCTGCTGCATCTATACCGCAGCCCAAATCAAGTGTCTTATTATGTAAACAAAAACTGCTCTACCCTACTAACATTTTATATTGTTCTGTGATTATTGCATAGTTATTTTCACATTATTAGATCGGATCACTTTATTTTCACAATGACGAACAGGTTCGATCAATCAGTTCCTTCAGTGTTACATCACAACAGGTAATTAGACGATCATATTTGTTTACAAAATTGATTTGGGCTGCAATATAGTTTAATTTCGATGATATCTAACAATCATCATTTGTACTGTCTGTGTTATGTGAATGTGACCATCATTGTGATGTATTCAATTGGCATGTGGGACTTGTGGTGTCATTGTTACCATGGTTACGCAATACATACCTTTCATTGGGGAATGTTGGCAAAATCATCTCGGAATCATTGTCTTGTAATTGTTTCCATAATTTTCATACAGAGCGTTCCAAGAGATTATATTATAAACAATACACGATGTACTGTGGCTGTGACGTCATACTGATGTAGCGACATACTAAAGACCGTTTTGCTAAAAAGAGATGGAGCATCCCCCCACCACTTGACTTAACCGCTTAATATCTTCGGTATTTTGGTTCTCTTGAAAATGCCGTGAAACGACGGTTGCGGAATTATTTGATAATTTTCCTTTTAATGTCTACAGTGGTTATTTTGTTTTTAATATCACGTTAAATTAATCAGAAAATGTTCGCGAATGACAGTATGGTGAATTTATTGGATAATTCATGCAAGATCTGAAGTTTCAAGCAATTATCAAGAGTCCCACTTCGAGCTCGGGAGTGAACGTGACTGTCGAACTGCTTCGTCCAGAGTGCTGACGCTACGGCGACTCCTCTGGATGAAGACAAGAAGACGCGGATTTCCAGGGTGATGACGCCACGGCGACTCCCCTGGGGAAAAAAAGACACTGATTTTAGAACATGATGAAAAAATTCTTGCCGTGGGCAGGATTTGAACCTGCGACCTTGTCATTCCGTGACACGCTCTTACCAACTGAGCCACCACAGGCCACGCCACGCCTACCGAAAATCTCATCGCTTTATACATACTTAAATTCTGAGACATTGATATCTTGAATATTCTGTACATGACATTGTCAAATGACAAAGTGTCGAGCCCATTAATAAAATAAATAAATGAATCTTCGGTATTAATTCAGATATCAATGAGCTGATTTCACAGTTCTCTTCAGCAAGAATATGAGAATTGATTGATGCAATATATTTTTTTGTCAAATACTTTATTCATTTTAAAATCTTGTAACGCTCTTCCATACCCTATCATCATGTGACTAACATTCCCCCGCACCGACGCCAGCCGCTGCGAGGCGCGCAGCCCGTCCCCGCTAGCGGCGCGCGAGTGCGGCGGCCGGCGGGCGTGGGCGCGACGCGACCCGGCCTCGCCGCTGCTCAGGCGAGCTTTGTCACCGGACAGGTATGGGGGATTGCAGCTATATGTTGGCATTAGTGTCCGACTGAAACTTGATTTTAGGGCCGAAACCGAATTTAGGGCCAAAAAGGAAACCGAAACTTCCATATAAGGTAATTTTTTCGTGGAAAAAATAAATAGGTAGTTATAATCAGTCGGTTTTTATTTATAAATCACATATTAAACATTTCAGTCTCTGATATTTGAAGTAATCCTTAAGCACTTCATATTATCACTCCCTTATTTCAAATAAATTATTTACGCTTTTAATATTATAACGTTATATGCTTATTATAGGCTCTCGAACTCAGTTTCGTTTTCGGCCGTAGTTTCCGGATGGCAGCCGAAACCGAAACTAAGCCGAAACCCGTTATTTGGCCGAAACTAGGCCGAAACCGAAAGTTCGGTCGGACACTAGTTGTCATCTGTTTAGTTTATGGTGTATTCACGCTGAAATTGACATAATATTAGCGTGAAAAAGCTTTTGGTGATCACGATACGTATCATGATAAATATTGATGTGTATCGCCAATGGACTCGCCGGACAGATATTGTGTTTTGCTTTTATATGTTGGCATTACTCTTATACATGTGATCTATTCATAATTCATTTATTCATTGCTTTATTGTAGTTTAGTTTTAACAACGGACTCATCGCACAGGTATGGTGGCTTGCATTTACGTGTTGACAATATTCATTAAACAACTTAATTATAGTCCGTTAACGTCGTGCTTGCCGCGCCCACGGGGTACAGGCATGGCGGGGGCGAGGGAATACAGGAACGGTAATACTGACGAAGACAGAGATAAGTATATAGGGGCCTCAATAAGGTTGAGATTTTCTCAAAAACTACTGAACCGAATTTAATAATTCTTTTACAGTTAAATAGCTTTAACTTTTATCTATCAAACAGTGAAATAATTATTGCAATAGGTCAAGTAGTTTTTGAGAAAATCTCATCCTTAAAAACTCTCCTGTACACCTTTCTCTGTGTTCCACCGTACCATTGGTCATGTTGCGCGCCAGCTGGCAACGTCGCGCGTTGTTTTGCAACGTTGCCGATCTTGTTGAGCATCAATTGTTGCCTAGTGGATATGTGGCGTGAGAGTAAATAAAATAATAATAATATAAAAAGCCTTTATGGTCCTTATTATATTATCCAAAAATTAGAGCATGCGTACTACAATTTTGTATCGTTTAGTCATTCGTTTGGTTTATAAGTATGTCAAATTTAATCTTTATTTACATAAAATTAATATACAGGGTGTAACTGAAAGGGTATATGAAGCCGAAGGGAGGGTGTTCAGTATAACGGTAACTGAACAACTTTTGTTCTACGACTTTTCGAATAAAAAAATAAAAACAAATTTCATACAAATCGAGCAGCTGACCGGTACGAAATGTATGAAAAAACTAAAAATAACTTCGCGAAAATCGATGTTCAGTTACCGATACTGAACACCCTCCCTTCGGCTTCATATACCCTTTCCGTTACACCCTGTATATCATTTCATTTAGAGAGTAAATAGACATACTTCTTAGTCTATAAACTAAAACGCAACCACCGACCGTCACACCTTTGTCTTCCAGCCAAAAATCCTACAAGCAGAGCCGGAAATTTAAAGACATCACCACTTGCAGACTGCACCCTCGCTCCGCCGAGTCTAAGTGCTCCATCTCGCCGCTGTGCTGCGGCGGCGTGGGCGTCACCGTGAGCGGCGCGCCCGCGCGGCGAGCCGTCGTGTGGCGCGCGCCCGCGCCGCAGGCACCGCCCACGCCGCCGCCCGCAGACAAGGACGAGCTGCTGCCCAGGATAGCGGAGGAGAAGGACTCCCCTACGCATCATGCCAGGAACTTGCCCAATAGGTGAGTTGCGTGGCTTGGTCAGACAGGATAGGAGAGCGCAGCAAAGCAAACATGTCGGATAGAACAGCGGTCGATCTGATCCTAGGTACGTTCTAAAACAGATAAGTGTATAGGCCAGTCATTAAGGTTGAATTCTCCTCGAAAACTACCTATAAGGTTATTTTACAGTGACATTTAGTTTCTTTTGGCTTGGTCAGTGCAATTGACGCGCAGCGAATCGAGCATAGGTCAGAAAGAACAGCAGATGACGGCCGGTCTGATACTACGGTACGTTCTAACACAGATAGGTGTATAGGACAGTTATTAAGGTTGAATTTTTCTCGAAAATTACCTTTAACATTCTTTTACAATGACATTTAGTTTTATTTTGACTTGATCAGTGGGAGCGATCGCTAATCAATAGGCGGACGAGGCGCAATGCCAGGCACGTGCCGTTTGGTAGGTACCTACATATAGTGAGTTACTACCGCCTCTTATGTTTTCGAGTTGAAAAAAATAATCAAAAATTTGAGTTTTTATTTTTAAGTTTACCTCGATAAATGAATACTACAGATGGCAAATCACTGTGCCACGGGAAAGCAAACACTAAAATTTCACATTGTATACTTAATGTACGAAACCACAACATCGATAAGTATTTTTAATAAATCTATTGTGGATAATTACTAATTAGTCAATTACCCACAGAACCCCATCGAAACAAACGATGCCGAGCATCTTCACGTCGTCCCCGAAGACCAACATCGACAAATGTCACTTCGACGCGTCGACATCGTTCGCGTCGCTGTCGCTGTCCGACGAGTCGTTCGCAGCAGACACGTCGGCGGACACGTCCAACTTGGACACGTCGAGAGACGTGTTGGGTAAGATAGTTACTAATTATCATTTTATTAGTTTCCTAAACATGTGCTACTGAGAGAGAGTTTTTTGCCACTTTTTCTCCTCAGCGTTGGCACCTTTTCCTTGCAAAGTGGTGTAAATGTAAATTCAAAAATATGTTGACGTGCAAAAATGTACACAACGTGCTTACTTGCAATAAAGAGATTTGACTTTGACTTTGAATTGCATTTTCTGTGAAATGGCCCACTGTGCACGATTAAACACTAAAAAACTTTATTGACGACCACTACAATCGTTTTAGATCACTCAAACTCAAAACTAATGAAATCAATGCCAAAAAAATGGTTTTAAGTGCAAAATAAAGTTTGGGTTCAATTCCGTGCCGGTGAGTATATTTATTGCATTCCAGAAATTATAATGTTGAATTATTATTATTGTAAATACTTTTGAGTAATTAAGACTGTTGACGCTAATTATTGTATTTTCTCTTTAGTCACAGACTCAGACAGCAGATCGAGCCTAGAAACAACGGCAACAACACTCGAGGACAAATCAAAGACACAAAAGCTCACGACCTCACACGAAGCGACGCCCTCACCACCCACCGCCGAAACTCAGCCGAAAACAAGAAAAAAATCCGACTCCAGCCTAAAAGACGAAGACACAAAACCCAGAGACAAGAAAAAACCAGAAAAACAAGACTCAAAACCTGATCTCAAAAAGCAAGAGAAACCAGAACTTAAAAAGCAAGATTCAATAAAGAAAATTGAACCGAAACTGGAAGAAAAGGCGACGATACAAGAATTGCCGAAACAAGAAGAGAAAAAACAAGAGAGGTCTATGGAAAGGAGTGGCTCAGTGAAGAAGATTGAGAAGGCAGAAGCTAAGAAGCAAGAGAAGTTGGAGAAGCAGGAGAAGGCGGAGATTAAGAAGTTGGAGAAGATTGAAGCGAAGAAAACTGAGGCGGTGAAGAAGCATGAGGGATTGAAGAGGCAAGAGTCTATAGATGCTAATAAGGTATGTAAATATATTGATGAGTGTTTGTTGACGTCCAAACAGATTACATTCATGCCCAAACTAACATTAATACTCATTGGTAGAGGTGTAAAAGTAACGGCTCCATTCGAGAACTCCACCTATTTTTCAAATGCTTATTTATAACGTGGTTAAATGACAATGCCAGATTCTGCCCCACCATCAACCGCATGATGTACAAGATAACGAATAAGTGTAAAAATATCTCCGTTTTTTATTAAAATTATTGGTTTAAAATAAAGTTTTGTACATCAAGTGAGTCGAAAAGATACAGCTTAATTTAAATTTAATGAATTCAGAAAATAGTAAGAAATCGAAGCGAATTATTCATTGTTTTTGTTATTCTTCTATAGGAGTTGCGAGAGTAGTAGAAAATGATACTGATTATGATTTTGTAATATGAAACCTGTAATAAGTCCCCAACAAAATGATAGGTAGCTTAAATGGTCACGTAGTTTTGTAGGTGGGGCAAAGCTCCATTGAAATGTGGCACTATATTTTCGATTACTGCGCTTATCCAGCAATACAGGGTGTCCTTGAATTCACTCGACAAATTGAAACTGGGGGTTGTACTCATGATAAATATTAATTTGGTAAGGTTTTTAGTAAATCAAAACTACAAAAGAATTAAACTAATGAATTCAAATTAATCAAATAAAAGTCTATTTTAAATAAGTTATTGAGAAGAGTACTGTATCTTTGACTTAAAGTTGAGAAGAGAGTCATGGTTGATGTCAAGATCGGTTTTGATATTGATATTGAGGGTGTTGTAACTACGAACCATTCATTTTATGTTCGGTTTGTCCTTTATACGTTGTGTTCCCGTATTGTGCAGTCTCCCGACGGCGTGGACAGCGCGGAGGGTCGCGGCAAGAGCATGGTGAGCAAGCTGCTGGGCGTCATGGGGCGGAAGGGCGCGCGCGACCGAGAGGACGACGAACGCGCGGCCAGGAGACACAAGAAAAAGGTCTCAGACATTATTTTGTAAACAAATATGATCGTCTAATTACCAGCCCCTTACTATGAACTCTTCTTTCGAGCGTTGCCGTCTTTCATAATTTCCTTGCCTTGGACAACAACGCTCCTAAAGCGTCGCGTTGACGCTGCGCGAACGCTGACAGGACTTCGGCGCTATAAAAACCCTATTTTTTATTTTTTTATTGAATAAAATATTACAATATGCTTATAAGTAAAATAAGACTAAACCACAGTTAAACCCTAGATGGGTTTATCTTTGTGGTTGTTTAGAGTTCGTCTGCTAATACATAGTATATATCCGGCGATACTATTTAATCTTTATAAGTAAATAATATATTTATACATATTTATATATATAATCAGGTATATTAGTGTCATCATCATCAGTCTATTTATATTGCCCCACTGCTCGGCACAGACCTTCCCTTACATCGAGGGAACTCGGGCCATAATCCACCACGCGGGCCCACTGCGGATTGGCGGATTTCACATACCTTTGAGTTTTTTTTCTTCTAAGGCATGCAGGTTTTATCACGATGTTTTCCTTCACCGTTTCGAGACGAAAAAATCGATGATAACTCATTGGTACATGGCTGCCCTGGCTGGGAATCGAAGTTGGGACATCCGTATCGCAAGTTCATTGACCCAACCACTGAGCCACCGAGCTCTCCCGAGCACCCTAGTGTAGAGGGTCTCTAATAGCTCATTTTAATTCTAACTTATAAAATTATTTACAGAGTAACAACACACCGTGCCAATCGCAGCAGCCAAAACCGGACGCGCCGGAGAAGAGTAGTGACAGAGATACGGACGACAGGAAGGCGAGAAAGGGACGGGGCAGAGCCTCTAGCTCTTCGTCGGGAGAGAAATAAACGATAGAAGTGTGCTACGCGCGTGACGTCCTGCGTGTGGTCCTGCGCGTGGTCGTCGCGTGGTCGTCGCGTGCTCGTCGGAACACGTCCTAATACTCCTCGATGTGCCTAAGGACACTTCGGTATGTCTGAGGCTAATGGTACAGTCGAAGACAGAGATAAGTATACAGGGGGCCTCAATAAAGTTGAGATTTCCTCAAAAACTACTGGACCGTATTTTAAAGTTACACAGTTTTAACTTTTATCTATCAAACAGTGAAATAATTATTGCAATAGGTCAAGTAGTTTTTGAGAAAATCTCAACCTTAAAACTCTACTGTACACCTTTTTCTGTATTCCACCGAACCGTGGTATGCTTGAGGACACCTCGGTACGCCTAAGGACACCTCGGTACGCCTAAGGACACCTCGGTACGCCTAAGGACACCTAGGTACGCATAAAGACACCTCGGTACGCCTAATGACACCTCGGTACGCCTAAGGACACCTCGGCGTGCCGTGCATATAGTGGGCGCCGGGACTTGTGAAAAGAACATCATTTTAAATAATTATCGCGTCGCGTCGATTTGCCGGTCCGAATCGACGTTTACTTGTCTCGTGGTAATGCGGAAGCTTATAAATTGTGGGCGTGTTCATTTAGAAGTAAAAGAGAGACAGGTATACAAACATTAGTGAGATGAAATGAATAAGATATATTTTGAATTATTCGTCTTTTGTCGCTTTCTGATCGGGCGAACTATTTCGTTGACGTACAATGTAATTTTAGGGAACAGTATACTCCTGTTTCAATTTTATCAATGACCTATATGATTGATTTTTAAATGATTTTACAATTACAATATATCGTGGACACAAAGTCTTATCTAAAACCTAAACGCAAATATCGCTATTGCCTTATTGCGTAAAGAGTGAGCGGGACGCTTCGCTTAGCGACGATCATATTTAACGTACCCCACTCTGGAATCGCCACAATAGTCTGCATTCTAAACTATCTACTAGTAAAAGAATGTTAAAAATATGTCAAGTGATTTTTGAGAAAATCTCTACGACTCTTTGTTTACTTTTTGGTGAGTTTAACTGTACGGTGCAACACAGAGAAAGGTGTACAGGAGAGTGTTTAAGGTTGAGATTTTCTCAAAAACTACTTGACCTAAAGGTGCTCCCTCACCGGGAGCATTCGCGTGTAATGTAACGTTACAGATTCGAGCATTACATCAGTGAGGGAGAAAAACAGCGTCAGTCAGGGAGGTAGTATTGTAATGTAATGCTCAAAGTCGAATCTGCCACGTTACATTACACGCGAATGCTCCCGGTGAGGGAGCACCTTAATGCAAAAATTCTTTCACTGTTTGATAGATAAAAGTTAAAACTATGTAACTGTAAAATAATTATTAAATTCGGTCCAGTAGTTTTTGAGAAAATCTCAACCTTATTGAGGCCTGTATACTTATCTCTGTCTTCGACTGTAACAACGAAATTTCGTTACCTTAATTCAGGAAACCGACGAACAAACGTCTACGAAAGTTCGGTCTGAAAGCGATTTTTGAATAAAGTGTGTTCTCTTAATGGATATGTAGATATTTTAGGGATGATACGACTTACCCGCTAGCTAAGTGGCTTTCGTTAACGCTTGTAGAATAAAAAAAAATGTATGTTATTGACATTTGATATAGTCTGACCGCAAATGCTGTACCGCGCCTTCGGTGGCGGCAGACGTACGGGGGGAGGGACGCCAGTGAGTGAAAGAGAGCGGACGACTAAAACGCAGCTACCTATACCGAACCCCAAAATCAAGTGTCTTATTTTGTAAACAAATATGATCGTCTATACTCTTTCCAATCATATTCTAGATAGATCTAGTTGGACAGTTATAGTTTTGTGACCAAATCAGTAGGTATCGATAAACTAAAAAACTACTGGACAATTTTCAAAAAACCTTTCACCATTTAGAACGCTACATTATCTCTGAGTAACATAAATTACAACGCGTACAATGTCGCGGGAACACCTCTAGTTGAATATAAATATCGATATTTCAATCATAACATCACTATTTTGATTGCCATAGAATGTAACTTCATTAAAACGTTTCTTATTTATCTTACTTTAAAAATAAACTACTGCATATATGGACTCAATTTGTCTTAGATGAATATTATATGGGATCAAGGAACAAAATTAGGCAGCTGTCATATTTTTTTATACCTCGCGTTTAAAAGTTAACTTTTGCGTAACTTGACGCAGTTACATTCTAAGGGAGGTGTCATCGAGAAAATAAATGATTGTAACACTGAAGGATTGATTGAACCTATTCATCATTGTGAAAATAAAGTGATGGTTTAAAAAATGTGAATATATATGTAACAATCACAGAAAAGCTTAAAATTTATTTATTTATTTAAGCTTTTACACATTGTGTATAAAAGGCGAGCTTAATAATGCCTTGCGGCATTATCTACCAGCTGACCTTTGGGCATGCGGAGAAAGCAGAGGCAGGTGTAATAATAATCAGATAAGATAACACAATTTAAACCAAAAATAATTCTCACGTAAGGTTAAAACATACTTATTATAGATAACAAAACAACATACTTACAGATACAATATTTTTGTTTACAAAATAAGACACTGATTTAGGCTGCTTGCCGTCAAACTATAACGATGAAGCAATTCCCACGCATTTTTCTTTCTATTCTCGATAACGAAAGTCGCTTGGCTAGATGTCGTATCGAAAAGTGATTCACGAGTTTTTAAATCTGTGTTCGGTGTTGTATTAAAAAAAAATAAAGTATAAAAATAATAAAATTATACAAAAAAATATCGCTATAAGCTTCCCTAGACTGTGTTTAGAAATAGTCTTGATGTAAGGTAAAAAAAGAAGATTTTTCTTGACAATTTCGTTACTTTTTTTCTCAGAAAAATTGCTTTCCAGTATTAAAGTTGAGGCGAAAAAAAACCTGTTTTTTAATATATTTTTAAATAATAAAAAATGCGTCAAGGAATTGCCGACAAGCTTGTTTTGAGTTAATTATAAAATTGATGTAATTATTCTTATTGTTATCGAAAATGTTTTATTAATCTCATAGATAGATGCTTAATTTGAACGAAGATTTTTTGTAATTTAGTTTTAGATAATGTATTGTGATATATTTTTAACGCTTCTTAGGTTTATAAGTATTTTAACTGGTTTTTTTTGGTAGATTAACAGAGAAATGTTGCATGATAATATTTTATGACATTTTAAAACAATGAACGGTTGGTTAGATGAAGATGAGTGAAGGAAGGGTAACGAAGGAAATACACAGAGCGAATGTTGACGGAAGGGTCGGCAGAGGTAGACCGAGGAGAACGTACGGCGACCAAATTGGCGATGGCTTGAAAATGGGCCAAGTACGGTCTAATACAAACCGACGAGCATGCATGAAGAGATTGATGAATGTGAACGAGGCAAGGGTTGTGCCAGGATCGCGGTAGATGGACGTCCATCGTCTCTGCCTACCCCTGCAAAAAAACTCTCAACAGCACATCTTTTAAAATATGATAACACAATTACTTTATAACTACGTGTTACATAACTATTACTATTAGTAATCTAAACTCTATCCTTCACGCGGAACCGGCGACACACACCATGCATGTTCATCGTTCAATTTTCTCGTGTGGTTTAGTGACCAAACCTATTTGTCAAAGTTATTCAGGCCGCCCGTAGGCCTCTGACGTGGCCTAACGACTGCTGTCGAATGACAACCGGGACCAACTGCTTAACGTGCTTTCCGAGGCACGGAGGGGCTCAGATGAAAGTGTTACTAGCGGTCACCCATACAAGTGGTCTCGCCGAACGTTGATTAACTTGTCGATATCAAAGCGTACTACGAGTATTTTTGGGTATATTTAATACCAACAATAATTGTTTGAATATGGAAACGAAGAAATACAAACATTCTCTGTTAATTTGTCACTTTAGAATAACTTCACAGCTTTTTTCTTTCTTTTACACTTAATTGTTTTACTGTTTTTCTCACCACTTTCTTTATTGTTGTATTGTACATGTTTTCTTAGTTTCCTAATTAGTTTTTTTAATATTCTTATTACTTTTTAATGATTTGTGTCTTCTGAACACCTATTTTTATCTATGACATATTGTAGTTTTCTACCGTTGAACTTAAGGCGCTGACATAAGCCAACTAGCGCCGCCAATCTTAAAAAAATCATATCTTCCAATATAATTAATTTTATTAAAAAAGCTACGTTCACATTGTTTATTGCTATAAATATTATTTTTTAAATGCTTATTTGTAACGTGATTCACTGTAAGTAAGTTGTAGTTCACAAATGTGCCAGAAACGGCCGTTTTTCGCAATTATGTGTACAACTTACCTACATTGCATCACGTTACAAATAAGCATTTAAAAAATAATATTTATAGCAATAAACAATGCGAAAGTAACTTTTTTAATAAAATTGATTATATTGGAAGATATGATTTTTTAAGATTGGCGGCGCTAGTTGGCTCTAGGAAGGCTCTTAAAGTAGTTTTTGTAATAATTTCTTGTAGTAACTGGACATTCCATTTTAATTTTCAGTAGTGCCATAGTAATGAGCCTCTTTTAATAAACAAGTAAGAATATTAATAACCCTCGATGCCCTGAAATTAACTTAAACCCAGGCTAACATTAACCTGTATGACTGTTAGCGATAAACATAGTTTAAACTCTCTATTTGTCATTTTCACACTTCGTTAAAACGTTGAGTTAGAAAGGGATCGTGGCTTAACCCGTGGAATAACTTTAAACCACGCTTATGGCTAATGGCGTACGTATTCATAGAATTTTGTATTGCACTTTGATTTCTCATTTATATTTTCGGCTGAAAATTCTCTTGACTTTCAATAATTATCTTGTTAAAATCTTGTTTGTATATTTGACAGATAATGGTAGTAATTTTGTTTTGTTTTCTAATTTTGACAGGTCTAAACATACAGCCATCCTTTTCTTTTCCTAAAGAATAGTAAGTATACAGCGGCCCAAATCAAGTGTCGTATTTTGTAAACAAATATGATCGACTACCTGTTGTGATGTAACACTGAAGGATCTCATTGATGAGCCTGTGGGGCTATTACGGTTCTCAAAACGATCAAATCATACCATGTCATAGCGCGCATGACAGGGACAGTGCTATTACGTTAGTATAACGGCGTCTCTGTTCGGCGCCCTATGACACGGTATGATTTCATCGTTTTGAGAGGCCTGTTCATCTTTGGGAAAATAAAGTAATCCGATCTAATAATATATGTAACTATGCAATAATCACAGAACAGCTTAAAATGTTAGTAGGGTGGGGTCGTTTTTGTTTACAAAATAAGACACTTGATTTAGGCTTCGGTTTACATTTAGTCGCGTCATTTTAAAATGAATAATGCAGAACGGAATTGCTACCAATATGTAACTATGTAATTGATAATTTATACTTTCGATTAATCGATTCGAGGCTCATACATTTATAATTATTGTCTTCCAAACGCTAAGTTACTCTCAGTTGTTACCTAATTTTTTTATAAAATAACATTGATTCGCTATATTTCTATTTTGACCCAATAAAACATACAGCGTGATTGGAAATTCGATACATTCCTTGAAAGGGGTGATACTAGAGGTGGATTGCAACAAATTAGGCCCTATTAACGAGGGGTCGAAAATGAGAAGAAAAATTCAAACCTCGTCATTTATGACCTTTTATTTTTGAGTTAAGGGGAATTTTAGGCATGTATTTTTTAAGGTAATCTCTACTTTATCAGCTTTCAGAAAAGTATTATTTCAATGCTCAGAGAGTGCAGTTTTTTAACATCAATTTTTTTTGTGATAAAATTAAAACTACCGTAACTCAGAAACCACTCATTTTCGACCCCTCGTTAATAGGGCCTAATTGGTTGTAAACCATCTCTAAATCACCCCTTTCAAGGAATGTATCGAATTTCCAATCATTCTGTATATCTCATACATTCCACAATGAATGTTAACTAACTGAGCAATATTAATGTAATACGTATCACATATCTTTTGAATTCTAATATTTTACAACAAAAAATGTACAATGATTATATTTTTCGTAATAAATTACTTATCTATTCTTGTGTGTGCAAGAATAAATAAGTGGTCTGTTTTCTTACTTATTATTCATTGACTAATATTTCTAGAGCAGTTTGAAAACGGCTAAGTTTATTGATTTCTCTTATTTAGAACCTTTAAGGTAGTAATTGGTAGTAATTTTGACGTGCGAGTTTTAAAACTAGACTAAATCTGACATATTAAAAGTACTGCCTTCCCTTCATTGCTCTCCTATAAACAACTAGATACACAGTCTGCCTTCTAAAAATATCCGAGCGCAAAGAAGGTCCAAACGGATGAATGGACCCTCATTTGCTTTATTGGACATTATTTGGACGTTAACAATGGACCCTTATTTGGACGTTTTTTAAATTGTTTTACCTTTGTGTACCTAGTTATTTATAGGAGATCAATGCTTCCCTTTCAATACTACTAACTACGGAACTACTTTTGGAAACGTCAAATTTAGCTTGAATTTAGAAAACGGGCGCCAGAATCGCTACCATTGTTCGGTTTTGTATTTTTTTAGGAATATACTTAGTTTTGTAACAATACTCATTGGTTAATTGTAAATTAAACGCATAAAGTTATGATTTGGTCAGAGTTTGACACGATAGATTATTATCATTTATAATTATCTTGATAATCTGGTTTTGTTCTTAATTGTAATATTTTGACGTAACTTTAAAATAACTATTACGATTCATTATGTCGCCGATTCCTAATAAACTTTAAAACGATACATCTTAAATATTAAATGGAGAATTTTCGTCTTGACCGGCATTCGAACTAGTTAACCAAAGTAATTTACTAACAAACAAATTAAATTAATTAGTCACGGTATCATCATCAGCCCGTACAGTGCGCGAGGCGTAGGCTCAGGTTTGCATTTGTGTGAGTGCACACAGATAGTGTAGAGTGATATTCGGCCTGAGGCGCGACGCGTCCTACGCATTCGAATTTATACACAGCGGGACGCCACCCTGCCGCGCACGCATCGCACTTCACCTCTTGTACCGCTATCACTCACACAAATGTAAACCTGATCTTACGCCTCGCGCACTGTATCTGTCCACTGCTGGACGTAGGCTTCTCCCAAAGCGCGCCTCAACCCTACTCTCGGCCCTCTGCATCCAATCCCTGCCAGCCATCTTGCGAAGGTCATCCCTCCATCTGGTCGGCGGTCCCACACTACGTTTACCCGTTCGTGGTCTCCATTCGAGAGTCACGGTAGGTCTGTTGGAAAAGACTGCCAGAATAGCGGGTCTATATGGTTCGATTCGATTTTTTTCTCCATTTAATATGTAGATTTTGGTTTCGCATAGCGGATATACAAGAAACATTCGAATCGTATGATACATCTTGATAATTATCAATGGAAATAAACTTTTTTCATAATTTCGAACTCTGATCGTCTTGCATGGAATGACAGGGTAAAAATGTATTTCACATTTACCCAAAACGTTATACTTTTAACTTTTAAACGAATTATATTTAATTAATAATAATTTCGCGGCATTGGACGGTTTCATATTAAACGACATGGTACCGATATGACGTCGGTGGACAGAGTGGAGAATAATGTATGTCTTCTTCTCAAAGTTCCTCTTTTCATCGAAGGTTGGACAACATCATGGCAATTTTCACCCTCTGTCCGGCTGCCCGGAACAAGGAGCCGGTGCTGCAGAAACCAATCACGTAAATTCTTTAGCCAAGAGTGTCTTCTCCTGCCAACGCTCCTCTTCCCACAGATCTTGCCCTGGATTATTAATTGCAGCAGGTTATATCGTAACGAAAGTCACAGTCCCTTAGATAGGGGGCAGAGCCGTTATCCGTTTAGGAACGAGTCTACTCCATCGATTGTGTTATATGCCATTATCAGAGTAACCTATGGATTCCTGGCGCTATTACCTACTGTTTGTAGTTGACAGCTCCTTTCGCCAGTGCTTGTCTGGTAGATAGCGATAAGGTCGCCTCTGTACAATCACATATGTTGTAACAATTCGTGTAATGTAATTATATTGTACAATAAATAGTCTTTTGGTACTTTTTACAACTTTACTCCCAAAAAAAGAAAATCAAAATGGCGGCGACTCAGTCGCCGCCATTTTGATTTTCCAACTTTTCGTATTTTTCTGACTACCTGGACTATATTACCCAACGAACTTCATTTAAACGGTTTCGCTAGATAAAACTTTTTTTAAAATCTTGAGACAAATGTGACCATGCCACTACCACAATGTCAATCAATGTCGTCTAATGTGAACCGTCCCTTAATCGACCAATGAAATAACAATGAATTTTGTGTAGAATTGATTTCAGCATAATATTTATTTAGAGACTTGTCTATTTAGCCTTTTTGAAATGTATATTTTGGTTATTATTCGGTCCAAAAACTAGTTTCATTATTGCGCTTTATTTATTACGTATTAGAGAGGAGTTAAAATCGTGATTTAGTTTCGGCTAGATAGATACAGGTGAATCCATTCTTGATAAAAAAAATTACGAGTAATGTGGGGTTTTCAAAGTGACAGTTGTAAGAAATAAAACAAGTTTTTTAGTTGATAATAGATGGCGTTGCACCGAAGTGCGATATCATCGTAAAAAACAATGTCAGCTGAATAATTTATTATTATTGGTTTGTTTGTGTAATTTAAACAATACAGTACAAATTAATACTAGGTATGAAATACGAGAAGCCCAAGTCACAAGCAATAACAACGCATTTAATGTTGACATCAGATCAGTCAGTGCCATCTACCGGGGCTAGCGGTACTTTCTTTTTTAAATGTAACCTTGAAAACCCGTCATTATCAAGATTGGTGGAGTCTTTAAAAGCACAATGTACTTACGTTCACTTGATATATCCTTTCTAATACATAAGTACAGTCGGCAAGTCAAGTGTAACAGACGAGCTCTCTACGCAATGGAAATACGACTTATATTGCGATTGTTTTGTTTACTTTGAAGTTCTGTCGACTGTACATAATAATTCTTGAGCACGCGAAATATTTTGTAAGAGCATAATTTATGTATTTAATATTTGTAGCAACAGCTTCAGTAAATTAGTTCTTTAGAAATTCTAAATTGTAATTTTTTTGCAATTTAGCAGAATATTATGACCAAATAAAATGTCTGTACCGACCCTAAGCTTGCATAAGTGTTAATTAAGGAGATTCCTCAATTTTCATATTTCATACATTATTAAGTTTAATATTGAACTCCACCTACATAACTTTACTATCAAACTACATTATAATATTAACTGTCTGTCAAGTACAACGTAGATTTTTTTTGATATTTATCATTTAAAATGTGAAAATTGTATATCGCGTTATACTGTCGAAGCATACCTACGACTTATTTACCTTTGTACAAAATATTATATGATAAATACTATTTTATTAGCTGCTTGTAATTCGGTAGTTAAATTGTGTAGGTGGTTTTTACTTATTTATTTAATTTATTACATTCATTTACAAAATGAGAACTTATTGCCTTGCGGCATTTTCTACCAGCTGAGCTTTCGCCATGCTATTTGTATGAAATAGAGGAATTAGGAATCTCCTTAAATATAAACTTCACGTATTTATCTTTATGTAGCATGCCATAATTGTTCACTTAATTGCGATGTACTGCTGAAATAAATTATAATAGTTAGAGTTTAAATGTTGAATGTGATTTATAAATTAAATTAAAGAAGTGTCTATAAAATGAACGAGGGAGTATTTTCTCTAGAATTAAATGTGTATGAATTGATAATATGAATACGAAATAAAGTCAGATTAACTGTTCTTATATATTTGTTTTATTTTTATATCTCTAATCTATACATATAATAAGACTGTAAAAAGTTGTGTCTGTACATTGGATATTTTTTGAAAAGAATAATTGTAATGTGTTTTAGGAACGATACTGATGCCAAAACACCAGTTTTTGGAATTTTTGTCTGTTTGTCTGTGACTTTGTGCAAGTATCACGCCATAACTACTGAAGGGATTTTGATGGGAGTTTCACTAGGAGATAGCTGAAATATCCGGACAGCTCATAGGCTATAAGCCATGGCGGTATGTGATCTGAGAATAAAACTTTTTCTACGCAAACGAAGTTGGGGTACATCTAGGTGTTTTTATGTAAGTCTCTCTGGTGTTCAGATGTGTTTGTGCGTTTTTAAAAGGCCAGCCGGCTAGCCCCCCAGAGGGAGAGATTGTCCCTCTACGGCGTAGAGAGAGTTGGGTACTCCCTCTACGCTCTACGATCAGGAGCTTAGACAGAGAAGCCTATCTACGGTCAGGAGGGAGCCGGCTGGCCTTTTTTGTCCTGTCAAAGCCTGCGCGAACGAAATTTTTGTACTAATTTTCGATCTGACATTGACGGCTACTAAAAATTGACGCAGCGCACCCCCGTGTTTTTAAAAAATCTACTTCTTTACCATTCGTGTGACTCAGGTCGAGATTCATAGTTTCGAGCACGAGCTTAGCGTAAGCTCGCTCTTACAACTATCAAGCGTCTGTGGATTTTGACGTTTGTAAGAGCGAGTTGCCCGTTATCGCTTAAAACACAAGCCTGGAGGAAAGAAAACACCATCAGCAATTTTCAAATTTTATTCGTGTCCATTTTTGATGTTAACCAAAATACGCTATTATAAACCAGTAGCAAAGCTATTAAGTAGTAAATATTTATGAGCTATGGAGGGGCCTGCAACTGCAACATTACATCAGTGGGCTGGGTTCTATAGAACAATTTGTGCGTGAAAAAAATGTTTGATTTTTTTTTGTAAAATAAGAGACACGCAACACTAAATTATTTTTGCCTAAAACGGATGAAGCACGACTTTTATTATACAGATCTCTGGCGTTAAGAGTATCTTTATCACGATAATGCGAGTTGAGCAACAGCGCCAGTTTAGGTGTTTTGAAACATTAACAAAAAAAGACAAAAAATGTAATATTACAAAACAAAACGTTGATTGCAGTATTTAAGTGTAAACTTTAGGTTACTATTTAGGAGTATTATATAATTTTTCCACATAAATATCACCTGCATAGCTTAAAGCTTAAGAAAATAATTGTCATCTATTGGAATCTTCCAGAACCTTTTTATAACATAATTATTACAGATGGAAGGATGCATAATGGACAAGTATGTATGGAGATGGAAACATTTAACCTAATTAATAAGCTACAATTACTTAATATTGGGATATTTCAATCATTAAAACTTCAGTCATTTCGCTAACACTCCCGTTCCGATTAAATTAAGCATAAATGATCAACTATGGTCTTAAAATAACAATCAAACTAACACTTTTCTAACAGCATATTTAGAGAAAATGCAATTAAGTTAATCGAGGTTTAAAAATACCGGTTTATGGTTTCTAAAAATTATTGAGTAAGTACATAAATTATCAAGAGCCTGAGTAACTCTGACAAATAGGTTTGGTCATTAAACCACACGAGAAAAGAAAATCAAGATAAAACGGAATTTAGGCAGCCAATAAAGGTTTCCAAGTTTTCTGGTAACGAGGCTTTAAGTAGTTAAATATTATGTTATATAATAATGTTAGAAAAGTATTAATTTGTAAACATTTAATACTTTTAAAATGAGCAACAAATATATGGGGCATATGAAACAACTGCATTTATTAGGATTCTATTTTACCCTGTTTCTATGGAATGCTATAAACCCATGGAAATATTTTATTTTAAACAAAACAGTATAAAGTAATCAAACTTAACAATAACAAAGACTTGAATTAATTAGGAATATGTTTTAATCACAATATTAAAGAAAACTGTATTGATTGACAGTTTTATGTTTAATGTGCAATTAGCAAATCATTTTTTTTTAACCGTGTGAAAAAATGCGAAGTTTATTAAAAATCTGATGGTCCGAAGCACTTTTCTCTTAACCTCTTCATAATATTATTTTCATTCGGAGTAAACTTCCAATCCAAAGACTTTGGTTCACTATCGTTCTGCGATTGGGACTCGAACAAATCACGAGATTCCGTAGACATTTTGCGTTGTTTCTTTGGCTTAGGAGTTTTTATTTCGCTGCGGACATTTTTAAACGCTTGCCACGGCGGCGGCGCGCCATTTTGTTTGGGCGTCGGCGAAAAGTACGAGAAAAACGGACTAGACTGTGCGTTCTTTTCTTCAGGCATTTCTAGGAAAGAAAATGTGTAATCTGCATCAAATACCTGTTCTCTAACGACGGCAGTAACGCGACGGTTGATTTGTTTAGGAGAGTCGCCGTTCAGACTCTGCCGAGACGGAGATACTTTAGGAGTTTGGAAATCTTGCCGAGGCTTGTTACCAAGTTTAGCGTGAGATTTCCTCACAAACATTATGAAGTCGTGGTATTTTTCGACGTTACTTGCGCATTTGAAACATATTGTGTTATCATTGTCGGTTTCTTCGATCACAATGTTCAAGCAAACGAGTATTTTGTCGATCATGTTAGCTTTTCGGCAGTAACTACCGAATAGTGGCACGTTGAAATCAGTTTCTGTTAAACACAAATGACAGAATTTTCGTGAATTGTCCATTTTTTCTTTGCGAAAATAACACTTTCCAAGTCGAGCGAGAGAAAAAAGTTGCAAACTTTGGCGCCAATTTTGTTTTATTCATTTTTCAACAGGCAAAGGTCAACTTTAACCATACGGTCTACAAATAAAATGCAAGTAACCCGAAATGATTTTGCAAAGTTTTAAGGCAAAGTTAAATTATTAACGTTCTTGCAAAAATACTACACTGGACGGCTTATTTGTGTTGTGTATACTTTGCCCTTGTAAGTTTTCTACGTATTTCTTTGATTATTTTATTTGTAATTATTCTAATCAAATAATTGGATAGATAGACGATAAAAAATAATCCGAGTTTCTACTTGCCATAGACATAGGACGTAATTTGTTTAGTTTTAAATCTTATGGTGATAATTTTCGATGATCTTTTTCCCGATCTTTATCCAAAATTATTAAAATGTATTTTGCATGAAAAGCTGTAAATCATTAAATAACAATAAAATAGACTCATCAAACTTACGTATATGCCATATTGATAAAATTACTAAAATAGTTTGTCAATATTAAATAAGTTACGAATTCTTAAACAATTTATCAAGGTACCAGTACCATGATACCAAAGTGTAATCGTTTTTTTATATTGAATATTTAATGATGAATTCAATCTTGATTCCAACATTTTCAATATGTTCGAAATGTTGGTCTCAGACAATTGAAGGTGATTTTAAAATTGACAATCCTTCGGACCCTATCTATATTTGAGATTGTATTAATAATCTTACATATTTATATTTATAAATATTTAGATATTAATTAAGTAATTATAATTTTAAATGTATAAATATTACTATTCGTCATTGATCAAATGCTACTATCACAAGCCACCACACTCCTATTAAATAGACGTGATCGAATCACGTCGATAAAATATTAAATTAATACGAACCACTTGCACTAACCGCGTGTTAAGAGATAACACTGTGTTAAGGTCCACGAAGAGGAAACCAAAATGGCTTCTGCGAACTAAATGGAGTTAGGGTGACGAAACCAGTAAATCGCTAAAACACATTGCCACATTTCAATGGAGCTTTGCCCCACCTACAAAATTACGAGACCATTTAAGCTGTACCTATCATTTTGTTGGGGACTTATTACAGGTTTCATATTGCATAATCATAATCAGTATCATTTTCTACTACTCTCGCAACTCCTATAGATGAATAACAAAAACAATGAATAAATCGCTTCGATTTCTTACTATTTTCTGAATTCTTAATTAAGCTGTTTCTTTCGAATCGCAACTTCTACAAAACTTTATTTTAAACCAATAATTTTAATAAAAAACGGAGATATTTTTACATTTATTCGTTATCTTGTACAACTTGCGGTTGATGGTGGGGCAGAATCTGGCATAGTCATTTCTCTGGTTTTAGTAGCTTCAGGTACGCTGTTGAATAATTTACTGGTGGAATCAGCTGATCACTAATCGCTTTTACGAAAGATACAGCCGATTACACCTAGGGGCGCCGGCTTTTAGAAAACCTCATGGGTGCTCATTGCTCATTTGATGTCCCTTCCTTTCAAAACAAAAAGCTGATGCCATTCAAGAAGAGTTTTGAGGTTTCGTTTTGCTCGCATCGGCATCGCACATCTAAAAACTATCATTTTGATAACGGATACGACATCAGTAACTGGCAGCCGTGGCTCGCATCGGTAATTAAAAAACGCCCATCCCTAAAAGGCGATTACTGATCTGTTTCTTGATGTCTATTCTCAGGGGTGCTCGGCACCCACTGTTTATTTCTCAGGGGCGCTCGAGCCCCCGAGCACCCACGGAGTCGGCGCCCCTGATTACACCAGTAAATAACCTCAAATAGTTAATAGGTATAAGTAATCAAACAAAACCCTCGCACCTGAGCAAACTCCTAAATCTAGAGAAATTACAGATTTACTGGTTTCTTTACCCCAGCGTCATCTTGCAATACAATATTTATAATCACCGGATTAACTAACACAGTGAATTTAACCCCGAACGTTAGTGCAAGCGGCCCTAATATACAGTACAGTCGTCGTTATAAAGCGAAGCTTTTTTTCTTGATTTTTTTTAACCGATTTTATTCACGCATTTTTATTAATTTCCTACATTGATTTGCCTTTTAACCATTAATTGTGATATTGTTAAAGTATTTCAATAAGAACAGAAAGTTTAAACCTAAGGGTTGTTTAGTGATTCCTCAATTATCTTTCATACAATGTTATTACAGCCTATTTTTAATATTAAAATACTACCCCCACAATTTTATTATCAAATAAAATGCAAAAGTATACCGCAGCCCAAATCAAGTGTCTTATTTTGTAAACAAATAGGATCATCTAATTACCTGTTGTGATGTAACACTGAAGGAACTGATTGATTGAATCTGTTCATCATTGTGAAAATAAAGTGATCCGATCTAATAATGTGAAAATAACTATGCATGCAATAATCACAGAACAGCTTAAAATGTTACTAGGGTGGGGTAGTTTTTGTTTACAATATAAGACACTTGATTTGGACCATGGTTTAGGTATGTTAACTGATCTCTAAACATCCTTCATATTTGTCTTTGCAAATACAAGTTTTAAGTATTTTTCTCGGTTCGACAGCTCTTATTATAATCAACTTATATTTTAATTGTGTTGGTTCAGTATTAAAGTACGAAAAAGTTGAATTGCTTAATTTCGTTAAGTTTTTCATTTCTAGTTTTAAAAGGCATACTTATCAAGCAACTTTATCCATATCACAAACAATTACGTCAGAAAAGCTAGCTAAATCGATCTATACATTATCTTCTTCTTTCTTCCCCCAGAACTTATCGAATCTCGTACGAGCTCTATCTAACACCTCAGCAGCTGTCAGACCACCAATCGACTCATTGACCACTGTGGTATCGACCACTCCTGGGGCGACCTGAGTCGCTTCAGTCGATTTCTTGACAACCTCCTGAGTCGGTGTTTCTGGGGTTAACTGGTTACTGTTAACTCCGTTCACTCCATTAACTCCATTGACTTGTTTCATGTCTAAGGCCTTGGTTTCATCGATAGGGGTGAGGCTGATCGGGGTAGTAGGTGTTTTGTCAGTTCTCTTGCTAATGCTGGTAGGGGAGTCACTCTTCTTCAAAGAGCGAATCGGAGACATTTGTTGGTGGTGGATTGGTGCGATTTCTGCAACAGGTTTGTCATTAAATTTTAAACCGATAGTTTAGCTTTTGGAAGTTTCAAAGAATCTGTCCCCCAATGTCAAAATCCCAAATTGACCACTTCCCAAAATGTCTAATTCCCAGAATGGCTAAAATTGATCAATTCCCAAAAAGTCCAATTCCCAAAATGACCAGTTTTACACTTACACTAGCTGTCGCCCGCGGGAACATAATATTTTCCCGGGATAAAGAAAATTAGGCTAAAACATCAGCTATCTGCCAGTGAAAGTCCCGCCAAAATCGGTCCAGCCGTTTCTGAGATTAGCCGGAAAAACAGAGCCGATGTTTTTTTTCCCGTGTGGTTTAGTGATCAAACCGTAGGGTTCTGACGTGGCCTAACGACTGCTGTCAAGCGACAACAATCGGGACCTCCGAATATATCCTCCGGGAATATCTTTTAATTTAATATATACATGAATAATCGGAATTATTATCTTATTTTTACTTATAGCAACAGCATTTATAGGATATGTATTAACCTTGGGGACAAATATCTTTTCGATGATGCGCCCCTGATGATGATAGCGGTCACCCATCCAGGTACTGACCTCCCTCAGTGTTGCTTAACTTGTACGATCGTTTTCGACGTGTACTCGTAACTGGCCTATGCCGAATGTATATAGTATGTATGTAAGCCAATGGTATATTGGGACTTGGGCATTTTGGGCACTTGAACATTTTGGGAATTGGAATTTTTTTCGACAAATCTGGACATTCTGGGACTAATCCGTTTCAAACTACAGTCGAGGAATAAAAATATTGAATTACATTTAGGTTCCTCAGATCTAAAAATGACTTTATTATTTACTTTTAATTTCATTTGCAGGTCTTTTAATTAAAGTACTTATATAAAAATGATTTTATTGGATTTACTTAACTTCGGATTTAGGTATTCATAGTTCTAAAAAGGACTTTTGATTTAACTTTAAACTTAGGTGATTGTATATTAATTTATTGGGGTAATTTAACTTTCTGCATTTGCATTTTTATTGACTTTTATTCTTGATTAAAAAAACGTACATTATTTCTTTCCCAGTAGTTTAATTAACAATTTTTTTACAAAAACTTCGAAGAGTTGAGAACATTACAGGTTTAGTATACATACTATTCGAATAAGTACAATTTAGAATTGGGGATTGAAAATAAATCAGTTTCATATCCTGGCCATTGGGAAAGTGTGGCTAAAATGTTTACAAAATACCAGCCCCCTTACCATGAACTCTTATAGCAGGATTACTTCAATAATACTTTGTTATTTAGTCCATGACCATGACGTCCTTAATTTCGTACCATGACGTCCTTTAAGTAAGCTCATTAAGGACGTCATGGTACTAAATAACAAAGTATTATTGAAGTAATCCTGCAATAAGACTTCATGGTAAGGTGGCTATTCAATATTTATATTCCGAGACTATCGTACTTTTAAAGTTTTCATTCTAGGCACATATTTGTCAGTTAGAATACTTACAATGCGTTTAATTATTTGAAACTTCCAATAATACAATCAAAAGCACATCTATACGATTAAAATATCACATCTGCGATTAAACGTAGCCAGTACAGGGTCAAGTTAAGGGGTAAAACATTTTACTCGCTATTTTAAAATAGAGGTGCAGGCCGAAGGTTTATAAACATAACATCTCATAGTATATTACAGATACAAATGAAAACAGAGATAAGTGGACAGAGGGCGTGTGGTATATTTTGTAATAGTATTATATAGGCAATCCAGGCCTGATAAACATACAGTACGCGAGGCGTAAGCTCAGGTTTACATTTGTGTGAGTGATAGCGGTACAAGAGGTGAAGTGCGGTGCGTGCGCGGTTCTTGTCATTTTTGACAGTTCCTGTCATTCTTGACGGTTCTTGTCATTTTGGCAACGGTGTGTCTATCAAAAGTTATAGAATCCAACATTTGGGCGACATTACTATTGTAATTTTCGCCCGTAAGCAACTCGCTCAGTATCATTAAAGCATGTGGGCCAGTTTACTACGTGAAAAATTACAAAAGGGAAACTCGCCCGCAGACCAGTTATTTTGTGGGCGAGTTTGCGACTAAGCCGTATTTTGTTGCGTTTGTATTGGACGCGTCGCGCCTCAGGCCGAATATCACTCTACACTATCTGTGTGCACTCACACAAATGCAAACCTGAGCTTACGCCTCGCGCACTGTACCACTCGATTCATGTGCCGTTATTCATAAAGCTAGTTAAACCTCACTGTACTTAAATCGTGTTGCTATCCCTTTCACACTTCGTTAAAAAGGTTAAGATAGAAAGGTAAGGATAACCAAGTAGAAAAAGAGCTCGGTGGCTCCGTGGTTGGATCAATGGTCCCAGGTTCGATTCCCAGCTAGGGCAGAAATGTAGATTGTAGGTACCAATGAGTTATCCTCGGTTTTTTCGACGGAAAAAGTTACGTACATTTACCGAGTGCTCTCAAAACGGTAAAGGAAAACATCGTGATGAAACCTGCATGGCATAGAAGAAGAAAAAATTCTAAGGCATGTGATCCGCCAATCCGCAGTGGGTCCGCGTGGTGGATCATGGCCCCAGCTCCCTCGATGTAAGGGAAGGTCTGTGCCCGAGCAGTGGGGCAATATAAATAGACTGATGATGATGAAGTACTTGGCCTATAGTTTTGCATGGAATCTTAATGATACCCCTTGAATACTTTTCTCTGTCTTCGATTGTATTACTTTGTGTTATCAATATTATTTTAAAATTTAGTGTTCTTGAAATACTTACATACTTTTCCAGTAAGGCTACTCTATTGTCATTCAATAGTGATAATTTACCTATATTTCCGTTAAATTAGGAATAATTTAGTTTACTCTACTAAAATAGCAG
The DNA here is from genome assembly GCA_963506565.1 of Tachystola acroxantha. Classification (NCBI taxonomy): domain Eukaryota; kingdom Metazoa; phylum Arthropoda; class Insecta; order Lepidoptera; family Oecophoridae; genus Tachystola; species Tachystola acroxantha. The sequence continues at coordinate 7,869,601 of OY735893.1, forward strand.
AAAAATTAAAATATTGTCAACGTTTGAAACTCTATGTAGTCGAAGACAGAGATAAGTATACAGAGGGCCTCAATAAGGTTGAGATTTTCTCAAAAAGTACTGGACCGAACTTAATAATTCTTTTACAGTTACATAGTTTTAACTTTTATCTATCAAACAGTGAAAGAATTTTTGCAATAGGTCAAGTAGTTTTTGAGATAATCTCAACCTTAAAAACTCTCTTGTACACCTTTCTCTGTGTTCCACCGTACACTAATACCTACTCGTATTTAAAGAATTATACCTAGGTACTAATGTAGGTAATAATTTTTAACCTTTTAAAACACTTTACTGTTATTCAATTCTCATTAATTCACTTTAAGCATGCTACCTAACAAAATATTAATCTTGGACTTTCCATGCTTTTCTAATTTCTCATGAAAATTATTTATTTTAGAGCCTTCCATGAGCCAACTAGCGACGCTAATCTTGAAAAAATAATATCTTCCAATTTAATAAATTTTATAAAAAAAGCTATTTACGAAATATTTATTACGATAAATACTGTTTTTTAAATGCTTATTTATAACGTGATTCAATTTAGGTAAGTTGTAGTTCGCATAATTGCAAAAAACGGCCGTTTTTGGCACATTTGTGAACTATAACTTAGCTTGTCGCAATTATGCCATGTATTGTATATAGAAAAATAGTATTCATCCTAATAAACATTTTGTAAAAAGCTTTTTTAATAAAATTGATTAAATTGGAAGATATTATTTTTTCAAGATTGGCGGCGCTAGTTGGCTCATATCAGGCCCTTAAGGACATTAATAAAGGGTTTTCATGCAAACTATATTTCTGGCATTCTTCAACAGTAAGTATGGATTTTATAAATGGACATGAGACTGATATAACTAAGTCTACTAAACTAATTTTGAAAGGTTCAGCCTAGTTTAGCTTCTCTAATATTATAAAGGAAAGATGCCATTTTAACTAAATATGTCACTGTATGTTACCCTTTCCTCACTCCCTTCGGTAACCGGCATTTCGTAACCAGTTACGAATGAGGAAAACATAATCTTAGTAACCGGTTTCGAAGGAAGATCATAAATTACCATTTACCCTATTTTCCCAAAATGATTAGGCCAAAATAATCACTTCCCCAAAACTACCACTTTTCTATTTTTATCCCAAAATGACCAAAATCCCTGTTTCATAATAATATTTACAAATACAATTTACTTACACAAATTCAGATTAAGGAAAAATTAAATGCTAAGTAGTAGGTCTAGCATGGTTCATTGGCATCGTGTTTAGAGAATTCGTAAGATAACTTTGAGAACTCATCAATAGACCCATACCATGCTAGGCCTCTCTTAAGAGGGATAGAAAAGCTTAACTCCATACAAGTTAGTATCGCAACCTTTAACCTATACAAAGTCTGTTTAATTATATCTTCATTTACATTCACTTCATTATCTCTTTATAATCAACATCTTTTATGTCCCACAATTGGGCCAAAGACCTTCCCTTACCTTGAGAGGGCGTTGCAATATAACTTGTACGTATTATAAGTACTCGGTCTCCCTTAAGGCCTATGCCCTACCACAAGGGGCGCCCCCAATATTAAAAAAATCATGGAATAGTTTTATTGGAAAACCAAGAAAACCTATGTACCAAAAATCCGTCTTTGTTAATAGGTAGGTTATGATTTTTGAAATACTCATTATTTCATTTCAGTAAGTAGTACGCTCCTGTTGCTGTTCGCTAGGTCGTGTACTCTTATGTAAAAAATGTAGTGAGGCATGTAGTGATGGAAACATATAGATAAATGAATTTATTATTATTATGTTTAAGTTGTAGATCGCAATTATGCGACTGCTTAGCTTTTAGAAATTATGATATTCATATTGCTTATCAGAGGGCCTAGCCAAGTGACTTCTTACTTTTGTAGTGTGGAAAGAAAAAAGTAGATTTATCGTTTGGTACATAGGTTTTCTAATAACAATATTAGAATACACAATTTTTAAAGGTTGGAGCGCCACTAGTAGGGCATGAGCCTTTAGTAGGGCATGAGCCTTTAGTAGGGCATAACCCCTTAGTAGGGCATACCCCTTTATTAGAGAATATCCCTTTATTAAGGCATGACCCTTTAGTAGGGCATCTTTCCGATAGAGACAGGCAGCATGCAATAGTGAACGATAATACATGAGATGGAAACATATAGGTAAAACTTAAGTGCCATACAGTGACAGTGAAAACATCGAAACGAGACACACACACAAACGAATGAATACATACGTGGTCGACGCCTCGGGCGAGTTCAGTTAAAATAAATAAAAGCATCTCAGTTATTGGATTAACACAATTTAATCATGAACTATTATAGATATAATTATAAAACAGATTATATATTTTTTTCTTGTGTCGTGTGTAGTGAGGATGCGACAGTGAGATCTATTTTGTTTGAGTTAAATTCGTGACAGTCTTGGTACCAACTGCGAAATCCCGTCGTTTTCGTATTCGTTTTTTTGGATACTATAATAGATATATTATATTAAAATTAGAACTCCCCATCGGCATACAAACCATACGTGGTTTCGCCTGAGATGGGAAAGTAGATTTTAAGTGTATTTTTATAAGATGTCATTAAACAATAAATAAAAAAAAAAAAAAAAGTTGACTAAATTTTTTAATGAATCAACTCTCATGCTCCTGCTGAAGAGAACTGTGAAATCAGTTTTTCGATATCTCAACTAATACCGAAGATATTAAGCGATTAAGTCAACTGGGGATGCTCCATCACATTTTAGCAAAACGGTCTTCAGTATGAAGTTTGTATGGCGCTACCACGGTATGACGTCACAGCCACAATACGTCGTGTACTGTTTCTGTCTCTTTCTAACACAACTTTTCTAAATGCCTGTAGTTACTTCATTTTTAAACTAATTTCAATTTTGATTTTACAGTTGACCGTGAATTTGTGTCTATTTTGTAATAATAATGAAAAACATTTAATTTTCGATACTTGTCAACTAGCCTATTGCAGTAATGCCATTACATAGTCTACGTTCTATGCTATCAAATATGGTAAAAGAATTTGTACAATCGGTCAAGTGGTTCTTGAGAAAATCTCAAAATGATTCCTCCTGTACATTTTTTTCTGTGGTCTAGATAGTCCGGACGTTGGTGACAGCAGCAGGGCTAGAACACGCACGCGTTAGCTATCGGCGTGACGTCGGCGTGCTGTCAAATGGCTGTCAGACGCAACATTTCGTAGCACGAATACACGTTTGCGGTCGATCTTTCAAAGTGACTCTAATCTTTGTCTCGGCGTCATCTTGGCGTGACGTGGGCGCTGCGCGTTACAGCGGACATTGGCTGGTACTTGATCTAAGCGCACGGTAGTAAGATCTAAAACACTATTTACTCGGTTAAACTGTCACGATATAATAACCCTAACAACTGCATAGAAGTCACTGTCGCATAACTGTCTGTTACACTAATTTAAGTAATGGCCGATGGTCTAGGCGGTGGCGGTGGCGGGGATGACCGTCGTACCTGGCGGCTTCATGATGGCGCCATCTTCCGCCACGGAGCCGCCCTTAAACTCAGAGCTAGGGCGCTTTAGGCCCTCATCTGAAATATGGTGAGCGAGTTGTATGGTCCGATGATGTGAGACTATGAAACGTTACGTTCTATGCCTACAGAAATAAATACTGATTGTTTATTTTTTGGTTGCGCTAAGATAATTTCGTTGCAACCTCGACAAATTGAGAAAACCTAATCTATTTTTAACTGATTGTAGTAATAGTAAAAATCCCGGTTCTGGCACCAGATTGTAACGAACTAAGTTATACTTACCTCACAAACTCTGATTATATGACTAATTTTGATATTTGTGAAATATTTACTTTACGGTATAAAATAAACGAAGAGAATAAGGATTTGACACAGTATTTTATTAATTCTGTAGACAAAGAAACAAAAATAACATTGAAATGAAATGTTAAAAACGACTAGATGTAATGAATGTAAATAAAGAATGACTTTTAATGAGTGTTAAGTTTTTAAGGGCTGGTTCCACCAATACGTTTTTTAAAATATGATTTTATTGTGTTTAGGTGTCAGACAGTGTTGCAAGCTTTCTACATCGTTTCAAACTAGTGTGGGGTTGCTTTATTCACACTTTGATTAGAATTAAATGAAAATGAATCATGAATCTACTCTGTGTAGTGTGGAATGACAGTGTGATGGCTTTGAACAAATCCCATATTTGCTTACCTACAAGTTATCTTAATTTTAATACTTTTAGAAACTGCGTAGATATAAAAAGAGTATCTTATTCGTTGGATGCTAACAGTAATGATATTTTAGAACTATTTACAACACAAACGATTAGTATTTTTTTACACAATTTAATATACCTACCAACCACCAGGAAAAAGATACTCTTATGTACAAAGAGAAATAAAATGGAAATGATTTTATGGTCGTATATAAAGACATACAAAAAAAACTGGTTGTCCCAGATATGCTGCGATAGCTACTGATGGAAAGACGTGGTTGAGAAGATTCTGAACCGACTGCATGCACACACGTGGCGGCAGTCGGTTCAGGACCGGCGTATTTTCGTTGCGGAGATCAAAATCCACTTTGGATTGCTTAACCAGCAATTTAAATTACAAAGACAACGGCATAAAATCATTTCCTTACCTTATCCAAAGAAACTAACCTAAAAAACTTAATCTAACTACAGTTACCGCCAACAAGTTTGCCTAGTAGCCTACACTCACCGCTTTTGACGTTCTGAGTGACTGTGAAAGTCTTTCCAGTGTCCAGTGGGACAGTCCAGTTGACCGGGTCAGGAGACCGCATGTTCATCTGTTCGGGTGACTTCACCCTGGTCGGCTCCGGAGGGGATTTGACCACCGGAGAGTCGTCGAAGAAGTGGTCCTTCGCTACTGAGGCGCTGCGGTGAGATGAGATCTCTTCGTCTGCAATTGGGTTGGTTTTAGAATTTAAACAATGGTGATTTTATGTTATAAGTTCTAGAAATCTCCTATTAGATTGCAAGAGCCTAGTGGATCCACTTTGTATTAAACTCTTGCACGATAGGTTACACAGTCAGTAGTTATCAAGGCTGGCTTTTCTTATAGTCTGATCGGGCGCGCTGTACCGCGTCTTATGTAGGTGCGCGGCGAGACGCGGGGCGGTGGGTGAAGCATCTCGCTTCACTCTAGCATTACGTCATCCGCTCTCTCTCGCATTCACTCGCGTCCCTCGCGACGTCTGTCGCCACCCAAGGCGCGGTACAGCGTTTGCGATCAGACTATAGACATACTTTTATTCGTAAATTAAATTGAAATAACTAGGAAATCGTTAAACTCTGATAACCCTAATTGACATTCTGTGGTTTGGTATTTGATGTCACCTATAATACTTTTGGACATTACCTATATTTAGCACAAATGTGATTTTTCAAGAAACAGTATTTCGGTTTTTGATATGTAAGTAGTAGTGCTAAAAATAGTGTTAACTTTTGGTTAATAACAATCGTAAGACACTCAAGAACTGAAATTGCAAAATACTGGACGTGAGACAAACAAGAACTAAGCTTTCGTTACGGTGTCGTGTCACAGATAAAATATAAATTGTTTTTTTGTTGCTTTGACATTGTTTAGGATAAGTAGTTAATTTCGAAATTGTTGACATAGAATTTTATTAATCGTATTTAATTAGGTAGATATTATATTGTACAATAGTGTTAATGTTTGCTTGTTTTAGATTACAATTAATTTCGAACACAATGAACATTGTTAGCGAATTATATGAAATATGAATATATTATAAAAGAAATGTTTAAAATATTTTATAACGAAAAGCTTTGAAATTTCCAGTTTAACAATACTGCATTTAAAACTCGTTTTCGATAAAATTGGAGGTGAGGCAAAGAAGAACTGAAGCGACGAAATAACCAATTTGTCTAAAGAGACAAAGGAATATAATTATGTCATTTCTTTCCTTATTTATCTAATTATATTATGATGATGGTATACAATAGATAATCGTATTCTTTGTGTAACTAGTTTTTTCTTTTTTTTAATAATTATAAATGAATATTTAGTAACGAAATTAAATGTTCTTAAAACAAAGGAAGATTTACAAAAAAGAATCATGTACAAAATGAAGAGCTACTTCGGTGATCTATCATCTAAATCTAAAAAAGAAAAAGAAGAACGTTCACTCTTCTTTTCCTTAAAATATAGTGATAACGAAACACACATTTCTCTAAAAAAGAAGACTCATTTACTAACATTTAACACTAATCACATTTGCCAATCAGCTATGGGAAAACATCACATGCAAAAATTATTATAATTTCTATGATTCAGTGATTTTTATCATTCAATTCATTGTTTTGGTACTTGTGGTGTGGTTTATAGGAAAACATATATCTTTAACATACTTTACGTTGGTGCCCCCTTTAAAAATAAATAAATAAAAAAACACTTCTTTAGAACATTTATTTGTAAAAGTCATTTTAGTCAAACGTAAATTTTGACACTGTCTAGTTAGTCAGTGGTAAGGTTTATGTACTTGTATTTTTGATATTCTCTAAAAATATTTTACACTTTCCACAATAATCTTCAATTAAGTATAGGTATTTATTGAATTTTTTCAAATAAGTTCTTTTATTATGTAGTAATGTTTACAGTTGAAGACAGAGATAAGTATACAGGGGGCCTCAATAAGGTTGAGAGTTTCTCAAAAACTACTGGACCGAATTTAATAATTCTTTTACAGTTACATCGTTTTAATTTTTATCTATCAAACAGTGAAACAATTCTTGCAATAGGTCAAGTAGTTTTTGAGATAATCTCAACCTTAAAAACTCTCCTGTACACCTTTCTCTGTGTTCCACCATACAAAAATCCTGCTTATTTTTTATTTCACAAATTAGATTAATCTGTAACGATATGTACAGTTGTGGATATTTTAGATATTGTTTTACTCACCACGACATATTAATATAGATTTTGAAACCAAACTATCATTTCGAAGACTCCAAGGATCTTTTGCCATATTAATTTTTTATTCTGGTTTAAGTACATCAAGATTGTTTTGTACCTAATATTTTACATTCCCCCAAAACTACCAGTGGACACGGTGCAATTAAAGTGTTTCACACAGACAAGACGGACATACAAACACACCACGTGATGGTGCTAAGCCATTCCCAGTTATTGGTGCCAATGCGATTTCTTTACGTGACTGTACGTTGCGTAGACGCACTGACCAACACAATGACAAAATGACAAAAGATTTTTAAACAATGACCAATGACAAGCATACAAAAAAATAAACGTTTAAGGGCCGATTTCATGATGTCATTATACTGTAAATCAGGGCCATCTGTATAGATGGCGCCGATTTGTAAAGATGGCGCCGATTTGTAAAGATGGCGCTGACGCACAGTATAATGTAAAATTACAGAAGAATCTTCAAACGCTCTCAAAGCAAAGGTGAAAACGACCCTTAAAACTACAATCTAACAGCATAAAAGACGATATTCTAAAGCCACAGAACAGGCTCGCAAAATTTCAATGCAAGGTGCCAATTAGAAAACCAAACATAACCTCAAAACACAAAAGCGTCGCATCACAGACCTGAAATTAAAAGCCCATTCATAAAAAACAGAGCGTCGACGCAACGGTCACCTGTCGAAGTACGCACCCAATTTTATGCCCACTTTTGAGACGCTGCGACTACGCCGGCCCCTTCCTGGTGTCCCCGTGGCCCCATTCACCAATGCCCCAGTGGACCCAATTGCCCCAGTTTTGCTTGGGGCCGACGGGGATCGTCCGCCTCGTGACGTCGGCCTAATTCTATTACTAGTCCCTCTACTCAACGGCAAACCTACAAGAAAGTTTTTCTACTAAACTTTTTTGGCTAGAGTGAGAATTGGCTCTGAGAAAGTAATAAATCGTTATTGTTTAATATTTTTTGGCACACAAATCGTATTGGTGGAACCGGACCTTAAATTGTGGAACATTGTATTCAAAATGCTTTTTCTGCAATAATTAAATTATATATATTTTTTTCTTTTTATATGGTAGAGTCCAATTCTCATAATTTAGCCATAAAGGATGGGGTACAGGCATCAGGCAGGAATCACAACACCATAATAATTCAGATTATAGACATCGATTAGCAAGATGTATCGCTATTATAACTAGAGTATAGACATCAAATTCTAAAGAAGGAATACGTAGATAGTTAATAGATTAGCATTTCTATTTCTAGTAAAAGTCTATGGTTGAAAAAAAAATGAAAATAGTATTAGACACAATATAAAACTGAATTTTATACCACTGATAGGCGTAGCATAAATGTATGTTTATTAATAAAAATATTGGTGAAATGTACAGTTTTGGTCATTCTAGCCGGATCTCCGTTCGTGTTCTTTTTGAATTTAATTATAATAATGGAGATATTTCAAAAATATACCAAAACGTAGACTTACTACTAAGAATCATTAATATTACGAAATCTTTATCATGGTATCAAAAAGTGTGGTGGTATAATGTAGGTATCCAAATCCACAAAGCAATGATACCAGGGGTGCTAGCACTCTGCTAGCACCCCTGCTGATCGACGCAACGCCGTGGGGCTGTCAACCCACAGACCACTTACCCAATAGCCATGAAATTGGTACAAAGCAAGCGAAAAATTCTGTCAACGATGAGCGCATAGAGACGAAGCGTGCGTCGTGTCGTGACGCAAATTTGCGTCGCGATACGTGTAACCTAGAGATATTATCGACATGGACGTATCTCTTTAATACGGCACCGCTTCGTCTCTATGCGCTCATCGTTGACAGAATGTTTCGCTTGCAAATTTGTACCGGTTTCATGTCTGTGGGTGTCGGTAAGTTCAAAAGCGCGGCGCGACGGTGCCTGTCACGGCCTGTGCCGCTATCAGGCCTGTGAGAAAGCAGACCGTGGTATCTCAGGTTTAGAGTTGCAGAGTCCATCAGTAATAGTTTGGGTCGCTGAGTGATTCATAAGACAAGGGCCTCACCAGTAGGTTTAGTGGGCCGCGGGTGGGCCTCCAGTCCGTTGGGCAGGTTCTTGGCCGGCGCGGAGACAGGCGCCGGGTCCGCTGAGCGAGGTCGTCGTCGGGGCGAACGGAACGCCGCAGAATCGGGCTTTGCTCCTGTAATACCGCAACGATCAACCATTATTTTCGTTCTTAGATGATTCAGCTAGAAGTTAACCATTTGGTAACTTTATGAGGAAGTACAAGCAGATGAAGTAACTGATGGTAAAGGGTAACCGACGTGTCGCCTTGGGAGACACCTGTAAGAATACCCGATGCGTTGCTGGTTTGCTGCTAACCTTAGAGAGCTCAGACATGAATAGACAGATAAAAATATGGATGTAATTTGCTTTTTCGTTAGCAACTGTCGACATTTTTCTTTCTTTTCTACTAATGTTAATTAAAGCCAAAGCCACGTAGATATCTTCAAGAAAATCTGTTCAAGTTTATCTTGAAGCAAATCATATTATAGTTCTAATTTGGTAACTAATAAAGCGAACATTTTGAAGGGTGCGTTGCGCATCAGGCAGTTTTGCCACACTACAAACATGACTTAATTCGGTGTTGCAATGTTGGTCCTAGATTGAGGTGGTGATACAAGATTGAGGGGAAGAGAGGAGAAAATCGTGACATAGGGGATTAGACGGCAATTAGATAGCGGCGAAGAGCTGTTTCGTCTGGCTTAGCATAGAAGGTATGAGGAGCTGACGACCATCCTTCAGAAAGAGGCAAGAATGCGAATGTTGGTCAACACTTGCGAATGTAATTGCGTAGCAGTCTTACCTTCCTGAGTAGCACCCTCATCAAAGCTATGCCCATGCATCTTCTTTCGCTGCTTCTGAGGCGAGGTCTTATGAGGAGACCGCTCCTGGGCTTTGGTCTCCTGCAACTTGGCATGGATGGACTGGTGCGGAGCTGAACGGAACGACCGGAACTTCTTAGGAGATGTTCCTTTGGAATCTTTGCCGTCCTTCTCGTCCCGAGGTAGAGCCCTGAAGAGAGAAAAGGAGAAATATGTTTCACAATTACAATTAATGATGACTGTGAATACTGTGGATTTCTAGCAGCGAAGTAGGGGCAGGACGCATTTATTATTTGTTTAGATAAGCTACCAAATTGGCTGACGAATCTACACTATTTTGCTTGGCTTTGCTTGCCATTCAAGCCATTCTTTGCCTTGCATCAGCCTCTACAATATTTATTACTTACAAAATATATAAAGACGCTTTAATCGACGACCTTTAAATAATAATAAATAATAAATGAAAACAAAACAATAGACAAATATAGAACATAAACGATATAGGATTTGAAATTATAAGTGGTCCTTCGAATTAGATCACAAATCCGCGTTGTGCATCACTTACTTGTGATTGGTGGAAGCGAGTGATAGGGCAGAGAGCGATGACCGCCGGGACACTTGGTACCATAGCTCGATTTGCTTATTGTAAAGCTGTGTGATGTGTTCGGGAGCTAACTCCGTTCCCCAGCCGCGGTACTGTCGAATAATGAATATTTGAATATGACAAGCATGATTATGGCTAAGCTAGCACAGTGCTATAAAGTCTAACGATGGTAGGTTTGTTTATACTATGTGAAATGATTTTAAATACTGTTTTACGGTAAAGTTTACAGTCATAAGTGGACTCTAGTTGACAGAACATATTGTATCTCAGTCTGAGTTTTATTTGGTTGTGTAATAGCACTCACACAATGGACTAAAATGTACCAATCAATGCATGTGAATATTCTGAGTATAAATATGAAATTAGTGTAGTTATAGATATCATCATAATAAGTCTATTTATATTGCCCCACTGCTCGGGCACAGACCTTCCCTTACACCGAGGGAGCTCGGGCCATGATCCACCACGGGGTCCACTGCGGATTGGCGGATCGGATTTCACATGCCTTAGATTTTTTATTCTTCCTCGGTATGCAGATTTCATCACGATGTTTTCCTTCACCGTTATAGATATGTTAATACTTAATTGAAATCGTCTAGTGCGGAGATGCTATTTTAGTAAAACGGGATGTGTTTTTTACAAGTAGCCTATAATGTCACATATTCAACTATTGCAGACTCTTTTGAACACCGGATTTGAATGTCAGTAGCTAATTTAGTTTTCGTCGGTTTGCGTTTCTGTTTTCGTTTTTTGACCATCAAGGTATAAGTAATCAGTCCTTTTCAAATATCTTACAGCTTCAACTTCGAAGATGTTCCGTAGATTAAACATAAAAGATATCCTCTATAAGATGGCTAGTTATACCGTTAGACTTTATAACACTGCTAGATAATTCGTGCTGATCATTCCATTAGGTAAATATTGGCCAAGAGGATATTTAAAAGACTGCAGAACAAAGACAATTTGAAAGTTTTTTTACAATATTGTTTGCATTTTGGAATAAGTATTTTAAGCACCCACGTATTATTTAATCAAATCCTTTATAAAAAATTTGAGGTTAGGTACATTTTGTTCAATTATGTGGACGACATATTGATTTTCGGTAATCAATTATCGTGACCGATTAGGGTGATATCCAGTTAAGGATAATTGTTTTAACATTCTTTGTTTTGCCTTCTTTATTTAGGATCTTCTAATTAACAATATGACATTTTTTAAAAAAATATTCGATTTTTGTCTGTTAAATCGTGTTAGGACTTTTTGACGAGATATTAGTAGAGAGATGGCTATAGGTTTAAGGGGCTCGTCGTTCAGTTGCGAGTACGCGTTGTAAAAATACAAGTTAAGCAACGTTGGACGTGGTCGGTACCTGATTGGGACTGCTAGTGACATTTTAATCTGATGCTCTCCATGCTTCGGAGCTTAGTAGTTGGTCCCGATTGCTATCGCTCTACAGCAGTCGTCAGGCCATGTCTGATGCTTAGGGGTGGCCTGAACAACTCTGACAAAAGGTTTCGTCACTAAACCATACGAGGAGATAGATAAGGTACTGTAAGTGTGACAATGGCCGCAGACCTTGTACTCGCCGGCGCGCTTGCGCAGGTCCAACACCTCCCGGTACCAGGAGTCTCCCTGAGGCCTGCCCAGGGGCTGCAGGCCAGCAGCGCGCAGGGTAGTGGCACTGTCCTCCCCCTCGCCCTCCCCGCGCTCCCCAGCACCCACCCCGCCCCCCGCCCCACTGTCCAGCATCCTCTCGCACGCCTCTTTCGCCTCTTCATTCGACTTCCCTTTACCCCTGCATTTCGTAAATGTCCCTTTAGACGCTTCGTACACGTACTGAGAGAACGGTCTAAATTTCTTTTTGTACTCGCTTTTGTAACGTTTCCTATTATCTTTGTTTCGATCCTCCCCGTTGGATATGAGGGCCGATAGCGCGCTACGGAACGTCGATTTTCTGTAAAATTTCATTTGATTGTCTTAGACCTATTGGAGTTTTACTTTTTAATGATGATGCGGCAAAAGAAACAGCTCGCGCCGTTGAGGTAGACATGCTTTAAATAATTGTTAAGCTCGCAATGGTGAGGTTGGGATGTCTCCCGGAAGAGTCTAGGAAGACTGAGAAGTGTGGGCTCGGCGCTTCCCTTGAAACTAATTTTAAAAGTAGTGTCAATAGAAGTGTAGGTGATACATCGACATACAATCTAACAAAACATTTGAATGAAACGTTCACATCGACAAGTGCAGGACACATTGATATTAAAAAATCTATTTAGCTGTCATTCCGAACTAATGTTAGTTTGGTCTAAACTACTCGGCCTAGAAACCGCCACCGTGAGGAGAGTTAGTAAGCAAATACCAAAAATGAAATTTAGACTTTGTTCTGCGTTACCCAGTGTTTGGTTGAAGACAAGAGGATTAGGGCAGAACCGGTGGAGGAAACTTTATACGAGAACAAGCTCCTGTAGCCAAGTGTTTGTTACCTTCTTTAACCCCTAGTATTATGAAAAATGTATAGGATTGACAATTGATAATGCAAAAGCGTTAAAGAAAATACAAACACACTTAGCTAGAGCCTCAAGTCTGAAGGATTTATGTAACACGAGAGAAGTAATTTTAATATCATCAACCAAATTGTTTGTATTGATGTATTCATGTATTAATGCACTAATTGGTGTTTCAACTTTGGGTGCATAATTTTTAAAATATTTTAAACGAACACGATTAATAATGTAAAGATCTCTGACTTTTATTTGGATTATGATCTTGTGTAAAGTTTCCTCTATCACCGTATTGGTACACAAAGCTAAAACACAGAGATATTGAAAAGCTACAGCTGTGAGTTTTCCGAAAACTATTATTTTCTCTATAACATCTTCACCTGAAAAGGGTAGGGAATCTAAAACATTATTTTCCAAAAGAATATAGAACAAGACAAAATAGATAATTATACGTATTTTATGGAATCTACAATAATAATATTTCATGAATATTATCTACAAAGTATCAATGTTCTAACGTCCGGAATTTCACGGATTTTTTCATATAATATTACTTGTATAAATACAGTTTAACAAATACACTTTGAGTGATGTTAGTATTTTGGTTTTGAATCATTTGTGTTAAACATGTTTTAATGTAATGGAGAAAATGGATGTTAGATTTGTAAATACCATTTCCTTAATAATGAATTTTGTATATTAGTGAACTTATGAATATGCAAAGAAGCTGCTTAGCAAAAGCAAAAGCTTATGTGAGAATGGAATTTTGTACGTAAATTTGGTGAATGTGGTGATTTTTATAAAATATTTTGAAATAAATTAGTAAAAAAATGTTTCCAATGAAATCTCCTGAGCTAATAATATTGTATTATATTGATAGTTGCACGTGATAGTCATATTTTAAGGTGTATTTATGAGTTAATAGGGATAAGAGAGAACCTTTTTATTTAAGCAATTAAGAAAGAGTTAAACCGAAATATATCATCTATTAAAGAATAATTGGATTCTTATCAAAATATTTTGTTACTTAATTAAATTTCAGTTTATATAAATCTTTCCCAATCTTGAAATTACTTAAATTTTTTGTCATAGATTCCAAGCTATTCCAAGTAAGTTCTTAAATACAATTATTTTTTGTCATTTAGCCGAGTTTTTTTTCTATCACACACTTCGACGATGACAACTTATATGATGAAAGTTTCTGCCCCTTTGACATCATCATCAGCTCGTATCAGTCCACTGCTTACATATACAATTAATACTACTTTAAATGTAAAGTTCTCAAGTCCCATTTTCTCATAAAATTATGTACACTTGGTAGCCCAGGTAATTTCATTGATATTAACCAAAGTAAAAAAAATATATAATATACCAAAAAGATAATATAAAAACCATTGCATGCTAATATTTATAGAAAAATAATAATGAAACAATCTATAAGATAAACTAGGAGATATAAAATAGGGAAGCATTGTATGAATATGTGGAAGAAGCTAAGCTATTCAGAATCTATTCGTTTTTTATTAATACTTTTAACTCAAGAAAACTCTTAACTTAAAGAAAAGTCTTAACTTTAAGATTGTACTTACGACCATTGTTAAATGACATGTACCTAATTTATTTCAATTAAATAAAGATCTTACAAAACAACAACGAAACTAATCTAACTAATCGTAATTGAGTATGGATGAATGTTCCCAAAAAAATATATGGAAATGACAATGCCAGATTCTGCCCCACCATCAACCCTATGATGACCAAGATAACGAATAAATGTAAAAATATCTCAGTTTTTTATTAAAATTATTGGTTTAAAATAAAGTTTTGTACATCAAACTAGCCGACAAAACAGCTTAATTAAGAATTCAGAAAATAGTAAGAAATCGAAGCGAATTATTCATTGTCTTTGTTATCCATTTCTACTACTCTCGCAGCTCCTACTTATTATGATTATGCAATATGAAACATGTAATAAGTCCCCAACAAAATGATAGGTACAGCTTCAATGGTCACGTAGTTTTGAAGGTGGGGCAAAGCGCCATTGAAATGTGCCAATGTCATTTTGCACTTTCCCTTGCTCTCCTCAAATGTAGAGTTTAGCAAATAGATTCTGAATAAAAATATTAGTACTTAATTATGTCATTATTATAAGGATGTACCTAATTAATTAATTTTAATAATAATTGGTTATCTAAGTACTTTATAAACATTTGTTACTCGATTAATTAATTTTTACACAAAATAAGTTTTAATAGATACTGGTACACTTACACAAAAAATTAATTAACATATCATTATATTATGAAGTAAGTAAGTATACAGGGTGTAACGTAAAGGGTATATGAAGCCGAAGGGAGGGTGTTCAGTAGCGGTAACTGAACAACTTTTGTTCTATCACTTTTCGAATAAAAAATAAAAATATGTCTCATACAAATCGATCAGCTGACCGGTACGAAATGTATGAAAAGTCAAAAAATAAATTCGCTAAAATCGAAAAGTCGTAGAACAAAAGTTGTTCAGTTACCGATACTGAACACCCTCCCTTCGGCGTCCCTTTCCGATACACCGTGTATAATTCTCTTTAACACATCAAAATACATAACATTATATAAGTATTGTACACTTTTTCCAAAAACAATAGTCATTTATAAAGTACTATATACCAAAAAAACAATAAACGCATTTAACGAAAATAGGGTGACCATCTCACCTCTGCACGCCGGGCTTCTGTCCGTTCCATAAGTAGTCCTCGATGTACCGCTTGGGACCATCATCGTGGTCACCGTCCACGTGGTTCATCAGTGGCTCAGCCTCCACTGACCCTGGAATGTGAGGGGTTTGGGCTCTAACTTATACCTGACGATGACGCAAAGGTGTGAACATTGGGCAAATAGTTCGCGGCTAACTTTCGGCTAGCTGACTCGACAACCTTAATAGACTTGTGACGTCACACTTTCACGGTCAAAAAAATTATTAATTTGATAAATATTCTTTATTGCAAAAAAAGAAAGAATTACACAAAAGAAATAGGCTAATACAGTTAGTATTACAATTGGCGGTCTTATCGCTCAAAGCGATCTCTTCCAGACAACCTTTGGGTAGAGAATTCGGCGTATGAATAGGTAGCTTAATTTGATGTACTTACATCGTTACTATGCTTAGGATTTTTTTACATTTAATTCTATGCAACGATTTCTTTCAGTGTAATTAGACCTAATGGTCAATTGGTCATTTCTAAGGTCATTTGTGACTTGTTACGTACTTAGTTAATTTTTTTTGCAGTTATGATTTACTAAAAACCTTACCAATTTAATATTTATCATGAGTACAATCCCCAGTTTCAATTTGTCGAATGGATTCAAGGACACCCTCTAGGTAATCGCCACCAACCTCATTTATTAGGGGTTGTCTCCACCGATCCCATATATGAATCGCTTATTCGTGATGATTACGTAGTCCGATTCTATTGGAATCGGCTTCTATCACAGACCACTTACCCAATAGATATGAAAGCGGTACAAAAGACAATGCCAGATTCTGCCCCACCATCAACCGCAAGTTGTACAAGATAACGAATAAATGTAAAAATATCTTCGATTTTTATTAAAATTATTGGTTTATAATAAAGTTTTGTACAAGTTGCGATTCGAAAAAAAAACAGCTTAGTTAAGAATTCAGAAAATAGTAAGAAATCGAAGCGATTTACTCATTGTTTTTGTTATTCTTATATAGGAGTTGCGAGAGTAGTAGAAAATGATACTGATTGTGATTATGCAATATGAAACCTGTAATAAGTCCCCAACAAAATGATAGGTACAGCTTAAATGGGCACGTAGTTTTGTAGGTGGGGCAAAGCTCCATTGAAATCTGGCAATGTCTTTTGCAAGCAAAAATTCTGTCAACGATGAGCGCATAGAGACGAAGCGAGGGACAGAGGTGCCTTGCGTCCATGTCGATAATATCGTGCGCGAAGCAATGTTGCGCTCATGTGCGGGCAGAAACGGACGCCCTCCTGTTACAGGTCAATGGGGTAAGTGGTGCTGTGGCTTCTATAGTGGTTGTGTTTTGTTATTTTCGGAGTTCTGTTTAGTCAGTTAATTACAACTTTTGTATCGTCTTTTATTATTTAGATTTAGCTCAAAGTTAGACTGTTGAGCTTCAATGCTTGATTGAGCAAACACTGCATTATTTATCTACCTGCGCCAGGGCCGCTCGTAAGGAAGGGCGATCATTGTTTAGCGCCCATGGCGTCCAGACAAAATGTATTTAACGTCTTTTAACCAACAAATTGCGATTTTTTTAATAAAGGACGTATTTCAATCTGTCCCACTGCTGTGCAAGTGTCTCCTCTTCCACCCATCCCTGTGAGCCTCTTCCAGCAACTCATCTATGTATCTAATGATATCGTCTCTGCAATGAGAGTACTCATACTCATTTATTCGGCCTTAGGTACACTATGGAATACTTGGTTACGTCACGTTTCTTACATATTATATGTTTGTACACATTGATTAATTATATTTCAAATCACATGGCTGGGTGATGTGAGCGCAAAGAGCAGCACAGTAACACTGTGCTTAAACCTAGTTCATAATATTTAAATTTGCAATTGCTCTATTACCGTTCTCAAAACGATAAAATTATATCATATATATTAATCCCACGACACAGGGTATCCTAGTGAATTTGTATCTGGAATGTAAGTATCCAATGTACAATTAATAATAAAAAATTTCATTTCATATCATGAGCTAAACAGAGACACCGCTATTCACACACGCCATGACATCATTTGATCATTCTGAGAACCGTAAAACCCCCTCTGATGATAAGTAGTCCTCGATCTACAACTGCAGAATGCGGCAATGGCTGGACTGATTATTAAATGTTGACGATATTTTATTGTGGCCCCAAAATCCAGCACCTTAGTTGGCCCCTGCTGGAAATAACTCCGACCTAGCGATATTCAAATGGGCTATAAACTCTGACGTCGGAACTCGGGACTGTAGTAAAGGTTTTATGTATACACTGAAAAGCTTTGCCTCACTAGAATTCAGATAGGATACTCAGTAATATGGATGCTAAAGTTTTACTAAACTTTTATTCAGTGTAGAAGTCAACATTGGCCGAGACCGATGGGCCCGGACTGTCACAGAATGGGTGCCATCGGACGGTCGCCGGCGTCGGGGCAGACCTCGGCGTAGGTGGAGAGACGATATCGTTAGATGCAGGGATGGGTGGCTGGAAGAGGCTCAGGACAGGGATGGATGGAAAACGAGGGGGGAGACCTTTGCCCAGCAGTGGGACAATTTATAGGTTAAAAATTAAAAAAATGTCCACATTGACTAGAATTAGGTACCTAAACCTGGGCCAGATTCCCAGCCAGGGCAGCCATGTACCAATGAGTTATCCTCGGTTGTTTTCGACGGAAAAACTTACGTACATTTACCGAGTGCTCTCAAAACGGTGAAGGAAAACATCGTGATGAAACCTGCATGCCGTAGAAGAAGAAAAAAATCTAAGGCATGTGAAATCCGCCAACCCGCACTGGGCCCGCGTGGTGGATCATGGCCCCAGCTCCCTCGATGTAAGGGAAGGTCTGTGCCCGAGCAGTGGGGCAATATAAATAGACTGATGATGATGATGAGGTACCTAAACCGAAGCTTATCTAGCTTATATATGTATTTTTTATTATTGTTTTCGTCACACCTTCAACTTAGTTGTAGCATTATAATTAACTGACCTTCAGCCACGGCAGCCTTCTTCAGCGCTCCCATGGAGATGCTCTTCCTAGGGGCGTCCGTGGTGTCTTTGGGCCACGCGAATTGGTTACGATACTCGGTGCTAGCTGCCTCTGGTTCCTTGGCAGCCAGGACCTCGCCTAGAGCTGTCGTGGCCTGGAATGAGGGTCATTATTAGAAACTAGAAACCATAGGAGGGTGTAAGGAAGAATAGGGAAGTTGAAGTGGCCTCGCTACAGCACATGATGAGCTGGTCTTTTTGACGTTACATGCCGTACCATATACTGTCTCTAAGTGTTTATTGTATTAGCGTTTTTGTGTTTCGCTTATTTATTCACTGTATGTTAGTATTTTATTGTAGCGTCAAATAAATGCATTTTTCTTTCTTTGAAGAACTGTATCTCCAACATAATCGGCCCCAACTTAAGCTGACAGCTAAACTTTTCTGGATCGGCAATGTTGAGAGATCAGCGTAACTGAAGCGAGTGACTGGCCATCTAATTGGTTCGGCGACCAAGGTTTTGCTGGTTGCAGCTGCACTGATTGCATTAACATATTATTACGTGGTATGGGACTAGAGTGGTTTCCTTCCAATAAGGTTATTTTGGGTCATAGCCTAGTAATTTGGGACAAAAAGAAAGAAGACGATGGATCAGACATCTTAGATATCGCTGGAGAGACTAAGTAGAGGAGTTAAACAGACTTCAGGTACACACTACGAGAGTCGGTGCCGCACTATCGTCTTCTCGCTTCGAAGACCAAACTCCTTAATACCACAGAATATATAATAGTACAAGTACAGAAGAGTCTCTCCTAAAAACCGTTAAAATAAATCGCGAGTCTCGCAGCGACGCAATAAAGTACAATTCAGCTCGCGCAGCGCGAAGTGCCTACAATTATATTCACCTACAACGTGCGTCTCTTTCTATCGGGTAGTTCTTTACTCTTCTGACACGATTAGGGCTGCCGGCTTGTGAAAGATAAATAATCTGAATATTTAATGAACATATATTATTACTAGGTGTTGCATGGTGCGCGGGCCGCGCGCGGCCCGCGAGACTGCTTTGTTTTCGTGTTGTAGGCGCCGCAACTAAATAAATATTATCCGGATTGTTCGCTGTGCAAATAATTCGTGCAAGTCCATCCACTAATTATATCAAGCACCGCCCGAAAGTTGCAAGTTCAAAACTCTGTGAAAAACATTTATTTCGAAAAGAATTTTCTCATTTAAAGTAGGTTTTTTTTTGTGATTTTTAAAGCAAGCAACTCTCAACATGCCCGTATGCCAGAAACTTAAAGAAAGTTTTCAAAAGCCAAAAGTTGCTAGCTGTACAAAATTTGCGTAACTTTGTTCATAATTCGAAAGGCAGGGGCATTTTTCAGCCTTTGGTAGCGTGGGGACGCTCCGGGCTTCGCCCTACGCGGAGCTCGGCCTCCCTCCAAGTAACTTTTGCCCCCCCCCCCCCCCCCCCCCCACCGCGAGGTCGAAGACCGAGCTCCGCGTAGGGCGAAGCCCGAAGCGTCCCCTTGCCGATCAGAAACAACTCCCCACCCTCCAAGTAACTTTTGCGAGGCCGTAGGCCGACCTCCGCGTAGGGCGAAGTCCGAAGCGTCCCCTTACCGAGCAGAAACAACTCCCCACCTTCCAAGTAAATTTTGCGATACCGAAGGCCGAGCTCCGTGTAGGGCGAAGCCCGAAGCGTCCCCTTACCGAGCAGAAACAACTCCCCCCCCCCCCCCCCCCCGCCTTCCAAGTAAATTTTGCGAGGCCGAAGGCCGAGCTCCGCGTAGGGCGAAGCCCGAAGCGTCCCCTTACCGAGCAGAAACAATTCCCCGCCTTCCAAGTAAATTTTGCGAGGCCGACGGCCGAGCTCCGCGTAGGGCGAAGCCCGAAGCGTCCCCTTTCCGAACAGAAACAACTCCCCACCCTCCAAGTAACTTTTGCGAGGCCGTAGGCCGAGCTCCGCGTAGGGCGAAGCCCGAAGCGTCCCCTTACCGAGCAGAAACAACTCCCCGCCTTCCAAGTAAATTTTTCGAGGCCGAAGGCCCAGCTCCGCGTAGAACGAAGCCCGAAGCGTCCCCTTGCCGAACAGAAACAACTCCCCACCTTTCAAGTAACTATTGCGAGGCCGCAGGCCGAGCTCCGCGTAGGGCGAAGCCCGAAGCGTCCCCTTACCGAGCAGAAACCACTCTCTTCCTTCCAAGTAACTTTTGCCCCCCGGCGAGGCCGAAGGCCGAGCTCCGCGTAGGGCGAAGCCCGAAGCGTCCCCTTGCCGTACAGAAACAATTCCCCACCTTCCAAGTAAATTTTGCGAGGCCGAAGGCCGAGCTCCGCGTAGGGCGAAGCCCGAAGCGTCCCCTTACCGAGCAGAAACAACTCCCCGCCTTCCAAGTAAATTTTGCGAGGCCGTAGGCCGAGCTCCGCGTAGGGCGAAACCCGAAGCGTCCCCTTACCGAGCAGAAACAATTCCCCACCCTCCAAGTAACTTTTGCGAGGCCGTAGGCCGAGCTCCGCGTAGGGCGAAGCCCCAAGCGTCCCCTTACCGAGCAGAAACCACTCTCTTCCTTCCAAGTAACTTTTGCCCCCCGGCGAGGCCGAAGGCCGAGCTCCGCGTAGGGCGAAGCCCAAAGCGTCCCCTTGCCGAACAGAAACAACTCCCCACCCTCCAAGTAACTTTTGCGAGGCCGTAGGCCGAGCTCCGCGTAGGGCGAAGCCCGAAGCGTCCCCTTACCGAGCAGAAACGATTCCCCACCTTCCAAGTAAATTTTGCGAGGCCGAAGGCCGAGCTCCGCGTAGGGCGAAGCCCAAAGCGTCCCCTTGCCGAACAGAAACAACTCCCCACCCTCCAAGTAACTTTTGCGAGGCCGTAGGCCGAGCTCCGCGTAGGGCGAAGCCCGAAGCGTCCCCTTACCGAGCAGAAACGATTCCCCACCTTCCAAGTAAATTTTGCGAGGCCGAAGGCCGAGCTCCGCGTAGGGCGAAGCCCGAAGCGTCCCCTTACCGAGCAGAAACAACTCTCTTCCTTCCAAGTAACTTTTGCCCCCCGGCGAGGCCGAAGGCCGAGCTCCGCGTAGGGCGAAGCCCGAAGCGTCCCCTTGCCGAACAGAAACAACTCCCCACCCTCCAAGTAACTTTTGCGAGGCCGTAGGCCGAGCTCCGCGTAGGGCGAAACCCGAAGCGTCCCCTTACCGAGCAGAAATAATTCCCCACCTTCCAAGCAAATTTTGCGAGGCCGAAGGCCGAGCTCCGCGTAGGGCGAAGCCCGAAGCCTCCCCTTACCGAGCAGAAACAACTCCCCGCCTTCCAAGTAAATTTTGCGAGGCCGAAGGCCGAGCTCCGCGTAGGGCGAAGCCCGAAGCGTCCCCTTGCCGAACAGAAACAACTCCCCACCCTCCAAGTAACTTTTGCCCCCCGGCGAGGCCGAAGGCCGAGCTCCGCGTAGGGCGAAGCCCGAAGCGTCCCCTTGCCGAACAGAAACAACTCCCCACCCTCCAAGTAACTTTTGCCCCCCGGCGAGGCCGAAGGCCGAGCTCCGCGTAGGGCGAAGCCCGAAGCGTCCCCTTGCCGAACAGAAACAACTCCCCACCCTCCAAGTAACTTTTGCGAGGCCGTAGGCGGAGCTCTGCGTAGGGCGAAGCCCTAGGCGTCCCCTTACCGAGCAGAAACAACTCCCCGCCTTCCAATTAAATTTTGCGAGGCCGAAGGCCGAGTTCCGCATAGGGCGAAGCCCGAAGCGTCCCCTTACCGAGCAGAAACAACTCCCCGCCTTCCAAGTAAATTTTGCGAGGCCAAAGGCCGAGCTCCGCGTAGGGCGAAGCCCGAAGCGTCCCCTTACCGAGCAGAAACCACTCTCTTCCTTCCAAGTAACTTTTGCCCCCCGGCGAGGCCGAAGGCCGAGCTCCGCGTAGGGCGAAGCCCGAAGCGTCCCCTTGCCGAACAGAAACAACTCCCCACCCCCCCCAAGTAACTTTTGCGAGGCCGAAGGCCGAGCTCCGCGTAGGGCGAAGCCCGAAGCGTCCCCTTACCGAGCAGAAACAACTCTCTTCTTTCCAAGTAACTATTGTGAGGCCGAAGGCCGAGCTCCGCGTAGGGCGAAGCCCGGAGCGTCCCCACGCTACCAAAGGCTGAAAAATGCCCGTATGCCAGAAACTTAAAGAAAGTTTTCAAAAGCCAAACGTTGCTAGCTGTACACAATTTGCATAACTTTGTTCATAATTCGAAAGGCAGGGGCATTTTTCAGCCTTTGGTAGCGTGGGGACGCTCCGGGCTTCGCCCTACGCGGAGCTCGGCCTATGGCCTCGCAATAGTTACTTGGAAAGAAGAGAGTGGTTTCTGGTCGGTAAGGGGACGCTTCGGGCTTCGCCCTACGCGGAGCTCGGCCTACGGCCTCGCGGTCCGGCTCGGCCTTCAGCCTCGCAAAAGTTACTTGGATGGTGGGGAGTTGTTTCTGCTCGGTAAGGGGACGCTTCGGGCTTCGCCCTACGCGGAGCTCGGCCTTCGGCCTCGCAAAAGTTACTTGGAAGGTGGGGAGTTGTTTCTGCTCAGTAAGGGACGCTTCGGGCTTCGCCCTACGCGGAGCTCGGCCTACGGCCACGCAAATGTTACTTGGAAGGTGGGGAGTTGTTTCTGCTCGGTAAGGAGACGCTTCGGGCTTTGCCCTGCGCGGTGCTCGGCCTACGGCCTCGCGATCCGGCTCGGCCTGCGGCCTCGCTAAATTTACTTGGAAGGTGGGGAGTTGTTTCTGTTCGGTAAGGGGACGCTTCGGGCTTCGCCCTACGCGGAGCTCGGCCTTCGGCCTCGCCGGGGGGCAAAAGCTACTTGGAAGGAAGAGAGTGGTTTCTGCTCGGTAAGGGGACGCTTCGGGCTTCGCCCTACGCGGAGCTCGGCCTTCGGCCTCGCAAAATTTACTTTGAAGGCGGGGAGTTGTTTCTGCTCGGTAAGGGGACGCTTCGGGCTTCGCCCTACGCGGAGCTCGGCCTTCGGCCTCGCAAAATTTACTTGGAAGGTGGGGAGTTGTTTCTGCTCGGTAAGGGGACGCTTCGGGCTTCGCCCTACGCGGAGTTCGGCCTACGGCCTCGCAAAAGTTACTTGGAGGGTAGGGAGTTGTTTCGTTTCGGCAAGGGAACGCTTCGGGCTTCGCCCTACGCGGAGCTCGGCCTTCGGCCTCGCCGGGGGGCAAAAGTTACTTGGAGGGTGGGGAGTTGTTTCTGTTCGGCAAGGGGACGCTTCGGGCTTCGCCCTACGCGGAGCTCGGCCTGCGGCCTCGCAAAAGTTACTTGAAAAGTGGAGAGTTGTTTCTGTTCGGCAAGGGGACGCTTTGGGCTTCGCCCTACGCGGAGCTCGGCCTTCGGCCTCGCAAAATTTACTTGGAAGGTGGGGAGTTGTTTCTGCTCGGTAAGGGGACGCTTCGGGCTTCGCCCTACGCGGAGCTCGGCCTTCGGCCTCGCAAAATTTACTTGGAAGGTGGGGAGTTGTTTCTCCTCGGTAAGGGGACGCTTCGGGCTTCGCCCTACGCGGAGCTCGGCCTACGGCCTCGCAAAAGTTACTTGGAGGGTGGGGAGTTGTTTCTGTTCGGCAAGGGGACGCTTCGGGCTTCGCCCTACGCGGAGCTCGGCCTTCGGCCTCGTCAGGGGGTGCTCGACCTTCGGCCTCGCTACAGTTACTGATAGATATTTACCGCACGCTAGTAATCATTTCGTTTCGTATAGGAAAATGTATGGGGAAACTGTAACTTTTTGGAGAAGTCAATATTCTGGCCGCCATTTTGTATTTTAAAATATTTTAAACTTTATAATTAATGTACAGGATAGCATCGAACATGTGGCATTTAAACCGTTACGATAGCCCAAAATTTCTTTAACAAAGTTAGCGCCCAAACATGACTCTGACCAAAACTTTCATGCCCCATAACTTCCAGTGTCAAATGTCATTTGGGTGAGGTGCCTTCATCGAACTGCATACCCAAATTTGGTTAAAAAGCGCTATTTCCATTTTCCACATTTTTGGGCTCTGGAGGGTAAATTACCCTAAAAGTTGGGAAACTTTTTTTTTATTGCAACACTATTCATCGAGACCTACAATTGTATCATACAAGACATTCCACTAAAATGTTGCCACTCACCCGAAAAATGAGATTGAAAATCTTGCCAAATTGTAATGAAAATATTATGTTTGACAGCTCGTCCGCCATTTTGTTTTTCCAAAAATTGTCAATTTTCTGGTATACTGCATCATATGTGCTACGAAGTGGAATTGGTTGGATATTCCTCATGCGCTCGTGCTAGGCCAGCTAATTCGTCAAAGTTTGGTCTGAAATGTCCAAATTTTCAATCGGCTATATTTCCGCCGCCATTTTGTTTTTCTTTTGTTTTTTAATTTCATCACAAAGTAGACGGACCATGTGACACGCGTTCCAAATTTGAACGAAATCGGTTGGAAAATGGCGGAGATGACATCACGTGACCCGCCGCCATCTTTTTTTTTTCACTTCCCTATAGTTTTCCTCTGGTCCAATCACTAAACTATACAACTCCCCCCTACATCACTTTGACCTCCGGGGACTCCTTCAGACTAAACAGGCGTGTCAATCAGTGAGTCAGTCAGTCAGTCAGTCAGTCAGTCAGTCAGTCAGTCAGTGGTAATCGAGCTATATATATTAGTAATACCACTCTATTATTCTACTTTTGTAAACAAACTGATATTTCAAATATACCTACGGTATTAGATCACAAAATACCATAGGCATGCTATCTTCTTACACTTTAATGGGTGTCTACAATACTAAACATAACTCTTTTAGGTTTTAGCTAGGTACAATCTAGTCCGGGAGCCGAAACCCATATTTACATATTTAAGATGCAAGAACTAGCCTTGCGATTTATTATATAAATCTAATCTAATTATTCGTTCATTATTCATTCAATTTCATTCAATTATCTGCAACTATTCTCTAGATTGCATGGTAAAACTACTCGTAAGTTAATGGAGAATAAAATCGGGGAATAAAAATAACCCTGGGATAGTTACTCCAGTATAAATTGAAGTTTGATCGAATCCACCCTAAATAAAATAAATTATTATGGTAGGTACTAAATTGTATGAAAGAATATTTTAATAATTTAGACCAAATTCACGATTGTCACGATTTTTTTCTTCCGATACAATGAAAGACGGCTAAATACGTCGCAGCGCGGGCGCAAAATAGCGGGCTACGTGCAATCAATCTGGCGCGCAGCAGCCCACTGAATAGCCGCGCCGGCGCGGCCCAAGGCCGCCCGCCCGATGTACCTGTAGATTTATACCTAAAGCGCGGAGTGCACCAGGCCTGTTAATACAGAGTAAGTAAGTGTCGAACGTGACTTACGTGTCCAGAGACCACCTAGAGATCCACATCGTGTAGCTCGACTACGATTTGCACGTAAACACGAGATATTTCTTTGTTTTATTATTTTAAAAAATATATATGAAGTGTAAATTGAAGTTTGGGGTAAATTCCTTATCGCTGATACCTTAGGTTCGACGGTGTCAGTCCACCGAGGTTGCCTAGGACCCTCAGACTTGCTACGCCGTCCGGCGCGGTCCGAGTCATTTCTTTGTGCGCTCTGTGAACGAAATGAACTATTATAATAGCTGCTATATATAAAAAGTACATTAGGAGAAGTAAAATCGGTTATCTGAGACACATATTCTAGAAGTTTCCGGAACTCGTTGAACTCTTCATCCATCTTATTGGGCAAAATTTTGGACAGAAGAAGCGCCCGAACTCGCTAAGGACGGAAACACAACAGGAGATGTGGCTAATCTCCAGTAGCATGATTCATAAAGAAACGTGGGTAAGATTTTTGGTTTAAATTCAGAGGTATCCTCACAGACCACTTACTCAATTGACATGAAATCGGTACAAATATGCAAGCGAAAAATTCTGTCAACGATGGGCGTATAGAGACAAAGCAAGGAAAGGGGTGCCGTATTAAACAGATGCGTCCATATCGATAATATCTCCAGGTTACACGTGTCGCGAAGCAATTTTGCGCTCATTGCGGACAGACACGGGCGCCATCCTGTTACAGGTCTATGAGGTAAGTGGGCTGTGATTATCATGCACGGCTCAGCCGCAGAATTATAACTTCGCAAAATGTCTACCATGGGCAAAACGCCCTCTTCTCATAATGTAAGGGACATATCGCAGAATATCTTTATTCTTCGTTAGTGATTAGATCACATTATGTGCTACAAATCTGGACCACTATGCTTGTTATCGGATCTCCACAATTGTTGTATGTCAGATACTTGCCCGAGCTCGGTCGAAAGCCGATTTCTGTGGCCTGATGTCACCAGCCGGGGCAGGGTCGAAGAGTTCGTTGGACTTGTATGCGACTCCAGGGTACTTCTTGCGGCGAGGCATCGCTGGCTCCATGGGTCCTGGCAAACAAGGCAGACAATTAAGAAAACAAAGGTCTTCAACTGTGCGTCCTACCAGTAATAATAATAATAACAATGTGATCATGGCAGGTGTCCAACCTCACAACAGTAACGACGTTATAGAAACGAATAAGTTCAAAGTTCATGGGTCTTGTCTGGCAAACAAGGCAGGTCATTAAGAAAACAAAGGTTTTCAACAGACGTTCTACCAGTGATGACCTAAAGAAACATGGATAGGACACTGACGGTAGAACTGGCTTATCCTGATAGGGTGCCAATGTGGCGGCACATCGACCCATTGGGATCTTTTATGTTCAAATACTGGCCCATAAATTCAAAGTCGCTCAACGAGCTATGGAAAGTGGCGTTTAGAGGGTGGATAGAATAAGAAATGAGTTTATCCACCAGAGAACAAAAGTAGTTGACATTGCTCATAGGATCAGCAAACTGAAGTGGCAGTGGGCTGGTCACATCTGCTGTAGAACCTATGAGGGAGACGAGTTCTCGAATTACGAGTACGTTGGCGGCGATTTGATGCCTTATTTTTAAGACAATCACGGTTGTCGCGATCTTCTATACAGCTCCGCATCAACTCTTTGTTATTCATACATCTAGTAAATCTCACTTCCATTAACTCGTATTGATATCCCTTTCACACTTCGTTAAAGAAGGTTAATATAGAAAGGGACAGGGGGCCTAAACGGTGGCGTAACTTTAAATCACGTTTATGAATTCGTGCCTTAAACATATAGGGAACGATATAACCTGTATTCTGTGTGACGGAATGAACTATTTGATGCAGTATGCTGAGCTGTGTGAGTAATGGGGCAATTTAACCGTTATCTTATCAAGCGGTATTTGCGAGAACTATATGGCAGTCATTACACTTTATCTGACAACTTATTCATCCAACAACTGTATAATATTACCGTATCATCAATGTTCTCAATATATTGTATAAGGATATGTGACTAGAAAGGGCGCAAATTTTCGCCAGGACAAATGTGGGTAGGTATGGAATGAGAGCTCGGTGGCGCAGTGGTTGGGTCGATGGACTTGCAATACGGAGGTTCGATTCCCAGCCAGGGCAGCCATGTACCAATGAGTTATCATAGATTTTTTCGAAGGAAAAACTTACGTACATTTACCGAGAGCTTTCAAAAACGGTGAAGGAAAACATCGTGATGAAACCTGCATGCCGAAGAAGAAGAAAAAAATCTAAGGCACGTGAAATCCGTCAACCCGCAGTGGGCCCGCGTGGTGGGTCATGGCCCCAGCTCCCTCGATGTAAGGGTAGGTCTGTGCCCGAGCAGTGGGGCAATATAAATAGACTGATGATAATGGAATGAGAAGCCCCAGTCCTGACGTGTGGTTATAACATGGTGCGAGTGTCTGCGGTGATGAGGTGTGCCCGCACTCGGGGGACCACTGGGAGACCGAGGGAAGCTAAAGTGCTCTAAAAATACGGCGGCGACGAGGTTCGAGACCCATTATGCCCTGGCTCGCGTAGTAGGCAAAAGCGAGCAATCGTAACTTTAAGCCGTTTAAGATTTTTATTAAGATAAATGTACAGGAGGTTTTAAGGTTTAGATGGAGGGATGACCTACGCACGGTGGCTGGCCGAAACTGGAGCAAAAGACCGAGAATCGGGTTTTGTCGCGTCTTGGAAGATGCCTATGTCCAGCAGTGGACTGGTACGTGCTGAAGATGATTATACTCAGTTACCCCTCGGTATAGGCAGCGCGCTGGGCGGCGCGGGCGCAGGCTGCTTGGCCACGCTCTGCTGCTTGTGCTCGTGCCATCGGTACGTGCTGCGGTACTCAGAGTGCAGCTGGAACAAACAAACACATGACGGTTACAATAATATACACACTTATAGACCCTCAGTTACCGATCATAAGTTGCCAACGGCAACTGAAATGGCAGTGGGCTGGCCACATCTGTCGTAGAACAGATAACCGATGCTGTAGCCTCTGGAATGGAGGCCACGATTGGGTAAACGACCAGCCCTTGTAGCACGGGTCAGCGTTAGCGATCGACGCAACGCCGTTGAGCTGTCAAACTGCTTTATTACAAGACGTTTGACAGCTCCGCGTCTTTGCGTCGAACGCTAACGCGACTCGTGCTAGCCCCGCAGATGGAGGTGAGTGTGAATCGAGGTGAGTGGCGTGTTTTGGGAGAAGCCTATGTCCAGCTGTACGGGCTAGACATAGGCCTCTGAGGATAATAAAGTTGCTAACGTAAGAACGCTCGCTAAAGACTAAGTCAAAACCTTCGCTGAGATGCACGGGATTCGTAAGACTTTAGTTCCGCTACTGGTTACTAGAGGTGTAACACTATTTATTTTATTAATTGACTCGACAGTTCGTCATTTGCCAATGTCATGTTACAAAATGTTCAAAATATCATATCGTCTTGTCTTCATCCAGAGGAGTCGCCTCTGGACGAAGCAGCTCGACAGTCACGTTCACTCCCGAGCTCGTAGTGGGACTCTTGACTTGACATTAAACACAAAACAACCACTGTAGACATTAAACTGAGGATTATCAAATAATTTCGCAACCGTCGTTTCCCGCCATTTTCAAAAGCCGAGGTGTAACATATTCGACCAAACTCGTACGTCTACTAAAGTCAGTAAATTCCTGTCAATTCGGTTCACCATGTATGTTCCCTGTATGTTAAGCTGTCACCTATCGACACGTAGTTTTATAGATACTCATAGATAAGCCGGGATCGGCTCTCATCTATGTCCGTGTCTCGACACCGATATTGGCGTTTGGCGATGTAAGTTCATTTCGCGCTAGTGATGTACCAGAGATAAAGTTACAAATATATCGATTAAGACAAGGAACCAACATTGTTTTTTAAAGATTCAAATTCTTTACGTTTATATACCTAATAGCAAGTAAGTTTAAAGTCAAAGTCAAATTTATTTATTGCAAGTAAGCACGTTGTGTACATTTTTGCACGTCAACATATTTTATTTGAATTTGCAATCACTTTGCAAGGAAAAGGTGCCAACGCTGAGGATAAAAAGTGGCAATAAACTCTTTCGTGTATATTTTTGCGTCATCTTTTTTAGAGTTTACATTTACACCACATCGCAAGGGAAAAGATTCCAACGCTAAGGAGAAAATATATATATTTTTAGCAGCAACAAAATAGACCGTACACTTTCCAAATATTCCTGGCAGATTAAAAGTTAATTCGAGTATTATTAGGGTTCCTTACGTCATAACTCATAAGAGAAAAAAGGAATCCTTATAAGATCACTTCGTTGTCCGTCTGTCTGTCTGTCTGCACTCGTAGAGGTATCACATCAAGTTAAAATTAATATTAAATACTCACGAAATTGATATATTTATCTTCAACACAGAGAATTGATTGTTGCAATAAAAAAAACATCAAATACCCAATTCCCCAATAAACTCATTTTAACGTCCACTTCAATTCATACATCTGCAAACGATTGTGGTATATTAAACAAGCATTCGCGGCACGTGCCGCCCATCTCACTCTTACTAAGCGATTTTCCGATATGTTGGAAAGAGAAACTGGGAGCGAAAATCGTGTCCAAGCGAGCATCATTGCTCATAAATAATTCTGTGCACGGTTCGGACACTAGGATGACAATGGGATTGGTGAGTTCAGGATATTTTTACGTTTATGTATGAGCATGGGCTTACGTAGGATTTCTCACGGTTATATTTGTGGCTTTTGTTCTTTGTTTCCCAGCAGGTTTATTTGTTTTTCAAATTTAATATAGGTACAGGTTTTTACAACGTATTGCGTTGGCAATACAGAGAGGGAACGCTGCCAGCCTTCTGGGCAATGTGACTCCCGATGCCCTCCGAGAGGACATATTTTATTTATAGGTTTTTAGTTTTTTAATGTTGGATTTTAGTCATTTTATTGTTATTTCTTTGTATTTTTAGTCCTGTATAAATAAATACACTGTAATGCTATACATTTAAATGAAATAATAGGTACAGGTTTGTAGTCAAAATTCTATAGATGACTTAAAAACTCTGAGCGGAATATGTGCGGTAAAAACTGTGCTCAACTATAATGCTATGCTTCACAAATCTTAAGTTTGTAAATACATAGAAGAATGATTTTCAATTATCATTTGTTTTATAAACTTTTAATTCACGACCGAGATTCGAACAAGAGACACATAATAACAAATGTCCAGGACTTCGCCATTCCGTGGCATGTTTTCCAACAGAACGACTCGAGTCAACTGAATCTCAATCATCAATGTTATACTTCAATACTTCATTTATTCAACCTTAGAAGCTAGGGAAGACTTGGTTATGTCATACATAATGTAATAATTTATAATATAAGGTACAGAATACAAACTAGGTTACGGCTGGATGCACAAACAGAGAAACTGGGCAAAGAACCGACCCACATATGGATGTAACAAAATTATCTAATACATTTAGCGGATGTAAAGAGGCCTTGTCAATGTTTTACAATTTATAATAAGTATAATGTCCACAATTTATAATTAACTGTTTGGTCACCACAGTAAGCAGTTCACCTATTCAATTTAATATGGCGTTCGTTCATTGGCATACTAAACTGATAACCCAATTTGATAGAGAAATTAATGGGAAATTATAAATTGATTATTATAAATTATATTAAGTTTCCTATGGGATTCGATGTTTTACTGTAGTAAAAAGTAGTTTATGTTGCGAGTGTGAAATAGTACCTATATATATAGGCCCTATTAAAAATTACTCGAGAAAAGCAAGCCTTCAAAGAGTTGTGACTCTTGTGACAACTGTTATACATGAAGGTTGATCTCAAAGTGAATCCTATTACAATCGTAACAGATATTAATATTATCTGACAGCAAATAATAATTTAGGTACTAAATATAAGAATAGGTTTTTACCTAGTAATAATAAAATCATTTATTTCAGAAACAGAGTTCCATAGTATCTACAACTAGCACAGAAATGTAAAATGTAAAAGTAATAAAAATAACTACTTTACTACCTTCTAGTTTACTATCTTCTATATACATATAATAAAACACAAATATAATAAAACTAAACTACTTAAAAATACATTAAAAACTAAACTAAAATTGTAATTTTAAATTTTTTTAAATAATTATTAATAATAATTCAAATTTTAATGACATGTAAATGAAATATTTACCAAATAAATGAAAATGAATATGCTATAAGTTGTGAAGTTTTAGAACACTCCGGGCGACAATTCTAGAAAAAAAATCTATCGATATATTTTTTACTCTACCATGTTTACATCCCTAACGACCGAAACTCTATCGTTCGTGAGGCGGCCAATTTTCGCGCATCTCTTGAACCAATCTTGAGCCGCAATAACCTCTAGACTAGAATATCCGCTAAGATATAAGTATAAGGAAAACTATTCGGCAGGTCGTGTTGAACTCTAGCGATCTAGGATGTTAGGTTTTAAATTGAAACCTAATATCTACAATGTAGATAAAATATCGAAACCAACATCAAAACATACAAATAAATGGAGAAATTGGCACATTCTCTTTGCAAAATGAAAATGACAATGCCAGATTCTGCCCCACTATCAACCGCATGATGTACAAGATAACGAATAAATGTAAAAATATCTCCGTTTTTTATTAAAATTATTGGTTTAAAATAAAGTTTTGTACAAGTTGCGAGTCGAAAAACAGCTTAATTAAGAATTCAGAAAATAGTATGAAATCGAAGCGAATTATTCAATGAATATCATTTTCTACTACTCTCGCTACTCCTACTGATTGTGATTATGCAATATAAAACCTGTCAAAATAAGTCCCCAATAAAATGATATATGAGCTTCAATGGTCACGTAGGTGACCAAAGGTGGGGCAAAGCTCCATTGAAATGTGGCAATGTCATTTGTGATCATTAATCACTAAATCAACGGAAACTATTTAATTAGAATTTTCACAAAAAAGTAGCTAATGTCGTTTCGCGCGTTTTTCATGGAATCCTCATCTTGACAGACTGTTGATAGATAGTTGCGTAACAGTCTCGTAAGATAAGAATAAGTAAAGATATCCCGTTACGTTACTTTCGCGTAAATAACAATTCTATTCTATTTATAGATCAGTGGCGTGACGTGGGTTTCAATCTATGGGGCATAGACTCTTAGGCCCGTATTAATAAATCACTCTCAGCTCAAAACCCAATCTTGAAAAAGACCCCAAGATGGCGTTCCTATTAATAAACGTAACTTAGGTGCGCGTTTAGGAATCACGTGAGTAACGCCGTATTAATAAACAAAACTCAGTTCTCAAGTGAACTGTCAAACTCACACTTGAGAACTTATTTGCTGATTGTTGACGTTTACTTGAGTTCCGCCACTTGAGAAAGACATCACGTGATACGTCCTCAAGATTGATTTATTAATAAATGGCATACGTGAGATGGTGATCACGTCTCGAGAGTGTATCAGTTGAATTCGCTCTTAAGGGCGGGTTTGAGCTCAGACTATTAATACGGGCCTTATGCCCTTGAATGGTAGGTAATTGCATGAAATTGGTAAGGTTTTTTTACCAATTTCATGCAGTTTCAATTTGTGAACCATTAGGTCAAATTCCAGTGAATGAAATCGTTGCAAAAAATTAAAAATACCATAAAGACAGGCTCAAAAGATATCAGATAGCTGTCTACCCGGTTGGTCCACATCTCGGGTGATCCCAGAGCTGGCAGCTACCTCGCTCAGCGACTAAGCATTGCGATACAGCGAGGAAATGCTGCCAGCGTCCTGGGCACCATGCCACAGAACGGGGACCTCGACGACGTGTTCGTTCTTTAGTTTATAGTTTTATTTCATAAGTATTTTTTTTAGATATTAAGTTAGTTTTATTTTGTAGTAGTTAGTTTTTTTTGCAATAAATCTTTGCCATTATTAAAATATTTTGTCAAAAAAAAAATACCATAAAGTATAAAAAAACTCCAAAGCACAGTAACGATACACATCAAATTAGAATTTTTTTTTTTAAATTCTTGCATTATTTGCATTTTCATACAAATATGCGAGAAAATGCGACACAAACGGCCTTATCTTTTGATTGCGTTGACGTAGATAGCTCGGTGGAGAGCTCGGTGGCTCAGTGGTTAGGTCAATGGACTTGCAATACGGAGGTCCCAGGTTCGATTCCCAGCCAGGGCAGCCATGTACCAATGAGTTATCGTCGGTTTTTTCGACGGAAAAACTTACGTACATTTACCGAGTGCTCTCAAAACGGTGAAGGAAAACATCGTGATGAAACCTACATGCTGTAGAAGAAGAAGAAAAAAATCTAAGGCATGTGAAATCCGCCAACCCGCACTGGGCCCGCGTGGTGGATCATGGCCCCAGCTCCCTCGATGTAAGGGAAGGTCTGTGCCCGAGCAGTGGGGCAATATAAATAGACTGATGATGATGATGACGTAGATAGTTGATTTTTTCACGGCTGCATAAGGGTTTACCTTCAAGTATTTGGTATCAATTTCAACTTGATCCGTCCACGCGTTTCTGAGATATAGCATGTATATTTCCAGGCTGCTCCCGAACGAAATGAATAATCAATGAAAAAATAAAACTCACTGGTATATACAGAATAGATTATATTAAATCGTGTTTATTGAAAACATATCGTATTAACCCTTATAGTGGAGCCGCCGAGAAAAGCCCGATATGACGTTTGTGGAAGGTGCGGCCGACATAACTTTGTAACGGTGCACAAGTTACGGATAAATAATTATTGTCTTGAATTCTCATTGACGTAATCCATTTTGTACAAAAATAATAAAATTTAAGAATTTCGTAATAATTTCAAACATGCAACAAAGTAAATTCACATTCTTTCTTATGAAAAAAATTGATTTAGTTTTCCACGAAGCACAGTTACAATGTCATGTCGTCCGAATTAAATCGTAGAGAAGAGATTAAAATACTAAGTGACGATATTTGGTATCAGTTACTAATATCGCTATTATATCATCACAGGAAAATTCTTTTTCGTTACTTTCGTTCAGCCTTAATTTCAGAATGAAACTGGTGTGATGGATATCTTTGTATCAAATTAAATACAAAACAGTTAAAAATAAATCTTTAGTAAGGAAAGCCGCCGACAAAAGCTAGTCAATTACTAACACGTTATCTATGGGTACATCACTATTAACGTCATATTGTCATGTGTCATATCGGGCCTATTAAAACGGCCGTACTATAACCCTTAAAATGCCGAATTAATGTTATGCAGTCGGTTTCCTACAAGCACAGCAAAAGCCTTGATCGAAACTAATTACGTACAAGTAAAAAAAAATACTTGATCGAAGCCAGTTACGTACAAGTACTACAAAAGCCTCGATCGAAGCCAGTTTCGAAACTCCGGTTTCGTAGACGGCCGAAGGGGTATTGACAGACAGACAGACAGACAGACGACCAACAAACTGATCCTATAAGAATTAAAACTATAGTGAGCCATTACTACAAATTATTATATATAAACGGATATCAATCACTTATATTGTTAAATTTCAATAGAGATTGTTATTGGTCCTTGCCTGCTACGTGGAAGCCCGTACTCAGGGCCGTATCCGATGTTAGGAGTGTGAGTGAATGCGGAGTAGACGCAGTGAGTACATACTGCGTGACAGGACCTAACGTGAGTGGCGCTAACTCCCCGACAAGTGAGATCGATCAACGAATCCAGCTACAGCCATCGAACGCACCGTTCGTCGGCGGCGGGACAAGTTATCTCGGAGCGCGCACAGAGGGCGCTGATCCGCAGTGCGCGAAGAAACGTCAACGGCGACGCGGGCGTGGCGCGCTCACCTTGAAAAAGACCGTCGAAATCGGTCGAAACAGTCGGTCTTATTGCCGACTTTAACAATATAAGTGAGTGATATCCGTTTATATATAATAATTTGATCCTATAAGGGTTCCTTTTTTTCTCTTGAAGGCAACGGTGAAGTAGCGGCAGTGGTTATACTTACGTACAGTATTATGAAACTCTATGAAAGTTGACAGACTGAATGCTTTGCCGCTGACGCTCCATTGCTGCATGCAGTCTGTCATCTTTTCATACATTACAATCACTGCCTCTACCGTTGGTTGTTTCTCCGCTGTTTAAAAATCCGGATACACTCATCACTGTGCGAATGCGGGCTGGATGACGGAGATCTCAACCACATTTTTTTGAACTGTAACCAATATGACCGCTCCATATTCCTTAATCATCTCGCTATCCTAAAAATCCCGTTCCCCACATATATCCCTGATTTATTATCCTCAAATGATCCTCGTGTATATAAATGTATTTCTGAGTTCTGTTCTCTTAATGATATCAAATTATGATAATTATATTATGTAATTACGAGTATGTAAACATGTTAACAAACAACTAATTTGTGTAATGTCTCATCTAACAATACTAACACAATATAATATTTTCTATCTTTACAGCTAC
Organism: Tachystola acroxantha; assembly: GCA_963506565.1. Lineage (NCBI taxonomy): Eukaryota > Metazoa > Arthropoda > Insecta > Lepidoptera > Oecophoridae > Tachystola > Tachystola acroxantha. Next base: position 7,906,215 of record OY735893.1, read on the forward strand.
ATTGATCAAACAGTGAACGCGACGACGACTACCTACACCCGGGCCGAAAACTTTTTTATGAATAAAATTGAAGTGACGCTGGCAGAAATGTCCAAATAGGACGATTGCCATAACTTAAAAAAAAAGTGTTCATACTAAACCCGTTATACATCCGTTATATCATAAGAACGCCATTAGCCGACTCTGGCGACATTTTCACGCGCTCTCGACACTCCGAGAGCACTCTCAGAGACTTTACGGCTAGAGCCAGACTAATGTGACTACACGCTTGACCCAAATTCCGACATCTAGCTGGCTACATGAGGAAAATGTGTTTTTCTTTAAGTTACCTCACATAAGTAATAATTAGTATTTTTAACCCCCGACGCAACGTAAAGACATGCAAGTAAACACGTTGTGTACATTTTTGCACGTCAAATTCGTTACAAACAGCCCAAGTTGATTCACTTTCGTTAACGTTATACTGAAACAAAAGATTAGATGTCGCTGTTAAATTTTCGCAACTGCAGTTACAACCGTTATAAACTAAGATAGCCAAGTGTTTTGCTGTTTTTGCTATTTATTTATTTGCGATTTCAATGTTTCCAATTATTTATTTAGTTACACCCTGTAAGAGTCTTTTAATTGCTTGCGTAAGTAAGTAATATCACTTTACAGAAACTAGGTCAGCCATTTGAGAATTAACTGTCTTGGAACTATTTATTGTCTCTAATGGAGTGTCGCTTTAGCGAAAGTGTCCCCGAGTAATACATCCATGATAGCTGTGTTGGTAAAAGTATGAAAATGGTGAGGTCCCAGCGATTTTTTTTAAAGTTTTATACAGAGGACAGCCGTCAGAGACGAGTGGCGACGTGTTGTGAGGCGGATCACTGCGACTGAAATGACGAATTGGTCGCGGTTCGTGCGTCGGGGTTTTTGAGTAAACAACTAAGTTGGTCGCGTTTCGTGCGTTTTATGAAAACAATAAAAAACTACCTCCACTATTGGTCGCGATTCGTGCGTTTAATAGTTTGGTGATCTGGCTACCTACGTTAGCAAGATTTACCATAGAGTTATAAAAACCGTTAAGTTGTCAAAGGTTTAAGAGAGTTCTGTCGCGACGCCGCCGCCGCTAGTAGCGCTGCTCATGGGCGTACCCAGGTTCTGAGCCGGGGGTAGATGTTTTTATATAAATTCTATGTATTGCAAACAAATGACAAAATAATTGTTTTCTAGAGAACAAAGTATTTTATTTATTGACAAAGAATACCACGACCACTCTGCCAAGAGTGTAACGACTGAGAAGAAGTCCTTGAATTCATTCGACAAATTAAACTGGTGGTTGTACTCGTGATAAATATTAAATTAGTAAGGTTTATCAGTAAATTAAAACTGTCCCAAAAAATTGAACTAAGTACGTCACAAGTCACACAATGACCTTAGAAATGACCATTTGGTCAAATTTCAGTGAAAAAAATCGTTGCAAAAAATTATAAATACCTTAAAATAAGTATAAAAACTCGCACAGTAACGATGCACATCAAATCCTTATTATCTGTCCCATTAAATAGAAATCGTACTGCGAGTGTTGCCATTGATGTGCTGACGAGTGTGCTGCCAGTGTAGAAGTAAGAGAGCTACGCCAACAAACTGCATTGCAGTGCGGCGACCGATGTAACATTGGAATTTCGTTAAAAATTAATAAAAAAATAAAAAAAAAAATTAATTGAATTTATTGTATTGCTATTTTTTTTATTTTTCCCCAAATTGTTTAATTTACTTAAACTCTGTGCAGAATTAATGTATGTCTCAAGCCTAACCATCCATTTAATTTTGTCGAATGAATTCAAGGACCCTGTATAACTACCATATTTATACTGAAAAGCGGCCTATTAGAATAGTCCAGAGGTAATGATTGAACCTACTACGCTTACACGGCTGTCTCACACTCTACCAAATAACCATTGGACTATTATAACTTCGCCATTGTTTTAACTTAATTTCTCACAACTTTCACGAAAAGTGAAATAGCTTATTCTATCGATATTTCCCACCGAGAACAAAGAATGTACAGTCGCACATACAGAAAAGGGGTAAGTATTATTAAGGTTGAAATTATCTCAAAAATTATTTGACCGATTGTAAAATTACTTTCACTAGTAGGTAAATAGTTTAAAGTGCAGAATATGTATTTGTAAAAGAATATTAATAATCTGTTGTACAGTCGGAAACAGAAAAGTATACAAGAGGTCTCAATAAGGTTGAGATTTTCTCAAAAATTACTTGACCGATTTGTAAAAATTTCAACTTTATAAATAGGCATCTGTTACTTTTATCTTGTTTAGACTGTACGCATACTGAGGTAATAATATGCTTAGAGGCAAAGCACCACAATTAGACAGCCACTGTTTTAATTAACAATAGAAAATCATTATGGCACGTGTTTTGAAAGCTGAATACTGTTACTTTCAATATTAATAAGTAGGTATTTGTATTTTTTTGTGTGCTCCGTTTTCGACTGTACCAATGACTTTTTCTAGCTGTTTCCATCAATCCGCACTGCGCCTGCGTGGTGGATCATGACTCGAGCCCCGTCGGTGCGATGGTTGGACATAAAATGAGCTGATGTTTATAGGCATAACAAACAAAAGTAGTTTAATCTAACAAAACCTAATTAATCACAGCCAGCAGACAGACAATCACATTGGATGTCTAGTCCGCCTTCTTTCTGCACGCGAAGGCAAAGGTCAACGGACAAACAGCCAAAAAATACTCACTTCAGAAGCCCAATGAACGTTCCTCGTGTCCGCCAAAACACTTCTTTCCATTTCAATAAAAAAAAGTCAATCACGACACCATTTCACAGTCTTAAACACTGGCCATCACTGGGAAATAACTTTGTCACTTCAATTTAAAAAAAAAGCAATGATTCGTTAATATTTTCAAAAAATTCGATGTAATTTAACAACTCGGGCGTTCGTTTCGTTTCTAGGCGGTCGGTGTTTCTTTTGGATTTAGAAAATGGTACCATAAAAAACTTAATTGGTCGTGACTCGCGTTCGCTTCGTATCGTCTGCGCCGCTGTCTGCGTCAGACAGAGTAAACGAACCATTTACCTATTTTACTGTGACGCGCGTCATGCAAATTATGAGTTTTTCTGTCAACTTTTCGTCGCTAAATCTGCAAAATTAGGTGACAAATTCAAATTGTGTCGAATTACGAATTAAAAATGCGTCAAATCATTTAAATATTTATGCACAGAATCTTCTAATGATATTCTACCGTAGCGATAAATGTGACTTACCATTTTGATCATGATTTTCGCGGTAAGGATTTTTTTCGCTAGATCACGCTGCCGGTAGATAGTTCAGCAACTATATAATTAGGCCACCGTTTAGCAATATCATCGCTACTATTTATTTAATACAGAATGTGGCGGCCTCCTTTCGCTATATATATTTTTTCATTTAAAAATAATAAAATAATTTGAATTTTACAATGTCAGATAGTGTTCCTAATAAATGGTTGTTGTGAGTACACGGCAAAAGATTTTTATTACAGGTTTTAACGTGTAACGTTTACAGAATTATTTCAGGTTTTTAATGCTTAATAGCCTTCGAAGTACCTTTCCGTTACACAGAAAATGAAATATTATATTATCTAATTTTTTAATTATTTATTTAATGTATTTCCGATATCAATTCAGCGCAGAAAAGATGTCCTTCCAAGTTAAATCTCGACGAAGAACTCAGCAGCCCAAGTGCACTCTTGAGTTATCTTAAAACTTAGATTATACTGTAAAACACTCCAATAAATTGATAAACCGTCTGATTAATTTAACATGGCATTAACACAGTGGCTGCTAGCCATAATCCTAGTTTAAAACCACTTTCCTTACACCGTGTTTTGTTACTTTCACATATCGTTAAAACTCGTTAAGTTAAAATAACTTTTAAGCCACGTTTATTGCTAACCACAAAAAATGACACTGCACTAAATCATAATAAATATTATCTATATTAATAAGAATACAATTTACATATTTACTAAGACGCGCTATGCAAATTATGCACTTTCTTTACATTATATTTATAGAGCACTTGGTCGGTACGGCTCTTAGAAATGACTATCAGCTGATGGGCAAAGAAAAATCGGAAACGCTTCATCGAGTTAGTGTGCCAATCGAGACGGAAATATTCGACGTCCTACTCTACCTATAGACTGTAGACTAAGAGCTAGCTGTACGTACACCTACAGTATTCTAGAAACTCTATGACTGACTAGAATGACTAGAAACTCGTGTCTGAGTCAATGAATTTTGGGGCCAACTAATGCCATTAGGGCAACGCCATCGTCATCTAATCGAGATGCGAGCTATATAATTTGAGAATGTCGGTGGTTAGCGCCACCTATGGGCGTTTATGGACCTAAAAACTTATTTATGCTACTGTTTTTAGATTCGAGTTGAGACACAAAATAGTGAAGTTTTAATATTCCTTTAGCTGCTAATTGGATATTTTTATTGGAAAAAATGATAATTATTGAAAGCTATGTTCACAAGCAGATACAATCAAAAAGTTATCGCAAAAAAATTGGCATTATCGTTGTTGCACGCTAAAAGTGTGAAGCTATGTTTTCCAATGCGAATTCGGCATTGCGTTTCCAATTTTACTGCAAAAAGAAACATCAATATACCAAAAAAAGTTTAAGTTATTAACAGCCTTATCGCACAAAGCGATTCCTTCTAAGTAACACAAAAATGTTTAAATTTTTTTTTTCAAGTACGAAGTCTTGCCTCATGAAATACTGTAGGTTTTCGTATCATTAGCTCTCTGTCTACAAGGGGGATTTGCTTGCTAGATAAGTGGCTTGATTTGCATCTGATAGCCTGTTGATAATAGTTTCCTTTTTGCATTCTGTTGGATAGCAAATTATTACGGTGAAAGCAAACAAAAAGGTGGAATATTTAAAAGGCTGCAAGTAGATTAGAAGTAATCTAGAAAGTGGATCTAGGACAAATGTAGAGCATAGAGGTAAAAGAATCGGGATCGATAATGATAATGAAATCAAGTGTGTTAGTGCATGAATGTAAGGATCATTAAAATGTTAGACTTAGGCCCGTATCTACAGTCTGAGCTCAAACCCGCCCTCAAGTGCTAATTCAGCTGATACACTCTCAAGACGTGATCACCATCTCAAGTACATCATTTGTTAATAAACCAATCTTGAAAGCGTATATATAAACTGCCTTTCTCAAGTGGAAGGACTCAAGTAAACATCGCGGTTCGCCTGCAATCAGCAAACACGTTCTCAAGTGTGAGTTTGACAGTTCTCTTAAGACCTGAGTTTTGTTTCTTAATACGGCGTTACTCACGTGATACCCGATTATACCTAAACGTGCACCTAAGTTTCGTTTATTAATAGAGACGCCATCTTGAGGTCGTTCTCAAGATTGACTTTTGAGCTGAGAGTGATTTATTAATACGGGCCTTACGAACCGTTGCGTTCTCCCAAATAACATAATGACCTATTAATCGACAAATAAAAAGTGAGATTGCTTAACTAATAATGGCCCAGCGAAAGTTGTAAAGAAGTAGATTAATAACAATCCGGATACTGTTATAGCTATTTAAGTAAACAAACTACAATACTACAAACTACCTACGTGATAACTTTAGGTACTTATGTTACTAATAAGCACTTATTATGATTTAACTTGTACAGTCGATAGCACATAAAACTGAACAAAACGATTGCAATTTATAATACCTTTACTTGATTCCTGTACTTATGTTACACTTGATAGATAATAAACTAAAGTAGTATTAAAAAAAATCTATTGGCTTAACTTGACAGTTGCTAAATGGCTGTAGCGATAAAAACGGCTAAACGATGGCTTAATTTTACAGTTGCGGAACCGACCTTACCACCGCCTAAATATTATTTGCTGCCTCTCTGTAATTTAACTTAGTCGATGACTTAAACCACGTCACTTAAACTGAGTTTAATTATTACAAGTTTCCATATTAAAATTCAGTCCAATTTACGTAGTAATTTCAAACACTGCATTCCTCGCCTATCTCTCGTAGTTTGCAATTATGAAATTTAATGCCCGTAAATTGAGATAATGTCAGACAGCCAACCAGGTCGCGTTAGTCATCAGGAACTACGTGTTACTACACTTTTTATGCAACACAAAAACTGGCTGTATAAAAATTACAACGCGTGCCTAAAAAAGAAAAACTTTGGCCATTGAAACGAGCACTCTTGGGAAAAAAGGCGCGAGTTTTCGACACTTTATTTTTTAAATTAGGTCTTTTACAATAACCGTTTTTGTTTTATTTTTTGTTTTGTATTATCGAGGCGAGGGGCGATGGCCGACTGTGAAGTGGTAGAATGGGAGTGGTGGCTCGCAGGTGGTAGTGGGATCAATACCATCGTCTAGGGCGCACGCACTGACCGCGGCACACTTTGAAATCTATATTTGGATTGTAGGATAGACTATGATGGGCGTGGGTTTACGTGTCAATAGAATTTATGGGTAGGTTTTTTATTAGGTCGACTTATTAATATTAAAATTCCTGTGGTAAAGTAAATTTTCCATTTTTACCGACAAAAATGTAGCTCGACCTAGTTCATTGTAGTATCATCATGGGACCATGGAGTGATAAAGAATAATGGTAACATCAAAAACTTTAGGTTCATATTGACTATTGTGCATATCGAATTGACTTCAATGATTATTATAATATAAACGGATATCACTCACTTAATTAATTGCCGACTTCAACAATAGAAGTGAGTGATATCCGTTTATATATAATTTGTAGCAATGTCTCACTATAGTTTTAATTCTAAGATTTCAATGATTATTATTAGTTCGTAGGCACTTTGTGCACGATATAACTAATAATTACTTACTGAGAAGTTTTATTCAAAATTTTACTTTATAATCAAATATACAGGTCCGTATATTATTGTGTAAGTATTTTAATCATTGATTCTTCGTAATAGGATCTTGAAAAATAAATACTTACCTACTTAAGTATTTTTTATTAAAATTTGTAATCTGTAAATTTTTTTTTTGAACGAAGCTTTGAATTCGTACGATTTTAATTGGAAGTAGTAAAAAAACAAAGTGTGAATGATGAATCACCACTAAAAAAGCAAGTAATAAGTTCTCGGACCGTACTGTAACATAATTAAGGCTAAGCTTCTTGGACAAACTCCAATAAAGCGGCAGAAGTCTAAAAGAAAATTATCCCATATTTCATCAAGAAAAACTTCGTAGCCGTAGTGATGGGAAACTGCTAAAGACCAAAACCGAATTGGATCGAATCGCAGACCTGTGGGGTGACCGCGACTTCCTATCGTTATCGCTGTCAATTTGACACATGGACGCTATACAATGCTGCTATGTTTTTGTAAGTTTAAACAAACGACAACGAAACGCAGCAATGTATAGCGTCCATGAGTTAAGTAATACCTATTTTAAAGTAGAGTAGTTTTTTCAACTTGATACCTACCTCCACGCGTAAAGGTCTATTGACTTGACATACAGACTGATACGAAATGATCCTATAAGGGTATCTTATTCAGCCTTTCTTGAGGTATTCTTCTTCTCGTGTGGTTTAGCGTCCGCAGGCCTCTGACGTCGTTGGATGATGAATTGTGGGCTAATACAGCCCACAATGGGGAGTGCTCGGGGCGCCAGTCGGGTCGCGGATGTATCGCAGTTCCCGTGGCTCGGCAACAATGGCACGAGATGGAACCCAGGAAGTCTAGTCTGTATTCCGCCCCTTCAGGGCGGCGAGCCCGACATAATCAATACTGTATACGGAAACGTGTTTAAAATAAAGTTTAGTACAAGTTGCGATTCGAAAAAAACAGCTTACCTAATTAAGAATTCAGAAAATAGTACGAAATCGAAGCGATTTATTCATTGTTTTTGGTTATTCTTCTATAGGAGTTGCGAGAGTAGTAGAAAATGATTCTAATTCTGATTATGCAATATGGAACCTGTAATAAGTCCCCAACAAAATGATAGGTACAGCTTAAATGGTCACATAGTTTTGTAGGTGGGGCAAAGCTCCCATTGAAATGTGTCAATGTCTTTCAAGACCAGTCGCGATAATGCCCATCACTAGCAGCTATCTTCGTGTGGGTTGAAATGAAATGAAATGAAAAATATTTATTACACATATTATACATACAAGTTGACCTTATTTATACACTTAGAGCTAACTTAAAATAATATGAGTAAAGGGCCTGTGATCAGCTGAAATGCTGTGCCCAGCCACTGGGGTGACTGGGCACAGCGCTGATTTTCATCACATCCCGTACTGTGTTCGTTCGCGGTGTGGAGCGAGAGCTGGGGTAAAATAAATAATAACACTAACAAAAAGAGGAACGCGCCTTGGGTTGTCGTTAAATGGTGCAGAGGGCGTGCACAATATGTTTTGTAAACGGCCTTGTTGAGTGATAAATTACTGTGAGGTACACTGTAGATGACATTTGTCCTTTGATGGCCAGCCCAGGGATTCATTGGGATCTGTTACGATACTAATATATCATTTTTAGGGTTCCGTGCATAGATAGGAAAAAATGAACCCTTGTAGGATCACTTTGTTGTTCGTCTGTCTGTCTGTCTGTCAAGACCTATATATCAAAAACGCGTGGACGTATCAAGTTGAAATTAATACCAAATATTCAAGTCTGTAACCTCATGTAAACGTGAAAAAATCAACCTTCTACGTTACCGAAATCAAAAGATATACAGGAATCGACGTCAAGCCGGAAACTTTTTGACCTATCAAGTTTTGAATTTTTTTTCTTCTTCTGAACTGGGGCAGTTGGCTTTCAGTTTTTGACTAGAATAGAAGCATTATTAAGGGTATCAAAGAAAAAATATTTAAAAAAGTTAAGATTTGTAATAATTGTATTTAAAAAAACATCAAAGTATGTCGTTTTTCTCGAATTTTTCAAATGCCAATAATTATCAAAATACATGACTTGGATTTTTATTTTTATTTTTCTGATAACTGTTATCACTTGGGCCATCACGCGTTTCCAGCTTGACGTCGATAAATAGTCCTTTAAGGGATTTGTTCATACGGCATTTAAAACTCGCGAAAAATAGCATTGTGTTTCCATTTGGTTGTGCAGCCGGGTAAAGTATTAAAGGCATGAATCAACCAAGCCTATTCCTCTAGAGCTTATATCCATCATGTCAAGCCCAACGAATTGATCAATGCGTGCCTTTTCACCCCGAAAGATAAAGGAAGCCTCACCAAAACCCTTTGAGTCAATAAGTAAACCAGAGAACGTACCTACTATCGATAAGTGTAGCTGGAAAGTATCAAAGTCAAAGTCAAATGACAATGCCAGATTCTGCCCCACCATCAACCACAAGTTGTACAAGATAACGAATAAATGTAAAAATGTCTCCGTTTTTTATTAAAATTATTGGTTTTAAGTAAAGTTTTGTACAAGTTGCGATTCGAAAAAAACAGCTTCATTAAGAATTCAGAAAATAGTAAGAAATCGAAGCGATTTATTCATTGTTTTTGTTATTTTTCTATAGGAGTTGCGAGAGTAGTAGAAAGTGATTCTGATTCTGATTATGCAATATGAAACCTGTAAGTCCCCAACATAATGATAGGTACAGCTTAAATGGTCACGTAGCTTTGTAGGTGGGGCAAAGCTCCCATTGAAATGTGGCAATGTCTTTTCTTTATTGCAAGTAAGCACGTTGAGTACATTTTTGCACGTCAATATATTTTTTGAATTTACATTTATTTACACCACTTTGCAAGGAAAAGGTGCCAACGCTGAGGAGAAAAAATGGCAAAAAACTCTCAGCAGCACATCTTTTAAAATAGTGATAATACTATTATTACTTAATAACTATACAGGTAATGAGGCATAAAGGTATCAATGATGTAAGCGCAATCACTCACATGAACTTAGTAAAACCTTTAAGTACCTATAGGTTTCTTTTTACATCAGAGCCTTTTTATTTTTGTACAGACGTTTCTGTGCTTTAGTTATTGAATTAAATATTAATAATAAAAAAGGTACTATGTACGGTGGAACACAGAGAAAGGTGTACAGGAGAGTTTATAAGGTTGAGACTTTGTCAAAAACTATTTGACCTATTGCAAAAATTCTTTCACTGTTCGATAGATAATAGTTAAAACTATGTAACTGTAAAATAATTATTAAATTCGGTCCAGTAGTTTTTGAGAAAATCTCAGCCTTATTCAGGCCCCCTGTATACTTATCTCTGTCTTCGACTGTACACCTACAAAAATACGAATTGTCGTGTACTTTAGTACTTTTTTACTTTGTCAAGTTAGCTGGTATCATTATTTGAAAAAAAAAACACTTCTAAAGAAACACGAAAGAAAGAGCGTCTACCCAAATATTAAATTCCTTAGATAAGGCCAAAAATATCCTCATATATACCACAGAAGTCATAATTCCACTCCAAAGTACTTAAATACATAAGTCCAAAAGTTACTTTTGCACCTACTTAATTGTACATTGCATAGCGCTTCTCTGTTACAATATATCTCAATATCTAAAACGCTGAAAGCCTTATAAAAGTTCAAGGCAAAACCGTCATGAGCAAGGTTATTGCCCTTTAGAACCGACCAATGGGAGTGCCGTCGCATCACGATTCCAGATAATGGAAACACCAATCAGCGTCCAGAAAAACGGACTAGGCGTGTCCCCATTGGCCGAAATGAGGACGACGAATTTAGGTTATGTTGGAATTTGGTTAATTTGTTTTCTCGGGATGTTTGATAGGACATAAATTGTTGATTACTTACTGTTTTATTGGAGATATTTAGTAGATATTATTAGTTATAATATTCATGATGTGACTGACTAGAGTAAGGCAAGCATCCTCTTAGTAATTTGTGAGGCAAGCCAATAAGCATTAAGTTTGGGCCATGAGTGTCTTATTTATTAAACGACTTCTAAAAGGAGTAGGTTCTAAATTTCGGTGTATGTTTATTATTATTTTATTTGTTCAAAGAAATACTTAGGCTCATTTATCATTATTTATTACACACGTACATTTAAATAAATAAATTGTTTTAAATAAGTACTTAGAGTTAATAAATAATAATTTAATCTTTTTCTTTTATTTTTATTTTCCTACTGCGTCCTTACGCCATACGCTTAAATAAATAAATACTTAGAGTGAAGAAAATTATCTTGAGGTAAGTAATCCAGCAATTCCAGCACATGTCGGTGATAATAATATAACTCCAGCTAACTCCGTGGGGGCCGGGAGCCATGGAAATTTATAAAGACCTGTCGGGGCGGCTCGTGGAGTCCACAGTGACCAAAATGCTGGCCTGTATTTATTTCGCTCAAAGGATCAGCCTAGCGATCCAGAGGGGAAATGCCGCCAGCATTTTGGGCACGTTGCCGGACAACGGGGATCGGTTGAACTATCTGTAATGTTAAGCCATTCAGTGGGGTGACCGCGACTTCCAATCGTTATCGTAATCGCTTTCAATTTGACACATGGACGCTTTACATTGCTGCTATGTTTTTGCAAGTTTTAACAAACGACAACGAAACGCAGCAATGTAGGTATATGGTTCAAGTGTCAAAATGAAAACGTTAACCATAACGATTGAAGTCGCGGTCACCCCCCTGATAGTTCAACCGACCTATTGTACATATAGTTTTTAGTTTAGTTAATATATATATAATATATTTTTTAGGTTAATATTATAATAGTTATTTCTAATTTTTATTATTGTTATATAAATATGATTAAATGTTCTTATTATTCCAGCTATTAAACATTACCTAATAAAACTATGCATACCTACCGACACCTATATGGTGCAATAAAGTGTTACATACTTAAATAATACAGTCATCTTTATAAAATAATAATAATAAATATATACTTATAAATAAAAAATTGGGGCCAAATCGCTGCCCTGCGGAAGAGTGCCCAAAAGGCTGGCGACGTTACCTCGTTGTATAGCCAGCGATATACGCTGGCTATACAACACCTAGTTTTGTATCACCTGACATTCGTAATGATACCGTTTGTTGACAACAAAGGTAGAAGTTCTGTTATTGTGGTTTGTGGTCACTTCCCTACCTGTAAAAGCCGACAGATTTAAAGCCCCTTTGGCGTCCTTGACACACAAATCGATAGCTACGACGTAACTGCGTAGCGCTATTAAAATAAACCTAGGTATGTGTGTTTAGGGTAAATATTTAAGTGGACTTCTATGCATACACATACATCAATATTCCTTTTACATTGCGAGATTTGTGAATTCTGTGCCGGATTGAGTGTCGGCAGGTGGCCGTTCGGTGGGTTTGTGTGGAGAGGGCTTTGTTTGATAAGCACTGCACTGGTTCTTAGTTTTTCTAGTTTCTATCTTTTATTTAATTATTTGCGTCTTGTTTAATTATTCAGTATCTATAAGTGAGGACCTATAATTGGCTTCTTGCTTTTATAAAATCAAAATGTAGTAGTTTATAAGCTGTTGGTTTTCCATGTCTTAATAAAATAAAATAAATTACCGGGTAATATAATGGTAATGCTATGGAAAGAACTATGCTTGGCATTTCTCTGTTCGAATAAGAAACGAGTATATCCGCCAGAAGACAAAAGTGGTTAACATTGCTCATAGAATCAGTAAACTGAAGTGGCAGTGGGCTGGTCACATCTGTCGTAGAACCGATAACCGATGGCAGACGAGTTCTCGAATGGAGGCCACGAACGGGTAAACGTAGTGTGGGACGCCCCCCGACAAGATGGTGGGATGACCTTCGCAAGATGGCTGACAGAGACTGGATGCAGAGGGCCGAGAGTAGGGTTGTGTGGCGCGCTTTGGGAGAGGCCTACGTCCAGCAGTGGACTGATACGGGCTGATGATGATAATGGCAATTATTATTCCTGTCAAAAAATTCTATTAATAAACGCAACTTAGGTGCGCGTTTAAGAATCGGGTATCACGTGAGTAACGCTGTATTAATAAACAAAACTCACACTTGAGAACGTATTTGCTGATTGCAGGCGAACCGCTACTTGAGAAAGACATCACGTGATACGCCCTAACAGTTGGTTTAATAATAAATGACATACTTGAGAAGGTGATCACGTCTTGAGAGTGTATTAGCTGAATTCGCTCTTGAGGGTTTGAGCTCAGACTATTAATACGGGCCTTAGTTTATAACTGGTGTCGAAACGGCAGAAGGTTAAATGTGAAAGGTCATTTTGACCGAGACGGTACTTACAAGATCGTGAGTATACCTGATGGTTATCAGCTTTCCAGTTATTCATAGCATCAGTCTAACGTGTTGGCAAATTGGCACTTCTGTATTATTTAACTGACTTCCTAAAATTGAGGTTTTCAGGTTCAAAGTACAGTTAGCTGAAAATGTATTTAGAATTGGTAACTTAGGAGACTTTTGTTTGGTGGGTGTAACGATCACGTCTTTAAATCAATTTCAAGACATGGTAAAATTTTGTTAAAATAAATAATTATAACACAATCTTCTTAACTAATAAAAAATAATAAAAACTCTTTACGTAATTTAATTACAAACCAAAAATTATGACAATGACCAAAAAATCAAAATCTGACAGAGAACGAAAATTGCAGAAATCTGGCAGACGTAAATATATGTGAAAATATTTTAAAATTCAATAAATAAAAATTATTCAAGAAGAAATCATATTGAAATAGATTTGCAAGTTTACATTTACTAGATTAGGTATTCCTGTAGTTTAGTTTACAGGTTTTCAGGTATTTGGTTCCTCTTTACTATCTCAATAGAAACATCAAGTTACTATGAGAGGAGACGCCATTGCTATCGTAACAGATTAGAAAGGAAACTTTTACAAGATCATAACAGAGTCTGGAGTGGATCCTTAAAGGTAAAGAGGAACTGAAGAGAACCGTGAGTGTTTAAACAGATAAGTTATAGGATTGTGTTAATGATTAGACTATTATTTTAGGAGATATTTAAGTAAAACCAGATAGGGTGACAGCTTTCTACTGTCTGACAAAATCAGCTATTTCTTATAAGCTTTGAGAGGAAACATATTTACGAATTATTATTTTAATATTTTATCAAACATTTCGCGAGTGAGTTCTTGAGTTTGTGAATTAGTGAGTTGGTGTTTGATGCTGAATAGTTTCTTTGTTGTGTTTCAAGTGAATTATACATTGAATTATAGAACTATTTAAATGTGTGGTGATTCTAGTTGGAGCTACAATCGTACAAGAGCTTGGTGTTGCATTGAGGACTTCTTCTAGACTTCATCCTTCATTGCTCCTGGTTTCTACATGAAGCTGCTGTATCCTGACTCTTATTTACAATTGTTAATTACTCTAAGGAAGACTTTAATAAAGAAATACTTTACGAAACTCTTCTTTGATTCATCTCTCTGATTAAATGAACTACATTTAACTTCCTGATTGTCTAATTGTACGTTTAGAATCTTCCAATACTAACCAAGTTCCTTTCCAGACTAATAATAATGTTTTGTGAGTAAACCAATCTTTATTTATTAGTAGAGAGAGATATAAATAGAAGGAACCTTAGTTTCTAAGTTGAGAAGACTATCTATTACATGGATCTGAATATCTGTACTTAAATACATTAAACCTAACGTTCGTCGTGTGTGTACATTGACTGTACAACATATTTATCTTCATTTTACTAAACGTAATCGATTAACCAATAAAACAATTAATTTCATTAATAAATTACAATCATACTAATAAGGCTAGACTAGGATCCTTTTCTAGTATAGGGCATATATGTTCATGGTTTATTAATGATGTTAGAGAACACTATTATCACATACGTTATTCTAGTTAGGTTATAAATTATGAGAAACCCGTTTCGTAGGAAAAGGTTCTATTTTATTTTATTAGGAAACCCGAGTCGTAGTGATGGGTTCTAATTTAAATTACTAGACGGTCATCTAGTAAGGCTTCTGTGCCATTTTATTTTAGGTTTATTTAGGTTCTAAATTCATTGGTGAAGTATTGTGTCAGTGTCTTTGCACATAATTCTGACATATTCTAAGATTCGAATTCTGAACTTCGTAAACCGTTTCGGAATACAACCAAACAGAATATCGATCTACTTTTGTTTATCGTGGGAGTTGGTTCGATATTGTGAAGAGAGACAGATGTGTCTTTTCAATATAATACAAACAGGAATCCAAGATCCAAGGAAAGAGGAGAAGGATTCTAGTATTATGATTCCAACTACCTATGACGTCCACTGGAATCTGGTGATATTCTTCTAATTACTTTAACCATTATTTTATAGATTAATCCGTTGGATTCTTTGATTACAAATTATACGTGCGCTTCACTAAACTATTAAATATTACTTATTCACGGGGTTTACTACGTTATTACAATTTATTCGTGAGCTACTAATGTTAGTGTTTACTAAATCCAACAAATACTCTATAAGACTATAACTTTATGACTTTAATCCAACATTTATGTTATTTATAGAAATAGGATTGTATTTCTAAAACCGAAGTACGCAGTACCTTTTCGGCAACCAACTTCTAAATTATATTCTTCCTAAAATTCATTTATCAAAGGAACTATTTCTTTGTCTTTTCTTCTGTGATCTATTATATTCGGCCAAACAATTTAATAATACGAGATGTATTGACACAACTGTAATCCCAATATTCTGGATTACTCTAATTATTAATTAAATTGGGATTCACTCCTAGTCACAAATAGAAGTCAATCTTATCAGGTTTAATAATAATTTTGGGGTCGTTCTGCGAGCATCTACACTTACCCGTGCAACTTACAGACTCTACTTAGATTATCAAGTGTCACTATTTGGATTTAACAATGCAAAATTAACATTATTATAATGTTGCCATACTCCTTGCAATAGAGCGGTCTTTGGGGTGCATTTCACCTCTTTCCTCCTAATCGGTCATGGGCGAAGGTCTATTCCGGTGGCTTGACTCCATGGTACTCTAGACGAGGCCTGGCCAAGTCCATGTTCAACAAAGCCGAGGATCGGACGATATGTGGTATGTTCAAGCCTAAGGAGTTCTGTAAATTGTTAGGAGTGATTATTTCGGAAGTTGTACGAGTGTATCATTTGGTAGTCGCCCCCTCACAACAACCTGCGCGACCTACAATTATGTCAAAGTCAACATCTCAATCTAAATTAATAAGCAACGCTTATAGCGACAGTTATGGATCCAGGATGATGAGATAGAGTTTGGTTTCCTTAATATCCAACCTGCAGACGATGTCTTGCAAAGGTTGTTCTCCACGTCTCATTCAAGCTTTGCTTGTGATGAGATTATAAAGGTCTCCCGAGTAACACTCAATCTGAGATCTAGATCCCTTTACTGCGTAATACTTCTAGTTCGTGTTTACGAACTTAGGGGGTTCGTTAGGTCGTTCTTGGTTGCAGGGCCGTGAGATCGGGACTGTTGTGGTGTCTATAACGATCTGCGGTAGGCTCCGAGGTTTTGGGCGTAGGGGGCTCGGAGGTGAAAACCATTTTAATAAAAATACTAATATATTAAATTATCCCCACTTTTGGAATCTTCACCGAGTTTACCACAACAACTACAAAAACTCTCAAAATTATCCTTTTCTCTTCTTCATAAAATTTATCTAATTATAAGAACTTGTTTTACGTCATTTAGTCAGATTGCCGTTTTCCAGCTTTACTCCTTAGACAGAATTACCTCGGAAAGAACAAGGGTTATAAACACAACGTAAGTAGGATCCGCCACTAGACGAACTGCCAATATAATCACGTGCCAAAACTCATTAAGTTTACTTAATGTTTTAAGTATAATTTTAATAATATAATAATAAGGTCAGCCAAAAGGGTCGATCGTTACAGTGGGGTTAGCAGCAAGTCGTCCCATTTGCAAACTCGTCACTCATTCGCAGCTCGTCCTATTCGCAGCTCGTCCTATACGCAGCTCGTCCTATACGCGGCTCGTCCTACTCCCAGCTCGTCGTATTCGCAGCTCGTCGTATTCGGTCGTCCTATTCGCGGCTCGTCCTATTCGCAGCTCGTCCTATACGCAGCTCGTCCTATACGCGGCTCGTCCTACTCCCAGCTCGTCGTATTCGCAGCTCGTCGTATTCGGTCGTCCTATTCGCGGCTCGTCCTATTCGCAGCTCGTCGTATTCGGTCGTCTTATTCACAGCTCGTCATAGTCCCGGCTCGTCCTATTCGCTCGTCCTTCTCGCAGCTCGTCCTACTCGCGGCTCGTCCTATTCGCGGCTCGTCCTATTCGCTCGTCCTATTCGCGGCTCGACCTATTCGCGGTCCCTCCTATTCGCGGCCCGTCCTACTCGCAGCTCATCCTACTCGCAGCTCGTCCTATTCACAGCTCGTCCTATTCACAGCTCGTCCTATTCACAGCTCGTCCTATTCCCGGCTCGTCCTATTCGCTCGTCCTACTCGCAGCTCGACCTATTCGCAGCTCGTTCTGTTTGCAATAGCCTCTGACATGACATACAGTCGAATAACTACAATAAGAATAAGATGTGAGAGAAAGAGTCTGTGATTCTGACCTTATCAACTGGCATGGAAGGGCACGCGCGGCACAGGTTCCAGAAGGACCCGATCATCTGGGCTCTGCCTCGTCGGCCGCTGGTCTCCGGGGCTAAGGATTCACGCCCGCAGGCACTCGAGGGGCATTCGCTGCTGGAATACAAACGTACACTATTAGAACATTGGAACCTAAATCATAGATATAAATGTCCCTCAGACGAGAATATGGAGACAAAATTCACGATCTGGATACGAATCACGATGGCTCTGTTGGAATAGAGCGTGCCACGGAATGGCGAGGTCCCGGGTTCGAATCCCGGTCATTTATATATATAGCATAGCATTTTTTTTTCTCCATTTATCACATAGATATAAAGTTATTTTACAGGCAACCCTGGTTCTTATTCAAGGCAATGATAGATGGATGGAAGTTAATGAACTAAGTTCAAAAATAATCTATTTAATATTCTAATTAATGAGTATATTACAATTATATTGTTTTATGACATTTTTGCACCCGCTACGCTGTCTTGATACAATGTCTCTGTCGTGGTCAGATCGTTAAATTGAGCATTTCATGAAATCGTCAGTCATTTCATGAAATGGTGGCATTTCATGAAATCGTCAAGTTGTGCTGGGCATATCGTTTAAACGTCAACGTTCGTCGATTTGTCCAACGACGTTTGGTAAGATCATTAATGTAGGGTGCCCATTAAGGATGTAAGGAATAATAATTCAAAATATACTTATTACGAACTTATTTATTGTTCTAGTCAGTACCAAATTAAAAAATATATATGTTACAAAATTCTTACAAGCATTTCAAACCAATTATCCACTGGAATTAAATATACGAAATATTCATATTGAACACATTAAAAGGACAATAAAGATGTTTTTATTAAATGTTTATTATTATTATTATTATATTTATTACCTAATAAAATAAGTACAAAATTGTATTATAATATTATAGAACGTTAAAACGTTTCGTTTCACATACGGTATACCTTTATGAAATTCCGTTAGTATTACAAAATATTTCTCCATCGTAATTATACGAATAGTAGGATCATCAATGCATTTCTTCTTGTATATTAAAAACTTGTAATTCCAGTTTTTCCATGATGTAATATTTTGTAATCCAGTAAATTATAGTCCGTCGACTTTCGTTGCCTGGTCACCCTACTTTCCTTTATTTGTTGTATAACCTAAAAATGAAAATTATGTATAAATTTCTGGGATTCAATTATTAAAAGTAAATAAGTACATTTTAGATATTTAGATGAGATTTTAAAAGGATATAAACTAAATATTGTCATTTAAATAGGTACTAACCTGTGAAATGTATTCCCAAGATTTTTTTTGTAAATTGAGGTTGGTTTTTGCGTGACTGTCATAAAATTCACACCGTTTCGTATAGTAACACTTATTCAAGTTTCCAACACACTTTCTTATATAATTTGCACATTTTTATTCTCTTTTCAACATGAATCCGCATTATTTACTTACGCACACAAACATAAACAATGACAAAGCGCGCTCTCAGCGCCTCTAGCGGTAGTTTTTGCCATTTTTCTACGATATGGTCAATTGTGTTTGGTCATATCATGAAATAGCCGTGCGTTTGTTGGACATATCGTAAAACGTTTTCTATTCATTGATCTGGCCAAGCTATTTCATGAAATGACCAATAGACATTTGACGATTTCGTGAAATGCCGCCATTTCATGAAATGGTCGACTATTTCATGAAATGTTCAATTTAACGATATGACCACGACATCTCCATCACCCGAAGGTTGCCTGGAAGAAATCGCTTAAAGTGATAAGGCCGCCTGTCTGTACACTAGCTAATTTTGGGTTTATATGTAACTGGTGTATTTTCCTTTGTGTGCAAATAAAGTATATTTGATTTGATTAATAAATTGAATATTTCCATGCCGAAATTCTTAAAAATACGAATATCGAGGCACTGCGCCGTGCTCTTCACTCTGCCGCTGCGGGGCATCCTGTGTGAGAGAGAGTGAGATCTTGCTTTTGACAACCATATACCTTAATATACAGGGTGTAACGTAAAGGGTATATGAAGCCGAAGGGAGGGTGTTCAGGAGCGGTAACTGAACAACTTTTCGGATAAAAAATAAAAATAAATTAATGTCTCATACAAATCGATCAGCTGACCGGTACGAAATGTATGAAAAGTCAATTAAAATTAATTGGCGAAAATCAAAAAGTCGTCGAACAAAAGTTGTTCAGATACCGATACTGAACACCCTCCCTTCGGCTTATTATACCCTTTACGTTACACCCTGTATATATGCCTTAATACGGGCCTAAAAGACTTAGATACTATTTTATTGGTAATCTAAGCTCTAACAGCCGCCATTGGGAATTACGGCATTACCAAGGCTATTGGTAATTTGGTGCGTTTGTAATCCGTCAGACGTTGCGTGGCCGACGTTGTAACCTATTTCATGGCTATAAAGTTTTTTACAGCTTGCCAATGCTATCGATATAAAGATACGCCTTGTGTGTTCTAGAAACGTTTACTGTCTATTGCTATTATTCATAAACCTAGTATTATTATTATTCATAGACCGCCTGTTGTATAAAATTATGTTAGCTAAGTGTGAAAACTATGTATTCATTTTTGTGCAATAAAGTATTTTTATCTTATCTTATCTTATCTTATCTTATCTTATCTTATCTTATCTTATCTTATCTTATCTTATCTTATCTTCTCGTATCTTATCTTATCTTATCTAGTACCCTTAAATCGTGTGGCTATCCCTTTCACACTTCGTTAAAAAAGGTTAAGATAGAAAGGGGCAGG
The DNA here is from genome assembly GCA_963506565.1 of Tachystola acroxantha. Taxonomy (NCBI): domain Eukaryota; kingdom Metazoa; phylum Arthropoda; class Insecta; order Lepidoptera; family Oecophoridae; genus Tachystola; species Tachystola acroxantha. Next base: position 7,926,600 of record OY735893.1, read on the forward strand.
GAGCCTAAACGGTGGCGTAATTTTAAATTATGTTTATGAATACGCGCCTTAATCATCCTACACTAGTTCAGTCAACTTAACTGGAAAACTGAACTAGTGGAAATAAACGATACCATTGCATTCTATGTCTTATTATTTTGCGTAGAAAGCCCTTATTGTGCTGTCCGCTGTACGTAAATATAGTAATCTTAGAGAACTCAATGAGTTATTTGAGGACTTCGTATTAGAATGCTGTAAACCAAAAAAAAATTCTTCGAGTATAATGTCCGAAAAGCAAGATCACCCTTGAATCCAATATTGTGATTAAAAAACCATTATGACAAAAATGATATTGCAAATTAGGTATTTTATGACAATCGACATTATTGCTGTTAACCATATTTGAGTAACTTTTTTACTCAACTTGTTGCAATTTTACTTAACTTGTTGCAATTTTACTTAACTTGTTGCAATTTTACTTAACTTGTTGCAATTTTACTTAACTTGTTGCAATTTTACTTAACTTGTTCCAATTTTACTTCACTTGTTGCAATTTTACTTCACTTGTTGCAATTTTACTTCACTTGTTGCAATCTTACTTCACTTGTTGCAATTTTACTTAACTTGTTGCAGTTTTACTTAATTTGTTGCAATTTTACTTAACTTGTTCCAATTTTACTTAACTTGTTGCAATTTTACTTAACTTGTTGCAATTTTACTTAACTTGTTGCAATTTTACTTAACTTGTTGCAATTTTACTTAACTTGTTGCAATTTTACTTCACTTGTTGCAATTTTACTTAACTTGTTGCAATTTTACTTCACTTGTTGCAATTTTACTTAACTTGTTCCAATTTTACTTAACTTGTTGCAATTTTACTTCACTAGTTGCAATTTTACTTCACTAGTTGCAATTTTACTTAACTTGTTCCAATTTTACTTAACTTGTTGCAATTTTACTTAACTTGTTGCAATTTTACTTCACTAGTTGCAATTTTATTGGCGACATCGACATGTCTCTCTTTGTACATTTATGTTGTTGGCCATATTACCTAGTTTAACATAACTTCCTTTAAACCGGGTTTTCGTCTCTTTCACACTTCTTTAAAAACGTTCAGTTAGAAAGGAACCGAATGCTTAAACTATGGACTGACTTTAAATCACTCAATCACGCAATTATAACAAAGAAAGGAATTCCAAACATAATAATTTCCCTATTTTAAGATTCACGTAATTTTCGACAAGGGCTGATCTACGTTATTCTTCTCACGATTCTACGGAAATAAATCTAGATTGATCAATAGTTTAAGCGGGCTTATTTTTAAATCCAATTAACATTTCTGTTAATTTATCATCGCTTTAAGTACTTATATAGTTTCATTTACGTTGTTGCAAATGGGGTAATGTTTTTATTGGTTACTTTGTAGCCCCCTGTAGCCTAAAGGTCTTGATGCATTTGACGTATGAGACATAAAAAGTGATCCGTCTCCTCTGGATGAAGACAAGAAGACGCGGCTACCCAGGGTGAAGACGCTACTGCGACTCCTCTGGATGAAGACAAGAAGACGCGGCTACCCAGGGTGAAGACGCTACTGCGACTCCTCTGGATGAAGACAAGAAGACGCGGCTACCCAGGGTGAAGACACTACTGCGGCTCCTCTGGAGGAAGATATAATACTATTATAATATATTGAACGTATATTTTTGGACATTTATAGGTTGATAGTTTAGTTTTAAATTTTTTTTTCAACGTATAATATGTACCTATATAATCGTTATAATAAATAAATGGTAACATTTTCTGTAACATGACATTGGCAAATGACGAACTGTCGAGTCCATTAATAAAATAAATAAATAGAAAATGTATCTGAATCCGAATACTTTTTTGTTCAATGTAGACTAAGAAAACCGCATCAGAATCCGTGCACAAATCCAGTTGTAACCAGTCAAATCAGAATCTCAGACTATCTCAACTCGTCTCATTAACCGCTTCAATGAGAAATAATTGATGATTGTGCAATAAATGTACCGCGTAATTTGACCAGGGCTGTATAGAAATGTACAGTCTAATCTAGAATTTACATTTATTTATTTATTTTAATTTACAATTTAATCGCATAAAACTCAGAGAAAAGTAGGACGTAATAAAGTAGTAAATAAGGGGGTTTCAAAGTGACAGTTGAAAAAATAAAAAAAAACTTTTTAAGTTGATAATAGATGGCGTTGCACCGAAGTGCGATATCATCGTAAAGAAACACAGCACCTTTGAAGAAAAAAAATCTATGTCAGCTGAATAATATATTATTATTGGTTTGTTTGTGTAATATAAACAATACAGTACAAATTAATACTAGGTATGAAATACGAAAAGCCCAAGCAATAACAACGCATTTAATGTTGACATCAGACCAGTCAGTGCCATCTACCGGGGATAGCGGTACTTTCTTTCTTTTTTAAATGTAACCTTGAAAACCCCTCACACAACTTGTACAGTTTTGTACAAGTTGCGAGTCGAAAAAACAGCTTAATTAAGAATTCAGAAAATAGTATGAAATCGAAGCGAATTAAACAATGAATTGTTTTTGTTATCATTTTCTACTACTCTCGCAACTCCTACTGATTGTGATTATGCTATATAAAACCTGTAATAAGTCCCCAACAAAGTTATAGGTACAGCTTCAATGGTCTCGTAGTTTTGTAGGTGGGGCAAAGCTCCATTGAAATGTGGCAATGTCAGTTATTCTCAACTTTAATTAAACCTGGTATATTTTTCTATGCACGACTGTACATTCAAGAACACAAGTGTACAGACAATATGACAGACTCTATTTAGAGTTACCTATGGCCTAGATTGCAATGGTTTTGTGCTTGATGTGCCGTTGTTTGTACATTTGTGTGTGGTTGGCTTGATGCCATATCTCACTTCAAATATGCTCCACAGTTAATTGCTGCAATCCCATTTTCGTTCGAGCTTTTATATCGCATCAATATTGGATTGGTAAATAGGTGGGTACTCGAAAAAATTACTACCGCTTACGTACTCTGCAGAGAGCTCGGTGGCTCAGTGGTTGGGTCAATGGACTTGCAATATGGAGGTCCCAGGTTCGATTCCCAGCTAGGGCAGCCATGTACCAATGAGTTATCCTCGGTTTTTTCGACGGAAAAACTTACGTACATTTACCGAGTGCTCTCAAAACGGTGAAGGAAAACATCGTGATGAAACCTGCATGTCGTAGAAGGAAAAAAAATCTAAGGCATGTGAAATCCGCCAACCCGCACCGGGCCCGCGTGGTGGATCATGGCCCGAGCTCCCTCGATGTAAGGGAAGGTCTGTGCCCGAGCAGTGGGGCAATATAAATAGACTGATGATGATGATGATGATGACGTACTCTGCAGCTACAGACCACTTACCGAATAGACATGAAATCGGTACAAATTAGCAAGCGATAAATGCCGTCACCGATCAGCGCATAGAGGCGAAACGGGGGACAGGGGTGCCGTATTAAATCCATGTCTATATCTCTAGGTTACACGTGTCGCCAAGCAATGTTGCGCTCATGTGCGGGTAGACACGGGCGCCCTCCTGTTACTGTTATGGGGTACGTGGCCTTTGTTTGCCGGTTATCGGTTCTACAACAGATTAGGCCAGCCCACTGCCACTTCATCTTGCTGATCCTATGAGCATTGTGACATCAAAGTGACAATTAAAAAAAAAATAGTACTTATAGCTCGGGTAGATGGCACTGATTCCTCGGTATGAAGTCTAAATTATAAAATTTCATTGCACGGGCTAACCCTGTTTAAGAATGAGGGGTTTTCAAGGTTACATTAAAAAAAAAGAACGTATCAATAGCCCCGGTAGATGGCGCTGACTGATCTGATGTCAACATTAAATGCGTTGTTATTGCTTGTAACTTGGGCTTTTCGTATTTCATACCTAGTATTAATTTGTACGGTATTGTTTAAATTACACAAACAAACCAATAATAATAAATTATTCAGCTGACATTGAAATTTTTTTCATGGTGTTGTGTTTATTATGATGATATCGCACTTCGGTGCAACGCCATCTATTATCAACTTAAAAAGCTTGTTTTTTCGTTAGAACTGTCACTTTTAAAACCCCTCATTGAACGCGTATTAATATTAAATTATATTATTTAAAATTATAAACACCAAAAAATAAATATTAACAATATTTGTTTCATGGTCCGTGTGTATTTTTTACGATCTCTCGTGAGTTCGTGCAACGCCATCTATTATCAACGTAAATAGTCAGTTTTTCTTCTTTTAAATGTCACTTTGAAAACCCCTCTTAATAATATAAAATGTGATGACGCTACGGCGACTCCTCTGGATGAAGACATGAAGATGCGGCTACCCAGGGTGAAGACGCTACTGCGACTCCTCTGGAGGAAGATAGAAGACTATTGAATATATTGAATTTTCTGTAACATGACATTGGCAAATGACGAACAGTCGAGTCCATTAATAAAATAAATAAAGAAAATATAAAATTGGTTATAGCTAGAATTTTTATTTAATTAAAGTTCTGTTCAAATGAATTTAGAATTGTTTTGTTTTGATATTTTGTGAATGAGACTTCGAGAGATGATTGATCGTAAGAGTGAATGAACTGTGAGATTTTATAATTTTGTCGTGGATAAGATTTATCTGTATGATGTTGGCTTTTGGCCAATTTGTTTGTCTTCTCAAATATGCTTCAATTTTATTTATTACAGCTCGCTTTCTTTGCAATATTAGGAGACATGATATTAAGGAATAAAAACTATTAGACCCAATGACTTCACTCACAGTTATTTCGTTAGAGTTAACGAAACTCAAAGGTTTTGAGAGTAGAGTCAATTTTAAGTGTGAGATTAGTATGAGCTCGCTGTTATCAATCAATCAATACATTTATTTGTTAGAATACACAGAATACGAGATGTTATACAATTTAATAATAAAGTCATGGTATTCAGCCAGTTAAGAGGCGTACAAATGTTATACACACTGATGACGGTCACTGAACTCCTTGACACTGTAAAACATATTTTGTAAGAGCCACCTAGACAACTCCGTTTTAAATGGCCTGCCTTCTAACAACCTCATCGTCTGAGGAAGTTTGTTATATAAAAAAAAATGACATGTTATACACATTTTTCTTGTAAATATAAGTAAATAAACTATGTACTGTAAAAGAATTATTAAATTCGGTCCAGTAGTTTTTGAGAAAATCTCAACCCCCCTGTATATTTATCACTGTCTTCGACTGTAACATGACGTCCTTAATAAGCTTACTTTAAAGTCGTCATCGGTACGAAATAACAAAGTATTATTGAAGTAATCCTACTATAAGAGTTCATGGTAAGGGGGCTGTTATCCCTGAAAATTATTTCTGAATCTAGACAGGTCTGGACTAGGTATTGGATAAATAAAGAGAGGCCAAACAATCTGTAATCTAAAACGTAAGACAAAATGTAGAGCTGTCGATAGAGCGCCTCTCTCTACGGCCGACAATTTGGCTCCGGTCCATAGTGATCTGACTCTGCAGTTTTGTTCCGCTGTATGTAGAGTTGCGAACTTTAATTTAGGACCCATTTATTGAAAATATTACTAATTGATAGTAAAAATACATAAGTACGTGCTAAAATATTTCAGTTACTATTTTTAAGTTAGCTATGAGAGAATAAATCAACCATAATCATTTTTTTTTAAATACTTCCGTAACTAAATTGTGGTGGGAAATTAGACACAAAATGTTAGAATATTAATATACAAAATGTTAATATACATTTATTAAAAAAATAAAATATCAGTTCTAATTTAATTTTAAAAACCATGCAAAATCAACTTATCTTTATCGGACTATAGGTGTTTTTACAATCCGCAAGAGTTTTTCGAACATGTTTTTGCAAATTAATTTATATGTTGACAATTTTAATTTTTTATTTAATGGATAAGAATTACTACCTAATTATTATATTTATTTGTATTATTGTCTGACTGACTGACAAAATTGAATTTTTATTGTTTAAGTGTCTAGTGTTGCGGTGCCCTTACAGAGTTTATGTGAGCACTTCCTGTACTATCTAACAACTATGTTACCACATAAAGCAAGGAATAAATGAATTATGAATTACACGTATTTTTCAGATTCAAGACTAAGTATAAATAAATTATTCGTCATCATCTTTAACCTTTAAACATCATCGGTCGCCGGCGTCGGGGCAGACCTCGGCGTAGGTGGAGAGACGATATCGTTAGATACAGGGATGGGTGGCTGGAAGAGGCTCAGGACAGGGATGGATGGAAGAGGAGGGGAGATACCTTTGCCCAGCAGTGGGACAATATAGGTTAACAAAAAAAAAATCTTTAACCCGTATCAGTCCACTGCTGGACATGACGTTCTCCACTGCTGGAAATTACAAAGGCAAGTAACCACGAAATTAATGTATTTCATGATCGCGTTCTTAAACAGAAGCTCAAAATGAGCGTACGGGCCTAAGGCACACATTTCTAGCATCCCGGCGTGATAGGTAGGTAAAAATTCGAGACGAGTGCGTTTTTATTCACCAAAAGAACAATTGTTTGGGAGCTGTCGCCGATCACAAAGAGAGGGGAATGCAGATCTTTAGTGTAGATTTAAACGACTCCAGAAGACTAGCATTTATGACAATTACGATAAAATGTACTCTTAAATCAAATGATTGACGCAATCTAAGATTGCAGCACGTGCAATCGAAAGTTGTATACCATAGGGTCGTAGCAGATGGAAATCTATCGACTTTGTCTACTCCTATGGGAAACAAGGCTTTTTTCATGATGCCAGTCATCATGAAAAATTCATAGTGTATGAAAAAGGACCGCATTTAAAAAATGATTTTTTAAATGCAACTAAGTTCTTTTGGAACCGTCGTCGGTTGCAAAATTATTTGATAATTTTTATTTTAATGTCTACAGTGGTTATTTCGTGTTTAATATCACGTTAAATTAATCAGAAAATGTTCGCGAATGACAGTATGGTGAATCTATTGGATAATTTGAGCACATCTGAAGTTTCAAGCTTTTATCAAGAGTTCCTGCTACGAGCTCGGGAGGGAACGTGACTGTCGAGCTGCTTCGTCCAGAGTGACGACGCTACGGCGACTCCTCTGGATGAAGACAAGAAGATAGCGGCTAGCCAGGGTGAAGATGTTACTCTTGAATCTACATAGGTACGGTGGAACACAGAGAAAGGTGTATAGGAGAGTTTTTAGGGTTGAGATTTTCTCAAAAACTACTTGACCTATTGCAGAAATTCCTTCGCTGTTAGATAGATAAAAATTAAAACTATGTACTGTAAAAGAATTATTAAATTCGGTCCAGTATTTATTGAGAAAATCTCAACCTTATTGAGGCCCTCTGTATACTTCTCCTCTACCTCTGTCATAGGCGTTGAAATCGTACTGCAAGTGTTACCATGACGTGGTGTTGAGTGTACATAATTACGCCAGCAATCCCACGAGATAAGAAAAGCCCATTTAAAGGATATTTCTCTTAATTTCATCGTTCGTATGCCTAGAGCCGCTGGATTCCCAACATAATTGCATACAGTGTACAGTCAAACTCAGATAAAAGTGTAAGATGAAATAAAGATAGAGTAGACCCCCCCCCGGCTAAGTGCGACTTGGACTCGCGCACCGAGGCAACGCAAATTAACTCCTTAACTTAAGGCTTAGTATGCGCGTATTTTCAGTTATTCTACGAAGGCTACGGCACTAACTAGGTACTGAAATTAAATGTCTGGCAAAAATATACTTATAGCAATCTTGGAGTGTATATTTAGGGACTGATGAATACCGATACACGATTGGACAAACTTCGCTCGATAGAAAAAAATCACAAACATAGCCCTATAGGAAAAAATAAAATGTAGGGCACTATAAAGGTTTTGGATTTTTTTTTGCATTTTGAGTAGAGTACAGTATTTATCCTAATAAAGATTTGCTAAGTACTTACCTTTTTAAAAAAAAAATTGATTATATTGGAAGATATATATTTTTTTAAGATTGGCAGCTCTAGTTGGCTCATGTCATCCCCTTCATTAATATACTTATAAAATTATTCCTCAAATCATGTCAGTTGAAAAAATGACAACCTGAAGCCTCCTGAATATTTTTTATCTGAAATAGACTGTACTGTTGTACTAATGGTCCATAGGGAAGAAACAAGGACACGTGACGTCACCATAGAGTGGTAACGATCCATGACGTCATTAAACTCTTTCCTCTAGGATGCTCTGCTTTGCTATACATTGCTATACTGATGCGCAGTCGGCTCGATTTAATCCTTATAGAGATAGTGATGTATATCGTACACTGCGTTAGAATCAGTAATGGACCGCGATCGTAGTGACTTGAACGTCTGGTAAAAGATTTTTCTCTTGTTCTTGTTTTATCATGAACGTATATCATTCTGTTAATAGAAATAGGTTTCTTAAACCGAAAATTGTCATCGAATATGGGGTAAGTCGAAGATTTTATCGATGCTTTTTCGTTACTTAATCTAAAAGCAATCAGGAGATTGCTATTATTGATATTATATTTAAAGTTTTAGTTTTTTTTTGTGTTAGATTTTAGTCACTCATTAAGAATATTTTTAATTAAAATTTTATTATAAAAAATCGGTGTTTTAGCGACTGTCAAGTTAAGTCATCGATAAACAGTTTTATTGATAAGAGCCCTTATGAGTGGTTAATCAGGAAATGACGCATTTAAACTGGAATAGAAGTCGATATATCAGGAGATTTTATACATCTAAATTGTCTAAGAATCTCCTAATTCTCTTAATTGCCAACTTAGCGTAAGATCGCTCTTACAAATGTCAAATTCCATAGACGGTAGTTGTTCGAACTTGCCACTAATCAATACTTTTTTTATAACATTCTAATTTTGTACCTACCTCTCTCTCTGTCTGTTTATCTGCTTGTAGGTATGTCTTTTACCTTTCTATCTATTATATCTTATATTTCTATTTTATACGCGTAATTTATTCAATCCTCAAATGTAGTAAGAGAGCTCTCACGTTAAGCTCGTGCTCAAAATTGCCTATAAATCACGCCTCTTTTTAAAAATAGAATCTCTCCTCAAGTGTAAAACTTGGTTTAACAATACGTCCTAAATTGGATTGGTTTTGTGTAAGCAGATGTGATGTTGACTGTACTTGGAACAGTCCATCATAAGGCTACTTAAAGTTGGGGCGGTGGTTCAAGGATTTCGTCACACGAAAATCGGTGGGTCATCAAATGTTAAATTAAGCCTACGTGTGACCAGTTATTATCGCTACGAGTCTGATATCAGAGATGATAATTTTTTCTTAATATTTTTAGAAATAACATCCCTAATACCTACTTATTATTCTTTAACAAAAGATTTTAACTCTTTTCTCTAAATATACAAAAATGTAAGTTGGTTTCAGTGAAAAATGTTTCGATCTTTCTGCACTTTGACGTTTGAACGGGCGTGCCGATCAGCTGATATTAATTATTACAACGAAATCCTTTACCAAATTAACCAAATTCTAATAAACAACAAAAAGGCAAAGGATACACACAAAAACTACAATAAAACATCCCCATTGTCACCTAAAAACTGATTAAAATGGAGCCTTGAGAAAAAATGACAGATGTTATAATTAAAACTTACGGTAACTATTTCGTAGCACTATATTGCACTTGTAACGGATTTCTGAACAGAATTTAAGGATGATGAGGTTTTAGAACTAAATTTAGAATAAAGAAAGGTCTTTTTGCTACACGAAGCGCGTTGTATGTGTGTTTTTTCGCGCTGAGGACCGGCTTGCCAAGCGACTGCCGCAAACTCTGTAGAAAATCAATAACTACCCCCCGAGGCCTTACCCGCATGCGGAACTTGCTAAAACACAACACTGCTCACCCATTTCCGTCTTATGTAACAAGGACCGAGCGAGACAACCCTACATCCGACACTACAGCGCATAAACAACCCTACGAAACCAACCAATGAGGTTAAACAAGATGGCGGACTGACGTTTGACGTTTCGGCGCGAAAAATGACATTTATGAGCGACAATTTTGTATCTAAATTGCCTTTTTATCGAATTTATTGCTTCATTTTCGATTATCTATTGCTGTAATTATGACAATTGTTGTCATTAGTACAAAAGTTGGTTCAAAGTTAATTTTTCGGAGGTTTCTTATCGAATGTAAGTATGGGATACTTTTGTGTTTTATTAGGTTACTTTGTCGAGGTGAATGTCTTATTTCTATATTATTCTAGTGTTATGGGAGTTCTTGGGTATTTACAAAGGCTTGGAATGTTTGGTGCAATGCAGCTGTAAGGATTTTTAACTTTCAATGCGGCAATAGAGACTTGCTGATAAAAAACTTTAGCTATTAATCTTGGCACGGTGCATAAATCTATGCATAGATAGTGATTTATGGCATGATTATAGGAAAATACTTAAATAGTGTAAGTACTTAGATAAATAGAGAAAACAGCAGATTATAACTCACAGGGTTGCTTATAATAAAATATTTAATTGGTAAGTGAGATTTGATAAAACCTACATACCTAATCTTTAAAAAAAATGAGATCTCTTTTATATTAAGTATAGTATACGCTTACAGAGTCGAAAAACAACAACTTTAGACATGTATTTTTAAACTACGATATCATAGATTCCATTGCCCAAAAGGTATGTAGGTATGTAACATACATAAGAGGTCGTCAAACCCTAATAAATCAAATTATGAATTTTAAACAAAAAGTGTGTGCTATTAAGCTTTACAGTGTCGTAAGATAATTATACTTTAAAATTACGATGAGATTATATGGAGGCAATAAATTAAGGAAGGCACCTGAGGCCTAAAGGATTTACGGTCATATTATAATAAGTAATCTGTTTTATAAGAGTGGTACGCGTAGGTACCTACCTAAGGAAAACTACCTCTTTAATATCGATATAGGTAATTTTGAAAATGCCAAGCTATCCAAAGTAAGTAATTAAATAAAAATTAAACAAATGCTGTGGAGATGGCTGGTCTTTGGGGAGCGGAGGCCAGGGCGTTCATTGGGCGGCGAATGCGGGACCTCGGTCTCGGGCCTCGCTCTGAATCGTTCCTGATGCAAAGGCTGTCCTCCATAACCATACAGCGCGGTAACGCCGCGGGTATTATGGGCACCTTTGCATCGGGAACGATCAGAGTCATTCGATTAGTTTTATTTTTATATTTTATCGTTAGTTAGTTATTTTTAATTATACCCCATTGTACTAACTTTAACAAATACTTAGTAAATAAGTTATTATTAAATAATAAAAAAACCGCCTTCAAAAAAATAAACAAAAAGGAACTAAAAAGCATAAAATAATTAATTAATTACATCTACATACGAATATTGAAATAAAATATTATTGCTATGTACCTACTGATCTCTTTTAAGTCGGTGCCAAGCCAAAGCGCGCGCGTGTTGTATGTATGTGATGCGGCGGGAGCGGGAGCGGGAGCGGGGCGGTGGCGAAAGTAGTAAGTTACGTATCCCTATCGTATACCTATTTGGCTTGGCACCGACTTAAAAGAGATCAGTAGGTACATAGCAATAATATTTTATTTCAATATTCGTATGTAGATGTAATTAATTAATTATTTTATGCTTTTTAGTTCCTTTTTGTTTATTTTTTTGAAGGCGGTTTTTTTATTATTTAATAATAACTTATTTTTTGCATTTTAGTGGTGTAAATATATAATATGTAAGTATGTAAGATAGGGTAGGTAATGCATGATGGGGAGGCCTTCCTTACGTGCATCTCGTCTCGTATGATAAAGCGTCGAGCATATGAGTCTGAAAATGACAAAAGTGAGCGCCTAAAGCGCAATAGAAAAAGTAACAGAACAGAGCACCTCGGAGAAATATATATATGTCGTGGTCATATCGTTAAATTGAACATTTCATGAAATAATCGACCATTTCATGAAATGGTGGCATTTCACGAAAACGTCAAATGTCTATTGGTCATTTCATGAAATAGCTTGGCCAGATCAATGAACAGAAAGCGTTTTACGATATGTCCAACAAACGCACGGCTATTTCATGATATGACCAAACACAATTGACCATATCGTAGAAAAATAGCAATAACTAACGCTAGAGGCGCTGAGAGCGCGCTTTGTCATTGTTTATGTTTGTGTGCGTAAGTAAATAATGCGGATTCATGTTGAAAAGTGAATAATAATGAGCAAATTATATAAGAAAGTGTGTTGGAAACTTGGAAAAGTGTTACTACTTAATACTTATACGAAACGGTGTGAATTTTATGACAGACACGCAAAAACCGACCGCAATTTACAAAAAAAAAAACTTGGGAATACATTTCACAGGTTAGTATCTCAATGACAATAAGTATTTAATTTGTATATCCTTTTAAAATCTCACCTAAGTATCTAAAATGTATTTACTTTTAATTAATGAATCCTAGAAATTTAACCTACATAATTTTCGTTTTTAGGTTATACAACAAATAAAGGAAAGTATGGTGACCAGGCAACGAAAGTCGACGGACTATAATTTACTGGATTACAAAATATGACATCATGGAAATACTGGAATTACGAGTTTTTAATATACAAGAAGAAATGCATTGATGATCCTACTATGCGTATAATTACGATGGAGAAATATTTTGAAATACTAACGGAATTTCATAAAGGTATACCGTATGTGAAATGGAACGTTTTTACGTTATATAATATAATACAATTTTGTACTTTCAAGGACAATAAAGAAATTTTTATTAAATGTTTTTTATTATTATATTTATTAGGTAAGTACCAACATGTCTCAAGAAAAAATTAAATATGATTATTTTGTATATTTAATTCCAGTGGACAATTTGTTTGAATTATGTAACATATATTTTTTAATTTGGTACTGACTAGATCAATAAATAAGTTCGTAATAAGTATATTTAGAATTATTATTACTTAAAACTTTAATGGGCACCCTACATTAATGATCTGACCAAACGTCGTTGGACAAATCGACGAACGTTGACGTTTAAACGATATGCCCAGCGCAACATGACGATTTCGTGAAATGCCACCATTTCATGAAATGACTGACGATTTCATGAAATGCTCAATTTAACGATCTGACCACGACATATACACATAATGCTAATGGCTTCATTTCCATTCCCGAATTTGTACTACATTCCAAGCATCTGAGGCTATGGTGACATTATTTTATGTTGAGCTGTACCTAACTGTGCATAAACTACGAGGTACAACCCTCAATAGACCTGTCAACGTGAACCGGTACTTGTCTTTGTTCTGTGTTTGTACATTATTTAAAGAGTCATCCCCTACCTACCAAGGAATTATACCTTCTACCATCAGCGTGAGTTATTCAAGTGATTCAATAACTTGAAAGATTATAAGTAACAGTCTATGTCTATAATATTTGAAGAATTATCCCCCAACTCCTAATCGTTAAGGAGTTATACCTTCCATCATCAGCTCACCAACATGAGATGATCACTACTAGACGCAAATACTTGAATAGCTGTAGAAAATATATGAAATACGTTATTTGTGCCTAACATTTCAAGAATTCCCTCTATCTCTCCAGGACCCCATCATCAGATCCTGACCTGATTGACTATGAGACCACCTGGGAGGTATACCCTTTCAAACTTTAAAGATTATAAGTAATACTGCCTAAGTTTGCCTATAATATTTAAAGAATTATACCCCAACTCTTAATCGTTAAGGAGTTGTACCTTCCATCATCAGCTTACCAACGTAAGTTGATGACTACCAGATGTAAATACTTGCATATCTTTAGAAAATATATGAAACACGTTATATGTGCCTATAACATTTAAAGAGTTCCCTCGATTTCTCCTGGATCCCATCATCATATCCTGACCTGATGACTATGGGACCACCTGGGAGGTATACCCTTTCAAACTTTAAAGATTAAAATTTACGTCCTAATTTTGCCTATAATATTTAAAGAATTATACCCCAACTCTTAATCCTTAAGGAGTTGTACCTTCCATCATCAGCTTACCAACGTAAGTTGATGACTACCAGATGTAACTACTTGCATAGCTTTAGAAAATATATGAAACACGTTATATGTGCCTATAACATTTGAAGAGTTCCCTCGATTTCTCCTGGAACCCATCATCATATCCTGACCTGATGACTATGGAACCACATGGGAGGTATACCCTTTCAAACTAGAAAGATTAAAATTTACGTCCTAAGTTTGCCTATAATATTTAAAGAACTATACCCCAACTCTTAATCGTTAAGGAGTTGTACCTTCCATCATCAGCTTACCAACGTAAGTTGATGACTACCATATGTAGATACTTGCATAGCTTTAGAAAATATATGAAAAACCTTATATGTGCCTATAACATTTGAAGAGTTCCCTCGATTTCTCCATGATCCCATAATCAGATCCTGACCTGATGACTATGGGACCACCTGTGAGGTATACCTATTCAAACAAAAAAAGAATTTTCGAAATCGGTCCAAGCGTCTTCGAGTAATCAGGTAACATACATAAAAAAAAAAAAAAAATATTTCGACGAATTGATAACCTCCTCCTTTTTTTTGAAAGTCGGTTAAAAAATCAATCCGCCATTCTCAGGGTGGATTCAGAATCTGAAAACGCCACAATTTTGGCGTGAAATCGTGGCAATGGCCAGATTGGCTGGCGTCAAAATTGTAGCGTGAAAACAATTGGCTGAGATTCAGAAATTAGCTTAAAAAGAAATAAGCGACAAATTAAGAAATTCCACTGTCTACTTAAAACTTTTGATATTGAATTGAAATCACTTCAATGTCAAAATGAACCATACATAAAGCGCCATCTATATGTGGGTGTCAATAACAGTTTCAGAATAGCTTTCTCTACATTTTTCCCAGCGAAGGCCGACACGACGAGTGAAAATGGCGCGCTATGAGCTACGAAGAAAAATGTTTTCATTAGTAATTTACAGAATGGATAGATGTCACTATTTTATATCATGTTCGATGTTGGAATATTATGTTCTTTTTTTCTCAAAAGATTTGTATCTAAAATGAAATGCTGTTCATCGTACGTGAAAACTTGAAACCAAACCTGAAAACAGATTTTTAAAATTTTTAGATAAGTATTTAATTTAATACAAGAGGTACACCTAGATACTAAAGGTTAAAGTTCGGTAATCACTATTCCTTATCCTTTTCAAAATAACAAAACGATTTATAATAATAATAAAATTGCTTCTCTTGAAAATGGCGGGAAACGACGGTTGCAAAATTATTTGATAATTTTTGTTATAGTCTTTACAGTGGCTATTTTGTGTTTAATATCACGTAAGTGTTCGCGAATGACAGTATGGTCATTTTATTGGAGAATCTGAGCAAGATCTGATGTTTCAAGCTTTTATCAAGAGTTCCCGCTACGAGCTCGGGAGTGAACGTGACTGTCGAGCTGCTTCGTCCAGAGTGATGACGCTACGGCGTCTCCTCTGGATGAAGACATGAAGACGCGGATACCCAGGGTGAGAGAGACCTTTGCCCAGCAGTGGGACCAAAAAAAAGAAATAATATTTTACGTGTAGATTTTTAATTACTTTTTCTTTCAACCTCAATATTACGTCTTCACTCTGTATAAACTGCGATAAAGCCTATAAAATTAAAACCTATGTGCAGTACAGGGTGATTACGTTTACGGCCGGTCGGTTTAATGTGCTGGCTGACGTCACAGGGCCGTAGAGTCACGCTTGACCGCAACATAAAGTTTAATGTAAACACCCAAATTTCCTTAACCTAGTTTGGTATCTGTACTCTGGGTTAGATTTTATAGGCGCTCCAGTCCTGTGATACTTAAATATGATAGAACTCTATTATTATTATGGTAATAAGATTTACGGAATTATTATTTTTATGGAAATTAAATTCAAATGTATACTAATTTTTTCTATGCTCTCGGTTGGAGCGCTCTGTTTAGTAGCGCTCTGCGTTGTAGCACTGTGTATTGTAGTGCTCTGCGTTGTAGCACTGTGTATTGTAGTGCTCTACGTTGTTGCGTCCTGCGTTGTAACGTTTTGCATTGTAGCGTTCTGCGTTGTAGCGCAGTGCTCCGGGTGTGTAGCGCTCTGCGTTGTAGCATAGCGCTCTGCGTTGTAGCGTAGCGCTCTGCGTTGTAGTGTAGCGCTCTGCGTTGTAGCGTAGCGCTCTGCGTTGTAGCATAGCGCTCTGCGTTGTAGCGTAGCGCTCTGCGTTGTAGTGTAGCGCTCTGCGTTGTAGCGTAGCGCTCTGCGTTGTAGTGTAGCGCTCTGTGTTGTAGCGCAGTGCTCCGGGTGTGTACCGCACGCAGCCGGTTGTAGCGCTCTGAGTTATAGCATAGCGCTCTGCGTTGTAGCGTAGCGCTCTGTGTTGTAGCGC
This sequence comes from Tachystola acroxantha, assembly GCA_963506565.1. Lineage (NCBI taxonomy): Eukaryota > Metazoa > Arthropoda > Insecta > Lepidoptera > Oecophoridae > Tachystola > Tachystola acroxantha. The sequence continues at coordinate 7,943,046 of OY735893.1, forward strand.
AGTGCTCCGGGTGTGTAACGCACGCAGCGGCTTGTAGCGCTCTGCGTTGTAGCGTACCGCTCTGCGTTGTAGTGCAGTGCTCCGGGTGTGTAGCGAATGCAGCGGGTTGTAGCGCTCTGCGTTGTAGCGTAGCGCTCTGTGTTGTAGCGCAGTGCTCCGGGTGTGTAGCACACGCAGCGGGTTGTAGCGCTCTGCGTTGTAGTGTAGCGCTCTGTGTTGTAGCGTAACGCTCTGAGTTGTAGCGTAGCGCTCCGGGTTGTAGCGCTCTGTGTTGTAGCGTAGCGCTCTGTGTTGTAGCGTAGCGCTCTGTGTTGTAGCGTAGCGCTCTGCGTTGTAGCGTAGCGGTCTGCGCTGTAGCACTCTGAGTAGATACGTAAAATATACAATATATTTGCATACATAAGTTGGTTAAAAACTGCGAGAGAAGTCACAGGACATAACCTAGCTATGAAACTAGTATATTATTTACATTATAATGATTTCTTTTGACTCGTGTTGGAATAATATTATTTATTCGTGTGTGTGAATAGCTAAATTATAGTGGTAGAGAGACATATTTGATTATGATGATTGTACATTGGTCGTTGTCGCTAGAATACTTATCTACGAAGATTTATACAGAGTGCAACGCAAGTTTATTCGAAAGGATGGGCTGCTTTTCGATCTTCCTCTTTTCGTGTCTTAGTGACCAAACCTATTGTCAGAGTTGTTCAGGCCGCCCGTAGGCCAGTTCGGGGACATGTCAGTGTATCTAGTGACGCAGAATCGTACTGCCCATGGTATCCGCAATGCCATTTAACACGTTCACAGTCCAGTGCCCCATGTATGGAGAACGACGAACTAGCCTCACAAACCCGTGCCCCACATATGTGGCACGATGAAAAAGTATGTGCCTACCAGATCCGCACTAAGGGAATTTTTCTGAAGGCAAGTAAATACGATGTTGGTGGATGCTGCTGTCCATTCACATCCTATTATCTTGTGAATAATGCTCCATCCAGTGTTTGTTACTAAATAAAATAAATAATTTCCGTAAAAAAACACGTCGTCTGTTCGATATTGTGTATGTATGTATGTAGATATGCATTTTTATTGTAAACCTTTGCTGCAGAAGGTTGTTTACTGACATCTTGGATTTATTCAGCAATAACTGTCGCTCTCGTGTGCTCCTGCCCTGACTCATTGGGCGAGACGTCGCCTGCAGCGGTACTAGTGGAACTCATTACATTTTCAATGTAAAGATAATTGCTGTACAGCAAATAAATCAAAACAGATACATTTCACACATAAGGTGTACAGGAGAGTTTTTAAGATTGAGATTTTCTCAATTACTAGAAATATGGTAAAAATTATTTCACTGTTAGATATAAAATGTATGTGTTCCGTTCTACCTGTTATACTAACTACTCACTGGTATAACCAGGCGGTGGCTGAAAATCAGAACTATATGTTTGCATTACATGCTACATTTAGTACTGAGCCACTCTCAGCCTTTTTGCTACAGTCTGACTGTATGATTTAAGTTAATATTTATTATGTATGTCTTGACTATGTGACAAATAAATGATCTTTTATTTTATTTATTTTATTTATTATAAATAAAAGTTAAAACGATGTAGTACATGTAAAACAATTCTTATAATATTTTATTTATTATAATATAATCAGAGAGATCTGAGAAAATCTCAACCCTGTATACTTTTATCTGTTTCCGACTACAAACGCGACCTTATCGCTCGAAGCGATCTCTTCTATATCAATGAAAAATATTTATTACATACTTACACCTTATAAACCTTATATCAAAATAGTATGCGTAATTGCAACGTACGCATATTTTTCATTTTATAATTTAAATTTTTAGGGAACCTCAGACTCTTGAATCTACAAGCTACTTGACTCACATGTTATTTAGCTCATTGTCGGTATGGTAGATCGCAATGTCTACATGTAGCCCGAAAGTCGCTATCTTTTCGCCATTTACGAACTCGAATCAAGCGAGTGAGTCGCACAAATAGTACCGCTTCCCGCCGCCACTGAAGGCGGCTGAAGCCGATTCATCGGCGAGTATTTTCAGGAATATTGCAAGTGCGGGCGATCTACGTAAACGCCGGCGAGTCTGCCAGAAGACCGGCCCGGCTGTGTGCGTGATTAGGCAATGAGTTTAGGCGAAGAAACAGACGTGGAGATAGGTACTTTGTACCAGTGGTAGTGGTAACACAGAAAAAAATATACAGGGGAGTCATTAATATTTTTTTAAATTCTTTATTTTTGTTTTATTCAAAAGTCAAAGTCAAATTTCTTTATTGCAAGTAAACACGTTGTGTACATTTTTGCACGTCAAAATATTTTTGAATTTACATTTACACCACTTTGCAAGGAAAAGGAGCCAACGCTGAGGAGAAAAAGTGGCAAAAAACTCTCAGCAGCACATCTTTTAAAATAATATAATAATAATACACAATTACTTAATAACTAGGTATTACACAACTATTACTATTGATTATTTGACAATCTTCAGTGCGAGCTTAATTTGAGTTCGGTCTTACAACTGTCAGATTTCATACAATTTTGACAGTTGTGAGTCCGATCTCATGATAAGCTCTTGCTCAATACTGTCTATGATTATCGGCCTACGTGTACGTACAATAATATGTTACGTTTGTCAGTTTTAAACACTTTAGTTAATTTAGTGTGTATTCGAAACTATCTACTAAGTACTTACTATAATAATTTTAACAATAGGTAAAGTAATTTTTGAGAAAATCACAACGTGACATTATGATGACTACAACCGAGATTCATAGACTCCTTCCTGGCCCCTTTTCGCCTCTATCACAACTATTAGCCCAATATTCAAACACAGTTTTGAGCAAAAGCTTAGCGTGAGCAAGCTCTCAGACTGTAAAAATTGTATGAAATCTGACATATGTAAGACCGAACTCAAATTCCGCTCACACTCAAAACTATCTATGAATTTCGGCTGTAGACATTTTTAGCGTGAACTCTCTCTATTATTATCATTATCTATCATCATCTGCCTGTATCAGTCCACTTCTGGACGTAGGCCGCTCCCAAAGCACGCCACTCATCCCGATTCTCGGCCTTTTGCATCCAGATCTTACTTTACAATCTTGTCAAATGTAGTAATTTGACGTTTGTAAGACTAGAAATTGTCTCTGAATCTCGGCCAGACGTCTGTCCAGTCTCCGCCATTATTCTTTGCCTCCGTCCACACGGCGCACTGCGCATGTATGCGTGGCGCCGTAACCCGCCGATTCTAACCTAAATTTGAATTCCGGGCTTCGCTTTCCGCGGACGCGCGCGACCCGGGCGATACACAATTTAAAAATAAAACAGACTTTTTCTTTCCTCAAAAATTGCAAAAGACATTAACCTTATACAGCCAAAACGATTCTCAAAAAGTGATTTTTATAGTGATACAATGTTTAAAAATAGTGCGTTTGTTTGTGGAATAATGAAGCTGGAATTTCGGTGACGACAGTCGTTCAGTGAATGCTAGATAATTAATTTTGGCGGTAATTTGACTATGACCTATTTTTTTGTTGTTGTGTGCGATGAAACGAAGAAAGTGATGTGTTTTTTAATGGAATAGAGCGATAAAAAGGTAATTTCGAGTTTATTTCTTGTTTTGTACTGTACAGAAAGTAGCAAATAACTATGTATATCCAAATGACATTGCCACTTTTCAATGGAGCTTTGCCCCACTACACTACTACTACTAAAACTACGTGACCATTAAAGCTAAATAATCATTTTGTTGGGGACTTATTACAGGTTTCATATTGCATATCATAATCAGTATCATTTTCTACTACTCTCGCAACTCCTATAGAAGAATTACAAAAACAATGAATAATTCGCTTCGATTTCTAACTATTTTCTGAATTCTTAATTATGCTGTCTTTTTCGACTCGCTTGATGTAGGTACAAAACTTTATTTTAAACCAATAATTTTAATAAAAACGGAGATATTTTTGCATTTATTCGTTATCTTGTACAACTTGCGATTGATGGTGGGGCAGAATCTGGCATTGTCATTTATATGAGGCCCGTCCCCCTTCAACATATTTTATATATAAGTTAGTAGTTTAATCAAGATCTATAAAAATAGGAGGAGTAAAAATATCTACAATGGCAAACATAATATTTTTTATAATTAAATACAGTCGAAGACAGAGAAAGGTACAGTAGAGTTTTTAAGGATGATATTTTCTCAAAAACTACTTGACCTATTGCAATAATTATTTCACTGTTAGATAGATTAAAGTTAAAACTATGTACTGTAAAAGAATTATTAAAATCGGTCCAGTAGTTTTTGAGAAAATCTCAACCTTATTGAGGCCCCCTGTATACTTATCTCTGTCTTCGTGTACATACTTTTGAAATTTTTGGGACTTATTTTTTACTAAGATAATATTTAAATGATGAAAATTTTTAGTAGTGGGCAGGACTTGCAGGACATGGTTGCAGGTTCAAGTTCTGCCCACGGCTAGAAATTTTTCATCATTTAAACCTTTATTAATTTAAATTTTTTAATTTAAGTTCGCCGAGAATGGCATAATGCATAAAAACAAATTATGAGAAAAAAGAGTATTCATGGTATAAGAGCGTCTCGTATATGAGTTTCGCGAAAATCTTGAACCCCACAGTAATATTTCAATCACACCACTTACCCCATAGATCTGAGAGCCGTGTCTGCACGCATATGAGCGCAAAAATGCTTCGCGACACGTGTAACCTAGAGATATTATCGACATGGACGCATCTCTTTAATACGGCACCCCGTCCCCGCTTCGTCTCTATGCGCTCAACGTTGACAGAATTTTTCGCTTGCAAAAGACATTGCCACTTTTCAATGGAGCTTTGCCCCACTACACTACTACTACTAAAACTACGTGACCATTAAAGCTAAATAATCATTTTGTTGGGGACTTATTACAGGTTTCATATTGCATATCATAATCAGTATCATTTTCTACTACTCTCCCAACTCCTATAGAAGAATAACAAAAACATTGAATAAATCGCTTCGATTTCTTACAATTTTCTGAATACTTAATAAAGCTGTTTTTTTTCGAATCGCAACTTGTACAATTGTAACTTTATTTTAAACCAATAATTTTAATAAAAAACGGAGGTATTTTTACAATTATTCGTGATGGGCACCCTCCCAAGAGGGACAAGTTTTTTAGAATATTTTTAGTTAGGTAGATTTTTAGTTTAGTTTTTAATGTATTTTTAAGTAGTTTAGTTATATTATAATTATTCATTATCTTGTACAACTTGCGGTTGATGGTGGGGCAGAATCTGGCATTGTCATTTGTACCGATTTCATGTCTATTTTGTAAGTGGTCTATGGTGTGATGGGGCGCCAGTTTAGCTCGTTATTTGGCGGCGATGAATATTTATGTCCATCGGCTGCGATTGCAGGCGGCTGTGTGTTTACGAGTTGACGACTACGACCCACTTTACGTAATTAGAGCGTGGCTGTAACTTTAGCGTACTTATTTTGATATAAACTACCGTCAAACTATGTACATACCAAATCTTTTCATTTATTTTATTAATGGACTCGACAGTTCGTCATTTGCCAATGTCATGTTCCAGAAAATTCAATATATAATAGTCTTCTATCTTCCTCTAGAGGAGTCGCAGTAGCGTCTTCACCCTGGGTAGCCGCGTCTTCATGTCTTCATCCAGAGGAGACGCCGTAGCGTCATCACTCTGGTCGAAGCAGCTCGACAGTCACGTTCACTCCCGAGCGGGGAACTTTTGATAAAAGCTTGAAACAAAATGATGGTGATTTTGTTGGATAATTTGTTCAAATTATCCAACAAAATCACCATACTGTCACTCGCGAACATTTTCTGATTAATTTAACGTGATATTAATCTCAAAATAACCACTGTAGACAACAAAACAAAAATTATCAAATAATTTTGCAACCGTCGTTTCCCGCCATTTTCAAGAGAACCCTACCAAATCTTTATTACGATAAATACCGCGATACAGGTTCCCTCTAGTGCGGAGTCCAACGGTAAAGTGACTAAGCTGTAATCATTTTAGTAAATATTTTTTTTTGCAGTTTTATGATAAGTCACCATTTTATTATTTATGACATTGATATTAGCAAATAAAGTAAAAAAACTATGGGAATAAGTCAATAAAATAATATTTGCATGTCAGAAATAACTAAGTGTGAGGATATACAATATATAAGAACCTTCTAACATTCAAGGCGAATAAATAATTTCATTTCAAAGTTTCGTCAACTCTACCCGCACTAGAATCCAGGGCTAAACTCTAGACTGTGCTACATTTCATTTACTAAGTCAACGGGGGCTCTGGTTTACAAGGAATTCCACTTTCCAGGTCGTTGCTCCGTTATGAAAACATGGGTTTGTGTTCACATTGTATGTTTAATCCACTGGGGGTGGTATAGTCGATAGCATCAGTGAAAACTTATATTTGAGTTACGATTTTAACTCTTATTTATATATAGTACTTAGACAATTATTAATTATTAGTAATTTGACAAGACAGCACGATGTTTGTTCACCAATGTGTCTAGCTCTCTCACAGCATTATTTAGACGAGCGGCTCATTTAATATACTTATAACTAAATTATTCGTTGAACCTTCGTCAGTCAAATAACCCGCCCCTTGTCATACCCGGGGCAAAGGTGCCCATAACGCTTGCGGCGTTGCCGCGCTGTATAGCTATGGCCAACCTTTGCACCAGGTAGGACCTGGAAGGACCGGAAGGACCTCATTTAATTATATTTTGTAAATCTGTGTAATGGTATTTTGAGAGTAAAATAAATGAATTAAATTGAATTATAATAAAAAATAAGATCAGTCTAACACAAAAAAGTGTAATTAAAGTTTTTAATTATTACTTAATATCAAAAAAAAAAATACTTATGAAATAAAACTACAAACTAAAGAATGAACACGTCGTCGAGGTCCCCGTTCTGTGGCATGGTGCCCAGGACGCTGGCAGCATTTCCTCGCTGTATGGCAATACTTAAACGCTGAGCGAGGTAGCTGCCAGCTCTGGGATCACCCGAGATGTGGACCAACCGGGTAGACAGCTCGTGGATGATATCTTTTGAGTCTGTCGACCATGGGACCATTGTTTCTACAGCAAGCGCCGCAAACTCATGATGTGGAGTCAGTCGTGAGTATTTGCGGCGCTTGAGAATAATAATACTAAACTATCAAATGTAAAAAAAATATTATATATGAAAAACCTGCCCATGTGTAATTGTAAAGAATTTTCAAAAATACTCAAGTAGTTTTTGTGAAAATCTCAACTCTCCTGTAGACTTTTCTCTATAAATATTAAACAGAGAAAAAAATTCGTCGCGACCAGGATTCGAACCAGAGACCTCGCCATTCTGTGGCAAGGTATTTTCCAACAGACCTTTCCCTGTGTTACATCGTAGGTACAGTGCGCGATGCGTAAGCTCAGGTTTGCATTTGTGTGAGTGCACACAGATAGTGTAGAGTGATATTCGGCCTTAGGCGCGACGCATACAAATACAAACGCAACAAAGTACACCCTGCCGCGCACGCACCGCACTTCACCTCTTGTACCGCTATCACTCACACAAATGTAAACCTGAGCTTACGCCTCGCGCACTGTACTCTTGTAAAAGTCGTGTCATAAAATTGTGTAGGTGTTAGTTTGTCATATCTAATCTACTGAACAATTTCGTCATATATGAGAGGTCACGTTGGATCGATACTGCCTTCTGAAGGCTTATCTGATATCCTGTCGTAACAACGTTGCTATAAAAGTGTAAGGATAGTCAGTTTATTAGGACTCTACCAAAAGTTTTACTCATTTTTACCCAACTGACGTTAATAGGAGGGATTTTTTTCGAATGTATTTTAAAAAAATATTTATATACTCTTCGGAAGAGTTCGTTGGAAGTTATGACCCATAATTATACTGCTGCTGGAAGGTGACCATATTATAATGAGCGTAGTGATCTCTTGTAGAAAGGGGATGGCGGAATGCGGTCAGAATATTAGTCGCAGATGGTCTTTTGAGGAAAGTGAATGGCGGAAAGCGGTCAGAATATACTTGCTGGTGGTCTTTTGGGGAAACGGAATGGCGGAAAGTGTTCAGAATAATAGCCGTAGATGGTCTTTTGTGGAAAGTGAATGGCGGAATGCGGTCAGAAAATAGTCATAGGTGGTCTTTTGAGGAAAGTGAATGGCGGAAAGTAGTCAGAATAGACTAGTTGGTGGTCTTTTGTGGAAACGGAATGGCGGAAAGTGTTCAGAATAATAGTCGTAGATGGTCTTTTGTGGAGAATGAATGGTGGAAAGTGGTCAGAGTATACACTTAGATGTAATCATCATCATCATCAGTCTATTTATATTGCCCCACTGCTCGGGCACAGACCTTCCCTTACATCGAGGGAGCTGGGGCCATAATCCACCACGCGGGCCCAGTGCGGGTTGGCGGATTTCACATGCCTTAGATTTTTTCTTCTACGACATGCAGGTTTCATCACGATGTTTTCCTTCACCGTTTTGAGAGCACTCGGTAAATGTACGTAAATTGTTCCGTCGAAAAAAACGAGGATAACTCATTGGTACATGGCTGCCCTGGCTGGGAATCGAACCCGGGACCTCCATATTGCAAGTCCATTGACCCAACCACTGAGCCACCGAGCTCCACATTAGATGTAATACGGAATCATAATTGGGGCGCTAACGGGACATCGAGCAACGAACGACCTATTGCACATGATGGGATTAGCTGAATCTCCAACCTGCAGAGCCTGTGGTGACAAAACGGAGTCCATGAAACACCTACTGTGTGAATGTGACTCACTGGCTAGAAAGCGAATGAGTCTCCTGGGGTCGGCCTATCCGGAACCAGAAGACTACAGGCTCCTTCCCATGAGCTGCATAACGGACCTATTGAGTGATATCTTTAGGGAGGAGGAAGGAGCATAAAGGAAAGGGGAGAGCACAAAAGATCCCAATGGGTCGAAGTGACGCCACATTGCCACCCAATCAGGATAAGATAAGACAAGATAATACGGAATTGACAGATTGGTTAGTCTATTGCAGAAGGTATCATCGGCCTCATCGTCACTTACCAGCAGGTGAGTAACATGATCAGAATATGGCTGGTATATTGCGAAAAGTACAATGCGGAAGCCGCGAAAATATAGGTCGTTTGATGTTTATCGAAATATGAATATTATTATCAGTTGACAGCAGCCTTTAAGGTTTATCGGGCTCATATCCTGTCACAACAACACAGGGTTAAGATAGGTACACACTCGGCTACAGCTGAAAGGGTGTAGGTTTTATGTAAATAGTCAAACCTATAGTCATTTTGAGGATGGGCTTTTCTCAAGAACTACTTGACCTATTGTAAAAATTCTTTCAGTATTATATAGATAAAATTTAAAACTATGTAACTGTAAAATAATTGTTGAAATCGGTCAAGGGGTTCTTGAGAGGATCTCAACCTTATTGGAACCCCCTGTATACTTGTATCTGTCTTCGACTGTACTAACCTATTAGGTTATAATAATTTTTATTTAGTATATCACTAGATGGCAAGATAATAATAATAAAAATAAAAACGCGGAATAATTTGGAAGGGGGATGGAGTAAACGTATCCAATAGCGGAAACCCCAACCCTCTCCATGCATATATTCAATAGATATACTTATTAGAATAACCAAAATACCAGTCTCTGCCCACGACCCTGGCAACCATATGTTAGACCCCTTATACGACAGGCAGGGATACCGTGGCACTATCTTCCGGAGACTTCAGGACAGGAGGTCGTAATGTCGTAGTCATGTTACCATTTATCTTCTATCCTTCATACTTACCCCGCCAATTCCAAATTCAACCGATTTATTGCAGTCACAAATACCATTAAATGAAGGTTAAATTATGTTAGTGTTTACAAAGTGTGTCTACTGCGTCAGAGTCTGACTGTACATGGTATTGGCAATGCCCTTCAAGTACTGCTATGGTCCTTCTACGGTCCTGCTACGGACTTAATGCGGTCCTACAGTGCGCGAGGCGTAAGCTCAGGTTTACATTTGTGTGAGTGATCGCCAAGCTGCTAGCGGTACAAGAGGTGAAGTGCGGTGCGTGCGCGGCAGAGCGGCGTCCCGCTGTGTATAAAGTATGCGTAGGACGCGTCGCGCCTCAGGCCGACTATCACTCTACGCTATCTGTGTGCACTCACACAAATGCAAACCTAAGCTTACGCCTCGCGCACTGTACCACGGTCCACTGTGTGAGTCGCAATCTGTCTTTTTTTCGGGGGGAAAATCCTCACGTGATACCTCTTCGCCACGGGGAGGCGAGGACAGTTATGTACACCCGTATTCTAAGTTGTTCCCTCCACTCTTCCTCGACTCGACTCAACCTCACTGGAGGAAATTGGTATTATTAGTTAACGAATGTCTCCTTGCCTTGAGCGATTTCCTCCGTCGAGGTGAGGAATGAACTGTCAACTTCGAGGTAGCTCGGGACCAACCTTAAGGTCTTCTCAAAGCTTGTAAACGACGCTGTTACGTGTTTTGTGTGTGGTATTTTTACTGAAATGCCTACAGCTTGGATGATGACCCATTTCTACCACAGAGAATAGTTTGTCCTCTAACGATGACGTCATTCCTCCACTCGACCGAGGAGCCTCCAGATAAGCTTGAGTACACGACTAAAATACGGATATCAAGGATGAGTTGAGGATTTCCTTAAGGTCTCCTTAGTTGAGGTAGAGTTGATGAGGTTTTGAGGAACGGACTAAGAATAAGGGTGTCACCGACTTAAAACTCCTCGGTGTTCCGTCTCGCCGCCGCCTTATGGCGGAGTCACGGGGAGAATTCATTTCATTTCATTTATTCTTCATACACAATATAATGTACAGGCGGACTTAATGCCATGCGGCATTCTCTACCAGTCAACTTTTGGCTTGCAGACAAGGTTAAGGCGGTGCGATGTTTACCAGAGAATCGTAACAAAATTCAAAAATTTAATTCTACTCTTTACATACATACTTTATTTATATATATTACATACCACATATTTATCATATAATACATACCATACACAGAGATATATATTATTATAATATACTAAATTCACATGCAAAAAGATAAATAAATTTGCTTACTAATAACATGAGAAGTGAGACGGGTGAGATATCCATCAGTTAGATCCCAGCAGATGCTGACGAAGTAGTTTCTTAAATTGGAATTTGCTTTTAGCATGTCTGGATGTCTTCGGGGAGACTTTCGAATTACTTCCGCGAGTCGCAATCTGTCCTAGTGTATCCCCACCTCAATGATAGCTCTGAGCGAACCTAATTATCTTGTTGGCGTCACGCCAATATTTACAAAGTCGCCGCTACATTTCATTGATTGAGGAAGAAAGTAACTGAAATGGTTCATATATGTTTCTTACTTTTTACTTTACTACCAAATGACAATGCCAGATTCTGCCCCACCACCAACCGCAAGATGTACAAGAAAACGAATGATTGTAAAAATATCTCCGATTTTTATTAAATTATTGGTTTAAAATAAAGTTTTGTACAAGTTGCGATTCGAAAAAAAACAGCCTAATTAAGAATTCAGAAAATAGTAAGAAATCGAAGCGAATTATTCATTGTTTTTGTTATTCTTCTATAGGAGTTGCGAGAGTAGTAGAAAATGATACTGATTATGATTATGCAACATGAAACCTGTAATAAGTCCTCAATAAAATGATAGGTACAGCTTAAATGGTCACGTAGTTTTGTAGGTGGGGCAAAGCTCCATTGAAATGTGGCAATGTCTTTTTATATAATACCAAGATATCATACAAATATTATTTATTGCAGAAAGCGATATCTTCTAGACAAACTTTAGGTAGAGAAATCAACAGATGAATAGGCAGGTTTATGTACGGTGGAACACAGAGAAAGGTGTACAGGAGAGTTTTTAAGGTTGAGATTTTCTCAAAAACTACTTGACCTATTTTCAGTCTACAGTGTTTGTTTTGTGTTAAATTAATTAGAAAATGTTCGCAAATGACAGTATGGTAAAGTTATTGGATAATTCATGCAAGATCTAAAGTTTCAAGCAATAATCAAGAATCCCACTACGAGCTCGGGAGTGAACGTGACTGTCGAGCTGCTTCGTCCAGAGTGATGACGCTACGGCGGCTCCTCTGGATGAAGAGAAGACGATATGATATTTGAATATTCTGTAACATGACATTGGCAAATGACGAACTGTCGAGTCCATTAATAAAATAAATGAATAAGATAATAAACTCTCTGATAATAATAGAGAAAGCTTAAAACTCTAAACTAAACCAGATGCAGGCAAAACCGGGTCACAAGATATTTCTTTCATCTCCTATATAGAGGGTGTGTTAAAAATAGCTTTATTACTGATGCATTCCAGTTATAGTAAAACAGGCGCGGGTATTCTCGGATAGGTACACTCACATTCAACTCTGTATGCCAGCCATTCATTACTTTTAGGGTTCCGTACCTCAAAGAGGAAAAAAGGAACCCTTAAGGTCCGAGCACATTTTGCCGGGCCGCAGCGTGTCGGGGCGGAGCGCAAGAATCCGCTCAAATCGCTTTAATACAACTTGTATGAACTATCGCACACTGTGTCGGGCCGCAGCGGCTCGCATTATTGCAAATATAAGTTTGTAAGTACAAAAAAAAAATTTCGTGATGGAATCTAACTTACAGTTTTCAGATTTTTTCCTTTACTTGTGATATAAAACCTTTGTACTTATTACAAGTAAATCCGAAAACTGCAAGTTAGGTTAGGTTAGTTAATATTTTTTTTTTTTGTAATTACAAACTTATATTTGCACGACGCCTGGTATGTCGAACGGGTTGATCTCAGAACAAAAGCCGGGAATTAAAAATAGTATAAATCATAAGGGCTAGTGCACATTCACGATTGAATTGAACGGATATTTCAGTAAACACACTTACCTACGAACGTAAAACTGCGGAATGCCAACCATTCAGTTCTGTGTTTAAAATAGTTTTGAGGTGAGAATCGAGGAACCGTTGGTTTTATATTATGTATATTATGGAACGGATAACGAGCACCCCCCCCCCCCCCCCCCCCACCCCCTTTGTTAGCCAACGTCGCCTACAAACAAGAGAGTTGCAGGATGCTGAATATTCAAAATATCATATCGTCTTCTCTTCATCCAGAGGAGTCGCCGTAGCGTCATCTTTCTGGGCGAAGCAGCTCGACAGTCACGTTCACTCCCGAGCTCGTAGTGGGACTCTTGACCATAGCGCCAAACTTCAGATCCTGCATGAATTCTTCAATAACTTCATCATACTGTCATTCGCGACCATTTTTTTAACGTGATATTAAACACAAAACAAATAATTTCGCAACCGTTCGTTTCCGGCCATTTTCAAAAGCCCCCTTGAAATTAAAATAAACAGATACAAACAAGCAGGTTGTCCTTCGAAATAGGCCTCCTCTAAAGTCTTCTCTTGCTATCCTTGTCTATTCTGGATCAGAATCTCTTTTAAGGGCCTTCCATGAGCCAACTAGCGCCGCCAATCTTGAAAAAATAATATCTTCCAATTTAATCAATTTTATTAAAAAAGCTATTTACAAAATGTTTATTAGGATGAATACTATTTTTCAATATACAATACATGGCATAATTGCGACAAGCTAAGTTGTAGTTCACAAATGTGCCAAAAACGGCCGTTTTTCGCAATTATGCGAACTACAACTTACCGATATTGAATGACGTTATAAATAAGCATTTAAAAAATGGTATTTATCGTAATAAACATTTTGTAAATAGCTTTTTTAATAAAATTGATTATACTGGAAGATATTATTTTTTCAAGATTGGCGGCGCTAGTTGGCTCTAAGAAGGCTGTTAAGGACATCTTCCTAGCTTTTTATTTGTCGGCTTTTACTTCTTTTACAAATTGTTTCATTTATTTAAACGCTGTGCAGAATTAATGTACGGTGGAACACAGAGAAAGGTGTATAGGAGAGTTTTTAAGGATGAGATTTTCTCAAAAACTACTTGACTTATTGCAATAATTCTTTCACTGTTAGATAGATAAAATTTAGTACTATGTACTGTAAAAGAATTATTAAAATCGGTCCAGCAGTTCTTGAGAAAATCTCAACCTTATTGAGGCCCCCTGTATACTTATCTCTGTCTTCGACTGTACCTATGTCACAAGCCTAACCATCCATTTAATTTTGTCGAATGAATTCAAGGCCCTATATAAAAATAGAATATACATGGTGTTTATTAAACCGGCCGTCTGGCTCGCGAGTAAACTTATGATTGCGGGAATATGAGGAATTTGTGCAAATAATTCATTGTTGACGGGATACGTGACTAACATGTAAACACGTCTGCGTCTGACCCGGCCAACGCACTCACCCGGTTTATACAGGGTGTCCCACATCATCATCATCATCATCAGCCCGTATCAGTCCACTGCTGGACGTAGGCCTCTCCCAAAGCGCGCCACTCAACCCTACTCTCGGCCCTCTGCATCCAGTCCCTGCCAGCCATTTTGTGAAGGTCATCCCTCCATCTGGTCGGGGGGCGTCCCACACTACGTTTACCCGTTCGTGGCCTCCATTCGAGAACTCGTCTACCCCATCGGTTATCGGTTCTACGACAGATGTGACCAGCCCACTGCCACTTCAGTTTACTGATTCTATGAGCAATGTCAACCACTTTTGTCTTCTGGCGGATATACTCGTTTCTTATTCTATCTAACAGAGAAACTCCAAGCATAGCTCTTTCCATAGCTCGCTGAGCGACCTTGAACCTGTGGGCCAGTCTCACCGTCAATATTAGTGGGTGTCCCACAGATAGACGATATACCGAAAACCAGAGGTCAATGATATCCACAGACCACTTACCCCATATACATGAAATCGGTACAAACTTGCAAGCGAAAAATTCTGTCAAGTGATAGGCGCAATTAGACGAAGCGGGGGGCAGGGGCGCCATATTAAACCTGTTTCGATATCTCAAGATTACGCGTGTCGCGAAGCAATTTTGCGCTCATGTGCAGGCAGAAACGGACGCCCTCCTGTTACAGGTCTATGGGGTAAGTGGTCTGTGATGATATCAATATCTAAACCGAAGCCCCAAATCAAGTGTCTTATTTTGTAAACAAAAACTACCATACAGTACTAAATAATGTGAAAATAACTAAGCAATAATCACAAAACAGCTGAAAATTTTAGTAGGTAGGGTAGTTTTTGTTTATAAAATTCTTATTTGATTTTGATACTTATTATTTATTTTATTAATGGACTCGACAGTTCGTCATTTGCCAATGTCATGTTACAGAAATTTCAAAATATAATAGTCTTCTATCTTCCTCCACCCCTGGAGATTCCCCAATCGCAGCAGCGTCTTCACCCTGGGCAGCCTCGTCTTCTTGTCTTCATCCAGAGGAGACGCCGTAGCGTCATCACTCTGGACGAAGCAGCTCGACAGTCACGTTCACTCCCGAGCTTGTAGCGGGAACTCTTGATAACAGCTTGAAACACCAGATCTTGCTCAAATTATCCAACAAATTCACTATACTGTCACTCGCGAACATTTTCTGATTAATTTAACGTGATATTAATCTTAAAATAACCACTGTAGACAATAAAACAAAAAATATCAAATAATTTTGCAACCGTCGTTTCCCGTCATTTTCAAGAGAACCCAGAATTAATCTATGTCATAAGCCTAACCATCCATTTAATTTTGTCGAATGAATTCAAGGCTATATTTAATCTGTGTTCCTAGTTCTACCTTTTTGTGTGAATAAAAGTATTTGTATAAGTCTGGCACAAGCCTGGAACGTAAATGGATGTCCGCATTATACCAAGGTCGGGGAATATCGACTATCTCTCTCACCATAAACAAGGATACTGATAGCGAATACTTGACAAGTTATTATTAATACTCAATCATGTAACCACCGACACCGGCCGTGTAACCACTGGCAGGGGCTAGCTGAAAACCAGCGCCGTGGCATGCTACGCCACTATGCTGAGCTAGCACCCTACTTAATAGTATGACATACGGTCATACTATACTTAGTTAAGGATGTTTATTTTTTTTAAAAGTTTTTGTGTATTGTTATATGTATTATTATGTTTACTCTTATTATTATTGTGTAATTATTAGTTATACATAAGTCATACGTTTAATATGTGCTTGCTTATTTTTATCTATAACAATGTGTTTATATATTTGTGTGCCTATTTATTAGTGATAGATAAACTTGTTTTACTTTACTTTTTACTTTACTATCATTGATCTCCTATAAACAACTAGATACACAAAGGTCTTACTAAAACAATTTAAAAAACGTCCATATAAGGGTCCATTGTTAACGTCCAAATAATGTTCAAAAACGCAAATCCATTCATCCGTTTGGACCTTCTTTGCGCTCGGACATTTTTAAAAGGCAGACTGTGTATCTAGTTGTTTATAGGAGATCAATGTACTCAATATATTTATTGCATTCCATAAGTTATAATACATATGTTCATATACTTAACATTAAAATGTTACAATGTTCTTTGTTTAGGCACAGCAATATGAAATGAAAATGAAAATGAAAATGAAAATTTTATTAGTAACATTATGTTACAAGTCATACTAGTATATGTACAATAATTATTGTATATAATGTAAAATGTAGAAATTATTTACTTAAATTAATTAGTCAGTAATAAATAATAATATTAAAAATAAGTATAAGTATTTGATATTTAATTTACAATCATAAATTGACACATTCTAAGATTAAGTAATTATTTTACCGATTAATTAGGGTTTTACAATAAAAGCGGGTTTTCTAGGAAATCCTCGTAGCTATAAAACCGTTGTTCTAGAAGCCACACTTTTAGCTTACTCTTAAATGTATGGATGGAAGCTGCATCTCTGACGCCCTCCGGCAGACGGTTGTACACCTGCGGCCCCATCTGATACACGGACCGCTTCGACTTAGCTAGCTTGTGCGGCGCGGCCACCAGCTGGTCCTTATGGACGTTGCTGCGGAGGCCGTACGCTGAGACAGCGCCTCTGCGCTCGAACAGGTGTAGGTTCACTTGTGTAAACATGGCTATTTGCTCGATATGCATGCATGGGAGAGTCATAATTTGGAATTGGCTAAAGTATTCCCTGGCAGACACGTCGTCGCGGACACCGGCCATGGCGCGGACGGCACGCTTTTGCATGCTGAACGCGCGTCGCCAGTCCGCGGCGCGTGCCCACAGCTCCGCGCCGTACGCCAGCACCGAGTGCACCGTCGCGAAATAGCACGCTCTGACCGAGCGCGCGGACGCGGTGGCGGCCAGCCGGCGCAGCGCGAAGCACGCCCCGCCGAGGCGCGCGCACACCGCGTCGATGTGCGTGTCCCACACCAAGGCGCTGTCGATGTGGAATCCCAACAGCTTTGTCGCGGTTACCTGCTGTATGGCGGCACTGCCCGCGCTCACCTGCATGTCCTTTGGTGTGTGGCCGTTCAAGCTAAAACGCATGAAGCAGGTTTTCTCTCGGTTAAGAGCGAGACCGTTCGACCGGAACCATTGGTGCAGTTTGTGCACGGTGGCGTTCAGTTGATGTTCGAGGAGGGGCGGCGAGGGCGCACTGATTACAGCGGTGACGTCATCCGCGTACATGTAAATTTCCACGTCATCGAAAGCCGATGGGAGATCGTTCAGCAGGATGCTGAAGAGCGTATTGGAGATGCACGAACCCTGCGGAACGCCCATCCGATTTTCAATTTCGGAAGACACGGCTCGTCCTCTGTCCCCCACCACCACCTGCGACCTCTTTGTCATGAAGGAGATCACCAGCGAGAGTGCCGGGCCGCGAATGCCATAGTGACTCAGCTTTTCGGCTATTAGGTTGTGGTCTGCCGTGTCGAAGGCGCGCGAGAGGTCGCAGCACAGCACGGCGACGTGCCGGCCCGCCTCGCGCGCCTCCAGCACGCGCTGCACCACCTCGCGCACCAGGTCCGTGCAGGAGCGCCCGGCGCGGTATGCGTACTGGCGGTCGGACAGCACGTTGCGCGGGAACCAGAAAGAGAGAAGCCTCTGGTTTAGACCCACCTCCAGCGCCTTGCTTATCGCAGGTATGAGTGAGATCGGGCGGTAGGACTTAACGGATGATTTCTTTCCTTTCCCCTTGTAAAGAGGGGAAATTTTTACTTTTTTTAATGCCGACGCGTATGTTCCGCAGCGAAGGCACTCGTTGAAGAGCCAGGATAATGCATAGCACATCGTTGGACTTGCGAGCTTTAACAGGTTGGCAGATATTTCGTATATATCGGTGCTATTCTTGGGAGCTATATGTGAACGGAAAATACGTACTACCTCATCGGGCGAGAAACGCTTAAGCCGAATGGATGTGTCGCTAGCGGGTGCGCCGGCGCACAGCACGGCCAGCGAGCGCGCGGGGTCGGCCGCGGGGGCGCCGCACAGTGCGGCCGCGGTCGCGAATTCCACATTGAAAGAGTCTACTATCGCCTGCTTTGACGTGAATGTGTTACCGTTGTTGTCCCTAATTAGGTCCGTATAGTCGACGCGTTCGCGGTTTCCTCGCCCCAATTCGGCATTTACAACTCGCCACATGCATTTGGCCTTGTTTGGGTCCCTATCAATTAGCGCGGTGTAGTAGTCGGTACGCTTGCGTTTTAACATCATATGATAGCGTTTAGAGACACCATCTGCGATTGCAGCGACACCGTCGGCCTGTGGGAAAATAGTTTTGTATTTCATAAGATCAAAAAGGAGCGATTTTGTATTGATTATGTCAGCGTCGACCCACGGACTCTTGTTCGGTGGTGTCACTGACTGATTTTTCTTGGGGAAACAAATATCGAGTTTATTAGTTAGTATGTTGATGATGGTTTCCGCAAGCAATTCGCATCTCCCGCTACAACTCGCGACGACGTCAGGCCAGTCCACGGATGCTAGGGCGTTACAATATAAGAGAGAGACGACATTTTTCGTTCAAATATAATGTAAATTGTAGTAACTAAGTATTATTTAATGGACCGCACTTGGCCCTTTTTTCAAACATCGCTAATTTCGTTGACGTATGGTGGAAGACAGAGAAAGGTGTACAGGAGAGTTTTTAAGGTTGAGATTTTCTCCAAAACTATTTGACCTGTTGCAAAAATTCTTTCACTGTTTGATAGATAAAAGTGAACACTATGTAACTGTAAAAGAATTATTAAATTCGGTCCAGTAGTTTTTGAGAAAATCTAAATTTTATTGAGACCCCCTGTATACTTATCTCTGTCTTCGACTGTACCTTCTGCCATCTCTGCATATTTTCCCGTCATTTATTATACAAATATATATAAAAAGTAATTTGTTAGGGCCGACCGCTATCGCTGTTTCGACGACAGACAGTCACGCGATTCTAATATTGTAGAAGTGGTCTAATTGAGGCCGAGGCTATATATAATATAGGTAGGGTGTAGCCTACGTTCGCGTCGTCCTGTGTTCCGAGGCGCCTTAAGCGGAGGTATAGGGGTAGACCCCCGAGAAGGGCCTACGAGGGCGGCCGCGGACGAGGTTGTGGTATTAGGCGCTGCGTTCCCACAACCTCGTTCCAAACGCGATGCGTTGAACCCTTGGGGTTTTAGTGGGTATATGACCGTATTATGGCGGGAGTCCCACATACTCACCGCGCGCCCCTCCTCATTGGCGCGGTGAGATGCGAAAAGCATTTCCCCAAGTAAAAAAAAAGGGTGTAGCGTTCGTTACCCGTGTTACTACCAGTCCAACTACCAGTAGTAACACGGGCACTTTTTTTAACGGTCTTACTACTTACTACTCTAGTTATAAGACGAGATAATTTTATTTCCCTTCTTACTAACAGCTAAATAGATAAATCCATTGTTAAACTTTTGATCGACAAACAGTTGCCCGAACAACGTTTGACCGACATTACTTTTGACAGACCACTTACCCCTTAGACATGAAATCGGTACAAAGCAAGCGAAAAATTCTGTCAAGTGATAGGCGCTTTTAGACGAAGCGGGGGGCAGGGGCGCCATATTAAACCTGTTTCGATATCTCAAGATTACGCGTGTCGCGAAGCAATTTTGCGCTCATGTGCAGGCAGAAACGGACGCCCTCCTGTTACAGGTCTATGGGGTAAGTGGTCTGTGATGATATCAATATCTAAACCGAAGCCCAAATCAAGTGTCTTATTTTGTAAACAAAAACTACCCTACATTACTAAGTAATGTGAAAATATGTATGCAATAATCACAAAACAGCTGAAAATTTTAGTAGGTAGGGTAGTTTATATATGTAATTCTTATTTGACTTTGATACCTTCCGTATATTTTCGTTCATTTGTACCTAAGCTCTATGTAAACCGCAGCCCAAATCAAGGGTCTTATTTTGTAAACAAAAACTACCTGCCCTACTTACATTTTAAGCTGTTCTGTAATTATTGCATAGTTATTTTCACATTATTAGATCGGATTAATTTATTTTCGCAATGATCGACAGGTACGATCAATTAGTTCCTTCAGTGTTACATCACAACAGGTAATTAGACGATCATATTTGTTTACAAAATAAGACAATTGATGTGGGCTGCGGTATACCTATTGAATGCTAAATAGGGTTATCCGAAGTCATTGTGTTTTTTTTAATGGCATTCCGTAGACCCTAGAATCATGAAATTTGGCCAGAAGGTTACAGCACAAGTAATTTTCCCCAAATTGTTTAATTTACTTAAGGCGCTATATGGTTGTCAAAAGCAAGAGTGAGACACAAGATGCGGCGGAGTGAAGAGCACGGCCCAGTGCCTCGATGTTCGTATTTTTATGAATTTAGGCAGGGAAGTAAAAATACGCCAACAAAAATAAGATTTTTTTAAAACAAGCTCTCCTATTTATAGTACCTACCCTACATTTTGATATATATTTTGTATGAATAACTATTTCGGTTTAGATATAATTTTCATTTTAAAAGACATGGAAGGGGTATGTTTGCGATTTTTTTCTATCGAGCGAAGTTTGTCCAATCGTGTATCGTTATTCATCAGTCTCTAAATAGATACCCCAAGATTGCTATACATTTTTTTCAGACGTTAAATTTTAGTAGTTAGTGCCGCAGCCTTGATAGAAAAACTGTAAATCCGCGCATACGAAGCCTTAAACGCTGTGCAGAATTAATCTATGTCACAAGCCTAACCATCCATTTAATTTTGTCGAATGAATTCAAGGACATATTTAATCTGTGTTCCTAGTTCTACCTTTTTGTATGAATAGAAATATTTGTATAAGTCTGGCACAAGCCTGGAACGTAAATGGATGCCCGCATTATACCAAGGTCGGGAAATATCGACTATCTCTCTCACCATAAACAAGGAATACTCATACGAATACTTGACAAGTTATTATTAATACGCAATCATTGATCTCCTATAAACAACTAGATACACAAAGGTCTTACTAAAACAATTTAAAAAACGTCCATATAAGGGTCCATTGTTAACGTCCAAATAATGTCCAAAAACGCAAAAGAGGGACCTTCTTTGCGCTCGGACATTTTTAGAAGGCAGACTGTGTATCTAGTTGTTTATAGGAGATCAATGTACTCAATATATTTATTGCATTCCATAAGTTATAATACATATGTTCATATACTTAACATTAAAATGTTACAATGTTCTTTATGGACTTTGTTTAGGCACAGCAATATAAGAGAGAGACGAATTTTTCGTTCAAATATAATGTAAATTGTAGTAACTAAGTATTATTTAATGGACCTTTTTTCAAACATCGCTAATTTCGTCGACGTATGGTGGAACACAGAGAAAGGTGTACAGGAGAGTTTTTACGGTTGAGATTTTCTCAAAAACTACTTGACCTGTTGCAAAAATTATTTCACTGTTCGATAGATAAAAGTGAAAACTATGTAACTGTAAAAGAATTATTAAATTCGATCCAGTAATTTTTGAGAAAATCTCAATTTTATTGAGAACCCCTGTATACTTATCTCTATCTTCGATTGTACTACTTACATGTTATTTAGCTTATTATATTATTTGCAATGTAATTTTTGTAAATTGGTTGTCAATTGTATTTAACTCTGTATACTTATCTCTGTCTTCGACTGTACCTTCTGCCATCTCTGCATATTTTCCCGTCATTTATTATACAAATATATATAAAAAGTAATTTGTTAGGGCTGACCGCTATCGTTGTTTCGACGACAGACAGTCACGCGACGCTAATATTGTAGAAGTGGTCTAATTGAGGCCGAATGCTAGATATAATATAGGTAGTAGATGCTATATATATGTTTTAATAATTTATTCATATAACAATAATATACTATAGGGAACAATAATAATAATAAAAAAAACTTATAAATAAAAAATTGATGCCAGATCGCTACCCTATGGGAGAGTGCCCAAAAGGCTGGCGACGTTACCTCGTTGTATAGCCAGCGATATACATACGCTGGCCGAGGTAAGCGCCAGCCCTTTGGTCACCCGACGAGTCAATTAGGCGCGACGACAGTTCCTTGAATAGTCGCCGCGCCTCTGGTCCCCATGGCCCCATGGTCTCTACACCAAACGGTGCAAATGTGTAGATATATATATATATATATATATATATATACTATACACATATATATATGTGTATAATATATATGTGTATATATATGTGTATATATATGCTAGATATAATATAGGGTGTAGCCTTCGTTACCCGTGTTACTACCAGTCCAACTACCAGTAGTAACACGGGCACTTTTTTTAACGGTCTTACTACTTACTACTCTAGTTATAAGACGAGATAATTTTATTTCCCTTCTTACTAACAGCTAAATAGATAAATCCATTGTTAAACTTTTGATCGACAAACAGTTGCCCGAACAACGTTTGACCGACATTACTTTTGATCACAGACCACTTACTCCATAAACATGAAATCGGTACAAACTTGCAAGCGAAAAATTATGTCAAGCGATAGGCGCTATTAGACGAAGCGGGAGGCAGGGGCGCCATATTAAACCTGTTTCGATATCTCAAGATTACGCGTGTCGCGAAGCAATTTTGCGCTCATGTGCAGGCAGAAACCACAGACCACTTACCCCATAGACCTGTAACAGGACGGCGCCCGTTTCTGCCCGCACATGAGCGCAAAATTGCTTCGCGACACGCGTAATCTTGAGATATCGAAACAGGTTTAATATGGCGCCCCTGCCCCCGCTTCGTCTAATAGCGCCTATCGCTTGACAGAATTTTTCGCTTGCAAGTTTGTACCGATTTCATGTCTATGGGGTAAGTGGTCTGTGGCAGAAACGGACGCCCGCCCTCCTGTTACAGGTCTATGGGGTAAGTGGTCTGTAACTTTTGATCGACACTACAGTTGATCGACACGACTTTCGACTTTAGGCTCTAGGGAACACTTGGTTATAATTTCGTCTTCCTATGATCGGTTATATTTTGGTTACGTTTATTAATAGGAACGCCATCTTGAGGTCGTTCTCAAGATTGACTTTTGAGCTGAGAAGGCTTGCAACGAATATTCGGCAACTATTCGGTATTCGGCCTATTCGGCCACTTTTGTCCTATTCGGCCGAATACCGAATACCTAGGCACTATTCGGCCGAATACCGAATATCTAATATTTTTTGTAGCTGGATAAATGCTTAATAAAAAACGATTGACTATTGTATTACAAAATGTTTTATTAATTTTCTTTCTTAGCATCGATCCAGTCTGATGTAGTCGCCTTATTGCCCACTCCACCACGTGAAATTTTTGTCTTGCATAAATTACACACGACAGTTTTGGGATCATTTTCATCGTCTTCAAATATGTCCATATAGGTGACTTCTTTCTAGAGGCCATGGTGGATTAGGCGCAAAACTTCAATTTTTAACTACTTAACTCAATACGACGCGACGAAAGACAGATAACAACTGGTCTTTATTTACGTTGCGCAATGAGATTAAGCATGTAAGAATCGAATGACATGCCGCGACATACGACAGGGGCGATGTAGAAAGAAACTACGCTCTCGACAGGAGAGAACACAAACGGCGCCAACTCGGCCGAATATTTTTGCCGAATATTCGGCTATTCGGCCAGGGAACCTGCCGAATATTCGGTATTCGGCCTATGGCCTAATATACTATTCGTTGCAAGTCTAGCTGAGAGCGATTTATTAATACAGACCTAAAAACCTTTATTCCGTTCGCCTGAACTAACCTAACCGTATATTTTCATTACGCCGAAAGAAAGTACGTAACTATAATAAATTATTATGTACGAGATTTTCGCAGACAAAGACAGTCTGACCTTGAACCTCAAGCCTCCTTGGTTAATCAATATACATATTAAGAAGTGTGTATACATAATATATGTACCTATACCGCAGCCCAAACCAAGTGTCTTATTTTGTAAACAAATATGATCGTTATTTCTAACCGAATGTTAGACATGGTTGTCGGAATACTACTACTATTGTCCGATAGATGGAATTGCGTAACATAGGGTATGTTGCAGTATGCAGACTTGATTCTGCGACCTTGTCATTCCGTGACACGCTCTTACCAACTGAGCCACCGCAGGCCACGCCACGCCCATCGAACATACCCTTTAAGTATGTATAAAGCGATGAAGATTTTCGGTGGGCGTGCTTAATTAATACAAAGGGTACAAGTTAAGCAACGTTGGACGAGGTCAGGACATGGATGGATGACCGCTAGTGACACTTTCATCTGAGTCCCTCCGTGCCTCGGAAAGCACGTTAAACAGTTGGGAGGTTGCTGTCGCTCGGCAGCAGTCGTTAGGCCACGTCTGAGGCCTACAGGTGGCCTGAATAACTTAGGCAATAAGTTTGGTCACTAAACCACACGAGAAATGAAAGAAACAGGTATTACTCGAGATTGGTATTCATTTGTTTATGTTAGTACCCACGCCCTGTAATAAACTAAATATATATTAATATTAGTGTTTGGACAATGCACGCCCACCAGCTGTTTTGCGTGACTGTGACTCATAGAGCACTGACCAACACCTGGTTTGATGAATAACCTATGTACGGACAACAGCAGATCAATGGTAACACTTGCAGTACGATTTTAACTCTTACAACGTAATAAAAACGGTCCAAAGTCTAAAGTGTTACACTTGATCTGCTGTTAGCTGTACGATATAAATTGACGATTAAGAGACAATTCCATCTTATTATCTTATCCTATTGGGAGCACAAAAGATCCCAATAGGTCGAAGTGTTGCCACATTGGCACCCATGTGGCGACACTTCGACCTATTGGGATCTAAGAAGAATTAAGGAAAGGGTAGAGCACAAAAGGTCCCAATAGGTCGAAGTGTTGCCACATTGGCACCGATGTGGCGACATTTCGACCTATTGGGATCTTTTGTGTTCTCCCCTTTTCTTTATGCTCCTTCCTCCTCCCTAAAGACATAACTCAATAGGTCTGCTATGCAGCTCATGGGAAGGAGCCTGTAGTCTTCTGGTTCCGGATAGGCCGACCCCAGGAGACTCATTAGCTTCCTAACCAGTCACAGTCACTTAATAAGTGTTTCATGGACTCGGGTTTATTACCACAGGGTCTGTAGGTTGGAGTATCCGCTAAACTCATCCTCTCTTCATCCTCTATCAATTCGTTGGTCATCATATCACCTAAGTAATGAGGTACCCTAAGGGCCTTCCATGAGCCAACTAGCGCCGCCAATCTTGAAAAAATAATATCTTCCAATTTAATCAATTTTATTAAAAAAGCTTTTATACAAAATGTTTATTAGGAAGAATACTATTTTTCAATATACAATACATGGCATAATTGCGACAAGCTAAGTTGTAGTTCACAAATGTGCCAAAAACGGCCGTTTTTCGCAATTATGCGAACCACAACTTACCGAAATTGAATAAGCATTTAAAAAATAATAGGTATTTATCGTAATAAACATTTTGTAAATAGTTTTTTTAATAAAATTTATTATATTGGAAGATATCATTTTTTGCCCCTTACGTTACACTCTGTATATTTTGACCAAAGTTTATTTATTTAGTCCTATGTGTGAAATTATATCACTGAAACAATTTGCTTGACAAATATCACTTGCAAGTCTTACAAAATTGGAAAAACATACCGCTACCATGAAGCTTTTGTTGTGCATCTGATGTCATACTTGCAAATGACTTGTAATAATTCGATTTATGTCCACATTTTACGGTCCCGCGTCAATATCTCGCGTCTCATTTGCGATATTCATAAAATGTTGAATTTGTAATACGAGTATACGACTCACGATATTTTATCCCACAGATCATTTGTGTTAGTGCCGTCTTTTTCTAACTCTTGATTTCTGTTTTCGGTAACTTATTTTATATTTCAACTAACTTTCGATTCAGTGATACTTGCATAAAGTCACAGACAAACAGACAAAAATTCTAAAAATTAGTGTTATGGCATCAGTATCGATCCTAAAACACATTACAATAATTATTCTTTTCAAAAAATATCCAATGTACAGACACAACTTTTTTACAGTCTTATTATATGTATAGATAGACAGCCCGCAAAAACAGAAGTACCTAACTTCTGTTTTTGCGGGCTGTTTTAGACCTAGCTTCTTGCCAAATATCATGATTCTAGGTCAACGGGAAGTATCTTTTGATTGCGTTGACGTAGAAGTTTAATTTTTTCACGGCTGCATGAGGTTGCAGACCTGAGCATTTGGTATTAATTTCAACTTAATCCTTCTACACGTTTTTGAGATACGGGTCTTGACAGACGGACGGACAACAAAGTGATTCTATAATGGTTCCTTTTTTTCCTTTTGAGACACGGAACCCTAAAAAGTAATGAAAAACCGAGACCAAAATGTATTAGAACATTATGAAAAAGTTCTTGCCGACGTTTCAAGTCCTGCCCACGGCAAGAATTTTTTCATCATGTTCTAATTTATTCACCGAACATGGATAATGCGTAATTCAAATTCTGAGTAAAAAAATAGAAGCGCATCATCGTAAATCATGTTTCTAACCGAATATTAGACATGGTTGTCGGAATACTACTACTATTGTCCGATAGATGGAAGGGAATGGGAGCATGGATAATGCGTAATTCAAATTCTGACTAAAATGTATCCTGCGTCTATTGCATGTTTATTGTAAGTGGATCTTAAAGTCTGACATTTTTATTTCCAGGTCAAAATGGCGGACCAAGCAACGACAGGTGCCATGACCCCTGGTGCCGACAGCATGGCCGACGCCTCCCAGCTCACGACTCCTGCGCCGAGGAAGCAGCAGAGGCCCAGGGGGAAGGCCCCAGCGGAGAGACCAAAACGAAGTCTGCTGTGTTTAGGCCTTAAGAACCCCTTGAGAAGACTATGTTATGCTATTGTTGAGTGGAAGTATCCTTTTTTAAAACATTTTTACACGATTGCCAATAGGAGGTAATGCTTTTCGAGTGTATGTGGTGTCCAGTGGCGTTAGGCAGGTCTTCAGCAGTCTTTTTGTATGTTCCCAAAGTTGAAATAATTGGTATATTTTTGTCCAATTAGGCAAGTAGTTGAACTAATTGAACTTGGTGGAATAGACGCTGCTCGGGCACATACCTTTCCCTAATACTGAGGGAGCTCAGGCCATGATCCACTACGCGGCCCAATGCGGTAAGATGGATTGCACATACCTTAGAATTTTTTTATACGGCATGCATGTTTCTTCACAATGTTTTCGTTTACAGTTTTCAGAGCAGATTTGCCTATCAGATATATTAAAGATAAAACCCTCTGTTCCTCGTGGCGAACGTTCATTAGCTAGTACCGGTTGCTTTTGTTCAATAGCAGTCGTTATACCATGTCAGAGGCCTGCGAGTGTTCTGAAAAACTCTCACAAATGATTTGTTCACTAAACCAGACGATATAATTAAGTGGCGTCTTAATTTTGTCGTGTGGTTTGCATCTTTCTTCAATTGTCTCTCTCATAATCCAGGGAGGTTATAAAGACTTCTTGGTTTTCCATGATTTCCATAATTATATTCTGTAGTTTCTTCTTCAATTGGTTTCCTTAACAATTATTATCAGACCTTTCGAGTACATGATATTGACTACAATTTTCGCAAACTGTATAGCATTGGCTGTGTTCACACCCTTTCCGTGTGGAGATACGAATGATACTAATTTTGTATTAGTAAGTATTTTCATTATTATTTCTTCCATTGAACACTGTCTCAAGAACACTGTCTCTTCGAACATTAGTGATGGAAGGAACCATTGGCAAGAAAGAAATCCGCGCCATGGGGTGGTACGAGGCGGTGCCAAGCGTACCGAAGTGTACGAGGTGCCGCCGCCTGAATAAGGGCCCGGGCCCACGGACGCAGAGCGCGAACCGCACGGCGCCCGAGTGGCTCGAAGCCCGGACGGGGAGGAGAAAGGTGATGGATGAATGGATTGCTCTGCTGGATGATGGGGAGTGCTCGGGGCGCCAGTCGGGTCGCGAATGTATCGCAGTTCCCGTGGCTCGACATGAATGGCACGAGGTGGAACACCCCAGGAGGTTTAGTTGGTATTCCGACCCTTCAGGGCGGTGAACCCGACATAATCAACATGCTCCCCCGGGCGTGGTGGTACATGGTTGCATGTTTTACTTGGGTAAAAAAAGGAGTGTGAACCAGACTCAGATCCCTTTATTGCAAGTAAGTACATTGTGTAGATTTTTGCACGTCAACATTTTTTGAATTTACTACACTTTCCAATGAAGCCAACGCTGAAGAGAAAAAGATGTGTTCTGAAAGTTTTTATCGCAAAAAACTTTCAGAACACATCTTTATGCAAAATTGTTATTTTAATTTCAAAACATAAAACTGTGTAAAACATTGTTGATTTTCAGGAAAAAGTAGAATGGATATTTATGGTAATATTTACTGCTGAATGTATTATGAAGATTATAGCGTATGGGTTTCTGTTCCATCCTGGTGCTTATCTGAGGAATGCATGGAACAGTCTCGATTTTACTATAGTTACTATTGGGTGAGTAATTGTTTGTTTTATTATTTCTTTTACTGTTCACTGCTAGACAAGCGTCTTATTTTAGGGGTTAATGTTTGGGCTATAACCCATAGTTTCTTAAAAGTCATTCTTCACCTTATGGATACCGTCTTCCTAGCAAAGGTTGGCAAGGCAATCTGTACTCTAGATAACGCTGCAAGGAGTTGAGAACTAGTACTCTTGCCGTTATAAGTTCCTGAGTCATGGTTTTCTTCTTCTACCTACCCTTCTCCTGTCTTCGTCTATTCCTATAGTGTCAGAAAGGAAGACAAAGAGACACCATTGACACAGCTAATTAAATGAAAATCCAATTAATTTAAAAAAAAAACAAATTCTTTGTTTTCAGTATTGTAAGTCAAGCGTTATCATTTATAAGTAAAGATGCCTTTGATGTGAAAGCCTTGAGAGCATTCAGGGTATTAAGACCGCTTCGTTTAGTATCAGGAGTACCAAGTTAGTACCTATTTGTTAATAATTCAACTTATATATTAAACTGCATGTTTTAGAAATAAAGTTACATGTAGATATCGAGTAGCTTGGTCCTAAATTGTATCTATTTCAGGTCTCCAAATCGTGCTGAATTCCATTTTAAAGGCTATGGTGCCATTATTTCACATAGCCTTTTTGGTGCTGTTTGTTATAATAATTTATGCAATTATTGGCTTGGAGCTTTTCGCTGGAGTACTTCACGAAACCTGCTATGAAAACGGCACGAGTAAGTTTAGATTGTAGCGATGCATTTGACTGGGTAACCCACAATATTTATGGTCCAAAATAGATATTTCAACAAACTTTCTGAACTTATTTTAACCATGTTTTGTTAAATCAATTGAATTGCTGTCAGTAATTGAATTTCGAATAATTTCGATCGACAGATGCTTGTAAAGTAGCAGGTGTCTCGCAAGGTCGCATCATTACTTTTGATGTGTTTTTACAATAACAAATGTATTTTAACATTTCACACATGGACGATATTCGAATTAAAGATGGGGAAATATGTTTGTTGCGAAAAAGTATGATGGTAATCACTTTGCGTGTTGAATTCTTATTATTATACATTTTTTAACACTTTTCTCAGACAAAATAGCCGAACCGCGTCCTTGCAGCACTAAAAGTGACGTAGGGCACCAATGTGATGCCGAACAAAATCAAGTGTGCGCTGGTGGATGGATCGGCCCCAACCACGGCATCACAAACTTTGACAACATAGGCTATTCTATGTTGACTGTCTTTCAGTGCATCACACTTGAAGGTTGGACTGATATTATGTACGCCGTAAGTATGCATGATGTTTAAATTAATATTGTCCCACTTGTACTATGATTGGTTGTTCAAAATCAACAATGATCAATGTTTTAACATGATGAAAAATTTCTTGCCGTGGGCAGTACTTGAACCTCGCCCTTGTCATTCCGTAACAGGTTCAAGCCGCAGGACGCCCACAGCAAGAAATTTTTCATCATGTTTAAATTTGTTCACCGAGCATGGATAATGCGTAATACAAATTCTGAATGATCAATGTTTCAGATCTCAGATGTCAAGGGCAACACTTGGGTTTGGATCTATTTTGTGACGTTGGTGATCTTCGGTAATTTCTTCGTCATGAACCTTATTCTCGGTGTGTTATCTGGGTACGTACACTTTTAATAGATATTTAATAAAATAATGAAAATTACACACCACGTACTGGCGATAAGCGGGCGGTGGATAGTTTGCTGCATTGTGTACGAGGAGGGATGTTAGATAGTGAAATAATTAAAAGAATATCGTAGATAAATAACGTGTTTTAATTCGTAGCTTGTCAAGACAATAACATAGACAACTGTCCGCTGTCGTAGGTATAAAAATACGAAAGGAGATTTGTAACATTCGTCCCTCATCAAAGTTGTTAACCCTCTGAGGTACTATGACATCTCGTCAATGAGGCGGCGCGGTGGCCTTATGGTACGCTTGCTGCGGCGTAACGCTTCTACTGGTCCTGTCGGAACAGACGGCGTACCGACTATACATGTTTCTGGTTCCGGTAATGGAGCTGGTGTTTCTTCCCTTAGCGGTTGTGAGGATATAGGCCTACAAGTGTCAAATCCTATTGACACCGGTTCCATGGAAGCAAACGCTGGTCTTACTGCTGGTATAACTGGTCTTATTTCGGGTGTATCTTGGTTGTGAATAGTGTCTTCGGCTACTCGACATCTGATGTGATCGGCGTGGTATCTCCTTTCTACACCGTCGGGAGTATTTACGACGTAAGAATAACGGTGCGTGCGTCTGAGAACAGTTGCTGGTTGCCAGCAAGACCCGTCTCTAGCACGAACGTAGACTGATTGGCCTGGTTGGTAGCATGGTACCTGACTGTCGGCATTAATGTTTGCTTGGATTTGCCGATATTCCAGTGACCTCCTAGCATTGGGTCGTACATTATCTAATACGCAAGTCATCTGTCTTCCGAACATCAACTGTGCTGGAGATTTGCCAGTAGTACTATGAGGCGTAATGCGGTATGTAAACAGGAAATTCTCAAGCCTTTTTTTAAGATTCAGTGCATCGTCATCACTTGAAGACATTCTGGTCTTAAATGTTCGCACTAGACGTTCCGCCAATCCATTTGTTCGAGGGTGATAGGGAGATGACTTGATGTGTTTTACGCCTTTGTCTTTACAATAACCCTGGAACTCCTGTGACGTGAACTGGGGGCCGTTATCGGAGACTATAAATTGAGGCAGTCCGAAGGTGGTAAAAATTGTGTCCAGTTCATCACAGAGTTTAGATGTGGTGATCTTATTCATGGGTTTGACCTCTATCCATTTAGTAAAGGCATCTGATAGGACGAGCCAATATTTTCCCTCAAAAGGTCCGGCAAAATCTACGTGAAGCCTCTCCCACGGTCTGTCAGGCATCGACCACGAATAAATCGGTAATTCGGCTCTGTTCGGTCTATTCTCCTGACATTTGCGACAACGTTTAATGTGCAGGTCGATATCTTCCTCGATTGATGGCCACCACACATAAAAACGAGCAAGTGCTCTCATAGCAGATGTACCTGGGTGTCCTAGGTGCAAATATTTTAAGGTGGTGCGCCTTAGACCTTCTGGTACAACGATTCTTCCTTGCCACATAATAATTTTGTTTTCCAGTGACAGCTCACTACGCTTACGTGCATAAGGGCGGAAATCATTTGAATAGTCATGTTCGCGCCAACCCGTTTTAATATATTGAGACACTTGTTTGAGTAGGATATCCTTTCTTGTCTCATCCCTTATCAAATCTTCAGTGAGGGCAAGATCGCTTACCTTGTTGGTTTGTAGGATCGCATCAATTCTGTGAACTGATATTTCTGCCTTAGACGGTGGTTCTTCTGGGTTGGGCATTCGAGAGAGATAATCAGCGATAAAGTTATTTCCTCCTTTTATGTACGAAATGTCATAGTCATAGCTTCCTATAATCAGGGCCCATCTAACTAGGCGGTTATTTACTAGTTTTGGTAAGTTTCGTTGAATCCCCAATACATGTATCAATGGTTTATGATCAGTTACGAGGGTGAAGTGCATGCCACGTAGGTACTGATCGAATTTCTTTATTCCAAAAACTATGGCCAGTGCTTCGCGATCGATGACTGAATATTTCGTCTCGGCAGGACGCAACTTCCTAGATGCAAACGCTATAGGCTGTTCAACGTTATGCTTCTTATGAAAAAGAACTGCTCCAACGCCCTTCTCCGATGCGTCACATGCTAGAAAAAGAGGTGTTTTATCATTGAATGCTATAAGAGGTTTAGAATGAGCTATTAATGTCTTTGTTTGTTCGAAAGCTTTGTTTTCTATATCAGTCCAGCGCCATTTCTGACGGGTTCCTGTTAAGGCATGGAGATCTGCACAAAAGGTATGTAAATGTGGTATGAATCTCTCATAAAAATTTACCAAGCCCAGGAAAGATCTCAATTCTTTTGCGTTCGTAGGAGGCGAAGCTTTAGAAATTGCGTCAATCTTCGATTTCGTTGGTCGCACCCCATTTTTGTCAATGGTATGCCCAAGATACTCTATCTCTGACTGCATGAATGAACATTTTTTTAAATTTACTTTTAGGCCCGCTTGCTCCAATTTGTTAAAAACGATACCAAGTGTCCGCAGGTGATCAATATCGTTATCGCCAGTCACAGCTATGTCATCAAAATAAACTGCCACACGTGGTATGCCCTCTAGGAGTTTGTCCAGGTAATGTTGAAATATGGATGGTGCTGTAGATATACCAAATGGCATTCGGTTATATTGGTAGTATCCTTTATGTGTTGATATAGTTAAGTACTTCTTAGATTGTGGGGCTATTTCAAATTGCAAGTAAGCATCCTTGAGGTCGATTTTTGAAAAATTTTGCCCATTGGCAAGGTTTTGACGCAATTGATCAAATAATGGCACTGGGTGTGCGTGCGTAATTAGTACGGGGTTGATAGTGCTTCGGTAATCTCCACATATCCGAATTTGACCGTTCGTCTTTACCACGTTTACTGTTGGTGTTGCCCATTCCACAGGGACTACGTTCGGATCTACTTGGGTGATTATACCTTCTGCAACTAGGCGATCTAATTCAACTTCAATGTTTTTTTTCATCGAGAATTTAATTGGCCGAGCCGAAATATGTTTGGCCTCGGCGCAAGGTTTAATGTGAATGTTTACCTCATAGTCCTTTACTTTTCCTAGTTTGTTATCGAAGAGATTATTGTGCGTTTTGAGTACTTGCTCAAGTGTTGTACAATCGCCTTTAATTGAATATACTGGTGTTGGGAAGTTCATGTGGAACATTTCACTCCAGTTTAGACCAAACAGCATAGGTTCAGCAGCTTTCATCACCACTACGGGCAAAAGTTTTTGTTGTCCTTCGACTTCTACTGTTACGTCTGTGAGACCTTTCGGTTTGAGTTGTATATTCCCGTAAGCTCGTAGTTTTGGCGCCTCCCTCAAAGTTGGTGAACCAATTTGTTTCCACAGTCTTGTGCTTATAATAGAATACAGTGAACCTGGATCCCAATCCAAGGTGCAACTGACATTGTTAATGAGTACATCTATTTTCTTACTGTCCTTGCTTCTCTTGTTAATTTTATATACTGCGTCACTCTCATCGTCACTATCAACTGCTGTGGATGAATCTGAGGTTTGTGATGAGTGCCCGCTTCCGGAAGGCTTGTTTTTAATCTTGTTCAGTTTGTTCTTCTTCCGATCATCGCGTGTCGTTCCGTGTCTTTTATATGTCATATATGCTCTGCCAGATTTTATGCAGCAACTCTCAAAATGTCCTTGGGTGTTGCATTCTTCACAGGTGTGGCATTTAGCTGCACAATTCTCGATATTATGTCTGTCATGTTTTCCACATCTGCGGCATTGATTAGGTCTTAGTTTTCGTGCTTGTGGATGTTGCTTGTTCGTTTCACTGTTGTTTCTAAATTTTCCCTGAATCTTATTGACGTTTAGTTCTGTTTTATCATCACCTTCTGCTAGTTCTCTGGATTGCGCAATAGAAAATATTTGTGCAAAAGTAACTTCTACGACCTTGTCACCATAATTTTCTAGAAGATCAGGCCATTTTTGTTTGAGATCTATTTGTAATTCCTGATGGTTTAGGCCGGTGGCGAAACGGTCGCGTAGTTGCCGCTCTAGCAATTCATCACTGTAGCCACAACTCTTACTAATTTCCTTCAACCGATTAGCGTAGTGTTCCATTGTTTCGTTTGGCTCTCTCAAGCAACTCCAAAAATCAGTAAGGGCCTTGTATCTCGTTTTCTTTGTGCGGTATAAATCGAGGAGCTTAGTTTTTATGTTCTCATAGGTACTCGTTTCAAAATTTGGGGTAAGCGCAACTTTAACCTGATGGTAGGTTTCTGGTGTTATGCATGTAAATAGTAGCTCTTTTTGTATTTTAATACACTCATCACCCCATATGCTACATTTCGCTTCGAAATAATCGATATAGTTTTCTACTGTCGTTGCTGTTGGGTCAAACTTGTCGCATTTAAAACTGTTTATAATTGATAGTCTGTTAGTGTTACCGCTGTTGGTGGGCAAACTGGTCGACTCCGTGCCAGGCGTTGTAACTGGTGTGGGGGTCGCCTTAATTTGCTGTTCCATTAAACATCGTAAAATGTTCGAAATCTGTTCTTGTTGAATTCGTTGTAATTCTAGAAACTCTGTAAATTGTTCTGGATTCATTTTTAAATCCTCGTCGCCAATGAAATAATTAAAAGAATATCGTAGATAAATAACGTGTTTTAATTCGTAGCTTGTCAAGACAATAACATAGACAACTGTCCGCTGTCGTAGGTATAAAAATACGAAAGGAGATTTGTAACAGATAGAATTGGATGAGGATGTATTATTGTATGCCACGTTTGTGCCCTTTGCGGTTGAGACAGGGGGTCCTTGGGTAGCGGAGGCCAGGGAGTTTGTGCATGGCATTGGGCGGCGAATGCGGGACCTCGGTCTCGGGCCTCGCTCTGAATCGTTCCTGATGCAAAGGCTGTCCATAGCCATACAGCGCGGTAACGCCGCTGGTATTATGGGCACCTCTGCATCGGGAACGATCAGAGGGGGCTTATTCGATTAAGTTTATTATTATTGCCAGAATATGTGTGATATTGTATGCCAGTATATGTTTGGCTATTGTCTGCCAGGATATGTACGCTATTGTATGCCAGGATATGCATGCTATTGTATGCCAGTATATGTGTGCTATTGTATGCAAGGATCGCTATGTGTGCTATTGGATGCCAGGATCGCTATGTGTGCTATGGTATGGTAGGATCGCAGCAGATGGATGTCTATCGTCTCTGCCTACCTACCTTATTCGGGAAATAAAGGCGTGAGCTTATGAATGAATAAATAATGAGAATTATTTGTAACTAAAACCAAGTATTGGTAGCAATTTAAAATGGAGTTTTTTTTAATGTTAAGCTCAACTTGACGTTTCAAATTAGTGCCATCCTTTTCATAACAGCTATAGTGTAGGGAAGGCTTGTTTGTAAAAATAATGATAGAACCCATTGTATTGCAGCGAGTTCTCCAAAGAAAGAGAAAAAGCTAAAAGTCGTGGTGACTTCCAGAAGTCAAGGGAGAGACAGCAGTTCGAAGAGGACTTGAAAGGATATCTCAATTGGATTACTGTAGCTGAAGAGCTGGACCTGGAAAATGACCAAGGACAGAAGGAAGATGATGACAATTCACAAGGTTTGAATAGAAAGACTAATTTGACTGAGAGGTTACTGGATAACTTTTAAAATATTAGTGGTGATTTCTCACATCACACTCAAACTTGGCTTTGAAGTCCAGTTGCGATTGATTGATTGATTTTATTACTGAATTCTGCAGTTATATAATTTATAAGTTTATTTAAATTTTAGGAAATAAGGATCGAAAAAGTAACGACGGATCCCAAAGTAATGTTAACATCAACGAAGAACATACACAGCCTACGACTTGTAAAGTGTATTGCAAGAGATTTGACAAGGTATCTATTTTTGTTAAATATTTTTGGTAGTTACCATCGCCTACAGACCTGACTTCGGAAGAGTACCAGCCGTTCAAGGCTAAGGAACGCTTCACGTGTTAAAAATGAATCTGATATTCGTTCTTCAACACTTCAATTTTAGTGTTAACGTCATCATCATCATCATCATCATCCTCAGTCGATTTAATGTCCCACTGCTCGGGCACAGACCTTCCCTTGCATCGAGGGAGCTCGGGCCATAATCCACCACGCGGGCCCAGTGCGGGTTGGCGGATGTCACATGCCTTAGATTTTTTTTCTTCTTCTACGGCATGCAGGTTTCATCACGATGTTTTCCTTCACCGTTTTGAGAGCACTCGGTAGATGTACGTAAGCTTTTCCGTCGAAAAAAACCGAGGATAACTCATTGGTACATGGCTGCCCTAGCTGGGAATCGAACCTGGGACCTCCATATTGCAAGTCCATTGACCCAACCACTGAGCCACCGAGTGTTAACGTATCAATCTCGTAATATCAAGTGGTGTATCAGGATCGCAGTAGATCGTAGTGCATCGTCTTTGTATTCAAAGATAGTATGGTTACCAAAACGATAGACACATTTGCATTGTGAAATGAGTTTAGTATGAATGAGCACAAGGAGAGCTCGGTGGCTCAGTGGTTGGGTCAATGGACTTGCAATATGGAGGACCCATGTTTGATTCCCAGCCAGGGCAGCCATGTACCAATGAGTTATCCTCGATTTATTCGACGGAAAAACTTACGTACATTTACCGAGTGCTCTCAAAGCGGTGAAGGAAAACATCGTGATAATACCTGCATACCGTAGATGAAAACAAATGTAAGGCATGTGAAATCCGCTAATCCGCAGTGGGCCCGCGTGGTGGATCATGGCCCGAGCTCCCTCGATGTAAGGGAAGGTCTGTGCCCGAGCAGTGGGGCAATATAAATAGACTGATGATGAGCACAATGAAATGCATTTCATTTTCGCTACCTATACGATTCTCCAAGACGTATTACTTATGTATCAAGGCATTTATTCATAAAACAATAAAAATTAAAAATAACTATTATAATATTAAACTAGAAAGTATAAACTAAACTAAAAACTATATATATACAATAGGTCGGTTGAACTATCTGAATGGCTTAGCATTACAGATAGTTCAACCGATCCCCGTTGTCCGGCAACGTGCCCAAAATGTTGGCGGCATTTCCCCTCTGGATCGCTAGGCTGATCCTTTGGGCGAAATACAGGCCAGCAAGCTTATTACTTGAATATTATACAATATGATTAATTTCTAGGTGAATCGTCGCATGAGACGTGCCTGCAGGAAAGCTGTCAAGTCTCAAACATTCTATTGGGCTATCATTATTCTCGTCTTCTTAAACACTTTGGTGTTAGCTACTGAACATTATAAGTGAGTATTCTTGTAATAATCTATTTCCGAAAAGCTTATTTATAGTGCATGATTACAAGTTGAACAACAAAAATTGCGGCAATTGTCATTCCTTTATGGTTGACAGAAAATATTTGGTTTTGTTGGATATATTCAGGAAGACATCTTTAATAGATAATTATTTCTATACGTACAACTGTTTATAAAAATGGCATATTATATAAAAAATATATCTAGCCAACACTACACCTCGTCTCAACACTCACTAATATATGGAAGACATCTTGAAATGTTTTTGATCAAGGATTTTCGTAAAATGAGTGGATTAAGCGTTGATAAATCTAATTTTATGAATTTTAGGGTGCTACATTTTTTAGACAATTGCCACAACAAATTACCTTCGTTTTGGCATGTATTTTATTTATACTAAGCAAAATTGTATGTTTAATAATTTTCTTAATTTTTCAGTCAACCACCCTTCCTAGACGACTTCCAGAACTACGCAAATTATTTTTTCGTCGTCCTTTTTACTATGGAGATGTTAGTAAAAATGTATGCATTAGGATTTCAGGTATGTTTCCATTATAAATAAGTAGACAGAATATAATTACTGCACATAGATTGCGGTCCGGACATATTCCATCAAAATCTTTTGCATTCCTAATGCGCAAAGTTGATTCTCCCAACTGCGAGGATTGTGGGACCAAGGAAGACTTGCAACATATTTTGATGGAATGTGTCCGGTACGCGACTAAAAGAGAGCATGTTATCAATAGTTTAGGTTTATGCAAATTAGATGTAGGTATATTCCACGGCCTTTTAGCTGAGCCAACTTCAGGCCCAGCTAAAATGCTGTTCTCGATCTTTTATAAAATTTAAGTTAATTTAGAATAGGTACGATGGGATTGGCATCGTCACTTTATGTGTACAAAAATCCCTAAACAATTATAGATTAAAAAAAAATCATAAATTATTAATTATCTATCCCATATCCCACCAATATGATTATTAGATATTTAGATATGTCAACGTTTTGATGGCAATTTATATATTGAACGTACAAATTTTCTAAAAAAGATACTTACAAACACATCACACAAAATTATACTATTTGATATTGATACTGTCTTGTGTACATGACTTGGGAATCGATGTTGGTCCACTGTATCATAAGTCCAGTTTTCTACCAAAGAACCATAATGTCTCATAACACAATTACTTTATATTTCAGGGCTACTTCGTCTCTCTGTTCAATCGCTTCGATTGCTTCGTCATGTTCTGTTCTATCGTGGAGTTGGCTCTCACCATCACTAACACCATCCCACAGTTGGGCATATCCGTGTTGCGATGTGTTCGGCTGTTGAGAGTTTTTAAGGTTACCAAGTAAGTGTAAGATTGATTTATAAAACAATTACATTTATTCATTGATCTCCTATAAACAACTATATACCTACACAGTCTGCCTTCTAAAAATGTCCGAGCGCAAAGAAGGTCCAAACGGATGAATGACCCTCATTTGCTTTATTGGACATTATTTGGACGTTTTTTTAAATTGTTTTAGTAAGACCTTTGTGTATCTAAGTGGGAGTAGGGTTGATTGGCGCGCTTTGGGAGAGGCCTACGTCCAGCAGTGGACTGATACGGGCTGATGATGATGATGATTGTGTATCTAGTTGTTTGTAGGAGATCAATGCCTTTAATGCAATTATATTGAAATGTTTCCATGGCAAGTAACTGAATATGGTGTTCTCTATAATATTTGTTCTGGACCAATTGTTTAACTATTGCTCAATTTATGATACTCAAGTTTTAAAAGAGATTGTTTAGTTTGGATCTCATGATAACTTGGGTTACTTATAGTAATCCACTGTTCCTTCCGTAACAGTTATGTAAACCAGCGCCGAGTACTACCACGAATGGTCCATGGTATATGCTTACAACAGTTTTATGTTTGTTTATTGAATCGAAGTCCATCTTTATAATGCACTATACATTTTTATATTTCTTCTGTCAGGTACTGGCGTTCTCTCTCCAACCTCGTGAACTCCTTGCTCAACTCTATCCAGTCAATCTTCTCTCTCCTTCTACTACTGTTTCTCTTCATCATGATCTTCGCCTTGCTGGGCATGCAAGTGTTCGGTGGAAGGTTCGACTACGCCGCTGAGGCAGAAAAGGAGAGGCATAACTTCGACTCTTTTTGGCAAGCTGTGTTGACAATGTTTCAGGTAAACTTCTTCTACATTTAAAGGTTTAGTCGAGCTAGGCAGATCATCATCAAACTGTTTGAATTCACTTCTGGATGTAGCCTTCTTTCAAGGCGCAGCCCTTAAATTGTTTCCCGACCACCAGAAGACAGATATTCTATTAATATCTTTTACGAATTTAATAAGCCCATCATGTATATCAAGATTGTCAGGTAGCACAGTCGCCATAGCTGATCTTTGATGTCTGGCTTTATTTGGGGAATTTTAATTGCTATTAATTTATTATTTATTTATTGTATTATTATCTAGATCCTAACAGGCGAGGACTGGAATGTCGTAATGTATCACGGTATCAATGCGTACGGTGGCTATAAAAGCTTTGGAATGCTTGCCTCTATCTACTTCATCATCATTTTTGTCTGCGGTAACTGTATCCTTTTTAATTTCAATGGAATCATAGGATCAGCGGCGACATTTATCTATTAATGAAATATAATATTAAGAAATACCGTGTCCAGATGAGGCGTTGATGAGTTGAGTCGCGACGGTAACATTTCAACCAATCATGGTGTGCGATGCTATATATATTTGTATAGTGTATTTCAGCTAGTTAGATAATTATGTTTGCACACCTGCATGCAGGTTGAATACTATGACCAACTTTATCATAAGACCATTATTTTACTAATATATATAGCTCGATTACCACTCACTCACTCACTGACTGACTGACTGACTGACTGACTGACTCACTGATTGACACGCCCGTTTAGTCTGAAGGAGTTCCCGGAGGTGAAAGTGATGTAGGGGGGAGTTGTATAGTTTAGTGATTGGACCAGAGGAAAACTATAGGGAAGTGAAAAAAACAAAATGGCGGCGGGTCACGTGATGACATCTCCGCCATTTTCCAACCGATTTCGTTCAAATATGGAACACGCGTCACATGGTCCGAATAATTTGTGATGATTTTGGAAAACAAAAGAAAAACAAAATGGCGGCGGAAATATAGCCGATTGAAAATTTTGACATTTCAGACCAAACTTTGACGAATTAGCTGGCCTAGCACGAGCGCATGAGGAATATCCAACCAATTCCACTTCGTAGCACATATGATGTAGTATACCAGAAAATTGTCAATTTTTGGAAAAACAAAATGGCGGACGAGCTGTCAACCATAATATTTTCATTACAATTTGGCAAGATTTTCAATCTCATTTTTCGGGTGAATGGCAACATTTTAGTGGAATGTCTTGTATGGGACAATTGTAGGTCTCGATGAATAGTGTTGCAATAAAAAAAAAGTTTCCCAACTTTTAGGGTAATTTACCCTCCAGAGACCAAAAATGGGGAAAATGGAAATAGCGCTTTTTAACCAAATTTGGGTATGCAGTTCGATGAAGGCACCTCACCCAAATGACATTTGACCATCTTCATCTCAATCGCCTAGCAACACTGGAAGTTATGGGGCATGAAAGTTTTGGTCAGAGTCATGTTTGGGCGCTAACTTTGTTAAAGAAATTTTGGGCTATCGTAACGGTTTAAATGCCACATGTTAGATGCTATCCTGTACATTAATTATAAAGTTTAACATATTTTAAAATACAAAATGGCGGCCAGAATATTGACTTCTCCAAAAAGATACAGTTTCCCCATACATTTTCCTATACGAAACGAAATGATTACTAGCGTGCGGTAAATATCTATCAGTAACTATAGCGAGGCCGAAGGCCGAGCACACCCCGGCGAAGCAGAAGACCGAGCTCCGCGTAGGGCGAAGCCCGAAGCGTCTCCTTGCAGAAAAGAAACAACTCCCCACCCTCCAAGCAACTTTTGCGAGGCCGTAGGCCGAGCTCCGCGCAGGGCGAAGCCCGAAGCGTCCCCTCACCGAGCAGAAACAACTCCCCACCTTCCAAGTAAATTTTGCGAGGCCACAGGCCGAGCTCCGCGTAGGGCGAAGCCCGAAGCGTCCCCTTGCCAAACAGAAACAACTCCCCACCCTCCAAGTAACTTTTGCCCCCCGGCGAGGCCGAAGGCCGAGCTCCACGTAGGGCGAAGCCCGAAGCGTCCCCTTGCCGAACAGAAACAACTCCCCACCCTCCAAGTAACTCTTGCGAGGCCGTAGGCCGATCTCCGCGTAGGGCGAAGCCCGAAGTGTCCCCTTATCGAGCAGACACAAATCGGGACCTTCCAAGTAAATTTTGCGAGGCCGAAGGCCGAGCTCCGCGTAGGGCGAAGCCCGAAGCGTCCCCTTGCCGAACAGAAACAACTCCCCATCTTTCAAGTAACATTTGTGAGGCCGCAGGCCGAGCTCCGCGTAGGGCGAAGCCCGAAGCGTCCCCTTACCGAGCAGAAACCACTCTCTTCCTTCCAAGTAACTTTTGACCCCCGGCGAGGCCGAAGGCCGAGCTCCGCGTAGGGCGAAGCCCGAAGCGTCTCCTTACCGAGCAGAAACAACTCCCCACCTTCCAAGTAACTTTTGCGAGGCCGTAGGCCGAGCTCCGCGTAGGGCGAAGCCCGAAGCGTCCCTTACCGAGCAGAAACAACTCCCCACCTTCCAAGTAACTTTTGCGAGGCCGAAGGCCGAGCTCCGCGTAGGGCGAAGCCCGAAGCGTCCCCTTACCGAGCAGAAACAACTCCCCACCTTCCAAGTAACATTTGTGTGGCCGTAGGCCGAGCTCCGCGTAGGGCGAATCCCGAAGCGTCCCTTACTGAGCAGAAAAAACTCCCCACCTTCCAAGTAACTTTTGCGAGGCAAAAGGCCGAGCTCCGCGTAGGGCGAAGCCCGAAGCGTCCCCTTACCGAGCAGAAACAACTCCCCACCATCCAAGTAACTTTTGCGAGGCCGAAGGCCGAGCCGGACCGCTAGGCCGTAGGCCGAGCTCCGCGTAGGGCGAAGCACGAAGCATCCCCTTACCGACCAGAAACCACTCTCTTCTTTCCAAGTAACTATTGCGAGGCCATAGGCCGAGCTCCGCGTAGGGCGAAGCCCGGAGCGTCCCCATGCTACCAAAGGCTAAAAAATGCCCCTGCCTTTCGAATTATGAACAAAGTTATGCAAATTGTGTACAGCTAGCAACGTTTGGCTTTTGAAAACTTTCTATAAGTTTCTGGCATACGGGCATTTTTCAGCCTTTGGTAGCGTGGGGACGCTCCGGGCTTCGCCCTACGCGGAGCTCGGCCTTCGGCCTCGCAATAGTTACTTGGAAAGAAGAGAGTGGTTTCTGGTCGGTAAGGGGGCGCTTCGGGCTTCGCCCTACGCGGAGCTCGGCCTACGGCCTCGC
The DNA here is from genome assembly GCA_963506565.1 of Tachystola acroxantha. Taxonomy (NCBI): domain Eukaryota; kingdom Metazoa; phylum Arthropoda; class Insecta; order Lepidoptera; family Oecophoridae; genus Tachystola; species Tachystola acroxantha. The sequence goes on from OY735893.1 coordinate 7,986,535, forward strand.
GGTCCGGCTCGGCCTTCGGCCTCGCAAAAGTTACTTGGAAGGTGGGGAGTTGTTTCTGCTCGGTAAGGGGACGCTTCGGGCTTCGCCCTACGCGGATCTCGGCCTTCGGCCTCGCAAAAGTTACTTTGAAGGTGGGGAGTTGTTTCTGCTCGGTAAGGGACGCTTCGGGCTTCGCCCTACGCGGAGCTCGGCCTACGGACACGCAAATGTTACTTGGAAGGTGGGGAGTTGTTTCTGCTCGGTAAGGAGACGCTTCGGGCTTTGCCCTACGCGGAGCTCGGCCTTCGGCCTCGCAAAAGTTACTTTGAAGGTGGGGAGTTGTTTCTGCTCGGTAAGGGACGCTTCGGGCTTCGCCCTACGCGGAGCTCGGCCTACGGACACGCAAATGTTACTTGGAAGGTGGGGAGTTGTTTCTGCTCGGTAAGGAGACGCTTCGGGCTTTGCCCTACGCGGAGCTCGGCCTTCGGCCTCGCAAAAGTTACTTGGAGGGTGGGGAGTTGTTTCTGTTCGGCAAGGGGACGCTTCGGGCTTCGCCCTACGCGGAGCTCGGCCTTCGGCCTCGCCGGGGGGCAAAAGTTACTTGGAAGGAAGAGAGTGGTTTCTGCTCGGTAAGGGGACGCTTCGGGCTTCGCCCTACGCGGAGCTCGGCCTTCGGCCTCGCAAAAGTTAATTGGAAGGTGGGGAGTTGTTTCTGCTCGGTAAGGGGACGCTTCGGGCTTCGCCCTACGCGGAGCTCGGCCTACGGCCTCGCAAAAGTTACTTGGAGGGTGGGGAGTTGTTTCTGCTCGGTAAGGGGACGCTTCGGGCTTCGCCCTACGCGGAGCTCGGCCTACGGCCTCGCAAAAGTTACTTGGAGGGTGGGGAGTTGTTTCTGTTCGGCAAGGGGACGCTTCGGGCTTCGCCCTACGCGGAGCTCGGCCTTCGGCCTCGCCGGGGGGCAAAAGTTACTTGGAAGGAAGAGAGTGGTTTCTGCTCGGTAAGGGGACGCTTCGGGCTTCGCCCTACGCGGAGCTCGGCCTTCGGCCTCGCAAAAGTTACTTGGAAGGTGGGGAGTTGTTTCTGCTCGGTAAGGGGACGCTTCGGGCTTCGCCCTACGCGGAGCTCGGCCTACGGCCTCGCAAAAGTTACTTGGAGGGTGGGGAATTGTTTCTGTTCGGCAAGGGGACGCTTCGGGCTTCGCCCTACGCGGAGCTCGGCCTTCGGCCTCGCCGGGGGGCAAAAGTTACTTGGGAGAAAGAGAGTGGTTTCTGCTCGGTAAGGGGACGCTTCGGGCTTCGCCCTACGCGGAGCTCGGCAAGGGACGCTTCGGGCTTCGCCCTACGCGGAGCTCGGCCTACGGCCACCCAAATGTTACTTGGAAGGTGGGGAGTTGTTTCTGCTCGGTAAGGGGACGCTTCGGGCTTCGCCCTACGCGGAGCTCGGCCTTCGGCCTCGCAAAATTTACTTGGGAGGCGGGGAGTTGTTTCTGCTCGGTAAGGGGACGCTTCGGGCTTCGCCCTACGCGGAGCTCGGCCTTCGGCCTCGCCGGGGGGCAAAAATTGCTTGGAAGGAAGAGAGTGGTTTCTGCTCGGTAAGGGGACGCTTCGGGCTTCGCCCTACGCGGAGCTCGGCCTTCGTCCTCGCCGGGGGGCAAAAGTTGCTTGGAAGGAAGAGAGTGGTTTCTGCTCGGTAAGGGGACGCTACCAAAGGCTGAAAAATGCCCCTTCCTTTCGAATTATGAACAAAGTTATGCAAATTGTGTACAGCTAGCAACGTTTGGCTTTTGAAAACTTTCTTTATGTTTCTGGCATACGGGCATTTCGAGCGTTGCTTGCTTTAAAAATAAAAAAATAACCTCCTTTAAATGAGCAAACTCTTTTCGAATAAATGTTTTTCACAGAGTTTTGAACTTGAAACTTTCGGGCGGTGCTTGATATAATCAGTGGATGGCTTGCACGAATTATTTGCACAGCGAACAATCCGGATAATGTTTATTTAGTTGCGGCGCCTACAACACGAAAACAAAGCAGTCTCGCGGGCCGCGCGCGGCCCGCGCACCATGCAACACCTAGTTACAAATATATATAGCTCGACTACCACTGACTGACTGACTGACTCACTGACTCACTGATTGACGCGCCCGTTTAGTCTGAAGGAGTTCCCGGAGGTGAAAGTGATGTAGGGGGGAGTTGTATAGTTTAGTGATTGGACCAGAGGAAAACTATAGGGAAGTGAAAAAAACAAGATGGCGGCGGGTCACGTGATGCCATCTCCGCCATTTTCCAACCGATTTCGTTCAAATTTGGAACGCGTGTCACATGGTCCGCCTACTTTGTGATGAAATTGAAAAACAAAAGAAAAACAAAATGGCGGCGGAAATATAGCCGATTGAAAATTTGGACATTTCAGACCAAACTTTGACGAATTAGCTGGCCTAGCACGAGCGCATGAGGAATATCCAACCAATTCCACTTCGTAGCACATATGATGTAGTATACCAGAAAATTGTCAATTTTTGGAAAAACAAAATGGCGGACGAGCTGTCAACCATAATATTTTCATTACAATTTGGCAAGATTTTCAATCTCATTTTTCGGGTGAATGGCAACATTTTAGTGGAATGTCTTGTATGAGACAATTGTAGGTCTCGATGAATAGTATTGCAATAAAAAAAAAGTTTCCCAAATTTTAGGGTAATTTACCCTCCAGAACCCAAAAATGGGGAAAATGGAAATAGCGCTTTTTAACCAAATTTGGGTATGCAGTTCGATGAAGGCACCTCACCCAAATGACATTTGACCATTTTCATCTCAATCGCCTGGCAACACTGGAAGTTATGGGGCATGAAAGTTTTGGTCAGAGTCATGTTTGGGCGCTAACTTTGTTAAAGAAATTTTGGGCTATCGTAACGGTTTAAATGCCACATGTTAGATGCTATCCTGTACATTAATTACAAAGTTTAACATATTTTAAAATACAAAATGGCGGCCAGAATATTGACTTCTCCAAAAAGTTACAGTTTCCCCATACATTTTCCTATACGAAACGAAATGATTACTAGCGTGCGGTAAATATGTAACAGTAACTATAGCGAGGCCGAAGGCCGAGCACCCCCCGGCGAGGCCGAAGGCCGAGCTCCGCGTAGGGCGAAGCCCGAAGCGTCCCCTTGCCGAACAGAAACAACTCCCCACCCTCCAAGTAACTTTTGCGAGGCCGTAGGCCGAGCTCCGCGTAGGGCGAAGCCCGAGGCGTCCCCTTGCCGAACAGAAACAACTCCCCACTTTTCAAGTAACTTTTGCGAGGCCGCAGGCCGAGCTCCGCGTAGGGCGAAGCCCGAAGCGTCCCCTTGCCGAACAGAAACAACTCCCCACCCTCCAAGTAACTTTTGCCCCCCGGGGAGGCCGAAGGCCCAGCTCCGCGTAGGGCGAAGCCCGAAGCGTTCCCTTGCCGAACAGAAACAACTCCCCACCCTCCAAGTAACTTTTGCGAGGCCGTAGGCCGAACTCCGCGTAGGGCGAAGCCCGAAGCGTCCCCTTACCGAGCAGAAACAACTCCCCGCCTTCAAAGTAAATTTTGCGAGGCCGAAGGCCGAGCTCCGCGTAGGGCGAAGCCCGAAGCGTCCCCTTACCGAGCAGAAACCACTCTCTTCCTTCCAAGTAGCTTTTGCCCCCCGGCGAGGCCGAAGGCCGAGCTCCGCGTAGGGCGAAGCCCGAAGCGTCCCCTTACCGAGCAGAAACAACTCCCCACCTTCCAAGTAAATTTTGCGAGGCCGCAGGCCGAGCCGGACCGCGAGGCCGTAGGCCGAGCTCCGCGCAGGGCAAAGCCCGAAGCGTCTCCTTACCGAGCAGAAACAAGTCCCCACCTTCCAAGTAACATTTGCGTGGCCGTAGGCCGAGCTCCGCGTAGGGCGAAGCACGAAGCGTCCCTTACTGAGCAGAAACAACTCCCCACTTTCCAAGTAACTTTTGCAAGGCCGAAGGCCGAGCTCCGCGTAGGGCGAAGCCCGAAGCGTCCCCTTACCGAGCAGAAACAACTCCCCACCATCCAAGTAACTTTTGCGAGGCCGAAGGCCGAGCCGCACCGCGAGGCCGTAGGCCGAGCTCCGCGTAGGGCGAAGCCCGAAGCGTCCCCTTACCGACCAGAAACCACTCTCTTCTTTCCAAGTAACTATTGCGAGGCCGAAGACCGAGCCGGTTGCGAAGCCATAGGCCGAGCTCCGCGTAGGGCGAAGCCCGGAGCGTCCCCACGCTACCAAAGGCTGAAAAATGCCCCTGCCTTTCGAATTATGAACAAAGTTATGCAAATTGTGTACAGCTAGCAACGTTTGGCTTTTGAAAACTTTCTTTAAGTTTCTGGCATACGGGCATTTTTCAGCCTTTGGTAGCGTGATGACGCTCCGGGCTTCGCCCTACGCGGAGCTCGGCCTTCGGCCTCACAATAGTTACTTGGAAAGAAGAGAGTGGTTTCTGGTCGGTAAGGGGACGCTTCGGGCTTCGCCCTACGCGGAGCTCGGCCTACGGCCTCGCAAAAGTTACTTGCAAGGTGGGGAGTTGTTTCTGCTCGGTAAGGGGACGCTTCGGGCTTCGCCCTACGCGGAGCTCGGCCTACGGACACGCAAATGTTACTTGGAAGGTGGGGAGTTGTTTCTGCTCGGTAAGGAGACGCATCGGGCTTTGCCCTACGCGGAGCTCGGCCTACGGCCTCGCAAAATTTACTTGGAAGGTGGGGAGTTGTTTCTGCTCGGTAAGGGGACGCTTCGGGCTTCGCCCTACGCGGAGCTCGGCCTACGGCCTCGCAAAAGTTACTTGGAGGGTGGGGAGATGTTTCTGTTCGACAAGGGGACGCTTCGGGCTTCGCCCTACGCGGAGCTCGGCCTTCGGCATCGCCGGGGGGCAAAAAAAACTTGGAAGGAAGAGAGTGGTTTCTGCTCGGTAAGGGGACGCTTCGGGCTTCGCCCTACGCGGAGCTCGGCCTTCGGCCTCGCAAAATTTACTTGGAAGGCGGGGAGTTGTTTCTGCTCGGTAAGGGGACGCTTCGGGCTTCGCCCTACGCGGAGCTCGGCCTTCGGCCTCGCAAAATTTACTTGGAAGGTGGGGAGTTGTTTCTGCTCGGTAAGGGGACGCTTCGGGCTTCGCCCTACGCGGAGCTCGGCCTACGGCCTCGCAAAAGTTACTTGGAGGGTGGGGAGTTGTTTCTGTTCGGCAAGGGGACGCTTCGGGCTTCGCCCTACGCGGAGCTCGGCCTTCGGCCTCGCCGAGGGGCAAAAGTTACTTGGAAGGAAGAGAGTGGTTTCTGCTCGGTACGGAGATGCTTCGGGCTTCGCCCTACGCGGAGCTCGGCCTTCGGCCTCGCAAATATTACTTGAAAGGCGGGGAGTTGTTTCTGCTCGGTAAGGGGACGCTTCGGGCTTCGGCCTCGCAAAATTTACTTGGAAGGTGGGGAGTTGTTTCTGTTCGGTAAGGGGACGCTTCGGGCTTCGGCCTCGCAAAATTTACTTGGAAGGTGGGGAGTTGTTTCTGTTCGGCAAGGGGACGCTTCGGGCTTCGCCCTACGCGGAGCTCGGCCTTCGGCCTCGCCGGGGGGCAAAAGTTGCTTGGAAGGAAGAGAGGGGTTTCTGCTCGGTAAGGGGACGCTTCGGGCTTCGCCCTACGCGGAGCTCGGCCTATGGCCTCGCAATAGTTACTTGGAAAGAAGAGAGTGGTTTCTGGTCGGTAAGGGCACGCTACCAAAGGCTGGAAAATGCCCCTGCCTTTCGAATTATGAACAAAGTTATGCAAATTGTGTACAGCTAGCAACGTTTGGCTTTTGAAAACTTTCTTTAAGTTTCTGGCATACGGGCATTTCGAGCGTTGCTTGCTTTAAAAATAAAAAAATAACCTCCTTTAAATGAGCAAACTCTTTTCGAATAAATGTTTTTCACAGAGTTTTGAACTTGAAACTTTCGGGCGGTGCTTGATATAATCAGTGGATGGCTTGCACGAATTATTTGCACAGCGAACAATCCGGATAATGTTTATTTAGTTGCGGCGCCTACAACACGAAAACAAAGCAGTCTCGCGGGCCGCGCGCGGCCCGCGCACCATGCAACACCTAGTTTTATAATATGACTGTATTCTCGCAAATAAAAATTTTGAGTTTGAGTATCGTGATTGGCTATGACTCGACTCACGCACGTAAAACGCTTCATCTGGTCAAGGTCTGAGGGAAAAACAGACTATATCAACATACAAAAGATCTTCAACAGGGAGAACAAGTTTTCTTTCTCAATAATATGACTGAAAAAGATATAGGGGACTCATTTTAGAGCTATTTCTTTAAAACATGGACCCCAGAATATGAATATCGGCGTAAAACATAGTTCGCACGGAAATTAAACTATTTAACCCATAATTTAAAATATCTTCCTGAACACTATCCCAGATATCTTGTTGAATGTGTTCTTGGCTATCGCTGTGGACAACTTGGGCGACGCTGAGGAGATGGACAATGAAGATATTGAGAAGGAAAAGGAGGTTAGACTTTTTATCAATAGTACCTATCACAAAGAAAATCTGAAACTGCAGATAGTCTCTCGGATAAGTAAATTGGGATATGAGAAATTTAAGAAAAGGAATAATCTATCATCATCATCAGCCTGTATCAGTCCACTGCTGGACGTAGGCCTCTCCCAAAGCGCGCCACTCAACCCTACTCTCGGCTCTCTGCATCCTGTCCCTCCCTGCCAGCCGTCTTGCGAAGGTCATCCCTCCATCTGGTATCTACGGAGCCGAAAGTGATTGACGCTGAGACTGGCCCACAAGTTCAAAGTCGCTCAGCGAGCTATGGAAAGAGCTATGCTTGGCATTTCTCTGTTAGATAGAATAAGAAACGAGTATATCCGCCAGAAAACAAAAGTGGTTGACATTGCTTATAGAATCAGTAAACTGAAGTGGCAGTGGGCTGGTCACATCTGTCGTAGAACCGATAACCGATGGGGTAGACGAGTTCTCGGATGGAGGCCACGAACGGGTAAACGTAGTGTGGGACGCCCCCCCGAATAATCTATCGATACCAAATAATTATCAAAGGTTTTAACTTTAATGATCATTTCAATATAACCTAAGTGAAGATGAAATCGAAGGTGAAGCACACATAGCTGTTCTTGAAGATACAAATTGCGCTGGTCTTGTAGACACTTATGCTGTCATTCATAAACCTATATAAACCTCTCTTCCTTTAAATCGTGTTGCTATCCCTTTCACACTTCGTTAAAAAAGGTTTAAGATAGAAAGGGACAGGGTGGCTAAAAGGTGGCGTAACTTTGAAACACGTTTATGAATAACAGCCTTAGGTTGTATGGTTTGAAACATGATGGTTTGAAACTCTATGGCAACCATGCCTTGGCCGTTCGTTGGTTTACCAATTTTTATCAATGTACTAATCAAATAAATTACAATTAGCAGGCTGCAGAGAATCCAGAAGCTGGAAACCCTCAGTTAGATGAAGATAAGGGTGAAACAGATGATGAATACGTGAATGAAGAAGAAGGGTATTCCACTGAAGGGTGAGTAGAATATAAAATTATTAGTAAAATTTAAGAAAACTCGTTCAAGTAATGAATTTATTTGTGGTTTGTTAATAACTTTTTACATATTTCTAAATGCAGCCAGCCACTTAAAAAGTATAAGAGAGTACCGAGGTAAGAATTTTAGACCCGTATGAGTAGAAAAAAACATTAGTAAACAAACAAAATAATTTCCAAATCACGTGTCTTAAAACATTAAATTAGCAAGAAAAGTATTTAAGGATGATTTTATTAAATCAAAAATTTTGGATGATATTTTATTACATACAGAAAATTTTGTCCATTGAGATATGAAACATTCAAATACACTTATCATATGTCACACAAACAATTACAATACAGAAATACAAAACAATATGTACAATTTTGGCAGAAATACTAAACATATGTACATTAATCCAAGTGCAGAATTTATTTTTAATAAATCACTGCCAATCCACACGTAAATCCTTTTGAATCACAGATTTATAAATAATTCTGATATTACTTGGAGCTTTGTACATAAAAATTCTCAAACGAATATTTCTCGCCAATCAGGTCAGACCACGAGTTTGAAGAAACTGGCTCTGAAGAAGAAATTGAAGAACAGGAGCAGGAGGACAGAGACAACCCTGATGAAACTCTTGTCACCATCGAGAAGAAACAAAATGGTATGGTCGTTAGATTAAGAACAACTAATACTTACTCCGTTGTATCAGCGACCGAAGTGGAATTTAGATTGCTAAACGAGAAGATACTAGTCGCAGATTCTAACGGAACCTCTCTGTTTACAGGCGATATTAAAACAGAGGAGCAACAACCATTAAAACGTCAACCTACAGTATCGGCCAGACCACGTCGCCTCTCAGAAGTGGAAATCAAATCTCAGGAGAAGCCTATTCCTGATGGATCCAGCTTCTTTGTATTTTCCAAGACGAATTGGTATGTCCTTGTTTGAATTAACGGCAATTATCCTTTGCGGGTTAACGTGATACTTTTTAAGTATATTATGATTTAGGAGCCCCTGCATGCTACACTGGCGCTGCTCGTTTTGAGAGCTGGCTTTAGCTGTAGTGTTGTTATAATGAACTAGCATTATGTTGTGGTGATGGTGTTGTATAATTTTCTCAGTACGTTTCTCTGGTCTTAAAATTATTATTCCTTATTATATGGCCTTCCGCTTTGTTTTAGTTTTCAAATATGTCAAGAAATTCAACCAGCTATTCATTATTTTTAATTCATTTATATTCTTTCTTCTCAGTTTTCGCGTCGGATGTTACAATATACAGAACAACTCTTGGTTCAAAAATATCATCTTGGTGTGCATTTTGGCATCTTCGCTCATGTTGGCGATGGAAGACCCAGTTGGCAGTAAGGCTAACGAAGGAATGACTGAGGTATGGTGTCTCGTAAAATAAAAAGCTTTAAGACATGGTGAAAACTATCCTGGTTTCTCTGAGAGATCGGATAATGAATTGTCATCAGATCATAGTCATGTAACAACGCTTATAGATTTTGTCTAAACCATTTGGATAGAAGAGGTAGATACATCATCAGATCCGTCCATTTAAGACCTACAGTTACATGGAATCATAATATTTTCGTGTGGTAAATATGGAGTCCAAGACGCTTAAATGAAATGTCCCGAAAGTGGCAATCTGTCCAATAATTTGAACGTAAATTTCCATACCCAACCAAACATTCCCATATGATTATGTAGTGGACGTATCTAAAAACTGAATCATATTTTTCAGGTTCTCAAAAAGATTGACTACTTCTTCACCGCTGTTTTCACCACAGAGTTACTTTTGAAGCTGATAACTTACGGGTTCATTCTGCATAAAGATGCGTTCTGTCGGTCAGCTTTCAATCTCCTGGATCTTTTGGTCGTCATTGTATCGCTCATTTCTTTGAGTGGGTGAGTTTTTACGTTAATTGTGACTTTGTGGAATACATAGATTTTTCCATTTTTCAGGAATTTAAATGAAACCTCTACAATAATTCTCAACATGATGAAAAAATTCTTGCCGTGGGCAGAACTTGAACGTGCGATCTTGTTCTCTGCCCACGGCAAGAATTTTTTCATCATGTTCTAATTTATTCACCGAGCATGGATAATGCGTAATTCAAATTCTGAATCTTCAACATTTTGAGGGGTTCCTCTCAAAAGGTTGAGAAATATTGTAAATAAAGAATATTGGCTGGTTCTTGGTGACAGGGAATTGAACCGGTGACGTTAGTTCTTACTTAGTTTTACGCTATCCATTCAAATAATTTATTTTTTTACAGAGAGAAGAACGTATCTTTTATAAAGATTTTGAGAGTGTTCAGAGTGTTGAGACCTCTAAGGGCTATTAACAGAGCCAAAGGATTGAAGGTCAGTTAAATTAGAATTTTTAAAATCACCATATTATTAGAAATGGGATAGATATCAATTATCGCGCAACGCTTTTTTAAAAGTTAACGAAAATGAGACATCAGAATATTACATTGATGAAGAAAAATGTATATCTGAGAATGTGTAAACCCGTATTTTTTGCATAGCCTATAAGAAAAAATAAAATCCTATCAGACGTAATGCACTCCTAGAATCAGCACATGAGTGTGACTTGTTTGCTGATAGTTGATTGAGTGTATGACTGTTCTAAACGCCTTGGGGTAACCCGTTATGTTGGACAAAATTTGAAATATATAAATAAATAAATAATAATTAAATAATCAGATTTGAAATAAAACTGCACAAAAAACAGTCAATACCATTTCTAAAAAAAAAATTCGTACAAGTTTTTAATATGTTGATTACGAAAAATGAACAATGTATTTTATAGGTTTCTTCAAGTTGAATGAAAAGATTTTTTCAAGTACAGCATTGCTCTGAAATCAGCCTTTTTTAAATTGTTATTTATGGTAATAATGTAGAATTTTTTACAATTTTAGCATGTAGTACAATGCGTGATCGTAGCTATAAAGACGATCGGCAACATTTTGCTGGTGACCAATCTACTGCAATTTATGTTCGCTGTCATGGGAGTGCAAATGTTCAAGGTAGAAAAAAACTATGTACAAATATTCTCTCCGACACCTTTGGGTCAGAAACTTAAGGAACTTTATCCTGTATAAAATGTAACGTAAAGGGTATATGAAGCCGTAGTATCGGTAACTGAACAACTTTTCGATTTTCGCGAATTTATTTCTTGACTTTTCATACATTTCGTACCGGGGTGACCGCGACTTCAATCGTTATGGTTATCGTTTTCATTTTGACACTTGAACGATATACATTGCTGCGTTTCGTTGTCGTTTGTTAAAACTTGCAAACACATAGCAGCAATGTATAGAGTCCATGTGTCAAATTGAAAGCGATAACGATAACGATTGGAAGTCGCGGTCACCCCACAGGTCAGCTGATGAGACATTAATTTAATTTTTTATTCGAAAAGTCGTAGAACAAAAGTTGTTCAGTTACCAATACTGAACATCCTCCCTTCGGCATCATATACCCTTTACATCATTACACCCTGTATACCAGTATATATTATTTTGTTCCGAAATGTAAGTATTTTTTAAAATTACAAATTCTCAATCTGTATAAATACTGTTAAACGTTGTATAAATCATCTGACATCGTTTCTTTTCTATAAAAATAAGTAAACTTTCCGCCACCTTTAGGAACCTTAAGGTAATTTATAATCAAATATATCGTATTTGCCCTAACAGTAAGTACACTTTCCAAATTCTGAATTTGTATAGTACTCCTGTATAAAAAAATTGGAAATAATCATCTGATTTAGTTTCCTGTTCTGTGTGTGCGGCTTTTTTCGTATTCATTTCGAGAGAAAAAAAACTACTAACATGTTTTTTTTGCTTGTGCCCGTGGGTCCAAAAAATTCGCCCGATCAGGAGGAGTATGCATGCTTTTGTTTCTGTTTTTTGGTTAGCCCAAAGGTGTTGTGTGGTATATTAAGTTTTTGGAACTTTGTGGTTTTTTGGACTCAATTTAAAAGCTTTTGTGTGTTTATTTTGCACAATTCCTACCTTGACATTTACGCTCGAGTAGGAATGAGATATTTTGTTAAAATGTGTTTGTTGGCTTTTGGGAAAATTGTCAGGATGTGATATTAACTTTGGCTTTTCGCGAAGACAGAGATTTGCTTTTCAACTGCATTTTATTTGTGAAGGCTAATGTCGCCCCGATCTATTATTGTAATATACGTTTCATATTTTATCATCACAATCGATATTGATAATCAAAAGTTATTGTTAATTAAGAAAACATTTTCTTTCCTCAAAAGAAACTTGTTTCATTGACGTTACAGAGTACCGTAGTATTGTTTGATGTTAGTTACTGAACTTGAATATTTTGAAATATTACATTATTTCTTAATAAAAATTTTACCATTTTTTCGACGAGACTGCGCCTTTTATACTGATTTTATACCAAATTATTGTCTTTTTCGATAATCTGTTTATTATATTTTAGATGTAAATGTTAAATTCCTTGCATAATATTTATTATAAATAAAATAATATGTTATTAAAATTATAAATAATAAATATATATTTACCATAACTTTTGATTATAAATATCAATCTGGTAGGTTAATTTAATATGTAAGAAATAGTCCAACATACATTAATATAATAAGTTTCTTTTCTCGGAAACTCAAGGATTGCCGTCTTTTAAGGTAATTTATACATTGCATTTTGTTTAATATATTTTTCTTTGCATTTTTATACATAATTATCGACTACATTTGCGCAATGGGTCCAAATGGAAAATATTGGTAAATTAATTGTTTCATGTTGCATTAACTATTTTTGGCTTTTTGTTTGTTCAGTATGTTGTGAAATGTGTGATTGCTTCAGTTAAATCTATCGGAAATATATTGATTATAAATCACATCTTACAGTTTATGTTTGCTGTAGTTGGAATACAGTTGTTTAAGGTAATTAGATTACTGAGTACCTAGATTACATTACTGATTACTTACTTAGTCAATGTCGGCCAGTGCCGGATTGAGAAAGTGGGACCCTTAGCAAATTCTGTCAAGATTCAAGACGTCCTTGGTTTGGTTTCGATTCTTAAGTTAGGTTACAAAAAACTATTACAAATAAACTTTTCTGGGTGTATATTATACCTACATAATAATTTTACGCAATAATCATTGGTAATAATCTCGCTCTATAGACTAGACCCACGAATATCCCAATCCAATATGAATTGAAAATTTTATTAATAACAAATGTTACAGGTCGTGGCTGTAAAAGCACATGTAATTGATATTAAAATAAAAATAAAAAAATAAAAATCTCTATTTGTCATTTAGATTTTCGTTTCGCATAGCGCATATGCAAGAAAATATCAAAACATATGAAAAAGCAAAGACATGAATTTGAGTAATTGCACAATTACTGGATAGATGTCGCTATCGTCCTTAAGACGAGAATATGGAGACAAAAAAATCACGATCTGGGTACGATATCACGGTGGTATCATCTGTTGGAATAGAGCGTGCCACGGAATGGCGAGGTCCCGGGTTCGAATCCCGGTCGTGATGAATTTTTTTCTCCATTTATCATTTAAATTTTTGTTTCGCATAGCGCATATGCAAGAAAATATCAAAACATAATTAGGTAGTATCATAAATTAATAATATTTGATTAAACCATCAGAAATTAAATAGCCAATTTCCAACCAATGCAATAGTTTATGCACTTTATGGGGTCTGTGTTTGAGTGCATTATGCTACGCACAGAGATGGGTCCAGCTATAAGCAGCTAGGTGCATTACATATCCATCACATTATATTAAGGCTCTCTAAGGGGCCTCTACGCATTGGACCCATATCCCCGTGCAAAATTTTTTTATGCTCAGACAGTGTGGGGGCCTGTCATTTGCTTCTCAAGCTACGTGGTTAATCCGGCACTGACGGTGGCTCTGTTGGAATATTCTATTTTAATAAATTTTTGGTCGTCGTAAAACGTTTTGGGCAAATGTTTTGCTTTTTTAATATTTTTGTTTTATGTGCTTAGCTTTTCAATTTGTAGAAAGGAAGCGATGTCAGGTGATACGACTGTGATATTGTTGAATAATATTTTTTTTAATTAAAATGTCGGCGATTATCGATTGTGGTGATTATTTATATGTTTTGATGATTTCAGGGCAAATTCTTTAAATGTAGCGATATTACTAAAGTTACTGAGGAGGAATGCCAGTAAGTATTAGAAAATAATACAATATTTTAACTTATCATGCTGATAGTACCCCATAGAGTCGACTATATATATTAATTATATAGGATATTAGAGTTAGCCAGAATATTCGTCAGCACAGATGCCATATTATCCTCGAATATTCGTGGGGCCAAATGCCATATGCTCGAATATTCGTGGGGCCAAATGCCATAGGCTCGAATATTCGTGGGGCCAAATGCCATATCCTCGAATATTCGTGGGTCCAAATGCCATATCCTCGAATATTCGTGGGTCCAAATGCCATATGCTCGAATATTCGTGGGGCCAAATGCCATAGGCTAGAATATTCGTGGGGCCAAATGCCATATCCTCGAATATTCGTGGGTCTAAATGCCATATCCTCGAATATTCGTGGGTCCAAATGCCATATGCTCGAATATTCGTGGGTCCAAATGCCATATGCTCGAATATTCGTGGGTCCAAATGCCATATGCTCGAATATTCGTGGGGCCAAACGTCAATGGTTCGAATATTCGTTTAGACAATTCATGTAGAGTCGAATATTATATTAAATTTTTTACTCTTGAAATAAAGTTGCATTTCATTTCATTTGTGTTTCGCTTAGGCGGACTGAAGTGTGTTTATGGTCTTGGATAAAAAAGAGATATATCTTTTGTCCCTCTCCCATTCTCACCAATTAGCTATACTTTGTCTTTGTCTAAATTCTGTTTTTGTGTTAAATTTGGTATCAATTTCAACATCAACCCACAATCGCTGGGAATTAAAATAACAATTTTGTAATTAGAACATGATGAAAAAATTCTTGCCGTGGGTAGGACTTGAACCTGTGACCTTGTCATTCCGTGGTCTCTTACCAACTGAGCCACCACAGGCCACGCCACGCCCACGGCAAGAATTTTTCTAATTTATTCATCGAGCATGGATAATGCGTAATTCAAATTCTGAATTTTGTAATTATTATTTTCAGTGGTAGTTACATAGTATATGAGAACGGAGAACCGAAATTTGATGATCGCCTGTGGTTGAAGAATAAGTTTAATTTTGATGACGTACTGAATGGCATGCTGACTCTTTTCACTGTGTCTACATTTGAAGGGTGGCCTGGGTAAGTTGCACAGGATACATCAATAATTAATGTTAAGAGCCTTCCATGAGCCAACTAGCGCCGCCAATCTTAAAGAAATAATATCTTCCAATGTAATCAATTTTATTAAAAAAGCTATTTACGAAATGTTTATTACGATAAATACTATTTTTTAAATGCTTATTTATAACGTGATTCAATGTCGGTAAGTTGTAGTTCGCATAATTGCGAAAAACGGCCGTTTTTGGCACATTCGTGAACTACAACTTAGCTTGTCGCAATTATGCCATGTATTGTATATTGAAAAAATCAAGATTGGCGGCGCTAGTTGGCTCATGGAAGGTGATTGTTTTTATTTCTTTCCTTTTTCTTTTCTCGTGTGGTTTAGTAGCCAAACCTATTTGTCAGAGTTATTTAGTCCGCCCGTAGACCTCTGACGTGGCCTAACGACTGCTGTCGAGCTACAACAACCGGGGCCAACTGCTTAACGTGCTTCTGAGGCACGGCAGATATAAGATGTGTCTCTTACATTTTGTGCTGTAGGTATTACCTATACCTTAAATGCCCCTCGGACATACAGTCGAAGACAGAGAAAAATATACAGGGGCCTCAATAAGGTTGAGATTTTCTGAAAAACTACTGGGCCGAATTTAATAATTCTTTTACAGTTACATAGTTTGCTCATCAAACAGTCAAATAGTTTTTGAGAAAATCTCAACCTTAAAAACTCTCCTGTACACCTTCCTCTGTGTTCCACCGTACCCATCCAGGTACTGACTAAGTTATTTATTTATTATCTGACGATCATTTTTACAAATAAGACTATATTTTGATATAAAGCTTATTATTGTATAGTATGTTAGTATGTAAAAGTGAAATAAAGAAATCTAAATCTATTTTCAGATTACTGTCGACCTCCATGGACTCTAACGATGAGAACCACGGCCCCATCGAGAACTCGCGGCCTCTTGTTGCCTTCTTCTATATCAGCTACATCATCGTCATCGCTTTCTTCATGGTAAATGTCTTTTTGATCATGAATCATACGTCTTTCTGTCACAATATTCTGTTATAGATTTTCAATTCTGATTCATATATCTTTTATTTCAAGTACTGTGTATTTTTTAAGAATTTATGTTCACAAACTAGCTTTGCAATGAAATATTGCCAACGCTGAGGAGAAAAAGTGGCAAAATACTTGTTCTATTTAATTTTTATTTGAATGGCTTCTACTCTTATTCAACAGATAATTTCGCCAACGTCAAGTTATTTAGAGTATTCATGTAACTAGAAAATTAACGAATAAAAAATCAATCCGCCATTCCAAAAGACATTGTTATAAACGAATAATATTCACATTTTTAATAGCTAATTAGGTACTACACAATTTTTCAAATTAAAGAATCCATTAAAGAACAGATCATCATATCTTTAAAAAATACATTTTGTAATAATGATTATAATCGGTCCAGCTTTTGACAAAATATAATTCTTAAGAGCCTTCCATGAGCCAACTAGCGCCGCCAATCTTTAAAAAATAATATCTTCCAATATAATCAATTTTATTAAAAAAGGTATTTACAAAATGTTTATTACGATAAATACTATTTTTCAATATACAATACATGGCATAATTGCGACAAGCTAAGTTGTAGTTCACAAATGTGCCAAAACGGCCGTTTTTCGCAATTATGCGAACTACAACTTACCGACATTGAATCACGTTATAAATAAGCATTTAAAAAATAGTATTTATCGTAATAAACATTTTGTAAATAGCTTTTTTAATAAAATTGATTATATCGGAAGATATTATTTTTTTAAGATTGGCGGCGCTAGTTGGCTCTATGAAGGCTATTAATGCCCCTGAATACTTTTCCCTGTAATTTTCCATACATCTGGTAAGCCCTGAAGAGTATGACTGATTTCTTCCATTCTAACATTGTGATTATTTCACAGGTGAACATCTTCGTCGGTTTCGTCATAGTCACGTTCCAGAAGGAGGGCGAGCAGGAGTTCAAGGACTGTGAACTGGATAAGAACCAGAGGAACTGCATTGAATTCGCACTCAAAGCTAAACCGATCAGGAGGTTTGTAGAACAGAGATTTTCGAGCAAATTTACAAAATTTTAAATCAATTTATGTTTTTGATAAAATGTGTATTGATAAATATCTGAATTTTATATTGCATATCATATTATATACCATTCAGTTTAGCTACATATCTACTACCACACATTTATAATGAAATTTTGTTCGCAATAAAAACCATTCGAACTAACGTTGGTCGACATAAAATGTATTCGAAATAAAAACTTGTCGAAATAACAAATGATTTTCGCAATTGCAACCTGGACCCATTAAATTTTGGGGGTCTGTGTGGATGCAGCAGATGCTTACCAAATTAATACACTTCTGTGAACACTCGTTCACAGAAGAAAAAGATTTCATGTTAACACAATTCATACATTCAGAAGTTATTTCATGTTTCTCCTAGGTACATTCCAAAACATCGTATTCAGTACAAGACATGGTGGTTTGTGACGTCACAGCGGTTCGAATACGTCATTTTCTTCTTCATCGTCCTCAACACCATCGCTTTGATGATGAAGTTCCACAAAGCACCGCAAGATTATAAAACTGTAAGTTTGCAAGTTCTTGTGGTTATTGCAATGGCTTTCACAATAAGTAGGTAATTCAATTTCTACTTATTTACGTAACTTTTTTTTCACTCCAATCAAATGTCGCGATATTTACTAGATACATTATTTCTGCTAGTAATGTAGGTTCGGCAAAAATATATGCAATTTCAATTTTATTTTTCCATTTTATGCTAAAGATTTATTTATTTATTCATAAAACAATAAAAATTTAAAAATAACTATTATAATATTAACCTAGAAAATATAAACTAAACTAAAAACTATATATACAATAGGTCGGTTGAACTATCTGAATGGCTTAGCATTACAGATAGTTCAACCGATCCCCGTTGTCCGGCAACGTGCCCAAAATGCTGGCGGCATTTCCCCTCTGGATCGCTAGGCTGAGCCTTTGGGCGAAATACAGGCCAGCATTTTGGTCACGCGTGGACTCCACGAGCCGCGCCGACAGATTTTTCCATTTTTATATAATTATTTTGTTTGTTTATGTAAATATGTTATTAGTTTGTTGTAAATAAATAAATATATGTCAGATATTTCAATAGTACCTATACACACATTTCACTTTATTTGGAATTGTATCAATTTTTAAAATTGAATAAGCATGTGAATGAATACGCAAGAGAGAAATGCATAAAGCAAGTTTTGTTACACTTGATGCACAGTTGACAGTTCAAAGTGTTCTTTGAAGTCATAATAATTTGCAAATCGTACTTCAAGCATTACCATTGTGTCTTTGACTGTACAATGGCTCTACATTTCAGATCCTCGATTCTCTCAACATGCTGCTCACAACAGTGTTTATGTTGGAGTTCGTTTTCAAATTGGCTGCCTTCAGATTTAAGGTATGTATTCGTAGTACAAGGACAGATAAAAGTATACAGTGGGCCTAAAAGTATAAGGTTGAGATTTTCTCATAAACTACTGGACCGATTTTAATAATTATTTTACAGTTATATAGTGTATATCTAATAGAGAAATAGGTCAAGTTTGAAGATAATCTTTTATCTGTGTTAGACCGTACTACATTTTATCATCTGCGCGTTAGTTCATCATCATCAGCCCGTATCAGTCCACTGCTGGACGTAGGCCTCTCCCAAAGCGCGCCACTCAACCCTACTCTCAGCCCTCTGCATCCAGTCCCTGCCAGCCATCTTGCGAAGGTCATCCCTCCATCTGGTCGGGGGGCGTCCCACACTACGTTTACCCGTAGAAAGGAACACCGTTGTGAAACTGATTGCTATTGAAGAAGATATTACCAAGGAATGCAAAACTAAGACTCAGATTGAGTAATTAAAAGTAAAAAAAAACCAAAGGATCTGTAATGATTTTAGTTCGTGTGACAATTAAACTTACAAATACATTTTGTTTCAGAATTATTTCGGTGATGCCTGGAATACCACTGACTTCATTCTTGTGGTCGGTAGTATTATAGATATTGTTGTGACACAAGTTAATGAGAATAAACCAAAGGTGAGCATTTACTCATAATTTGAGCATAATATGTTTGTCGATTCTACGTGTATCGACTCAAGAAATATTCGAGCATTTGAATTTCGTGCCAATGAACATTAGGTCAAGCGCTCATCGATATGATTAATCTCAATCCCATGAGGTACAGTCACAGACCACTTACCCAATAGACATGAAATCGGTACAAATTGCAAGGGGAAAATTCTATCAACGATCAGCGCATAGAGACGAAGCGGGGGACAGGGGTGCCGTATTAAGATATGCGTCCATGACGATAACATCTCTAGGTTACACTGTCGCGAAGCAATTTTGCGCTCATGTGCGGGCAGACACGGGCGCCCTCCTATTACAGGTCTATGGGGTAAGTGGTCTGTGCCTGTGGGTACAATCGGGTTTAACACTAAGATTTGAGCTCTCGATATTTCGGCTATATTGCAGCTACAAGGAGACGCAATAAATAACAGCCTAATACTTGGTATTAAATGATAAATAATCCCGCTTTTTCTGATTTTCATTGTGATGTTTACAATCTATATTTATAATCCTATCACTATCAGTTTCAGCATTATCACTATAAACTTGATATTAACAAAACATTAATATTTATTTCCAGTTAATTTCAATACAAAGAACGAGCGACGAGGACGACGTATGTAACATTTTTATTTCAACTATATCATAAAATATTTAATCATCACCATGTTTCATTATATTATTTGTATTTCAGGGTAGTAAACTACTGAAATATATTACATTTTTCCGACTGTTCCGAGCCATGCGTTTGATAAAATTGCTCTCCAGAGGCGAACGCATAAGGACTTTGCTGTGGACTTTCATCAAGTCCTTTCAGGCGCTGCCTTACGTTGCTTTGTTGATTGTATTACTGTTTTTCATCTATGCTGTGGTTGGAATGCAGGTATTTGGGTTTTATTTTAGACCTTGCTACAATTCTCTTATAATTATTATATATTTTTATACATAATGTTGTCTTTGACGTATTTCATGTATTACGTTATGTGGATGATGTTTATGTTTTTGGAAGCTATCCCGCTGCTATAGAAATATATCCTATATGGCAAATTTAAATGTCAGTGAATCTGGTTGATGTAAATTATTTGTTTAAACTTTATTTTCAGTTATTCGGTAAAATTCGACCTGACGATGAAGTTATAAACGATAATAACAATTTTCAAACGTTTGGTGGAGCTCTTATGGTGTTATTTAGATCTGCGACAGGTAATTTGTAGAATAGTTTTATAACAATCGCTAAATTGGATTTATAAACTACGATAACCATTTTCAAACGTTTGCTGGAGCTCTTGTGCTATTACATCTTGATATAATGCAATGATGATCTTGGCCTACGCAACTAGAAGACGCAAATCGTGCCGGTCCTGCTCCGACTGCCGCCACGTGTGTATCTGCAGTCGGTACCGGACCGACGGTACCGAGGACGCCCGACCGGCCGGCGGCCAGTCGAAAAATTATTTAGGAAAATACTGGGTACAACAAGAAAGGCAGATGTCAGTGTGAGAACAGGGAAATTGAGGACCTAGTGTTTGAGCCCAACATCATCGACGAGATCAAGTCTGCTCGACTCCGCTGGCTCGGCCACGGTGAAAGAATGGGAGAAGATCGAGCTGCCAAACTAGAGTATCTGGGACAGATTTTTAAATTTTTTATTAATTTCGACAGGTGAAGCGTGGCAAGATATCATGATGGCATTGTCACCGAGTCTCGACGAACGTCCCTACGCACCGATGAAATGTTTTGATTCGGGTGAGGAAAATTGTGGCACAGTCATGGTTTTCCCTTTCTTTATATCGTTTTCCTTACTATGTACATTCTTGGTGAGTTCTATTTGTAATTCTAGATCATTGATCTCCTATAAACAACTAGATGTACAGTCTGCCTTCTAAAAATGTCCGTGCGCATAGAAGGTCCAAACGGATGAATGGATAATCTGCTTTATTGGACACTATTTGGTCATTAACAATGGACCCTTATTTGGACGTTTTTTTAAATTGTTTTA
Source organism: Tachystola acroxantha (assembly GCA_963506565.1). Taxonomy (NCBI): domain Eukaryota; kingdom Metazoa; phylum Arthropoda; class Insecta; order Lepidoptera; family Oecophoridae; genus Tachystola; species Tachystola acroxantha. Next base: position 8,007,525 of record OY735893.1, read on the forward strand.
GTAAGACCTTTGTGTATCTAGTTGTTTATAGGTGATCAATGTTCTAGATTTACGTTTGTAATATTTTATGTGTAAGATGCGTTGCGCTTTTTAAATTACTTATAACTATATTTGTACCCACGACCTTGCCATCATGGGTTCGAATCCTAGCCGTGTCAAATTCTCTCTAAGTTTATAAAGTTGAATGACTTACTGAAATGGCTATTTCCCTAATAAACGTAAATCTATGTCGCTTAATTTTTTTTCAAATGTTTGAATTATAATATTATACTTTACAAGTTACAGTGTCAATAAACGATTCTGATTAAAATTTTATTTTTAGATCATTAACTTATTCGTAGCAGTTATTATGGATAACTTCGACTATCTAACCAGGGACTGGTCTATCCTTGGACCTCATCATCTTGATGAGTTTGTCAGGTAATATTTTGTTTTCAGCTAGGTAATCATCTTCTAATAAGGATCTCCCAATTTCATAATTTATAAATTTTTGTAGGTTATGGAGTGAATACGATCCCGATGCTAAAGGAAGAATTAAACATTTGGACGTGGTAACTTTACTACGCAAAATAAGCCCTCCTTTAGGTAAGGATAAATTTTCAGGCACTATTAATTTAATTCAGAGATATCAAGGCTGCCTTTGTAGACATGTGTCTTTTTATTTTTCGCTGTTCTCTTTACAATAGTGTTTATTTATATATCATGGCAATGTAGTTTAGATATAGATGGGAAAGATAAATATCAATTTATTCAGTAATAAGCTAAAAATACAAACTAATAACAATAAAAACTGGCACCTATAATAACAAATAAAACGTGATTAAAATAAATACTTACCTAAATTAATTAAATAACCCACCCCTTGTCGTACCCGGTGCAAAGGTGTCCATAACGCTCGCGGCATTGCCGCGCTGTATAGCTATGGCCAACCTTTGCACCAGGTAGGACCTGGAGCGAGAGTCATAACCCCTCTCTCTAAGGCGACGGACAATTTCTGAAACAAATTGATGGAAAGATCAGAAATGAAAATAGTAAACAATATTATAGTCGATATAGTTCATAGGAGTTGAAATGAAACAGTATGTCAATATACTAATATACAAAGACCAATATAGACGAGTTCTATGAAATGTGGAGACTATGAACGTACATTTGTAATTGTAGAATTGCAAAATTGCAATGTCCTTGGTAAATGCTGCTGTCCATTCACTTCCTATTGTCTTCAGAAGAGTGCTCCACCCAGTGTTGAAGTGCTCACAAATTTGATGTATTTCGACTTGTATAGAGATTGAAGTAATAGGCGAGACTTACAAACATTTTTTTATATGGGGGCTGTGAACGTGTAAGCCACCACTCCTAACAATAAAAGCTTATATTGGTTCTCATCATCATCATCAGTCTATTTATATTGCCCCACTGCTCGGACACAGACCTTCCCTTACATTGAGGGAGCTAGGGCCATGATCCACTAGGCGGGCCCAGTGCGGATTGGCGGATTTCACATTCCTTAGATTTTTTCTTCTTCTACGGCATGCAGGTTTCATCACGATGTTTTTCCTTCACCGTTTTGAGAGCACTCGGTAAATGTACGTAAGTTTTTCCGTCGAAAAAAACCGAGGATAACTCATTGGTACATGGCTGCCCTGGCTGGGAATCGAACCTAGGACCATTGACCCAACCACTGAGCCACCGAGCTCCTTATATTGGTTCTATTAACTAATAAATCTGTATTATCTTTAAAGGTTTCGGCAAACTCTGTCCTCATCGAACTGCCTGCAAAAGACTGGTGTCAATGAATATGCCTCTGAACTCGGACGGCACGGTCAACTTCAACGCTACATTGTTTGCTGTTGTCCGCACACAGCTGCAGATTAAAACTGCTGGTCAGTAATCAATTCATCATCATCAGCCCGTATCAGTCCACTGCTGGAAGTAGGCCTCTCCCAAAGCGCGCCACTCAACCCTACTCTCGGCCCTCTGTATCCAGTCTCTATAGCCATCTTGCGAAGGTCATCCCTCCATCTGGTCGGGGGGCGTCCCACACTACGTTTACCTGTTCGTGACCTCCATTCGAGAACTCGACTCATCGGTTATCTGTTCTACGGCAGATGTGACCAGCTCACTGCCACTTCAGTTTACTTATTCTAAGAGCAATGTCAACCACTTTTGTCTTCTGGCGGATATACTCGTTTCTGATTCTATCTAACAGAGAATGCCAAGCATAGCTCTTTCCGTAGCTCGCTGAGCGACTTTGAACTTGTGGGCCAGTCTCACCGTCAATGTCCACGTTTCGGCTCCGTAGGTCATCACTGGTAGTAATCAATAACAGAATTAAAACTATAGTGAGGATCAGTAGACACTACGAATAAACAATATATCCAGAAATACTGAGAGATCCTTATAATATTCCATAAAATAATTGTATCCTATAGACACACATTAAAAAGATAGGTAAGGCGAAGTAATGGACTTCAACCATTCTTATACGGTTTTTTCAGTTTGCATATAATAAAAATAATCTAAGTCATCCATATCTATTTACTTTTAGACTTGAGAGATCGTGTATGTCTCTAGGACCTAGACTCTAGGTCCTAGGATATAATCATTTAATGGAGTATTATAAAAATCTGTAAATATTTTTGGATTGTTTTATTTTCAAGCTTTAATTGAAGACCAGATACTTCATATCTATTGTTCCTGGTTGATGAATATCAGCTATTTCTTCTTTTCTCAGCATTCTATTCAGATTTTTACCAATGATAGATATATTGATATCCTATATAAGTATTTCATCTTAAAATATTTAGGTGTCATCGACGAGTGTAACACGGAGCTCCGTGCTATCATCAAGAAGGTCTGGAAGAGGACCTCTCCGAAACTCCTCGACCAGGTGGTGCCTCCTCCCGGAGACCCCAATGAGATCACCGTGGGCAAGTTCTATGCCACCTTCCTGATACAGGACTACTTCAGAAGGTCGGTTCTTTGTATTTTTAATTTCTTTGTAAGTTGTTCATTTAGATTTTTATATGTATTTGAAGATATTTATGTTTTTCATGAATTTTTTTATTTTATTTCTAAATACATCTGAATTTGGTACGATCGAACACAGAGAATGGTGTACAAGAGTTATTAAGGTTCACATTTTCTCAAAAAGATTCGACAGATCTTTGAAACTTTATAATTACATAGTAGGTACAGACGACAGCAGATCAATAGTAACACTTGCAGTATTTCAAGTCTTACAACGCAAATAATAAGAAGTAAAAAGTGTTACCATTGATCTGCTGTCGACTGTACTACTTTAAACTTACTTGTAATATTTTTTTATTACAACCGATCAAAAGTTCTTCGGAAAATATCATTCTTATTGAGGCCCTGTATATGTTTCCCTGTTATCGACTGTACAGGCGAAGACAGATATAAGTATAATAAGGGCCTCAATAAGGTTGAGATTTTCCCAAAAACTACTGGACCGAATTTTTTAAATTTTTTTTAAATTATTTTACAGTTACATAGTTTTCACTTTTATCTATAATAATTTTTTTTTTAATTATTTTACAGTTACATAGTTTTCACTTTTATCTATAATATAACAGTGAAAAAAATTTTCCAATAGGTCAAGTAACTTTTGAGAAAATCTCAACCTTAAAAACTCTCCTGTACACCTTTCTCTGTGTTCCACCGTACCTACCAATCAATTTCAAACTTTAATTCAAATATGTATTAATTAGATAAAACGAGAATTACCGTGTTAAACATTTATTATTGATGTCTCGATATTAAACGAGTAAAGTGACACTTTACCTTACATGTTTATACATAACAAAATTTGTGTATTTACTATCGTGTAAATTATCATAAAATTATTTTTGTATATTTAAAATTATGAAAGTAATTGTTACTTTGCATCATCTTCAACATTATATTTTTCGTCGACATTTCAAAGCACAGTTGATTTTATTAACATCATCATTTCTGTTTTTATAGGAACCATGCGTGAGTTGAATACCATAAGTATAAAGCGTATTCCCCGAAGTTTTACCCCGCTGTATTTTAGCTTGCTCATCCTTGATCAAAGTTGACTGATCTTACGAAGGCATTTGACTATATCACTCACAGTCGTTCTTCTAAGGAGATGTTAGTTGACCAATCTTTACATACTTCTCAGCTCATTCGAAGTGAATCGTAGCTTCTACCTTTAAACTTTCTGTATCACCTTCCGTTATTTGAACATCTTCTGTAATTGAAATACCAGGAACAAAAGCTGTTGGTCTTAGTTAAATAATTGTTATATTGTACCGTGTGCAGACAAGTTAAGGTGTCTTCGTCAGATAAATCAACTACCTATACCAGTTTGTTAATTTCAAGGATGGCGCTTCAAGGATTTTCCTGCTCTTTTTCGACTAGTTTTGGTTGTGAATGATTCTCCTCCATTTTATTCAATACTCGTTTTTTTATTTTAGATTCATACAATCATTTATAAAATTAATTTGAGTTTACTATTTATTTAGAGGGCTTCTGTAATTTCCAGTAATAAAATTACCTACTTCTTTGACCAAGATTTAAATGATTGTATGGCTCTTGTTTTATTACACGTTTTTATTTTCAGCTTTCCCGCAATATTATGAGCTTTTAAGCTCGTGTTTACATTTTGCAAGTTTTAAAGCATGATTTAAAAAAAAATCTTATTTTCATAAGTTCCAAAGCATGTTTTCTCCGTGATACTTTTTGATGTTTTTTAAACACTTGCTTTTAAATACACACCTCTATCACATTCTTTGCTCATCTTTTGAGTGTTTATGAGCGTGAATAAAAATTTTGTGTTCGCCAATTTGTTTTTGCATGATTTGATGATACAAATATTTTTACAATTGGCTTTCTAACATTGTACAAAATTATTTTAATTTGTTTTATACATAGAGAGAACATGTTTTTGAACTCTGATTGTTGGGATATCACAGATATTGAATACTTATATTTCACTTGGAGGCCCAATAACTGTAACTACACAGATTTTCATCTTCACTTAAAATGATAGAAACGCTGGAGTGACAGTCATTATTATCATCATCATCAGTCTGTGGTGTGTCCAGCTGACGATGACCGCTTACCATCTGGTTGATAATCATCTTGTCTGTGGCCATTTCATATAAAAACACTGCAAAGGGTTTTAATTGCAAAAAAATGGCGATTTAACATTTTGTGAATTCCCATAATTATAAAATGATTTCAAAAATTTTGGGAATTCAATATTTTGAACCGATAACCGATGGGGTAGACGAGTTATCGAATGGAGGCCATGAACGGGTAAACGTAGTGTGGGACGCCCCCCGACCAGATGGAGGGATGACCTTCGCAAGATGGCTGGCAGGGACTGGACGCAGAGGGCCGAGAGTAGGGTTGAGGGCGCGCTTTGGGAGAGGCCTACGTCCAGCAGTGGACTGATACGGGCTGATGATGATGAATATTTTGAACCGAAAGGGTTATTTTTGAGACGAGACTAACTGCTTTAGAGACAATACATCAATTTCTACTCCTGAACCATTGAAATTCAAGATAGGATACTAATTGACTCCTGAAATCAAGGTTCCGTAAGCGAAAGGAGCAGGAAGCAGCAGATTCCACGCGAAACAACCTGACGTCGCTACAAGCTGGTCTCCGGACCCTGCACGAAGCAGGACCTGAGCTGAAGAGGGCCATATCTGGAAACCTGGACGCGATTGTTACTGAAGCTGTGGAACCTATGCATAGGGTAAGTTTTGGACTAAAAGCAATTAAGCCTGTCGGCCGTCACAGAAGTAGCTATAATATGTATTAATGTACTATAATGCAGCAGGCCACCACCAGGCCTGGTGCACTCCGCGCTTTAGGTATAAATCTACAGGTACATCGGGCGGGCGGCCTTGGGCCGCGCCGGCGCGGCTATTCAGTGGGCTGCTGCGCGCGAGATTGATTGCACGTAGCCCGCTATTTTGCGCCCGCGCTGCGACGTATTTAGCCGTCTTTCATTGTATCGGAAGAAAAAAATCGTGACAAGAATTTGGTCTAAATTATTAAAATATTCTTTCATACAATTTAGTACCTACCATAATAATTTATTTTATTTAGGGTGGATTCGACCAAACTTCAATTTATACTGGAGTAACTATCCCAGGGTTATTTTTATTCCCCGATTTTATTCTCCATTAACTTACGAGTAGTTTTACCATGCAATCTAGAGAATAGTTGCAGATAATTGAATGAAATTGAATGAATAATGAACGAATAATTAGATTAGATTTATATAATAAATCGCAAGGCTAGTTCTTGCATCTTAAATATGTAAATATGGGTTTCGGCTCCCGGACTAGATTGTACCTAGCTAAAACCTAAAAGAATTATGTTTAGTATTGTAGACACCCATTAAAGTGTAAGAAGATAGCATGCCTATGGTCTTTTGTGATCTAATACCGTAGGTATATTTGAAATATCAGTTTGTTTACAAAAGTAGAATAATAGAGTGGTATAATAATATATGTTCATTAAATATTCAGATTATTTATCTTTCACAAGCCGGCAGCCCTAATCGTGTCAGAAGAGTAAAGAGCTACCCGATAGAAAGAGACGCACGTTGTAGGTGAATATAATTGTAGGCACTTCGCGCTGCGCGAGCTGAATTGTACTTTATTGCGTCGCTGCGAGACTCGCGATTTATTTTAACGGTTTTTAGGAGAGACTCTTCTGTACTTGTACTATTATATATTCTGTGCCACCACACACGGTAGCTATGCTATAATTTTTTGTCCTCATTAAGGCCTTCCATGAGCCAACTAGCGCCGTCAATCTTGAAAAAATAATATATTTCAATTTACTCAATTTTATTAAAAAAGCAATTTACAAAATGTTTTTTTTTAAATAGCTTTAAAATAATAGTTTTTTTTTTAAATTGTAAATAGTTTTTTCAATAAAATTGATTATATCTTCCAATATTATTTTTTTAAGATTGGCGGCGCTAGTTGGCTCATGGAAGGCTCTTAAGTCCGCGGTCGTAATATATTAATACCTATGTCTTGCTGTATCTGTCCAACTATTTTGGTGACGTAATAGAGATCTTATATATTTTATAATTATTATAATATATTAATTTGTTACTATTTTTCGTTCCTTCCACTTGACACCACCAAAACGACACCACCGGTGGTATCGCATGGAACCTCTAGTCCATATGACACCACCGACTATTAGTGATGTTACATACAAAGTTGTTGATATGAAAACTCCAATTAACACGTTCACAGTCCCTATACAAAATGTTTTGATTTCCTCGTACGTCCCGCATATTATTTTAATCTCTATACAAGTCGAAGTACTTACGTAAAAATGTTGTCTGAGCACTTCAACACACTAAGTGAAGCACTCCCGAGCACTATTGTAAACCTACTTCTTATCATTAAGAAGAGAAAAAAAATACTTTCAAGGGTCGCACTCAGAACTATGGTACGTATATAATCTTATGCCCTGCCAAAACCAAAACAGATTGTATTAAATACAGCAAAATTGTTGGCGGAAAGTTTTTTCCCCGGAAAAGAAACACTAAAAGAAAAGTTCATTAAGGCCTATTACAAGCACGTAACAACAATTGTGGAGATGCTGGAAGACTAGTTTTCCGGTCCATTCTTTAATACCTACATAACTACTTACCTACTTCACTTAAATAAAAAATTAATATGTCATAAACTCTGTTTTATTAATTATCGTTTAACTATAGATAACATAAAATAATGAATTGGGAGCTGTTTGTCAAAAACACGCGTTTCTCGACATCACTAGGCCACCCTAGTGATGTCGAGAAACGCGTGTTTTGGAATCTCTAGTCCATATGACACCACTGTCATATGGACTAGAGATTCCATACGACACCACCGGTGGTGTCGTTTTGGTGGTGTCAAGGGGAAGGAAGGCTATTTTTTAAATAATTATTAATGAATGTAGTTTTAATTACTATTTAGTGACAAGTGACACAATACAGTGGGTCTGCTTTTTGCCCTTCTGCCTCTTTGTCGATCGAGCCATGTAATATTTTTTTTATTTTAAAAAATGTATTATATTACAATATTTATGACGTAACCAAGACGGTTAAAATAATGAGAATCGAATTTGTGGTAAGACCGCAAGGGATAAATAAATGACTCAATGTATAAAATAATATGTAATGTATGTAATTTAGAACATGATGAAAAAATTCTTGCCGTGGGCAGGAATAATTTTTTCATCATGTTCAAATTTATTCACCGATTATGGATAATGCGTAATACAAATTCTAATGTATGTATCTAACCTTATATTTTCAGCGAAACCACACTCTCTTTGGTTCAGTGTGGACCAGTATAAAGAAGCATGGTCGAGAGAGCTTCCACGTGAAACATAAACCTAATGGTAAGTTAAAATTAGATATACATAATAAAAGTATAAATATTTTTAGTATTCGATGATGAATAATTTGTTTAGAGAATGAGTTTTCTGTCCAATATCTTTAGGGTTAATTTCCTTAAATTTTCTTTGAATTAAAAAAGCCGTCGCCTTCGAGAGAGGGGTTGTTACTCTCGCTCCGGGTCCTACTTGGTGCAAAGGTTGGTCATAGTCATACAACGCGGCAACACAGCGGGCGTTATGGGCACCTTTGGCAAAAACACTCTAAATTACTTAAGTATGTCAAAAAGTTTATGGGATAAATTCACTGAGTACTAATAATGGTCAAAACAAACAATAACTAAGTAATGTCATTGATTATTGAATTTATAATTTCAGGAGCACCAAAGGAGGGCCCTAACCTGAGTTCCATGATGCGAAGAGAGCTGGGCATGGACGGGAAAATACCTGAGGAGGATGTGTAAGCTACATACATTTATAAACTCCCGCTTGTCTCCAGTATTGGTAGGCAGACGGTCTTCTACAGGGTGTCCTTGAATTCATTCGACAAATTGAAACTGGGGGTTGTACTCATGATAAATATTAAATTGGTAAGGTTTTGTAGTAAATCAAAACTGCAAAAAAATTGAACTAAGTTCATCACAAGTCACACAATGACCTTAGAAATGACCATTAGGTCAAATTCCAGTGAAAGATATTGTAGAAAAAAATTAAAAATACTTTAAAATGTAAAAACTACAAAGCACAGTAACGATGCACATCAAATTAGTATTTTTTTGATAGTTGATTTTTTTATTATTATTAAATAAAGTGCCATAGTATGACATTTTATTCACATTACGATCTAGCCTAAATACAATAAGACTAATAAGTAATTTGATTTTGACCTAAATTTCTATAAATTGTCACTTATATCTAAGAGTTAGTCCAACGACATTACTTAGTTGAATTTATTGTCAATATTTTTTTGTTTTTACCCAAATTGTTTAATATTTACTGAAAAAACGCTGTGTAGAATTAATGTATGTCACATGCCTAACCATCCATTTAAAAGACATTGCCACTTTTCAATGGAGCTTTGCCCCACCTATAAAACTACGTTTTAGTTGGGGACTTATTACAGGTTTCACATTGCATAATCATAATCAGTATCATTTTCTACTACTCTCGCAACTCCTATAGAAGAATAACAAAAACAATGAATAAATTGCTTCGATTTCTTACTATTTTCTGAATTCTTAATTAAGCTGTTTTTTTTCGAATCGCAACTTGTATAAAACTTTATTTTAAACCAATAATTTTAATAAAAAACGGAGATAATTTTACATTTATTCGTTATCTTGTACAACTTGCTGTTGATGGTAGGGCAGAATCTGGCATTGTTATTTGTCGAATGAATTCGAGGCCATCCTGTATATTAAGTATATTTAAAGAGTATTATTATTATATACATTTATAGAAAACTCGACGATCCACAAAGTGACGAAGAGATCGCCATGCAACCCCTACTGCACGGCAAGGACTCGGAGAAAATCTTCAGAGTAATAGAGTAAGTATACTAATAATTAATAATTATAATATCTAATTATGCAGAATTTCAATAACGCATTATCCATGCTCGGTGAATAAATTAGAACATGATGTAATTGTGATTCTAACCGAATGTTAGAATAGAAATGGTTGTCGGAATACTACTACTATTGTCCGATAGATGGAATTGCGTAACATACCCTTAAGTATGTATAAAGCGATGAAAATTTTCGGTGGGCGTAGCGTGGCCTGTGGTGGCTCAGTTGGTAAGAGCGTGTCACGGAATGACAAGGTTGCAGGTTCACTGGCCACGGCAAGAATTTTTTCATCATGTTCTAATTTATCTAATTATTGTTTACAACTATTTGGTCCTTTGTTCAGTTTTGTGTCGTGAATAAATGTATGTATAACTTTATTTATAATCATGGCACATTAAAATACGTAAAGGGCATAAAACATTATACAAATGCTGTTTCAAATATTACTATTTAGGGGTTTACCTATTACCAACGTAAGTCGTGGTAGACGACCTTTAGAAGCTATTACTACCAAATAAAAGTAAAATAAATCTAGTAAACAATAAAAAATGACGAAAGTACCTATACCGCAGCCCAAATCAAGTGTCTTATTTTGTAAACAAATATGATCGTCTGATTATCTGTTGTGACGTAACACTGTAGGAGCTGATTGATCGAACCTGTTCATCATTGTGAAAATAAAGTGATCCGATCTAATAATGATGAAAAAACTATGCAATAATCATAGGGTAGGGTAGTTTTTGTTTACAAAAGAAGACACTTGATTTGGGCTGCGGTATACTATTAGGCAGTTGTCCCAAGCAGACAAATATTAAAAGAAAATGGTGTTTTACCATCAGTATCGATCCAAAAACACATTACAATTATTCTTTTCAAAAAATATCAAATACAGTCGAAGACAGAGATAAGTATACAGAGGGCCTCAAAAAGGTTGAGATTTTCTCAAAAACTACTCGTTCGATTTTAATAATTATTTTACAGTTACATAGTTTTAACTTTTATCTATGAAACAGTGAAAGAATTGTTGCAATAGGTCAAGTAGTTTTTGGGAAAATCTCAACCTTAAAAACTCTCCTGTACCTACACCTTTCTCTGTGTTCCACCATAACTTTTTGCAGTCTTATTATAGGTATCTATAGATTACATACTGTAAATGATTTGCGACGCTTGTGTTTAATTGAAGAAGGCATGAATAATATTGATTAGCAAAAATAACTAAAAATTTCAAATTCACTGAATATCGGCATATGTATAATGTTTATGGAGCAATATTCACGTTTGCAGAAAAACGTCCAACGATTTAATGCAGAGTATGAAAAATAGCAGTAAGTCAGTTTTAGTGTGTTGTGATTGTTTTATTTATATTTAGGATTTATTTATTTTATCATTGTTGTTTACTTCTATATATTTTTAGCTTCTAGGGCCTTCCATGAGCCAACTAGCGCCGCCAATCTTAAAAAAATAATATCTTCCAATTTAATGAATTTTATTAAAAAAGTTATTTACAAAATGTTTATTAGGATGAATACTATTTCTCAATATACAATACATGGCATAATTGCGACAAGCTAAGTTGTAGTTCACAAATGTGCTAAAAACGGCCGTTTTTCGCAATTATGCGAACTACAACTTACCGACATTGAATCACCTTATAAATAAGCATTTAAATATAGTATTTATCGTAATAAACATTTCGTAAATAGCTTTTTTAATAAAAATGATTATATTGGAAGATATGAGTTTTTAAAGATTGGTGGCGCTAGTTGGCTCTAGGAAGACTCTTAATTCTTTAGTTGCATGTAAGTATTATTTAAAATATGATTTTTTGTGTGTGTTGTGTATAGGCATTGATCTCCTATAAACAACTAGATACCCAGTCTGCCTTCTAAAAATGTCCGAGCGCAAAGAAGGTCCAAACGCATGAATGGTCATTTGCTTTATTGGACATTATTTGGACGTTAACAATGGACCCTTATTTGGACGTTTTTTAAATTGTTTTAGTAAGACCTTTGTGTAGGTATCTAGTTGTTTATAGGAGATCAATGTGTATAGTATAATATTTGAAAATATTATTATAGGTACTGACGATTCGTGAACTGCATGTTAAGTGAATCCTAACACAAAAATATTTATACTTTATCGTAACTAAATCATTGCCAACCAAATCCATTTATTTACTAGGTACAATTAAGAAATTAAACATATGACCCTCTATTTATTCAGATCGTGACAAATCGCCGAGACAGAGCAACAATGTGCCTTATTGTGTAGAGAACCCTGCGGAGAATCTAATTACTCGAGTAAGTATATGATTTTATTTAGAAACTTATAAAAATATACAGAAAAGAAATATCTGTGTACTAATAGGTAAATTAAACTTTATTATGTCAAACTTAGAACTAATACAATAATATACTTATAACTAAATTATCCGTTGAACCTTCGTCAATCAAATTTATTTATTTAAACAATATTGTCACAGCATTACAGTCACTTGACCAATGCGCTGTGCAATTCATATTATATTATACATCACTATAGTCTAATTTAATTATTAATATACTTAGTCAACTTATCTTAAATGATTATTATTAGATATATTATGTCAATAATTATTATACATTAAACATTCATTACATTACAATATTCAAATAACCCGCCCCTTGTTATATCCGGTGCAAAGGTGCCCATAACGCTCGCGGTGTTACCGCGCTGTATAGCTATGGCCAACCTTTGCACCAGGTAGGACCCGGAGCGAGAGTCATTTAATTGTATTTATAATATGAGGCTTAATACAGGATATTTGGGTAAACATGGTTGATCCTGAACTGGATATTTAGTCTCATAAAATATAACCAAAACCGATATAAAATAACGTCATTATTATTATTTATTTCATAGCATGTAATGCTAATGTCTCACTGCTGGGCAAAATAGCGTCATAAAAACAAAAATTATTCCGTAGAATTCAATTCTATAGGTCACCCTTGTGCCAAGGAATCGCTCGTAAAGGTCACTGACCTGTGGCGCGTACGTATCGATACCAGACTCTTTGAGACAGCGCGGGCTGGTATCAAATATTAAATATCACTGTTTTATTTTGAACCTTGTTATTCTTTATTTTAAGTATAAGTTAAGTTGTAACGGTTTTCGTAATAACGGGGATGATTCAATATCACATGCTGTTGACATTTGACATAGCCAGCGTCGAAGAGCTTTTCCGACTGGCTCAAGACAGGGAGATATGCGGAGCTGATGGCCAGCCTTCATTAGTGGAGAGGCACTGCAAGCAGAAGAAGTTGACATTTGATGGGATCTATGTTTGCAGGTGTTGACAGAGCAAGGACTCGGGAAGTATTGCGACAAGGATTTTGTCCAGAGTACCTCACGTGAGATGCAGGAGGCACTCGACCTCACACAGCAGGAGATGGACACGTAAGACATTACGAATTAACGATCACCATATTATCTTTACGACTTTTACCCGTGGTACCATTATTACAGGTTCAAATTTCAATATTTGGTTAATAACCCGTGGTTCCTTTGAAATGACAATGTCAGATTCTGCCCTACCATCAATCGCATGATGTACAAGATAACGAATAAATGTAAAAAATATCTCCGTTTTTTATTAAAAATGTTGGTTTAAAATAAAGTTTTGCACAAGTAGCGCGTCGAGAAATCAATTTTAAAAGTTTTTGTACGTCTTTCTCTTAGTTTTTCCGCTAATCATTTATTGTAACGTGACATATTTTTTTTTATTGTGGGCCCACCATCAGACAATGTAACAGATAATGCTGAGCGTTAAACATTAAGAAATCGAGGCGAATTATTCGTTATTTTTGTTATCATTTTGTACTACTTTCGCAACTCTTACTGTACGATTATGCAATATGAAATCTGCAATCAGTCCCCAACAAAATGATAGGTACAGCTTCAATGTACACGCAGTTTTGTATAAGTGGGGCAAAGCTCCATTGAAATCTGACAATGTCATTTCTTTCCTGGTCCCATTGATTGACCAACGGAACCACGGGTATCTTACCCGTTACCCATTTACTGGCTCAACATGTATCGGGACCGTGGTGGCTTTAATGGTAGGCCAAGGAGATGTCCTCCATCAAAAGTAGTTTAATCTTTCGTGCTCTTATATGCTGGTTTTAAGGCTCCCCTAAAGTCCATGACCACTTACCCCATAGATCTGTACAGGAGGGCACCCGTGTCTGCCCGCACATGAGCGCAAAATTGCTTCGCGACACGCGTAACCTAAGATATTATCGACATGGACTCATATCTTTAATACGGAACCCCTGTCCCCCGCTTCGCCTCTATGCGCTCATCGTTGACAGAATTTTTCGCTTGCAAATTTTTACCGATTCCATGTTTATTGGGTAAGTGGTCTGTGACTTAAATATGTACATAAACTCCTTTACATGTAGGCAGACACGATGGACTTCCATCTGATACGATTCTTGTACAATCGCTCCTCTATATTCAATATTCATCAAATTCTGGTGCACGGTCGTCGGTTTGTATATGTCATTATTTTAATATAATTCAATTTACTTGCAGTGCCGCCAATCATATAATTTTACAAGAGAGAAACACAAGTCTAGTTCAAAATAGACCAAATAATGTGGTGAGTTATTTTTCTCTAATATAATTTTATTGTAAATTTTCACTGCTTTATAACTTTACTTAGATATTATGTAAAGTTTACTGTAGGATAAGGAATAATTTCCAATGGATATAACTTTATTGTATACTTACGTTTATTTATAATTGTTTTTGCAATAAGTATATCGTATGCTAATCTTATTTAAATAAAATAAAGTTTTGTATGAACATTAAGCGAGTCGAAAAAAACAGCATAATTAAGAATTCAGAAAATAGTAAGAAATCGAAGCAAATTATTCATCGTTTTTGTTATTCTTCTATAAGAGTTGCGAGAGTAGTAAAAAATTATACTGCTTATGATTATGCAATATGAAACCTGTAATAAGTCCCCAACAAAATGATAGGTACAGCTTAAATGGTCACGTAGTTTTGTAGGGGCAAAGCTCCATTGAAATGTGGCAATGTCATTTACAGTTTTCGGTTTTTTCTTTACTTGTGCTATAAGACCAGCTTCTTGCTAAATTCTAGGTCAATGGAAAGTACGCTATAGGTTTTGATTATCTTGCGTTTTCATACAAATATGTGCCAAAATTCGACATGAACGGCCATATCTTTTGATAGCGTTGACGTTGAAGTTTGATTTTTTCACGGCTGCATGAGGTTGCGGACCTGAGTATTTCGTATTAATTTCAACCTGATCTGTTCACGCGTTACTGAGACTTGACAGACAGACAGACGGACGGACAGCAAAGAGATCCTATAATGCTTTGCGCACATTATGCCGGGCCGCAGCGTGTCGGGGAGGGCCGCAGCGCAGCTCAAAATGCTTACTTAGCACATTAGTGACGGGCCGGATCGCAGCGCATTGACGGATTTTGAGTACAGTGTACTGCCGGATATAGTAAAATGAACACGGGCGCGCGTGCAATCCAATCCACTTGCTATGTCGCACTGTGTCCGATCGCATGGACGCAAATCCGCCTCGCAATAATGCGAGCCGCTGCGGCCCGACACAGTGTGCGATTGTTCATACAAATTGTATTAAAGCTATTTGAGCGGATTTTTGCGTTCCGCCCCGACACGCTGCGGCCCGGCAAAATGTGCTCGGACCTTAAGGGTTCCTTTAATCCTTTTGAGGCACGCAACCCTAAAAATGTAAACAAAGCGGCTTAAATTTTCGGTACTCGGATTTTTTGTTTTTTAAAATAATTTCTTCTTGTTAAAATTGAGTATAGAATATTTCGTTTCAGGAAAATCTTTTGGCCAGGCAGTACCATCCCTTCCATCAACCTCCGATGCAGCCTCCACCGAGGAAGAAATAACGGATGAAATTGCGTACTTATTGGATTTTTCCTGTACGCCTATATTGGCTGGCCGCCATATAGGTTGGTTTTCTTTCAGTGTACTCGTTTTGATTGTAGCTAGGAAGCTAGTAGTAAGAGAAAACGACGTTACGATTTTTGATAAAATATATTGTACATATAAAATTTGTAATTTGTTATTATAATAAAATACTTTATAGGAAATAAAAAATATGATCTTATATGATCAAATATTTATTATGTATATTTTTATACGTTTAATTTGTAAGGATATTATTGAATTTGCCTCAATTTCTTTGGACTTAGACTAGCAATATTTTATGTCAACTTTCCAGCGATATAATAAATATTAGCTTAAAATAATATATTTAATATTCATGTGTAAAAATGTATTTCGGATGTATTTTAGCTGAAAAACATTTTAAATTTTAATTGTAAATAAACAAATATTATTAACTAGCTGTACCCCGCAACTTCGTTTGCGTAGAAAAAGTTCTATGCTCAGATCACATACCGCCTTATAGCCTATGAGCTGTCCGGATATTTCAGCTATCTCCTAGTGAAACTCCCGTCAAAATCCCTTCAGTAGTTATGGCGTGATACTTGAACATAGTCACAGACAAACCGACAAAAAATCTAAAGTTAGTGTTTTGGCATCAGTATCCATCCTAAAACACATTACATTTATTCTTTTCAAAAAATATCCAATGTACAGACACAACTTTTTTTACAGTCTTATTATATGTATAGATGTACTTAAATTACCTGGCAATGTGCCTTATTTATTCGAAAAATATTAGGTAAAAGCCAAAAATTAGCCAAGTAAGTTGTAAATAATATTTTATAATAATATTGTGCCAAAAAAGTCGTCGCTTGACTAGATTATGTAAAAAATAAATCGTATTAGGTTATTATATAAAAAAAATATATTTCAAAAAGGAACAATATAAAATAAAAAAGAGACTATCAATTTTTAAAAAACCTAAACTAAACTATTAATAAAAATTTGAGTTATAGGAAGAGTAGCCAAGACACTGGCAGCGTTACCTCGCTGGATCGCGATGCTAATCCGTTGCGCGAGGTAGCTGCCAGCTCTTGGGTCACCAGTGGCATCTACTACTCGTTTGCTAACCTCTTTATATAATGACCAAGCGCCGGGACCCCACGGGCCGAGGGTCTCGACACCAAAAGCAACAAAGTTGTAAAGGGTGTCGAGACCCCTGTATTTTAGAGCTTTACTCTTCTCGGCCGCCTAATTATTATTTAATTTTGTTTTCAATTTATATTGTATTGCCTGTCTGTACTTACCTAAATCTAAATAACTATTTTTAATGGAGTAAATTCTAGTCAAGGCGTTATTTAATTATTTAAATGTCGCTTGTGCTTGAATATAATTAAATAAATATGTGTATATTTACGAATACCAAATGAAACATTTATTTTATTGTTGTAGGCATTTTGTATGAAATATATTTGTTATTGTGAATATATTGTTGGAATGAATTTTCTTTTCTTCTTTTTTTTTAATTTTGCACTGATTTTATTGGGTTATTGCCCGTGGACCACCTCGGTAGTTCACCTCGGTGTACCACGGGAATAAATTTTTCCCATGGTTCACCTGGCTGGTCAACGGGAACAAAAATTCCCGTGGTTCACCTAAGTTTACGGGCAAAAATAATTTCCCGTGGTTCAGCTGGGAGTACCACGGGAAAATTTTCTTCCCGTAGACCACCGAGGTGATCTACCGAGGTGGTCCACGGCCAATAACCCATTTTAGGGTTATTTATAATTAGACCCGCTTGCACTAACTAGAAGATAACCCGAGAGTTAGCAACTGAACCCGTAAACGGTTATCTTTTATTGAAAAGCCATGGCTAATTCTTCTTGGTAGACTTAACGCTTAGGCACACCAGGTTTAAATAAGAGAAAAGTATGGTGAGGGAGCACCTTTATAGGTAATATTTAGATTTTTTTTCGCATAGCGGATATGGAAGAAAAATTTAAACATTACCTACCTGTATCAAATTATTTTTCCTAGTTTCTCAGTTTGTTAGAATTAAGTTGGAATTTCAAAAGACTTTCAATTCTGTAAATAAAACAGTAGTTTATTAATTAAGCTATATTTTTAATAACTTAGGTGAAAGTTATACATAATATTTAATAATTTGCATGTTACCATTACATCTTCATTATGAAATCTCAGTAGATCAGATTACGGGAACTCTTACATTTATTTGAATATTTTGGTTCCCAAATTGTGTACCTTTAGCACCTTTGCCGTCATGTATCAGTTTCTGAATGTCCGCGTTTATCATTAGTATATTTGAAATCACTTACTAAAGCTTGAACAATATCATGACTGATGCGATAAATATCAAATTTCTCTAATGGCATGTAATTCTGTTCAACTACTCCACTGATTTTATTAACAATCATCTGCTCTATTTCTTTTTGAACCTTTTTAATGATGCTTTCTAACTCATCTATGTGTCGATCTATATTTCGTCTTTCACTTGGAGTTTTATTATCAATCCTTCTAGAATTATCATGAGCAGATTCAGTGCTTAGTTCCTCTATTTTATCCAATACATGTTTTGAAACATTTCCCTCGAAAAATCTTTCCATGTCTTTAAATTTATCAATCTTCTGGTGATCTTGCGCTTCAATTATTATTGCACCTATTGTTTGGAAGCAGACTTCTTTTGTTTAGCAGCTTCTGAGGTTTCAGCGCATCTGTGGCTATCATGATGTTCACATGTACATTTATCTGTCGTGGTTCCATCTCTTCTCATGATACATCTAAAATCTTCAACTGTGCAAACTGGTGGGTTTTTAATTCGTTCTATACAAAGCGCAAAGTGGTCTGGAGGAGGTGGTGGTGGTACATACACTGGCATTGGGCATACCTTCTTTCCAGCTTTTTCAATTTCCTTTATCTTCTGCAGTTGGCAAGGTGTTAGTTCTGGTGGTGGAGGCGGGGGAGGATAAATACACCGCTTTACAGGTAAACTGGCATCAGATTTCTTGCAATGTAAAGACATTATTGATGGGAAGATTATATTTGGTGTTTATTTGCTGCTTTCTTTGGTTGGTTGTCTTTCCATATTTATTTGTTGTGGTTTTAATTGGTTTGTGGTAGTAATGTAGAATCTTGCAAGAATTTTGAATTAGAAATATTCATCTTTATCTTCTTTTCTATTTTTTATTTGAATGACACAGAGTAAATTGTCACTTCGCTTTTTAAAATATGACTTCTATCGTAGCTAAGTATATAGTTCAGTTATTTCATTCTTCATAGGTAAATGTAAGAAAAAGTTTGTAATATTTTACTACATCTAGTCGTTTATTTTATAGGTTCTTGCTCTAAGATTATTTATTGCTTTTATACAGCGTTTCTTTCAGGTTTGACTTAACACGGTCTAGATACTTTTACAGATCACCTTTATGAAAGGGTACATTATCAGCTTCGGAGAATTCATTCAACTTATCAGCGATTTCACTTTTCAAATTGTGTATAAGAACTGTGATGTCTTCTTCATCGTCATCTTTGTCTTTGGATTCCGATACATTAGCTTCTGATTTTCCACAATCATCAACATTATAATAGATTTCTGAAAATTTTCTTCGGATATCTGAAAATATTTGTAGTTCATCGGATTCTTTTCTATCAATATTGTGAGTTTTACATTCAGTTAGTAAATTATGCATAATATCGTTACTAATGTTGTGCACAATATTATTGTCTTCGTCTTCTGTGTCTAATGGCATGTATTTCTCTTCTAATGAACTATTCATGTCACTGACAGACATTTGTGTTATTTCATCTTGAAGTTTTCTAATCATATCTTCTAATTCATCTATTTCTTGATTAATATTGTGGTCTGGGGATTCAATTACAAGTCTCCGAGTATCTTGCTCAGCTTCTGTACTGAATTCTAGTTTTAACATATCCATTAAGGATCTTTTGGAAAAATTCTCTAAAAATTTATCCATTTTACTTCGTCCTACCTTCTTTCTTATGGGTTTTATCAAATTTATCTTTTATGGGATTATTTCTTCACTTTAGCTGCGTGTTTGAATCGGTACTTAAAGACTTTGATCAGTTTTCTGGACATCTGTTTGTGCCATGGCGTTTACACCGACATCTATCTTTTTTAATCTCTTCCCTTTTCATAGGACATCTAAAATCTTGCTCTGTGCATATTGGTGGGTTTTTAATTCGTTCTATACAAAGCGCAAAGTGGTCTGGAGGAGGTGGTGGTGGTACATACACTGGCATTGGGCATACCTTCTTTCCAGCTTTTTCAATGTCCTTTATCTTCTGCAGTTGGCAAGGTGTTAGTTCTGGTGGTGGAGGCGGGGGAGGATATATACACCGCTTCACAGGTAAACTGGCATCAGATTTCTTGCAATGTACAGACATAGTTATTAGTTGATGTAATGGGCACAGTGTCGAAGATTTTATAATAGCTATTTCTTTTTCATTTTATACTTGCTATTGCTTATTTGGGTCGTTCATTTTGTCGTTTTTGTTCATGAGTATTTGGAGAGTATTTTCGTGCTTGTTTTTTTAATTTTTCACATTTCCTTCATTGCTTTGCGAGTTGCGAGAATCTGTGGATTTTGATGTTTTTCTTTTGTCACAGATTAGAAATAATAATATTGTTTTCACTTTCTACTTGGTTTCTTTCTAGAAATGGTAGTTTTTATACCTTAAGTTTCTACCAAAGAGTAGTATGGTTTTTATTTTACCACAGGTTAATAGCAGAAATATAAATGTGATCTAACTTAGAGCCGAACTAAACGTCAATTTTTGAAAAATGTAAAACATATTAAAACTAAATATAAACTGGCCAGCACATCTGCCTCGATTTTTACTAGCCGTCAATGTCAGATTTTTGGCGAAAATTTCATTCGCGCAGGCTTTGACATTGACAGGACAAAAAAGCCCCCCCCCCCCCCCCCCTGAACAAAGAAAATATATCCTAGAATCGTAGACGGAGAAGCCTACTCTCTCTACGCCTAGAATACTAAGAAATGTCAATCCGACAGCTGTTTGAATATAAAATATTCTTTGCCATAGCACCCGAGGTCACGCACGATCACAGTATTTTAATTTCTCCCCCAAACCTCACTGTTTTAAACTTCAATGAAGAACTAAGATACGGTTTCAAAACAGAAATCAAAAATCCACAAATTAAAAATGAATGATTATAAAATCAAAACTAAACCGCTCTCTCTGAAACAGAAACGCACATTTCCAATTTGTAATTTGAATTGAACCCCGGCCTGAAATCCTCCACCAAAAGTAATATCCTAACTCCTATTAAATGTCTGAAAACAATCCTTGTAGAAACTGCAAGAAAGGGAAGCCAGTGAAACCAACAAACCACTTGGATTGCGTAGCTTGCGTTGTACCGAACGTGAGGAAATTGCAGAACTTTCAGGAGAAACAGAATGAAAAAACGAATGAACAAGACGCTTGCCAATGCAGCGAAGACAATCCTTGTTGCCAGCCACAGAACATACGAAGTCACAGGAATTAACATTTAGAAGCCATTATTTAAACATTTATCTAAAGAAGCATTAATTTACAATAAAGATAAGTTACTAAAAAGCAATATATATGACAAAGGAAATATATACAATATCACGCTCATGGTTCAGACTATGAATTAAAACAAACCAGTCTCTGAAATAGACATTTTCAATTTGTGCCTGAAATACTTAAAACAGAGGAATCCGAGGCAATATACTCTTACAAAATGTCTGAAAGAAAGCGTTGTTGTAAAAAGAAGCAAGACAAAGTGGTAATGCCAAATCGTATGGAAATAAAGCGATGTGAAAAAGTGTACCCCCCTCATCCGTGCGACCCAGCAGTTCCTTGCAACCCTTGTAAGAATGATGACGGAGAATGCAAGCCGGCCCTTTGCTTGGAGGACATCAAGAACCCTGCATTACCTGGTGAAATCAGTAAGTTTAATACATCTTCGCCATTATTATCAGTCTATTTTTATATCCACACTGTTAGGAAACAGACCATTCCTTACATCGAGGGGGCTCGGGCATGATCCAACACGCGGGTCCGGTGCAGATTGGCAGATAACACATTACTTAGATTTTTTCTACGCCATGCATTTCATCGCGATGTTTTGCTTCACCATTTTGAGAGTATGTTAGTTATTCCTGTTCATAAAATCAAGGAAAAAATGGTATATGGCTGACCCCAGTGCCGGGGATGAACCTGGGACCTCCGTATCATAAGTCCAGACCCAACCACAGCGCCGAAGACTGAGTTGGCTAAAATCATCTCGCAAAAATAAGATAAGCTAAATGCTAGTAAATGCTAGCTAAGAAACGCTAGGCTTACCTAGATTAAATATATTTAAATATAACTAGCGGTCATCCCCATCCAGGTACAGACCTCGCTCAACGTTGCTTAACTTGTACGATCGATTTCAACATGTACCTGCAACTTGACTACGAGCCCCGCTAACGCTATCATTACAATGTTAACTTATTTGCAGTGAATCCCAGCTTTTATCATATATTTGTTGCAGCAAGGTGCAAACCAGGAGCTTTTCTGAAGGTAGCAGTGTGCAATAACCCTGAACCGCCACATCCCTGCGACCCTCAGGTGTGCATACCTGGTTTCCGGAAGAAGATCAAATGCCCTCCAGTAGCTATCTGTTATGATAGAATCAAGAATCCAGAAAAGAAGAAGGAAATCAAATGCCCAAACGAATCCTACGAAGCTTATTTGCCGAAGGAAGTACCCTGTGTACCACCTAAACCTAGCCCACCTTGCCCTTAAATATACTTAACCTAATATCAGACTCTCGTTTTGTTTGTCTTTAATGTCCTGTCCTGAATCACACAGTTGTATGCTGGAGAGATCTTCAAACTTATCATCATCATTGATTATGAGTTAGATTGTCGAAGAAATACATTCTATTACAGAAAACATGTTCTCCTCAGGGACTTACACTATGTCAATAACAATATACAATAGACTACCAGAATCGTTGAAGGCAGAGATTAATGATAATAAATTCGTAAAAAAATTAAAACAATTTCTAATCGCAAAATGTTATTACACCGTGCAAGAATATCTAAATGATAAATTAATATAAAAATAATAAATAATCAAATAAATAATACAGAAAAATACAATAAAATAAAACAATACTAATATAGCTAAATTAACAAATATTCTAATATAACAAAATAAATAGGTATAAATAATAATAGATTGATAACGAAATGCAAAAAAAAAATACTACAATGAATGACAAGTAATAATATTATGCTATTAATGGCCTTAATAGCTACGATTAGCCTTCCTCTCTCCTAATTGTGTGCCCAACATGGTCCGTAATGTTATACTAACATCAAAATACCATAATATTATGAGCTTTGACAATAGCATAGAACTCACATACCACTTACCCCACAAACCTGTAACAGGAGGGTGACCGTGTCTGCCCGCACATGAGCGCAAAATTGCTTCGCGACACGTGTAACCTAGAGATATTATCGACATGGACGCATCTCTTTAATACGGCACCCCTGTCCCCCGCTTCGTCTCTATGCGCTCATCGTTGACAGAATATTTCGCTTGCTTTGTACCGATTTCATGTATATTGGGTAAGTGGTCTGTGATAGAACTCTAGCATAGCATAGAACGATCTACTAGTTGGCGTGTATTGCATCCTCCTCATGATGATATATTACTATTTTTTCAGTTGTTTAAACGAGAGTTAGCAAATATAGAGAAATTAAAAAATAGCGTTAATTATTAGTCAATGATTTGTTGTCCTACTATGAACGCTTGATTGAGAAGGTCTTACCTTTTCTACTAAAATAATTAAACACATTCAATCATATCATCAGAAATTGTATATTTCTCTTTTCGTATTTTCGGTCAATTAATCAAAAATATTTTCTTCATCATCAATCCCTTTTGCAGATTTTTCTTCAGACGACATAGAACTAGTTTTCGATGTAACAGATGTATGGGATGCTGTTACTTTTGTATCATAGAATATTGCACAAATCTTTTCTTTTAATACAGCAAATAAATTGTTTGGAGATAAAGTTGCTGAATTTATAGAAAATACACTAGGTTGGTTTGGAGGGTTGGCATCATGCACAGGTTCAAATGAAATTTTGCTTAAATCCTTAGAATCAGGTTTCGCCTCGGGTGTATCATATGAAGAACTTTTATCATTATAAATGAAGTATTTGTTAATACCACTAATAGCCGAGGAAAAACTTCCGATAATATTGTCATCTTCTTCTGGAGTGGAAGCCTTGGGTTCACTATCTATTTTTTTATTATTGACTATAATTGAGCTCTGATTGAAATAATTTCTACCTTCAGTCTTTAGCTCATATACTACTTCTTTAGTACTTTTGCAAACTTCTTGTACCTTTTCTGTTGTTTCACATATTTTGTTATAAATATCATCGGCAGTGCATTTAGCCACTTCTACAGTCTCGGCACCAGATTGACATATTCTTTGAGCTTTATCGCGTACGAATTGATCATATTCTGTAACAATTTCCTCAGCTTTCTTTCTTTTGCTCTGGAATTCAGGGTCATTCGTGACTTCTTTTGTTTTTTCACCAACTTTACTAAATACATCTTCTGCGACATATTTTATTGTGTCGATTGTTTTCTTGTGACTTTCTATTATATTTCTTCGAAATTCTTCTATCTTTTGCTTAGATATCCCTTGGCCTCTAGTGGGGCAAGGCAATCCTAGATCTTTTGGAATATCAGGCGGTTCTTTTGGGAGTTTTTCATAGGAGCAAGTGTTAGGTACAGTGACAGGTATATTAGGATCTTCTTGAATTAGATTATCAAAAGGCGTCGGCAAAGTTTCATCATTTTCTAGGGATAAATATTTGATAGAGTCAAGTTCACACTGTGAAAGGCAGGGTTCTGCTAATGAAAGTATTTCAGTGGAAAAAGATTTAGGGACATTTGGATCAGGTCCAGAGGGTATCCTTTCAAATGTGCACTTTTTAGGTTTAGGCGTCTTTGATTTAGATTCTTCTGCATGTAGTTCATCGAAGGAATAATACGTAGGTATGAAACAATCAGGATTCTCTAGAGATATTCGATTAAATGAGCAAGGTTTAGGTTTAGGTTTTGGTGGACAGCAGGGATCCGGTTTTGGCGGACAACAAGGATCTGGTTCTTCTGGTGGACAGCAAGGATCAGGTTTTGGCGGACAGCAAGGATCAGGTTTTGGCGGACAGCAAGGATCAGGTTTTGGCGGACAGCATGGGTCGGGTTTTGGTGGACAACATGGAGGATCAGGTTTCTTAGATGCGCAAGGCTCTTTTGGCGGGCAACATGGATCAAATTCTTTTGGAGGACAAGTGTCCCTCTTTCCATCGTTGCAATTTGAACATAACTTGGATGTGATAACATCATATAAAGATTTTTTTACTTCTGGACAACAAGGCTTTGCTGGTTCACATTTGGGCTTCAGTTTACATTTAGGTTGCTTTTTTCCATCTGCTGAACTAGATTCACATTCTCCTGTGGAACATAATTTATTTGTAATTGTACCATAAAGTGAAGTTTTCGGACATTGCTGTGTACTCTGACATTGGGTCGATGCTGGTTTACTTGTAGAACACGAATTTTCAGCTTTGTCATTGACAATACAAATAGGACTACTATCAGGATCACATCTATTAGAACACAATTTAAAAGTAGTACGTTCTTTGTCCTTACCAGTTTTATCTGCGTCTGTTTTTTTAGGACCCATTGTTTCTTTTGAATCTACAATGGATGTATCTTTTTTCTGTTTAGTAATCAATAGTGTCGATTCTGGTTTTGGTACTTTGTACAGTAGCGGTTCAAAAAGATCTGTTTGTGATGCTGCGTCAGAAGTAAGTGTATTCGTGTTCTTGGTTGTATTGTCGTTGCTGTTACAAGGCTGTTGGTCAGGGAAATCTTCTTGAGTCGAATTTAATCTACCAGTTATAAGGTCTTCTGTATCAGGACAGCTGTCGGGTGCGGTCTTTAGATACGGTCTGATAACTTCTCTGCAATATCTGAACTTGTTCGCTGTTGTATCTGAATCATTGCTATTTGAATTACCGTTGTCCTCTGTGTCGTCAAGTAAACTGAAATTGTCTATCTCATCAGATTGTAAAGAACATCTGAATACTTTTGTGTATGCGTTGTTGATTTTACCAATTTCTCGGGGTAAAGGTAATTTTTTCTGAGGTTTTTTAGCGGCACTACTTGCATTTTTGGTTGTCTTACCAGATATATTAGTAACGTCCTTATTTGTATGACTTTCTTCGTACCACAGCACTTTAAAATTCGAATAATTAGAATCTTTTAATTTCCTATCACTAGGTTGCATAATATGGATTCCCCCGATGAGGTAACTTTAGAGTTATTGAGTTACATATTGATGGTGTCTGGTAAGTATAGTATGTGTGCAGATTTGCATGTTTGTTTTGGTAAATATTAATTGAACAGGCCTGGAAAATCAGGTACTGAAGTACTTATGGACCTACATTTGGCAGCAAATTTTTGACAATACAATACTGTCAATTTGCTGTCAAATGTAGACGGACAACATAGCAATGGTAACACTTGCAGTACGATTTCAACTCTTACGACGCAGATAATAAGAACAGTCCAAAGTGTTACACTTGGTCTGTTAGCTGTACCTACCTGTCTTTCTTAGTTATCTTCGTATTCTCTTTGATATGTTATATTTTTTCTAAATACAAAGAGAATACCTATAATAGCTATTCTATTAGGGTTCTCTTGAAAATGGCGGGAAACGACGGTTGCGAAATTATTTGATAATTTTCCTTTTAATGTGTAGGTACAGGGACTATTTCGTGTGTATAATATCACGAATTAATCAGAAAATGTTTGCGAATCACAGTACGATGAAGTTATTGGATTATTTATGCAAGATCTGCCCCCTTACCTTGAAGTCTTATAGCAGTATTACTTCCATAATACTTTGTTACTTCGTATAATGACGACCTTAAAGTAAGCTCGTTAAGGTCGTCATTGTACGAAGTAACAAAGTATTATGAAAGTAATACTGCTATAAGAGTTCAATGTAAGGCCCCTGAAGTTTCAAGCTTTTATCAAGAGTTCCCGCTACAAGCTCGGGAGTGAACGTGACTGTCGAGCTGCTTCGTCCAGAGTGATGACGCTACGGCGACTCCTCTGGATGACGACATGAAGACGCGGCTACCCAGGGTGAAGACGCTACTGCGACTCCCCTGGGGGAAGATAGAAGACTATTGAATATATTGAATTTTCTGTAACATGACATTGGCAAATGACGAACAGTCGAGCCCATTAATAAAATAAATAAATAATAGCCATTAGGTATTTCATAAAAATGAGATAGGTACGGACAATGGCAGATCAATGGTAACACTTACACTAGGATTTCAAATCTTACGACGCAGAAAATAAGAACGGTCCAAAGTTCAAAGTGTTACACTTAATCTACTGTCACCTGTACATAATCTTCAGTCAAATAATATTACTTATATATTTTTACCTGCGGTTATGGCCAAAAGGTAGGTAATATAACCGATGGTTTATAAAATATCAGTTGCGACTTAGGTAGAGCCTTCCATGAGCCAACTAGCGCCGCCAATCTTAAAAAAATAATATCTTCCAATATAATCAATTTTATTAAAAAAGCTATTTACGAAATGTTTATTACGATAAATACTATTTTTTAAATGCTTATTTATAATGTGATTCAATGTCGGTAAGTTGTAGTTCGCATAATTGCGAAAAACGGCCGTTTTTGGCACATTTGTGAACTACAACATAGCTTGTCGCAATTATGCCATGTATTGTATATTGAAAAATAGTACTCATCCACGACTCATCCTAATAAACAGTTTATAATAGGCTTTTTTTTATTAAATTGGAAGATATTATTTTTTCAAGATTGCTGGCGCTAATTGGCACCTGGAAGGCCCTCTGAACCACTAGACTTATAACTAGTTATAACACTTCTGCTGATTCATTATAGATGTCGCTGAATAAGTTACGCTGATTTTGCCATCTAGTCTAACTGCCCGGAACTAACAGGAGGGCTATGCTTTTGGTAATGTATTTAGTGGAAACATGTAATACCACCGTTTGTGTTATATAGATATATTTGGAAGGTAATAGATGGCGCTGAATAAATGGAAATACACTACATGGAAAATTGAAAATACTGAACGGGCGTGGCCGTCGCGTCGTTGGCCGGTGACAATAGTTTAACATTTGTTTTTCAATTATTTTTCATTTTATTCTTCTTGTATTTCTACCTCTACCTCTTTCACTTTACTATGTTAAATTCCATCAACAGGTGGTTGCCTGGAAGATATCGCTTTTAGCGATAAGGCCGCCAAAATTGTACATATTGCTTTGTATTTCTATATTGTAATTGTTTGTGTCTCTTATGTACAATAAAGTATATTTGAATTGAATTGAATAGTTTAAGGATTTTCACAAATGACGATTGTGGTATTTTGGTAAAAAAATAGATTTTTTTATATAAACTCATATGCCTTTATTTCGTACTGGTGCGTTTGCCTTATAATTAGTATACTTATTACAAATTAAACAAAAATTATCTTTTTATTCAACTATTATAATAACATGACGTGGATTTATCACTTAAATCGATATGCTTTTAGAAAAAAAAGCAATTCCGAAATTACTTTAATTTAAATGATCAATAATTATTAAATGGGAAAATAAATAAAAATACACTGTGAAAAATTGTAAAATAAAAATAACCAATAAGTTCAAATCTGTCAATATACATAGGTAGACACTAGTAATCTGTTTTAGAGTTCAGATAGGTACGGTATTTTTCGATACGACCATACAGCAGGGGTCTAATTGTGTAAGTGACAGTGACACTTAGCCCTTTCACTAATGGACTATAGTCCATTGCTAGCTTTCAATAGTAACTTTAGACAATAGATGATGATGGCGGGATGCCAAGAATTATAAATTATTATTTGCACAGATTTTTTTAATACAATGATAATAACAAAGTTACCAAAGCATAATAATGTTTTTTAATATTGTATGTGCAAGCCTTGTTTGCGTTGCAGATGTAGGCTGTTAGACATAAACCTAGTTTAGACTAGTTAAACCATGTTTTGTCACTTTCTCACTTTTTTTTAAACTTTAAGTTAGAAACGGACCGATAGCTTTAAACTATGGAATATCGTAAATCACAGTTATGGCTAACAACCTTAATCTTTACAAATAATTTACACCCTGTTAAGATTGTTCTATACATACGTACACTGATAAAAATTTATGCACTAAAAAGGTAAGTTAATGTAAGAATTTTAGTAGAAAGTTGTTTAAATACAGCCCACTATTTCGTATCTTTGGCGAAAATTATTGCTTTAAAAATAAACTACATTAGAAAAACACTGGATTTTAAGACATTATAGTAAGTCTTTGGCGTATCTCTAAACTGTATGCTGTTAATGTTTGAATTAAAAAAAACTGGCAAGAAAAATGATAGGGCAAAACTTAAGTATACCTATTAGCATTATTTACAAAAAAAAAATCTCAAAGATAAAATATAACTAATAATTAAATATGGACGGAAACGATAAGTATTTCAAATAATATTCACGACAATAATAATAAAAATAACATATCTAAACATATTTGAACATATCAAATTGTATATATTAATATATGGCATACAGCATGTCTTGAGAAATTTCAAATTATAACTATAAAACAGGAAAATTCTCGAAAATGCCGTATACAGTACCTACAACTAAAATCTAACACTTTTTTATAAAAAGTACAAAAAAACACAATAATCTCATGGTAATTTCAAAATAATCTAAAAAATGGATGACTTGCATGACGGTCTACACAAAGAAAATAAATACAGGGGTCTCCAAAATATAGAAATAGATGTCATAATGAGAGGCTTTCAAAGTGACAGTTAAAACAAACAAAAAAGCTTTCCTAAGTTGATAATAATGGCGTTGGATGTGACCAGTCTGTCAAGGTGTCATCGTAAAAAAACCAAGAAAAATAATATTGTCAATGTCAGCTTAATACTTAATTAATTTTTTGATTTGTGTATTTTTAAACAATACAATTTAATACTTTTAAAAGGTACTACAAAAAATACACAATCCATAATTGAAACATGGTTAGCCCGTGCTGCATTTTTAACATTTAACGTGGAATCAGTGCCATCTATCGGGGTATCGGTACTTCTTTTTTTAAACTGTCACTTTGAAAACCTCTCATTGCGGCAAGGTAAAAATATAAATATTATTTGGTTGTAGTTAGCAAAATTAAAAAAAGAACCTGCCGTTCTCACTATTACGCGAGATACAACCAAAATTGAATCACGTTGTTAATGAGCATTTAAAATTAGTATTTATTGTGATTTGGTATTGTAGCTTTTCTAATAAAACCTATTAATTTAGAAGATATATTTTTTTCTGCAACAACAAATTTCTACCATTGTAGAAATTTTCTCAAAAAGTAATGGATTGTTTTCAAAAAATTGCTTTACAATTACAAAGTTTGCACTCAAAAATTTACTAACAATTTTTTTATAATCGATCAAATAATTCTTGAGAAAATCTCAACCTTAACAAAGCCCCTGTATATTTTTTTCCGTGTACAAACTGTACGTTACTTTCAAGCTAAAGTTTCAGAGTTTTGTTTAAATAACTAAGAATTACAACAATACAAAAATAATAAGTTAAATAACTTTTAATAACGAATTTAAATGTAATAAAAATCTATTCGTATGACGTTGTGCGATTAGGACAGATTTAAAAAAAATACGATGAAGGTATAAATATTTAAAATTTACAAAAATATAGGTACTTAATGTTCCAAAGTCCAAAACTGCCGTATTACCGTTCTCAAAACGACGAAATTATACCATGTCATGTCGCGCCAAACAAAGACGCCGCTATACCAACGCAATCGCACTGTCTCTTTCACGGCCGCTATGACATATTTGATTTGATCGTTTTGAGAACCGTAATAGGCCTTGATCATACAAATCACGTCATTAGATTGTATCTATTTTGAGGTAAGTAAATGAAAATACAATTTGGCCTTAACACTAAAAATGACAATAAATGAATTACATTTACTTTCATTACGAGCCTTCCATGAGCCAACTAGCGCCGCCAATCTTAAAAAAATAATATCTTCCAATATAATCAATTTTATTAAAAAGGCTTTTTACAAAATGTTGATTACGATAAATACTATTTTTTAAATGCTTATTTATAACGTGATTCAATTTCGGTAAGTTGTAGTTCGCATAATTGCAACTTAGCTTGTCGCAATTATGCCATGTATTGTATATTGAAAAATAGTATTCATCCTAATAAACATTTTGTAAAAAGCTTTTTTAATAAAATTGATTAAATTGGAAGATATTCTTTTTTCTAGATTGGCGACGCTAGTTGGCTCATGGAAGACCCTTAAAATACATTATTTACATAGTCTTAACATAGATTTATCAACACTTTGGCTCTCTCGTTCAACTTATTTCATTAAACTAAATAATAATGAGTATAAATGAACTGATTGAAAGTGTAAGAAAAATTTCGAGAAAGCAAATAAGTTATTTTACTGACCTCTTCAAGAGATAAAATAATACATATTACCGAATTGTACATTAATTATTTCTATATAGTACTTTTTATATACATCAATTGAGATTGTCACAAAGAAATTAACGCGAATCCTCGAAATTTAACGTCCATACAAAACTATTTCGTGCCTAACTTTTAATCGAAGTGAAAATGACAATGCCAGATTCTGCCCCACCATCAACCGCAAGTTGTACAAGATAGCGAATAAATGTAAAAATACCTCCGTTTTTTATTAAAATTATTGGTTTAAAATAAAGTTTTGTACAAGTTGCGATTCGAAAAAAACAGCTTAATTAAGAATTCAGAAAATAGTAAGAAATCAAAGCGATTTATTCATTGTTTTTGTTATTCTTCTATAGGAGTTGCGAGAGTAGTAGAAAATGATACTGATTATGATTATGCAATATGAAACCTGTAATAAGTCCCCAACAAAATGATAGATATCTACAGCTTAAATGGTCACGTAGTTTTGTAAGTGGGGCAAACCTCCATTGAAAAGTGGCAATGTCATTTTATTCTCAGAAAAATTATCGCATTTAAAATAATATAAGTATCTAAGTAGTCCATAGTCACTGAAATATTAAATTAAATAATAATACAATATAAATATCCGCCAGAAGACAAAAGTGGTTGACATTGCTCATAGAATCAGTAAACTGAAGTGTCAGTGGGCTGGCCACATCTGTCGTAGAACCGATAACCGATGGGGGAGACGAGTTCTCGAATGGAGGCCACGAACGGGTAAACTGGAAATGGAGGGATGACCTTCGCAAGATGGCTGGCAGAGACTGGATGCAGAGGGCCGAGAGTAGGGTTGAGTGGCGTGCTTTGGGAGAGGCCTATGTCCAGCAGTGGACTGATACGGGCTGATGATGAATAATACAATATGTTGAAGAAAAAGCTCTTCTAAAGGAAGGCTGGAGAAATCGGGACATAAGAAGAGACTAATGATGATGAATACAGAATATTGTAATAAGTTGGAGAGACTACCCCTTTCTAGGCCATTCTAAGTCCAGCCACTTGTTGTAAGAATGAGATTCAGAATCAATTTTGAGTGCTAGCTTAACGTGAGCTCGCTGTAACAAATGACAATTTGTTCCGTACTTTAGCTTGTCACAAATTCACAATGTTAGTACAAGTCTTAAAATTTTACGTTAATTTTATGTCTAAAGAAAGTATCTGTCACTTTGCCGATTGTGCTGCCCCCTGCCGCAGCCTATGAGAACTACTCTCTAACCGTCGCTAGACTACTGCGCGCACTGTGCGAACCGCTCGCCAATAAATAATTCCTAAAAAATCGAAACCCAATCAAATTCGGTCAAAACCGTACAAATTATCTACATAAAGCCTAAGCCAGCCGTTGCGATCGCCTGTGGACTGCTGAATATAAGGGTACCCTGAGGAAGACCAGAAACGGGAGTACAGAGGTAAGTGGCAGTGTACTTTCGCAATTTCATTTCAATTTCCCCAACATACTTGTAAGAACGATTTCACACTAAGGTTGCTTTCAAAGATATCTCAAAGATCTTTGAATTCTGAGAGAGATAAGATATTAAAAGTTATGCTCAGAAGTTTGTATAGTTAAACGAAAATTGAGGATTCATTTTTAAGGGCTAACTTAAAATTCTCACAAAATATTTGTTGTATAGTGTCCATATCACTTAGTTTGTTCGTTGTGACCCGCCGACTGCTATTGGCACGGCGTTCTCTGATATCTGTAATTAAAGAAAAGCTGGTTAAAACCAATTTAATTATCTATCTAGGTATCTATCTATACCAGGGTTTCTTAAAATGGGACTTTAGGGGTCCGTAACATGAGCAGCACGATCTATCGCCGAAACGATGGTCGATGGAGTAAGTGCGTTGACGGGTAGAAGAAGCGTGGGCAGACCACCGGCCAGATGGTCCGACGACATAAAGAAGGTTGCTGGCTCGGTGTGGACCAGACAACCTTGGGATCGGGCCACATGGAGGATTCATGGAGAGGCATATGCCCAGGAGTGGGCTGCTGTATGCTGAAGAAGAAGAAGAAGAGAAGAACACGAGCAGCAGCTCAGTAAACATTAATATATTTATCAGAAAACTGTGTAGTAATCAGTAAACTCACGCATCGCTTGCTCATTGAGACCAAACAAGAGCATCCTTGTCCCTAGTTTAGTTTTGTTTTACCTAATTAAGTACCTATTAGTGCCTAAGTGTAAGTAAACTCAGAATTTTAATTACGCATTTATCCATGCTCGGTGAACAAATTAGAACATGATGAAAAAATTATTGCAACCCACGGCAAGAATTTTTTCATCATGTTCTGTAAGTAAACTACCAATAAAAGTCTTTTGTGCAATAAAACGGACTACTTAAATACCTTTCATGAGTCAACTAGCACCGCTAATCTTGAAAAAATAATATCTTCCAATTTAATCAATTTTATTAAAAAGCTAATAATTGCGACAAGCTAAGTTGTAGTTCACAAATGTGCCAAAAACGGCCGGTTTTCGCAATTATGCGAACTACATCTTACCGAAATTGAATCACGTTATAAATAAGCATTTAAAAAAATAGTACTTATCGTAATAAACATTTTGTAAACAGCTTTTTTTTTAATAAAATTGATTAAATTGGAAGATATTATTTTTTCAAGATTGGCGGCGCTAGTTGGCTCATGGAAGGCTCTTTTTTTTTTAATTCTATAATTGTTTAGGGATTTTTGTACACAAAGTGACGATGCCAATCCCATCGTACCTATTCTAAATTAACTTAAATTTTATAAAATATCCAGAACAGCATTTTAGCTGGGCCTGAAGTTGGCTCAGCTAAAATGCCGTGGAATATACCTATATCTAATTTGCATAAACCTAAACTATTAATAACATGCTCTCTTTTAGTCTCGTACCGGACACATTCCATCAAAATATGTTGCAAGTCCTCCTTGGTCCCACAATCTTCGCAGTTGGGAGATTCAACTTTGCGCATCAAGAATGCAAAAGATTTTGATGGAATATGTCCGGACCGCAATCTATGTGCAGCAATTATATTCTGTCTACTTATTAAGGGCCTGATATGAGCCAACTAGCGCCGCCAATCTTGAAAAAATAATATCTTCCAATTTAATCAATTTTATTAAAAAAGCTATTTACAAAATGTTTATTAGGATGAATACTATTTTTCAATATACAATACATGGCATAATTGCGACAAGCTAAGTTGTAGTTCACAAATGTGCCAAAAACGGCCGTTTCTCGCAATTATGCGAACTACAACTTACCGAAATTGAATCACGTTATAAATAAGCATTTAAAAAATAGTATTTATCGTAATAAACATTTTGTAAATAGCTTTTTTAATAAAATTTATTATATTGGAAGATATTATTTTTTCAAGATTGGCGGCGCTAGTTGGCTCATGGAAGGCTCTTTTTTTTTTAATTCTATAATTGTTTAGGGATTTTTGTACACAAAGTGACGATGCCAATCCCATCGTACCTATTCTAAATTAACTTAAATTTTATAAAATATCGAGAACAGCATTTTAGCTGGGCCTGAAGTTGGCTCAGCTAAAATGCCGTGGAATATACCTATATCTAA
The DNA here is from genome assembly GCA_963506565.1 of Tachystola acroxantha. Classification (NCBI taxonomy): domain Eukaryota; kingdom Metazoa; phylum Arthropoda; class Insecta; order Lepidoptera; family Oecophoridae; genus Tachystola; species Tachystola acroxantha. The sequence goes on from OY735893.1 coordinate 8,042,706, forward strand.
TTTGCATAAACCTAAACTATTAATAACATGCTCTCTTTTAGTCTCGTACCGGACACATTCCATCAAAATATGTTGCAAGTCCTCCTTGGTCCCACAATCTTCGCAGTTGGGAGATTCAACTTTGCGCATCAAGAATGCAAAAGATTTTGATGGAATATGTCCGGACCGCAATCTATGTGCAGCAATTATATTCTGTCTACTTATTAAGGAAGGCTAAGAATAAAAGCCATAAAAGTTTTTTTCCCCCTAAAATATACATACAAAATAAGACACTTGATTTGAGCTGCGGTTTATGTAGGTATACTTCTTCTGTTTTCCATTATTTGTACCTAAACACAGATTTATGTTATCTACGCCATATTGATCCTCTTCGAATGTAACTTTAAAAAGTTCCTAGAATCACTTAAATTTAATGCCCTGTAAGTTATTCCCTATCCCCAGGGACTATACCCTGCCCTTTGTCAGTCGGTCCTTAGGGACAGGGACGACATAGGACCGAATGTGCGAAGGTAGGTACTCCTATATTTTGAGCAACGATGTTTTTTCTTGTTTGATTAATTAATTTCTTTTAAAGGGGGTTGTGATTGATTGTAATAAATGCATTTGTAACAATTGATTACGAGTCCCTATGGTAATTACAATGCTAGTACTTCAATATTTCAGAAAAAGTGTGTCCGTGCAATTTGCGGAGTCGGGCCTAGAGAGATGTAGACCGTTGTTTAAGAAACTGAAACTATTAACTCTGACATATATGTACATTCTTGAGGTTGGAGTTTTTGTTAAGGGGCATTCAGATTTCTTCCAAAAACACGACCATAATCCCCGGTTACGCAGTAGGGATGTTGACACTGTTGTTAATGCCAGCATGCAGTAGCGCGCTTTACAAAAATAATTGTTATGTTATGTCGGTGAAAATATTAAATCAAATACCCACTGACATAAGAGAATTACCGATAAAATATTTTAAAATTAAATTACGTCAATGGTTGACTGAAAAATGTTATTATAGTTTGAATGAGTTTTTTGACATGAATTGACATTATGGATTATTATTTAGGTAGGAAAACATTTTTTCAATTTATCATTATATAAGCTACACTTACATATAATTGTTGCCTGCCAAAAATTGGCGAAACATGTGCACTTTATTATTTATGACACTTCAATATGACCTAATTTACCATGATTCTTGCAAATAAATTTATTTCATTTCATTTATTCGACCTTAGGAGCTCTAGGGAGCACTTGGTTATGTCATACATAATGTTATAATTTACAATAATATATAAGGTACAGAATATAAGCTAGATTACGGCTGGATGTATGAACAGAGAAATAGGGCAAAGAACCGACCCATAGGATAACAAAATGATAATTGCGGCTGTAAAGAGGCCTTGTCAATGTTTTACAATTTAGAGTAAGTTTTTAATGGATTCACAAAGATGTGAAAGACAATGTATGATTTAGGTGATCTATTATTTTTGCCACTCAATCTCGTTTTGGGGGTTATCGCTCTGATACGTCTCTCTTATTCTGGATAACTTTGCGTAATTTCTGGCATTGCACCTATCATCAACATGTCATAAGAGATGGTTCTATCCATAATCTAAGTAGCTGATGTATCCTCTGCTACTTTTCCCCTTCTCTATGCCCAGATAAAAGATGTGTGTCTTACATTTTGTGCTGTAGGTACCTATCACTTAAATGCCCCTCGGACGTACAGTCGCAGACATAAGTATACAGGGGGCCTCAATTAGGTTGAGATTTTCACAAGAACTACTGGACTGGATTTAATAATTCTTTCACAGTTACATAGTTTCAACTTTTATCTATCAAACAGTGAATTTTTTTGCAATTGAAAATCTCAACCTTTAAAACTCTCCTGTACACCGTTCTCTGTCTTCCACCGTACTAATTTAATTTGCTACTTTATTTATCTTAAGTACTTTAATCACTAAGATAGATATATAAATATTAGATTATGCACTTATTGTTCATAGGTGGTCCTTAACTCTAAAGATAGGTTTCAGTTTTTAGTGATATTTGATTTATCATCTTCGCCACTAACAATTATCACTCTTTTTCCTGGGGAACATCATGTTTTCCTGTGGTAAAAGCACCCTATACGTCACTCTGGCACGTATCTGTTTGATGCCTGAAGACATTCCTACAAATCATTTAAGTATGGATTTTCGTGATTTTGAGTTCTTACAATTGTTGACAAATAAATCCTGTAGAGATTGACAGGTAAATCCTCTCTATGATCTACTTGCGTCACTGTGTTCCTTATACAGAAAATGTAAGGCTCAAATCCCCATAAAATTGAATTTGTTTCAGAGGCATATCTCCATTATACGACACTATAGTGTTTTATACATAATTCAAAGCCGTTCTCTGCGGAGTTGATGTCGAAACTTGATAATGTTGAATCATAGCATCAAGAAGCATCTATAGTTCAGCAAATTTTAAAGCCTATATAATAAGAAAATCAACATTTCGTTCCTAATCAACATTAATACAAGAGGTGCTAAAATGTCTCCCTGGGGTACACCTGTATATTCTGACCGTCCGGCGGTTCCGAGTGATAAACCGTTACAGATTTATTCAGCTCACACCGCCATTTGTTTTTCAGTGGTTGTTAACCTGTCCAGCGTTTTAAAGCCTTTAAAAGCTGCATGGATATTTAATGGGGCCTGCGGTCAAAGGCTTTTGATAGAATTGGTCTCGAGAGGAGTCTTGAGGATGTGTGTTGTTGATTGAAATTTATAGACGTTTTGATTTAATTTGAGCCTTTTTAACGTGTTGCTTGGGTTTCGTAGGAGTTCTTAAATTATTGTGAATGGGTAGAAATATTCTATCAACATTAATAGGTAATATAGTAGGTTGCTAATTGAGCTAATTGTCATGATTTGTTCTTTGTATATTATTAAGTAGGTAGTGTGTTTCTTGTTTATAACTTCAAAATTTGATTGCATTGGATTGTTTTACTGATGTTATGTTATTAAAACTTCAGATTCTACGTCTACAAGTAATCATTAAAACTTGTCTGGATCTGTATGTACGTATACAATTATGTTATTAAATGGATATCTACGTTTTTGTATATTTGTACGTATACTGCTGATCCTTAGTTTTAAAGATTTTAATGATTTCTTGAGGGCAGCAGGTCTAAATTGTTGCATTAATTTTCTGAACCCAAGTAATTATTAGTATGTATCTCCTAAGGTTTCACGGGTTTCAAAAAACTTGGTTCTTTGAAAGGCTTGCACGGAGACATAGGTCCAACGCGTAAAGGACCCTTAATTTAAAGGGATATGTGATGCACCCGTTATTATTATTATTAATTGAATCGAACAATATTGATAGTAATAAAACACTATATTTAGAACGATGTACGATCTTCTACAACTGATTCTTCAGGGAAAGATCCAGGGCAGAAGAAGGCCAGGTAGAAGGAGAATATCATGGCTCAAGAACATACGCCAATGGTACGGCAAGAGTCATAGAGACTAGAGAGAAGGCGTGCGGCGTTGTCGAGAGTGCAGATTGCCATAATGATCACAACTTCTTCGAAAGAAGACGGCACCATAAGAAGAAGAATATTTTAGATTTGTCCAAGTTAGCTAAAAATTAGAAAAACTAGCAATAAATACAAATATTTAAGAATAGATGAGTTACATATTAATATTGGGACCGATGGGCCCGGTCTGTCACAGAATGGGTGCCATCGGACGGTCGCCGGCGTCGTGGCAGACCTCGGCGTAGGTGGAGAGACGATATATACAGGGATGGGTGGCTGGAAAAGGCTCAGGACAGGGATGGATGGAAGAGGAGGGGGGAGACCTTTGCCCAGCAGTGGGACGATTTATAGGTTAACAAAAAAAATATTAGTGTTATTGTAAAGTTCTCGATAAATGGTAGTAAATGCTCACATTGATCCTACTTACCACTTGGACAGTAAGCCTGTGGCCGCGGAATGTGAGTAGGGGGCTCCGTACGGCGAGTATTGTGAGTAGGGAGCGGCGTACGCGTACTCGCTGGCGAGGGTAGTTGTGCCTGAAACAGATATGTCAGTATTAGATAGGGCACCATTGATCAAACAACTAGATACACAGTATGCCTTCTAAAAATGTCCGAGCGGAAAGAAGGTCCAAACGGTTGAATGGGACCCTCATTTGCTTTATTTGGACGTTAACAATGGACCCTTATTTGGACGATTTTTAAATTGTTTCAGTAAGACCTTTGTGTATCTAATTGTTTATAGGAGATCAATGAAGGACACGAATATTTTCTTGCATGTTATACTCCATGTGAACCAAAATATAAATGATAAATGGAGAAAAATGGGTCCCTAGTTCGAATCCCGGTAGTAACTTTTTCTAGATTTATCATTTTGTTTCGCATAGCGCAGTGCATGAAAATATCAAAACGTATGCAAAAGGAACGCGTCATCAATTAAAAACATGTTTTCTAACTGCAAAATGTTAGACATGAATTTGGGTAATTGCACGATTGCTCAATAGATGCCGCTACCGTCCTTAAAACGAACATGGAGAAAGAATTCGCCGACCTGGGTACGAGTCACGATAGCTCTGTTGGAATAGAGCGGGCCACGGAATGGATAGGTCCTTGGTTTGAATCCCGGTGCGAGGCGGATCATGACCCGAGCCTGTCGGCGGATCAGGAGCCGATGGAAGATCTGTACCCCTAACAAGGGGCTGATGCTAATGCTAACTGCATGAAGAGGTCGACGAATGTAGAGAAATCTTTGTGTAACCAGAATCGACAGAATCGATTTCTCCAGATTGGTCTTTCCGAGTGATATGGCCGAAGTATGTAGTTCACATAACACTTTAACATATTTTTGATATGCATTTTAGTTTAAAAACAGAAATCTGCACGCTTATAGCAAGAATTTTCCACGGTAAAAATTACGGAACGCCATAAAATATGTTTTCTCATATCTAGTTGATGAAATCTGGTTCCCGACACGCCTTTATAAGGATGAGTAGGTAGTACACATAGCAACACGCCCCCTACACGCGACATAACGAGCTTTATACGCGTAACCACTCTCAAACGCCTCCCCCCTCCCCCCACAGTGACAGTTTAATATTTATAACCGAAATAAGCCCACGGAACCCGTTTGAAGTAAGAACCACTTCTGTCGCATCACAGAGTCGTGTCTCGGTTCGTTACCCTCTCCAGACAAAGCCCGTATGATTTCCACCCCCCACCACCCCTCTAAAATTATTTGCATAGACCCCCGAATGAGCTATTAAAGATGTCTGCCTCCCCCACCCCCTCCCTAAGCAGATTGCGGTAGATTAAAGACCAGAAGCATAAAGAGAAGTGCGGTCCCTAAAATCGAGCCTTGCGGCACGCCATTTTAGAGTCTCGCTTTAATATGCATAAGTGCGAAAACTCGGCGGTGTAGTATGAATTTTACGATGTTATAACACAGAAAGGGAAGCGGGGTCCGAGGAGAAAATTAGATTTTCCTTGGAGTGGTTCGGAGTGCCGTGCTCGAGTTTGTCGAAAGCTTTCCTAAAGTCGTTGTTTTTTTGCCGCGTGATTCTTCAACTGTTTTTCTGTTCGGCCACTTTTGTTTTCGCTCTCATTGTTTTATTTCGGCGCGTAGATTGTGATCTTTTCTTTATTGTTTTCGTAAGCCCCCAATGGGGGTAATGAGTTGATGTTCTTGCATTTACAATTTGTAAGGAAATGGTATTTTAAATACTTTATTTGTTTTATTGAAGCTGTAGGTACTACATAGATATTACATAGGTACAGTTTACACAGGTATAGTACAAGATTGTACAGTTAGATCTAGGTTAGATAAAGACTATGACTGAACATTTAATTTTAATAATAAACTATAATTTTAATAATAACCAATTTTAATAACTAATTTTAATAATAATCGTATTACTTGCACAAAGCTAGGAATCTGTGTTAGATTAGAACTTATATTTGGTAGATTGTATTTGAAAGCAAAATCTAATTACTTTAAAACCATCCGTTAATGGCATAAAAAATAGCGTTTTATAATATACATGTACACACGAAGACAGAGATAAGTATACAGGCGGCCTCAATAAGGTTGAGATTTTCTCAAGAACTACTGGACCGATTTTATTAGTTCTTTTACAGTACATAGTTTTATCTATCTAACAGTGAAAGAATTATTGCAATAGCTCAAGTAGTTATTGAGAAAATCTCAACCTTAAAAAGTCAACTGTACACCTTTCTCTGTCTTCGACCGTACAAAAAATAACTAGTCAACACACTGAAGTAAATGGATTGATTTTTACTGAATAGATAAAACATAATTAACCATGTTTACCAAATGCTCGATTGGAGGCCACGAACGGGCAAACATACTGAACGGGGCGTGAGACGCCCCCCGACCAGTTGGAGGGATGACCTTCGCATGGTGGCTGGCAGAGACTGGATGCAAAATGCCGAGAGTAGGGTTGAGTAGCGTGCTTTGGGAGAGGTCTACGTCCAGCAGTGGACTGATACGGGCTGATGATGATGAACCATGTTTATTATCAACGATTCGATAATCTTTATCCAAAGAAACTTGCAGGTAGTAAGATATCAATAAAGAGGTAAAAGCTGATGAGGACGGGAATATTCAGGACTCACCATCATAATGCGCGTACGGAGGGTACGGTGGCGCAGGTGGCTGTAACACTACCAGGGCAGCCGCGTCAGGACTGGCTGCTGCTGAGGGAGGCTCTCCAGCACCACCTACAGACCCGGTCGAGTCGTTCGTTGCTGTGGACAAAGGATGGTAATTAGAACTGACTTAAATGTTGAAAATAAAATTTATATCTGAAACTACAGCTTTCAAATGTTTGATATTTTCTTGCATATGAAAAAAATTTCTCCATTTATTATTTGGATTTTCGTTTCGCATAGCGCATATACAACAAAATATCAAAACATATGAAAAAGTAACGCGTCATCAATTTAAAAACATTATTTCTAACTTCAATGTTAGACATGAATTTGAGTAATTGCACAATTACTGGATAGATGTCGCTACCGTCCCTAAGACGAATATGGGGACAAAATTCACGACCTGGGTACGATATCACGCGGGTGGCTCTGTTGGAATAGAGCGTGCCACGGAATGGCAAAGGTCCTGGTTCGAATCCCGGTCGTGATGAAAAAAACACGCAAAACGCACCAATTGGCAAACTTCTCTCCTCTCACTCTCTATCTTTATTTTAATAGACACTAACTTCGCTCACTCATAGCCATAAAAGTACTTAAAAGTTATTTCACGGTTCAAATACAATACCTACATGGCATAATTGCGACAAGCTAAGTTGTAGTTCATAAATGTGCCAAAAACGGCCGTTTTTCGCAATTATGCGAACTACAACTTACCGAAATTAAATCACGTTATAAATAAGCATTTAAAAAATAGTATTTATCGTAATAAACATTTTGTAAATAGCTTTTATAATAAAATTGATTAAATTGGAAGATGTTATTTTTTCAAGATTGGCGGCGCTAGTTGACTCATGGAAGGCCCTGTATCAATATCGCGAGAATGAATGAAAACCTCACGCTTCCCATGGCATGGCGTCTCTGGTCAGACCTCCGGTGTTGACCGCAACGCATCTTGCGGTTGCCTTCAATCAATGTACACTCGACACCACATCAAAGCATTTGACGTATGATTTCAACACTTATTTTTTGAGGGACTCATAGACCTTCTTTGCGCTCGGACATTTTTAGAAGGCAGACTGTGTATCTAGTTGTTTATAGGAGATCAATGATTGACATCAAGCAACTTTGAACAGCTATTTAAATAAGGGTTGAGGTTGGGTTAAAGGAGGGACTTTGAAAACGAGCGTATAAGTTAAGTAACGTTGGGCGAGGTCAGGACCTGGATGAGTGACCGCTAGTGACACTTTCATCTGAGCCCCTCCGTGCCTCGGAAAGCACGTTAAGCAGCAAATAGGTTTGGTCACTAAACCACACGAGAAGACATGTTTTTTCCCGTGTGGCTTTGTGACCAAACCTTTGACGTGGCCTAACGACTGCTGTCAAGCGACAACAACCGGGACCAATTGCTTAACGTGCTTTCCAAGGCACGGATGGGCTCAGATGAAAGTGTCACAAGCGGTCATCCATCCAGGTCCTGACCTCGCCCAACGTTGCTTAACTTGTACGATCGTTTTCAACGTGTACTCGCAAATGGCCTACGAGCCCCTTCTTTAACCCAACCTCAACCCTTATTTAAATAGCTGTTCAAAGTTGCTTGATGTCAATCATTGATCTCCTATAAAGAACTAGATACACAGTCTGCCTTCTAAAAATGTCCGAGCGCAAAGAAGGTTCAAACGGATAAATGGATCATTTGATTTATTGGACATTGTTTGGACGTTAACAATGGACCCTTATTTGGACGTTTTTTAAATTGTTTTAGTAAGACCTTTGTGTATCCAGTTTATAAGAGATCAATGATGTCAATTCAAAAAATGTTGACGTGTAAAAATACGCCATGTACTTTACTTGCAATAGAGATATATACAAGGTATGGCTTTGATCAACGATAATATACACGATACTAATGCAAATAATATAAAAAAATACCTAAATTTTTCATGCAAACCACAAATAATAAAATTCATTGTTACCTACTACGCGTCGACTGTCGACTGGGTCCTTGACAGCGTCATCGGGCGTACTTTGTATGTACGATGACAGACGCCCATGCGCTGCGATAATTTCAAGGGAACTTGAATATATTTTTTTAATAGTAATTATGTTTAAAATAATAAAAACACAATTTTAGGAATTAAGATTATTAAGACTACCCTTGAGTTGCGCATCGCTGATCAAAAACACTCCATGTATATCATTGATATCCTATAAACAACTAGATACACAAAGGTCTTACTAAAACAATTTAAAAAACGTCCAAATAAGGGTCCAAAAAATTTGTCGAATGAATTCAAGGACACCCTGTATAATAGTACGGTGGAACACAGAGAAAGGTGTACAGGAGAGTTTTTAAGGTTGAGATTTTCTCAAAAACTACTTGACCTATTGCAAAAATTCTTTCACTGTTTGATAGATAAAAGTTGAAACTATGTAACTGTAAAAGAATTATTAAATTCGGTCCAGTAGTTTTTGAGAAAATCACAACCTTGTTGAGGCGCCCTGTATACTTATCTCTGTCTTCGACTGTACAAGGGTAGAATATAAAAAAAAATGTTTAGGTTTGAAATATATGCTTCTTCAGAATCAGAATCATATATATACAGCATTGATCTCCTATAAACAACTAGATACACAGTCTGCCTTCTAAAAATGTCCGAGCGCCAAGAAGGTCCAAACAGATGAATGGAGCTCATTTGCTTTATTGGACATTATTTGGACGTTAACAATGGACCCTTATTTGGACGTTTTTTAAATTGTTTTAATAAGACCTTTGTGTATCTAGTTGTTTATAGGAGATCAACGGGGCTGGTACAGTCGAAGACAGAGATAAGTATACAGGGGGCCTCAATAAGGTTGAGATTTTCTCAAAAACTACGGGGCCGAATTTAAGAATTCTTTTACAGTCACATAGTTTTAACTTTTATCTATCAAACAGTGAAATAATTCTTGCAATAGGTCTAGTAGTTAATGAGATAATCTCAACCTTAAAAACTCTCCTATACACATTTCTCTGTGTTCCACCGTACATCAAAGTCAAACACAAAAAAAATCCAATAATCATCACAATACATCTAAAAACCACACGGAATAAAACTCAGACCACATCCTTCTGTGAATGGAACTCTCCCGTCGCAGTAACACAAGACGCGTGCGCTGGTAACACGATCTATTAGATCACTTGATCTATGCATCACCTGTGATCTAGGCGCTATTGTAGAGGTGTAATAAATGTCGCTGACTTCGGTTCCTTTAATAATAAAACCGGTCAAGCGCGAGTTGGACTGGCGCACCTAGGTTTCCGTGCAAAAAAGACATTGCCACATTTCAATGGAGCTTTGCCCCACCTACAAAACTACGTGACCATTTAAAGCTGTACCTATCATTTTGTTGGGGACTTATTACAGGTTTCATATTGCATAATCATAATAAATATCATTTTCTACTACTCTCGCAACTCCTGTAGAAGAATAACAAAAAAAATTAATAATTCACTTCGATTTCTTACTATTTTCTGAAATCTTAATTAAGCTGTTTTTTTCGAATCGCAACTTGTACAAAACTTTATTTTAAACCAATAATTTTAATATAAACGGAGATATTTATACATTTATTCGGTTGATGGTGGGGCAGAATCTGGCATTGTCATTTACAGTTTACGGATTTTTTCCTTTATCTACTTGTGCTGTAAGACCTAGCTTCTTGCCTTTCAAGACTCTAGGTCAATGGGAAGTACCCTATAGGTTTTGAGTTTTTTGCGTTTTCATACAAATATGGGCTAAAATTCGACACAAATTGATTTGATTGCGTCAACGTAGAAGGTTGATTTTTTTCACGGCTGTATGAGGTTGCAGACTTGAGTATTTGGTATTAATTTCAACTTGATCCGTCCACGTGTTTCTGAGATATAGATAGCTCTCGACAGACAGACAGACGGACAACAAAGTGGTCCTATAAGGGTTTCCTGTTTCCTCTTAAAGTACGGAACCCTAAAAACTAACATGTTCTGTTAGGAGCAGATAATTTTGTATGCAGTTGCCTATCTTTAGCTACACCTTAATGTCGACTCTTTATCACGTAACATAATATAATATACATCGATTGGTATTGTACAGTCGAAGACAGAGATAAGTATACAGGAGACCTCAATAAGGTTGAGTTTTTCTCAAAAACTACAAGACCGAATTTAATGTGTAACTGTGAGCCACCTGGAGTCTCAATATGTCTCACTCAACACCCGCTGTGTCCACTCGGTCAGAAGCCCAAAAAACGCAACAACAACTGTCATTCTCGCTCTCGGGGTTCGCCATTCGCACGAAAAACCAGTGGTGATAATTGTTATTCGAATTGGTCAGAAATGTGGTGCTCATTGATGTAACTCAGAGAATATTGGTGTTGGCAGTGTGGCTGTGTGACGGTTCATAATTCATAATTCATTTATTGCATATCACACACATATTAGTTACATAACACAGTTACAATTCACAATACATGTGGACCCCGTCGGGCAGCAATATGGGAAGGCAGCTCGATATTGGACTATTTGAAATCATCGTCTAAGTATTTCTGTAATGAATAGTAACACTTGCTTATTAACATTTGCTTTAAAGCTTTCAAGTGGTCCTAGCTTTGTGACGACAGCGGAGCTGCAATTCGGTGAGACCAATCTAATCTAGTATTCTTTGCCATCTCCCAGAGACCATACCTCGTAGGGTAGCTGCTTTTTACAGACCATACTATCAATCTATTACACAAGGTCATCAACTAAATAATAACCTTTACTCCATCCATAATCAGTGTCGTGACAACACAAAACTAACGGACGTACAAACCGCCACTCACTCCATTCGAAGTAAAAGCACCATCATTACGCCATTATTAGGCACGCCCTGAAAACGGTCTGCGGCAATGGCCCTTGGCCCGTGCCGTATGGTATAACAGTTTCTTGGATTCCCTTGACAATTGTGGTGGAATTTCTGTGGTTTCCTTCCTTCTACTGGGTCAATTTGAGAGAAATCAGCTGACACGAAGCATATCCGCCAGAGAACCAAAGTGAAACATTGCTCATAGAATCAGCAAACTGAAGTGGCAGTGGGCTGGTCATATCTATCGTTGGACCGATAACTGATAGAGTAGATGCGTTCTGGAGTGGCGACCACGAACGGGTAAACGTAGACTGGGTCGATTTGAGAGAGAAATCAGTTGACACGAAGCATATCCGCCAGATAACAAAAGTGGTTGACATTGCTCATAGAATCAGCAAACTGAAGTGTCAGGGGTTTGTCACATCTGTCGTAGAACCGATAACCGATGGGGGAGACGAGTTCATCACGCTACGTTTACCCGTTCGTGTTCCCGAATGGACAGGCCGCCTGTCTGTACGCTAGCTAATTTTGGTTTTATATGTAACTGATGTATTTTCATTTGTGTGCAAATAAAGTAAATTTTGATTGATTGACTGTCTATGGACTTGGGTAATTCATCCAAGCTCCCATACAACAGGGAATCCATGCATGACTTTGACATATGACTCAATACGTTAAACTGAAGTGGCAGTCGGCTTCAGACAACGATTGGCTTTAGACGAGTTCTCGAATGGAGGCCACGAACGGGTTAACGAAGTGTGGGACGCCCCCCGACCAGATATCCTTCGCAAGGCTGGCAGAGACTGGATGCAAAAGGATGAGAATCTTTGGGAGAGTCCTACGTCCAGCAGTGGACTGACACGGGCTGATGATGATCTTGGACTTACCAGAATGAGGTGTATAATGTGGATGAGCGGCATGTTCGTATGGTGCGTCGAATAGCTCTCCGTAGTACCCCGTCGCGCCGCCCGCGGCGCCACCGAGCTCAGATAGCAGCTTGTACTCGTCTTTGAGACTCCATTTTGATGAAGACCATAGCTGGAACAAAATAAACGTTAGTAGATAAGAGCCGTTTTCTTTTAGAATTCATGTTTATTTATTTATTTATATAGGAAGCCAACAAGACACTGTAACAGAGTTAAAATTCTTATTTCACTAACTTGCATATACAATGCCTTACTTATAGGCTAACTCAACTTTTGTACCTACTATATTTATATGATATAAACAAATACATTTTTGATTTTATACTTTTGTATATATTTTAGAAATATTTATACTATATTTATACTCTAGTACTTAGATTTAGAGAGAGATCGATGAGATCATAACAAATGAAAAATAAGTAAAATCTATAATTTATATTTCTCGGAAAAGAATGCCCTGAGTTTTCTTTTGAAAGATATTAGTGAATCGCCAAATATGTCTAAATTTATTTCGCCAGATATAGTGTTAAAAGATTTAGTAATTCTAGTTGTAGGTGCCGATGACCCTAGGTTAGTTATGGAACGCCTGGTACTAAAACTAGATGGCAGCACGAGTATGCAGAAATAACGTCAAACTGAAATAATGGTGGTCCTTCTCAATTTCCCAATATTTAGGGGGCCATTATTTGACCCGAGTAGTTGTATTATACGTATTTGTTTGTAATGTGAATTCACAGAAAGGCCGATGGCTATGCCTTTCGCTCTGGGAAGAATTTTACAAAAAAGACAAATACATTTTTCTACATATCTATTCTAATAGCATTAACGAAAGCCAAAACCACTTGGCTGGGACGGATACGCATAGCGAAAACAAGGACGAAACCCCCACAATATGTGGCAGATTTACTATTACAAGATGTTGCTTCACGCATGACCACAAAATGGCCGTTTCCCGCTGAAATTCGTCACAAAACAAGATGGCTGCCGAATTTACGTGCCAATTTGCACGGAATTACCGCTGGCTCGCGTTAACCGCTGCGCTAACGAGATTGCCGAGATAATGATCATCTATTTGTTAGTCTAGCACAACGTATTACGGTAGGAAATTTACAATAGCTAAGAGAACGCTCGTTCTGTATGTCTATGCCTCACTCTAAGGGCCCTCCCCTAGGGATTTCATGGTGCATGTAGAACAGTATGAGGAATATGTTGTAAGAAAACAATTGCCACTCTAGTCAAATAGTATTGGTAGCATTTAAATAAAAACTGTACACACGTTGACAGATAAGTATTCACGGGGCCTCAGGGACAGACATACAGAACAAAGTGATCCTATAAGGGTTCCTTTCTTCTTCTTGAGGCACGGAACCCTAAAATTAAAAAAATACTCCCTGTCATCCATCACTTCGCATAGTCTCAAACATTCCCAGCCACAAACCCAATAGACATGAAATAATGAAGTAATCCTGCTATAAGTATTCATGGTAAGGGGGCAGATCTGTCATATTATTTTTATGGTGATTGCACATAAGGTTTTTACTTACATTGGAATATATTTGGTCGCCGTTATAATGACTTCTTTGTCTCTTCACGTCGTCTTCTGAATGGCTGTTGAAGTCCCGGTTTTCATCTGTTTAACAAAGAATAGAAACACATTATTATGTAATAAATCAAAGTCTTTATTGCAAGTAAAGCACGTTGTGTACATTTTTGTACGTGAACATATTTTTGAATTTACACCACTTTGCAAGGAAAAGGTGCCAACGCTGAGGAGAAAAAGTGGCAAAAAACTCTCAGCAGCACATCTTTTAAAATAATAATAATACAATTACTTAATAACTACTATTACTATTGTTAGTAATCTACACTTTATCCCTCACGCGGAACCGGCGACACACACCATGCATGTTCATCGTTTAAATAGTCATCTATCCTGTAATACTGTAATCTTAACAAGTGTTCCTTTAATGATTTTTTTTAATTTCCTCTCTGTCAGCGTCGTTAAACTTTCTGGCAACTTGTTATAAAAACGAATACAGTGCCCCATGAAGGATGAAATTGATTCATACTTTATTCATTGTTTTATAAACGTGTCAGATGTGCGCAATATCACTATCGTTCATATGCTACATCGCGTAAGAGCGAGAAGGACGTCTCGCTTAGCGGCGACTAATATAACGTGCGCATTCTTAAAATTGGCTACATTATCTATTTATAGAAACGGTATAGAGTCCCCTTTTCCAAATGTAGAGAAGGAACTTATTATCTTTGAGAACAGATTTAACAAAAGTTATAAAATAATATAATAAGGTCACAATTTGTGCAGTAAATTTAATAGCTCAGTAAATCTGGGTGGTTCCGCTCAGTGGGCAGCACTATGGCTGAAAGGATGATAGGGATGTGCCACTTTGCAGATTTATTGTCGATTAAAACTTTTTTTTCTGAAAAGACCAGCAAAAAGAACATTATTACTTCTTCATAACCACTTCAAGTAAGCTGAAATCTTGTACAGTCGAACACAGAGATAAATTTACAGGGGGCCTCAATAAGGTTGATATTTCCTCAAAAACTACTGGACCGAATGTAATAATTCTTTGACAGTTACATAGTTTTAACTTTTATCTATCAAACAGCGATTTTTTTTGCAATAGGTCAAGTAGTTTTGAGAAAATCTCAACCTTAAAAACTCTCCTGTACACCTTTCTCTATGTTCCACCGTATACATAAAAGCAAATCAAGTGTGACACTTTTGTTGGACTTTGGACCGTTCTTAACATCTGCGCCGTAAGAGTTGAAATCGTACTGCAAGAGTTACCACTGATTTGCTGTTGTCCGTATTAGGAGCGTCCCATGGCAAAGTAATGAAAATGTAAATTCCAAAAATTGTTGGCGTGCAACCAAAAATTGTTGGCGTGCAAAAAATATGCATAACGTATCTATTCATTTGTAATGTAGGGGTATTATTCTAATTCCTCACAATTAGTCCAAAGGTGGAAGTTTTCGCTGCAATCTAGAACAGATTGTATCACTTTTTAAACTTTCACGGTTTGTCTACTCGTGACCATGATGGCTGCAATGCTGTCGAAATATCGAGACATCAATAATAAATGTTTAACACGATAATTCCCGTTTTATCTAATTAATATAGAACAGATTGATTATAAAGCAACTTAGTTTTAAGAGTGTGTTCTTGTTATAGATGTCCTAATAATTCAACTAGAAGAAGTTATAATTTTATCGACAAAGAATCAGTTTATCGACAACAATAGTGTCATCTCTATAGTAGAGTTTCGCCGGCACAAATCGCGGGAGTCAACGCGGGGTTCTCTACAAGCACCGACTCTACACTCTATTCCCGTAACATTACTTAGAAGTTTGCTCTATGTAGAGATACTCTACATAAAAGAGTTTATTACGTAAGTGGGCCCAGGCGACCCGTTGCGTTAGAGAGTTAATTTTAACAAGAATAATTATATGGCAGTTGGGATAAAGTTGCCGAGTGGAATTTTCTGGTGTTACCGTGTCTCTATGTAGAGGTACTTACAATGCGAAAATTGCAAGATTGGGCGGAATATTAAAGGTATCAAAAACGAATACCTACCACATTTCCATTTTCCGTATTTATAATTAAAGTGAAAAAAGAATTGTGGAAGGGCTTTGGACGGTCTAACGCAGAGAAAAGTGTACAGGTGAGCTTTTAAGGTTGAGATTATCTCAAAAACTACTTGACCTATTGCAAGAATTCTTTCACTGTTAGATGGATAAAAGTTAAAACTATGTAACTGTAAAAGAATTATTAAATTAGATCCAGTAGTTTTTGAGAAAATCTCAACCTTATTGAGGCCCCAACTATATACTTTTCTCTGTCTTAGTGTGAGATTTTCTCAAAAACTGCTGGTTCGAATTTAATACTTCTTTTAATGATAAGAACCACATACCCTGGTCTTCATGCCGTTTCCTCTTCAACCCTGCGTTCCCGTTATGCAGACCCTCGACCTGCTCAATGCCCAGGATCCCGTTGATGCTGTAACTGGTGTTCGTCACGTGCTGGTCCGTCGTCGGTGATAGCACTGACGTGGTGCCAGGAGCGTTGCCCGCGTGAGTGATTACCTGCAAAGAATTTGGGGTTAGTTTTGTCGAGACATCTGTGTTTAGTCCTAGGCCAGAGCATCTTTGTTTATTAGTATATCGATTTAGCTTCAGAATATAGCATCTTTGGGTATTAGTATTATGTAGATGACAACTTTGTTTAGTCCTAGGTCAGAGCATCTTTGTTTATTAGTATATCGATTTAGCCTTAGAATATAGCATCTTTGGGTGTTAGTATTATGTAGATGACAACTTTGTTTAGTCCTAGGCCAGAGCATCTTTGTTTATTAGTATATCGATTTAGCCTTAGAATATAGCATCTTTGGGAGTTAGTATTATGTAGATGACAACTTTGTTTAGTCCTAGGCCAGAGCATCTTTGTTTATTAGTATATCGGTTTAGTCTTAGAATATAGTATCTTTGGATGTAAGTATTATATAGATGACATCTTTGGTTATAGGATAAAGCATTTTTGGGTGTTAGTATTGTTGATATAACATCTGTGTTTAGTCTTAGGCCAGAGCATCTTTGTTTATTAGTATATCGGTTTAGTCTTAGAATATAGTATCTTTAGGTGTTAGTATTATATAGATGACATCTTTGTTTAGCCATGGTATAAATCATCTGGTGTTAGTATTGTCGATATGTGTTTAGTCCTACAATAGAGTACCTTTGGGTGTTTGGTTAGTATTACCGAGATTACCTACTAGGTGATTTGCAAAGAATACTTCATTCTTTCATTTACGATGATTGGTAGGATGAATAGCTATTTTACAGTAGTTTGATTTACTTTCCAGAACATCCTGAACTGATACCAGGGTTCCATAATCTACAGAAAGTAGATTAGCTGGCTACCATCGTTTCGTCAAATAGTTCTGTAATCTTTGGTCCTATCCGTAAACTATTAGGAGGTCCAAATGATACGGATACTAACGGATACGTTGCGGCTTTGGGCTGAGCTGTCATGTTCCTTCTGCTGCTGCTGTGTGTGTGCATGCTTGGCTTTCTCCCCAATGTACCAGATGTCCATACACTATAGGAGGTGAAAAATACTGAGACAATACTAACGGAGTTGATGCTGCTTCATTGATGCTGTTGCTTTCTATTTTGCATGTTGATGAAGATATTGGGAAAGGGAGGGTTTATGTGGAGGTAGGTAGGACTTGGGTCAAAGAGAAGGATGGCCCAAGACATTGTTGAAGTGCTAGTCGAGAAATGCCGAAATTTGTTTGGGAAGACCAGAGGCGCATGAGATCGCCGAATGGCGGAAAATTACTGGACGATGATATAGTATTATTTGGAGTGGCGAAAAGAGATGATGCATAATAGTGGGTGTGACTGTGAAGATAATGATTGTCCAGGAGTCTATGGATTTAAAGGATTGGAAATAATAAAAGTTAATCTTCCTATACCTTCAGCTGTTGTTCATAATTATCATCATCAGTCCGTATCAGTCCACTGCTGGACGTAGGAATCTCCTAAAGCGCGCCACTACGCTCGGCCCCCTGCATCCAGTCTTTGCTAGCCATCTTGCGAAGGTAATCCATCCATCTGGTCAGGGCGTCCCACACTACGTTTACCCGTTCGTGGCCTCCATTCGAGAACTCGTCTACCCCATCGGTTCTACGACAGATATGACCAGCCCACTGCCACTTCAGTTTACGGATTCTATGAGCAATGTAATTTTTTTTGTCTTCTGGCGGATATACTTCTTATTCTATCTAACAGAGAAATGCCAAGCATAGCTCTTTCCATACTCGCTGAGAAGCTGTTGTTGCTTTAATGCAGTAGAAATCAAAGCTTTTATAAACTTTCTGTGAAGCTACCCACATCATAGTCATTGCGGGTGATTTCACATCCTTGCTTGGAAACCAATCGGTTTGACAAGATTTAGCCACAAGAAATAACTCTCATAAAAGAGGATGGATCAGGGGTGGGAAAGAAAACATACAACGAACCTTCCGATATCGGAAAGCCTGCAACAGTGGAGCTGTCAACCCTGCTGCATTACTTCATACAGCTTGAGTAGTTCAGCTAACTAGTAAATGCACAAACCTCCCACTTTTATGGAGTCTGATACCTCGACATAAGAATATGAGGATGACACCTCTGTACCAGGCGTCCATAAACTTAAGGAGTTCAATCAAAGAGATACAGATACTAACGGATACGACGCTGCCCTGAGCCGAGCTGATCTCTTGTTCCTGCTGTTGTTGCTGTTGTTGGTTGTGCGCATGCTTCGCTTTTTCTGCTGCCTTGTTACGGACGATCCTGAAGACAAAGGAAACTTGTTATAAATGACGTTATTTGATGATTGGTGCAGATAAGGGTGAATGGAATCGGAACAGGGCTATAGAAAATTCGAAAATAGGGTCATCTTTTAAACGGCGGCCCCAATAATTATGCGGCTAGAGATCGATAGGTGGTTATTAGGTTGACTGTTGATTATGTATGTGAACAAATATAGTAGGTACTTAACTAAATTTTCCTACATTTCTAAGTGTTATTTTAGGCTGAAACTTTTAAAATGTTTATATTTGACTTGGGAAATCTTCAAAATCTGAAGTGATCCCCACATGTTCTATACGTAAACGGTTTGGGATAGAAAATTGCAGCTCAAACAAAAGTTGTTCGGAATCCTGGAGTTACTAAAAATTGGGGAAAAACTTAAAACAGTCTTATAACAATTCAGCGAGGTAATGCCGCCAGCATCCTGGAAACCCTGCCGCAAGGAGGCGACGTAGGTGATATGCTTATACTTAATGTAAATATTTTGTAAATAGGTACTTTTTTATTACTTGTATCATTTTAAGTTTTGTTATTCTGTACATATGAGTATAACAATATCGTAAGTTAAAACGTCTTCGTACGCTCCTTTTGAAGTAGGAACTTTTGTATGAGAACACGACATAATTTTAGCCCCAATAAAATTTAGACCACAATCACAATCCCGAAATGACATGAATAATCCATTACAGTACAAAAAGTGCATTCAGAATTGCGGCTACAGGGTGTACAAATCACCCGGCACGCGGCGCTACATCCTTTCGCAATATACAGGGCGCACGGCGCGATTTGCTACGCTTCCGCCCTCGCGAGATGTTGGTAAAAAACGACGCGTGCGCATTGACGTGATGAGACATTTCTTTTGAATATTTTTAATTGGTTTAATTATGTTATTTAATGTTTATTACGATAAATACTATTTTACAGTCATCTTCTACTTTATAAAATAATAATAACAAATATATACTTACTTATAAATAAAAAATTGGGGCCAAATCGCTTCCCTGCGGAAGAGTGCCCAAAAGGCTGGCGACGTTACCTCGTTGTATAGCCAGCGATATACGCTGGCCGAGGTAAGCGCCAGCCCTTCGGTCTCCGGACGAGTCAATGAGGCGCGACGACAGTTCTTTGAAATTGGTTTAATAATTAAAAGGAGAAAGTTCAAAAGCCCATAGAGAGACGGCTAAAAAAATGATTTTTTCAGTTAGCTCAATTTAGACACTAAATAGGAGAGATATCGTACTTACAAAGGCTGTACAAATAAACCTTTGTGGGACGCTACGTGCTCCGACACTCTGGCTGCGACCTATCTTCCGGCGACCGCCAGTCGCGCGGGCGCGGCGGCCGAGGCTCGTGAGCGTGCTAAGAGGGGCAAATACAGGTGTCTCGGCGCCCAATACGACTTTGTCCCCTTTGGCGTCGAGACACTTGGTCCGTGGGGCCCGAGAGCACACGCGCTCCACAAGGAGCTCAGCAAGCGCCTGAGGGAGGCGACGGGTGACCCTCGTGCTGGTGGCTTTCTCGCGCAGAGGCTGAGCCTAGCCATCCAGCGCGGGAATGCCGCCAGCGTGATGGGCTCCCAAGAGGGCCAAGTTTTTTAGAATGTTTTTAGATAGGTAGATTTTTAGTTTAGTTTTTAATGTATTTTTAAGTAGTTTAGTTTTATTATATTTGTGTACGATTTCTTGAATAAATTAATAAACCTTTTATCCATATGGGATTCTTGTAAACTTGCATTGTCATTTCGAAGATTTAGGTTAGGTTACCATCACAACAAATAAGGATTCCTTGTTAAGCGCGCGAAACGACATTATCTACTTTTTTGTGAAAATTCTAATTAAATAGTTTCCGTGGTATTTAGTGATTAATCATCACGTTAAGTTAATCAGTAGATGTCCGCGAATGTTTCTATTAGTTGTAGTGCTCGAAAGAAGTCGTGTTTGTGAAGTTCTGTGCTCTTAGCAAGGTTTCCTTTGCATAGTTTGATGGTTGAAATTAGCAAGGTTTCCTTTGCATAGCTGATAGCTTGATGGTTGCGTGGATCATTGAGTTATTTCGTTTAGGAGTTTGGGAGGGTTGTGCGTAGGTTTAGGTTAGGTTATTTTCGTATATATGTATGTATTTATAAGAATTCAGACATTCTGCTAACATCAGACCAGGCTGTATGCCCTAGTTGGCTTTGCCTTTCCCTTTGGGAAGAATTATACGAAAAAAAAATCTAATTTCTAGACAGATTCTGTCACCAAAATACTTAGAATAAACGTTTCATAGTTATAAGAGCCAGCTCACAACTGTCTATCAATGTCGGCATTAATTCTTTCGATGTTTTTGAAAATTGTTAGCCGTTTGTTAGTCAAATACGCTTTGTCGGTTTGTTATGAGTCTGCAGGTACAGACTAAATGTGTTCCTAACTCGAATTAACTAGTAAAACAACGCAAAATTCCCCAGACTTAACATACGGCAGCGAAATTACGAATTCACTGCAACGATGTTATTATTTCGCGGCCATTTTGCCTCCGCCACGGAGTGACAGTTCATTTCCCGCCATGATGGATAATGGCCGCGAACTCCTGATGTATTGCCAGCTCCTCGGGGGTTGACATATGCAAAAATTGTTTTGAAAACTTATCAAAAAGGTCACATTGTAATGCGAGGGTGATGATGAAGTCATCAGATTAGGGTGTATGATATGATTGATATCACCTGTTGGAATTGTAATTTATTTATCTTGCATATTTGTATTTTTGTTTAGTTTTCATCTAAACCTAATGTTTGTACAAATAATTCGCCCTTTGTACAAATTATTTTTTAATAAACCTTTTCATTATTATTATTTATTTTATTAATGGACTCGACTGTTCGTCATTTGCCAATGTCATGTTACAGAAAATTCAACATATTCAATAGTCTTCTATCTTCCTCCAGGTGAGTCGCAGTAGCGTCTTCACCCTGGGTAGCCGCGTCTTCATGTCTTCATCCAGAGGAGACGCCGTAGCGTCATCACTCTGGACGAAGCAGCTCGACAGTCACGTTCACTCCCGAGCTTTTGAAACAATGATTAATACGTAAAGATTGAAGGGTCTTATAAATAAAACATGCCTTCAATCCTGACTAATAAGTCATAGATTATAACTATCTAAGGTAAGTTAACATATGTTATTAAATCATTGATTAGAAATAAATGTTTGATTTAATTTGATTAGGTATTTTAACCACGTTTATTATTTGAAATTGACTTTTATGTATGTATGTACTTATTCCGTTTCTAACTAACACAGACTTAGAAATGTCATATTCGTGCAATTGTTTTTAAAATTATTTTCGAAATATCGTTACAACACCGATCGATACAATATGGTATACTTTTTTAGTCATGATTGTCCCATTGCTGGGCAAAGTTCTGTCCTATCCTTCTTCAATCCTCTCAATCCAGCCCTATGTCTTTCCACCTTCGCCTGGGTTTGCCCACGAACGTCCAGTATGGCACCCATTTGTGGTAAAATTTAATTTATTATTTCCGAAAACAATCCACTTCTTTTGGGAAAATGCAAAATTTTCCCATTTTACGTTTACAAACTCGCAAAAAGCCACATCATTTCCGCTTCCGGTAGGAAGGGTTACCAGCGGCGGTCATGTTTTACCCTAATATTTTTATTACATTCTTTGCTATGATGCAAGTGCTATTGTTGGCAAATATTCGTGATTTATTGCTGTGGTGGGTAGGTTATAATTTTATTTTATAGTAAGATTTTTTTTTATTAATGGACTCGACAGTTCGTCATTTGCCAATCATAGTCTTCTCTCTTCCTCCAGAGGAGTCGCCGTGGCGTCGTCACCCTGGGTATCCGCTTCTTCTCAAAATTTCCAAAAAGCCGATAGTAAGATATTTATAAATCAGTATTTTATAATAATTATTACTAATATATATAGCTCGACTACCACTCACTCACTCACTCACTGACTGACTCACTGATTGACCGTCCCGTTTAGTCTGAAGGAGTTCCCGGAGGTGAAAGTCATGTAGGGGGGAGTTGTATAGTTTAGTGATTGGACCAGAGGAAAACTATAGGGAAGTGAAAAAAACAAAATGGCGGCGGGTCACGTGATGCCATCTCCGCCATTTTCCAACCGATTTCGTTCAAATTTGGAACACGCGTCACATGGTCGACCTACTCAGTGATGAAATTGAAAAACAAAAGAAAAACAAAATGGCGGCGGAAATATAGCCGATTGAAAATTTGGACATTTCAGACCAAACTTTGACGAATTAGCTGGCCTAGCACGAGCGCATGAGGAATATCCAACCAATTCCACTTTGTAGCACATATGATGCAGTATACCAGAAAATTGTCATTTTTGGGAAAAACAAAATGGCGGACGAGCAGTAAACCATAATATTTTTTTACATATATTTTCCTATACGAAACGAAAGGATTACTGGCGTGCGGTAAATATCTATCAGTAACTATAGCGAGGCCGAAGGCCGAGCACCCTTCCGCGAGGCCGAAGGCCGAGCTCCGCGTAGGGCGAAGCCCGAAGCGATAGAACACCGCGAGGCCGTAGGCCGAGCTCCGCGTAGGGCGAAGCCCGAAGCGTCCCCTTGCCAAGCAGAAACAACTCCCCACCCTCCAAGTAACTTTTGCGAGGCCGAAGGCCGAGCCGTGCTGCGAGGCCATAGGCCGAGCTCCGCGTAGGGCGAAGCCCGAAGCGTCCCCTTGCCAAGCAGAAAAAATTCCCCACATTCCAAGTAACTTTTGCGAGGCCGCAGGCCGAGCTCCGCGTAGGGCGAAGCCCGAAGCGTCCCATTGCCAAGCAGAAAAAAACTCCCTACCCTTCAAGTAACTTTTGCGAGGCCGAAGGCCGAGCCGGGCTGCGAGGCCATAGGCCGAGCTCCGCGTAGGGCGAAGCCCGAAGCGTCCCCTTGCCAAGCAGAAAAAACTCCCTACCGTCCAAGTATTTTTTGCGAGGCCGTAGGCCGAGCCGAGCTGCGAGGCCACAGGCCGAGCTCCGCGAAGGGCGAAGCCCGGAGCGTCCCCACGCTACCAAAGGCTGAAAGCCCTTGCCTTTCGAATTATGAACAAAGTTATGGAAATTGTGTACAGCTAGCAACGTTTGGGTTTCGAAAAACTTTCTTTAAGTTTCTGGCATACGGGCATTTCGAGCGTTACTTGCTTTAAAAATCACAAAAAAAAACTACTTTAAATGAGAAAATTCTTTTCGAAATAAATGTTTTTCACAGAGTTTTGAACTTGCAACTTTCGGGCGGTGCTTGATATAATTAGTGGATGGACTTGCACGAATTATTTGCACAGCGAACAATCCGGATAATATTTATTTAGTTGCGGCGCCTACAACACGAAAACAAAGCAGTCTCGCGGGCCGCGCGCGGCCCGCGCACCATGCAACACCTAGTTACTAATATATATAGCTCGATTACCACTCACTCACTCACTCACTGATTGACCGTCCCGTTTAGTCTGAAGGAGTTCCCGGAGGTGAAAGTGATGTAGGGGGGAGTTGTATAGTTTAGTGATTGGACCAGAGGAAAACTATAGGGAAGTGAAAAAAACAAGATGGCGGCGGGTCACGTGATGCCATCTCCGCCATTTTCCAACCGATTTCGTTCAAATTTGGAACGCGAGTCACATGGTCGACCTACTTTGTGATGAAATTGAAAAACAAAAGAAAAACAAAATGGCGGCGGAAATATAGTCGATTGAAAATTTGGACATTTCAGACCAAACTTTGACGAATTAGCTGGCCTAGCACGAGCGCATGAGGAATATCCAACCAATTCCACTTCGTAGCACATATGATGCAGTATACCAGAAAATTGTCATTTTTGGGAAAAACAAAATGGCGGAGGAGCAATAAATCATTATATTTTTTCCATATATTTTCCTATACGAAACGAAAGGATTACTGGCGTGCGGTAAATATCTATCAGTAACTGTAGCGAGGCCGAAGGCCGAGCACCCTCCGGCGAGGCCGAAGGCCGAGCTCCGCGTAGGGCGAAGCCCGAAGCGATAGAACACCGCGAGGCCGTAGGCCGAGCTCCGCGTAGGGCGAAGCCCGAAGCGTCCCCTTGCCAAGCAGAGACAACTCCCCACCCTCCAAACAATTTTTGCGAGGCCATAGGCCGAGCCGTGCTGCGAGGCCATAGGCCGAGCTCCGCGTAGGGCGAAGCCCGAAGCGTCCCCTTACCAAGCAGACAAAACTCCCCACCTTCCAAGTAACTTTTGCGAGGCCGAAGGTCGAGCCGGGCTGCGAGGCCAAAGGCCGAGCTCCGCGTAGGGCGAAGCCCGAAGCGCCCCCTTGCCAAGCAGAACAACTCCCCACCTTCCAAGTAACTTTTGCGAGGCCATAGGCCGAGCTCCGCGTAGGGCGAAGCCCGAAGCGTCCCCTTGCCAAGCAGAACAACTCCCCACCTTCCAAGTAACTTTTGCGAGGCCATAGGCCGAGCTCCGCGTAGGGCGAAGCCCGAAGCGTCCCCTTGCCAAGCAGAACAACTCCCCACCTTCCAAGTAACTTTTGCGAGGCCGAAGGCCGAGCCGGCCTGCGAGGCCATAGGCCGAGCTCCGCGTAGGGCGAAGCCCGAAGCGTCCCCTTGCCAAGCAGAAAAAAACTCCCTACCTTGCAAGTAACTTTTGCAAGGCCGAAGGCCGAGCCGGGCTGCGAGGCCATAGGCCGAGCTCCGCGGAGGGCGAAGCCCGGAGCGTCCCCACGCTACCAAAGAAAAATATGCCCTTGCCTTTCGAATTATGAACAAAGTTATGGAAATTGTGTACAGCTAGCAACGTTTGGCTTTTGAAAACTTTCTTTAAGTTTCTGGCATATGGGCATTTTGAGCGTTGTTTGCTTTAAAAATCACAAAAATAACCTACTTTAAATGAGCAAACTCTTTTCGAATAAATGTTTTCGACAGAGTTTTGAACTTGCAACTTTCGGGCGGTGCTTGATATAATTAGTGTATGGTTTGCACGAATTATTTGCACAGCGAACAATCCGGATAATGTTTATTTAGTTGCGGCGCCTACAACACGAAAACAAAGCAGTCTCGCGGGCCGCGCGCGGCCCGCGCACCATGCAACACCTAGTAATAATTATAATAATGGTACAAAAATTATGTTTCATTAAGGATTTGGATAATGTCATGTTATTGTCAATCCAATATCTTAAACACACAATAGATACTCATTTAATAAAATAATTCTACGTTATATTTTAAACTTAAACACAATAATTCCAAGAAAACAAGAATTTGAAATTTTTAATAATTTAATTTAAGGAATAAGTAGTTATTAAGAGTACATTTTAGAGTAATGAAAGTATTCATGCATTAGCATTTAAAAATCACCCCTATTCACGCGTTGACACATTTCTCCCCTAAAAGAATCTAACCTAAATTATGTTATCAGACAAATTATTCAGTTTGCGAGGAAAAAATTCAAATGTCAAAGTGGGGTTGCCAGAGTTATGGCTTCAATTACCCGGCGGCGGCGGGCTCCCGATTAAAAATGTCTTGACGTTTCGCAACTTGGCGTTTTTGTGGTTTTTATTTTATTGTTTTGGGAGAGTTTTATGGTTATGTAGTTTTTTAAACTTTTACGGTTTGTATACATATTAATTAGATAAAACGGGAATTACCGTGTTAAACATTTATTATTGATGTCTCGATATTTCGACAGCATTGCAGCCATCATGGTCACGAATAGACTGACCATGATGGCTGCAATGCTGTCGAAATATCGAGACATCAATAATAAATGTTTAACACGGTAATTCCCGTTTTATCTAATTTTTATGGTTATGTAGTTTTTTATATAACGTTGTAGGATATATTGCTGTTAGCCACATCATTCATAAAGATTGCTAAACCGCGGTTTATTTTGACAGTTGTTAAACCACCGATTTTGAATGGCGAGAACCTGCGATAATCCTTAAACCGTGACTTTAACCACCACCTAATTTTAAATCACATTTATAACTAAGAGCCTTAGGTAGCTAATTAAACCTCACTTCTCTAAAACCTTGTCCCTTTCGCACTTCAATAAAAAACTTCAGGTTAAAAAGGGCGCGAAACCTTAAACGGTGGATTAACTTTAAATCACGTTTATGGCACAGCCTACAGATATTTCTTGTACAGTCTAACACAGATAAAAGTGTACAGTAGAGTTTTTAAGGTCGAGATTATCTCAAAAAATACTTGACCTATTGCAAGAATTATTTCAGTGTTACATAGATAAAAGTTAAAACTATGTAACTGTAGAGTGTAGTAGAATTACTAAATGACCAGTAGTTTTTGAGAAAATCTCAACCTTATTGAAGCCCCCTGTATACCTGTCTCTTTCTTCGTGTATATACAAGTGTGGGATGGGTATACTTATACAGCATTCAAAAATATTCGCACCCTTTTAGGGTATCAGTTTAACTACGTAAGAGCTTCCAAACATTTTCTCCCAAAAATTTCCATTCAAATACATTTTCCTTGAATCCATCAGTGACCACATTTCTAGTTCCGACTGCCACATCTCTGCCACGTGGCTGCCGCGTGGCAGCCACGAGGATGAGTGCTTAGGGGGTGGCAATCGCCCTCGTATTGAGTTAGAATAGCTTTAAAATTGAGTTCCAAGATATTTCGCAACTCTGATCAAAAACTATGATACGTTTAGGGCATTTTTAATTTGATTTAGAATTTATAATTATAATAATGGTTATGAAAGGTTAAGTCTAAAGTATACTTACTAAGGTTGAGATTTTCTTAAAAAGTACTTGTACAGTGTAGGTAGAGTCTACACTATTAACTTGTTGCGGAGCGAGCGATGAATTGAAATAATAGAAATGTATGGACAAGTAATGGGTATATTTGAACAAATAATTTTTGAATCTTTAAAATTGTTAAATAGAAATCAACCATTTCAAATCTAATTCAGTCAAAAAGTGAAAAGTCACAGCTTTTCTTTTTGTAAAAACATATCTATTAAGTAATTTTAAAATTTAGGCGACCAAATACTAGGTGCGGCCAAAAGAGACCTCATCGTAACAAACTAGTATTTTTTTTTTACAATCGGTCGAGTATTTCATGAGAAAATCTCAACCTTACTGAGGACCCCTGTATACTTTTCTCTGTCTTCGACTGTACATGTTCTGACATGAGGTTAGAACCCATATCTACGTAACGGAAGTCCAGCATCTTAACCACAGTGTCACTGAGCTATCATGAGTAGGTGGAGAGACGATATCGTTAGATACAGGGAGGGGTGGCTGGAAGAGGCTCAGGACAGAGATGATGGAAGAGGAGGGGGGAGACCTTTGCCCAGCAGTGGGACGATATATAGGAGTATAAGTGTTATTTAGAAAATATCATTTCTGTAGCAAATTACGGGAAAAGTGTATAGGAGAGTTTTAAGGTTGAGATTTTCTCAAAAACTACTTGTCATATTGCAAGAATTTTTTAAATGTTAGATAGATAAAAGTTAAAACTATGTAACTGTATTACAGGATAGATGACTATTTAAACGATGAACATGCATGGTGTGTGTCGCCGGTTCCGCATGAGGGATAAACTTACTAACAATAGTAATAGTTACGTATTGTATAGTTATTAAGTAATCATTGTATTATCATTGTTTTAAAAGATGTGTTGCTGAGAGTTTTTCCTTGCAAAGTGGTGTAAATGTAAATTCAAAAAATATATTGACGTGCAAAAATGTACTCAACGTGCTTACTTGCAATAAAGAAATTTGACTTTTTTGACTTTGTAAAATAATTATGAAATTCGGTCTCATAGTTTTTGAGAAATTCTCAACCTTATTGAGGCTTCGGTATACTTGTGTCTGTCTTCGTGTGTACATTATTTCTAACCCGTATCCATTACTAAAAACCTTTGCAATTGGAAGTAATGCGATTTGAAATAACCCCTCGAGTGCTACTGTTTATTGATACCAATAAGCCTGCTTTATTGTTCACTAATGGACCCCAGTACCCCCAGGGTTGGAATGGACTGGCGTGCGAGGGGCAGTAGAGAGTAGGTACACGAAGACAGAGAAAGGTGTACAGTAGAGTTTTTAGGGATGAGATTTTCTCAAAAACTACTTGACCTATTGCAATAATTCTTTCACTGTTACATAAATAAAAGTTAAAACTATGTGCTGTAAAAGAATTATTAAAATCGGTCCCGTAGTTCTTGAGAAAATATCAACCTTATTAAGAATTTTTTAACTGTTAGATAGATAAAAGTTGAAACTATGTAACTGTAGAAGAATTATTAAAATCGGTTCAGTAGTTTTTGAGAAAATCTCAACCTTATTGAGGGCCCCTAAATACTTATCTCTGTCTTCGACTCATACTTATCTCGGTTTGAAATAAGTCGGTTAATTATGACTTCAAATGACAATTTCTGCCCCAACATCAACCACAAGTTGTACAAGATAACGAATAAATGTAAAAGTATCTCCATTTTTTATTAAAATTATTGGTTTAAATTAAAGTTATGTACAAGTTGCGAGTCGAAAAAAAAGCTTAATTAAGAATTCAGAACACAAGAAGTAGTAAGAAATCGAAGCGAATTATTCATTGTTTTTGTTATTCTTCTATAGGAGTTGCGAGAGTAGTAGAAAATGATACTGATTATGATTATGCAATATGAAACCTGTAATAAGTCCCCAACAAAATGATAGGTACAGCTTAAATGGTCACGTAGTTTTGTAGGCGGGGCAAAACTCCATTGAAATGTGACAATGTCTTTTTTACAACCCATATTACACGTTGACTTTGTATAGTAAGTCATATTTATCAAGGGAAGTAATAAAATTGATAATATAAATAACCACTCGATAATCCGGTCTTGCTCGGTGGCTCAGTGGTTAGGTCAATGGACTTGCGATGGGACACCGTGGTCCCAGGTTCAATTCTCAGCCAGGGCAGCCATGTACCAATGAGTTACCCTCAGTTTTATCGACGGAAAAACTTACGTACCGATAAAACGGTGATGGAAAACATCGTGATGAAACCTGCATGCCGTAGAAGGAAAAAAATTCTAAGGCATGGGAAATCCGCCAACCCGCACTGGGCCCGCGTGGTGGATCATGGCCTCAGCTCCCTCGATGTAAGGGAAGGTCTGTGCCCGAGCAGTGGGGCAATATAAATAAACTGATGATGATACAGTCTTGTCCAAAGTTCTATGCAATGAGGCTATAAAAAGTCTACATTAAAACATAACCTATACAATTTACAAAATCCATCGCATAGCGATAACCAAATTAATAAACGGTAGCACCGATACCGACGAGATTAAGATAAAACCGACACTCGTTGACAAACTAATAACCAAGCTCCCTACATCCGGGGGGTTTATCTAATCTGGCAACACTACGCGTAATTAGAGACGGGGATTGAGTTACACACTTGAGTTTTCGAGTGTTGTGGCGGCCAATGGTCTTGCGACCAGGCCGGGAAATTTAATTAAAAAAACAATTGTTTGAGGAATTTCAGACAAGTTTTTTGTGCTCTTAGCAAGGTTTCCTTTGTGTAACTCCATGATTGCGTGGATCGTTGAGTTTTTTCGTTTAGGGGTTTGGGAGGGTTGTGTGTAGGTTTCGGTTAGGTTATCTTTGTATATACGTATGTATTTAGAAGAAATCATACATTCTATTAACACCAGATCAGGCTGTATGCCCTAGTTGGCCTTGCCTTTCCCTTTGGGAAGAATTTAAAAAAAAAAAAACAATTGTCGTTATTTTTGGCTCATGGAAGGCCCTTAAAATACTTTCTATATAAAAGCTATACACAGATAAATAACCAAAAATAATCTACCAAACAAACATCATTAGCCTAATAGAAAAACCATGTAACCATCCAACTCTCGATAACCAATCATAAGTAACAAAAGGCGGGCTAAAGCCATAGCATTGTAACCGAGAAATAAGAAAAAGATAGTTTATACAATATTACGATTATTGTTATACGAAAAGGGCAATAATTCAATGGATGCGAGGATTTCCGGTGCGCTCCGAGCACGTGTCCTTACTTCCGGTGCCGCCATCTTTATTCCCCCACCACCGAACTCAGTTTCCGGTAAACGCTCTTCGCTTCGTCACGCAACCCCTTGCTTGGGGCCGAGAAATTAGCGATTTTAAAACCCTTATAAGACTAACTTGCAATGACCAAAAGGCTGGCGGCTACTTTGCCCAACGTGTGAGCCTCGCTATACAGCGGGGCAACGCTGCCAGCCTTTTGGGCACATTGCCAATTGTGGGGGACTTGGCGCAGGTTTTTTATTTATAATTTTTACACGTTAGGTAGGTTTAGATTTAATTTGTACCTATTTATTTGTAAATATTATTACTAGTTTTGAATAATTAAATACTTACTTGCAATAAAAGGTAACCTGGAGTTTTCGAGCATTTTCCGAGTGGGACTAAGGCCAATAGTCTTTAGGCCCGTATTAATAGTCTGAGCTCAAACCCGCCCTCAAGAACGAATTCAGCTGACACACTGTCAAGACGTGATCACCATCTCAAGTTTGTCATTTACTAATAAATCAATCTTGAGGCGTATCACGTGATGTCTTTCTCAAGTGGAATAACTCAAGTAAACGTCGCAGTTCGCCTGCAATCAGCAAATACGTTCTCAAGTGTGAGTTTGACAGTTCTCTTGAGAACTGAGTTTTGTTTATTAATACGGCGACCAGATTCCTAAACGCGCACCTAAGTTACGTTTATTAATAGACTTAGCTTTGATTAACTTTTGAGCTGAGAGTGATTTATTAATATGGGCCTTAGTCATTGATCTCCTATAAACAACTAGATACACAAAGGTCTTACTAAAACAATTTAAAAAACGTCCAAATAAGGGTCCATTGTTAACGTCCAAATAATGTCCAATAAAGCAAATGTGGGTCCATTCATCCGTTTGGACCTTCTTTGCGCTCGGACATTTTTAGAAGGCAGACTGTGTATCCAGTTGTTTATAGGAGATCAATGACCTTAGTGTGATGATGAGTAACTGCCAGAATACTATTCATTTTGACAATCGTAAGAGCAAGCTCACACTATAATTCCTGGAATATCTTGGAGGGTCTTATTTGGCCTCTAGATTTTAGTTAATAATGTGGTAAAATTAATTGAAAATGCGCTTTTCATAGCCCAGACCAACTTTTCAATCCACTCAATCAAGCGAACAAAATTACGTCTTAAAGTAACACAAAAGGGTCGAGAATACAATAACCGTTACTCACAAACTTTTAGCCGAGTTTGCCTAAGAGAGGAAAGGTCTAACTTCTTGGTAGAAACATTTTGGGGAGCTACAGGATGTACCAAATGCCTTATATTGTCAATTTTTTTTGATGTGTGGTTTAGCTATGCTGGGCCTGCTGCCTATTGCATGAAATAGTTTAATTTTATTCATTATTATGTACTTATTACTTTTATATAAAAAATATTTGATTTAGTGACCAAAACTATTCTCAGAGTTGTTGAGACCGCCCGTAGGCCTAACGCGGCCTTACGACTGCTGCCGACCGACAGCAACTGACCACTTTCAGAGTTGCCATATTGATTTAGATCTTTTTTTTTAATGAAACAGCTAAGGCATTATTAGTCAGATGACAATAACTAATCTCAAATGAATTTAGCTATTAATTTCGTAATTCGAAATAGGTTAAGAAAGACGTAAGGACCATTAGGTCCAAATGTAAGATCTATATTATTTTTATATTTTTATGGGTTTTTTATGCCTGCAATAAAGAATTATTATTATTATTATTTCTTTAGGTCGTGGTTTAATAGGTTTAATAATAAGCAATTAGTTTAATTTGCTTGTGTTGTGTAAAGAGCATTTCTCTGTTAGATAGAACAACAAACGAGTATATCCGCCAGAAGACAAACGTGGTTGACATTGCTCATAGAATCAGTAAACTGAAGTGGCAGTGGGCTGGTCACATCTGTCGTAGAACCGATAACCGATGGGGTAGACGAGTTCTCGAATGGAGACCACGAACGGGTAAACGTAGTGTGGGACGACCCAACCAGATGAAGGGATGACCTTCGCAAGATGGCTGGCAGAGACTGGATGCAGAGGGCCGAGAGTAGGGTTGAGTGGCGCGCTTTGGGAGAGGCCTACGTCCAGCAGTGGACTGATACGGGCTGACGATGATGATGTGTTGTGTAAAGTTTTGAAATCTGGGGAGGTAACCCAGTTTTGAATTTTTTTTGTTAACCTATAAATTGTCCCACTGCTGGGCAAAGGTCTCCCCCTCCTCTTCCATCCATCCCTGTCCTGAGCCTCTTCCAGCCACCCATCCCTGTATCTAACGATATCGTCTCTCCACCTACGCCGAGGTCTGCCCCGACGCCGGCGACCGTCCGATGGCACCCATTCTGTGCCAGTCCGGGCCCATCGGTCCGGCTGCATGCGGCACACGTGGCCCGCACAGTTCCACTTTAATGTGGCTGCTTTGCGGGCCACGTCTGCTACGCCAGTTATCGATCGCAGGGTTGTGTTTCGGACACGGTCCGTTCTCCTGAACTCTCCTTTGAAACATTATGTATGAAAAAACATTAAGTATAGTGAGACTTTTTAATGTTTTAATGTTAGCTAAAGACTAGGCCTCTTTACAGCCGCAATTAGTTCATTTTGTTATATCAGATGGGTCGGTTCTTTGCCCTGTTTCTCTGTTCCATCCAGACGTAATCTAGTTTGTATTCTGTACCTTATATATTATTGTAAATTATTACATTATGTATGACATAACCAAGTGTTCTCTAGAGCTCCTAAGGTTGAATAAATGAAGTATTAAATTAGGCAGAAAAACACAAAAAAAAATCGGCCCTATTCCTTGCAAAGTGAGTGGCTTCACACTCTAAATCCTGAGCATGACACTTAATCGAAAGGGTACTGAACTATAACAAAGAATCGCCACTGATGCCCCATGTTTCCGCTCCTCACCCTCACAATGACCATTAACGTTCTCAGTTTGTCTGTCCGGTCACCTAAACTATAACTTCGCAATCATTATTTATTCGTAGCGATTCAAACTATCGTGATTTCAAGATCGCGACTTACGTCGTTTTGATTTGGGTGTCCTTGAATTCATTCGAGAAATTGAAACTGGGGGTCGTATTCATGATAAATATTAAGAAAAAAGATCGGCAGTGAAATAATACAAATCCCCAACCGGACTTGCGATACGGAGGTCCCAGGTTCGATTCCCAGCCAGGGCAGCCATGTACCAATGAGTTATCCTCGGTTTTTTCGACGGAAAAACTTACGTACATTGACCGAGTGCTCTCAAAACGGTGAAGGAAAACATCGTGATGAAACCTGCATGTCGTAGAAAAAAAAATCTAAGGCATGTGAAAACCGACAATACGCAGTGGGTCCGCGTGGTGGATTATGGCCCCTGCTCCCTCGATGTAAGGGAAGGTCTGTGTCCGAGCAGTGATAAATAGACTGATGATGATGATAAGCACTTGTATTTTAACTGTATACACATATACCTAACAACCTGTAACTTCAACTATAAGAACCCGTCGATCTGTATTTGTAATTCCTTTAGAATCACACGGGACAGGCTTAGCCTAGTGTGGGCTACGATACGATACGGTAGAGTAGTGGAGACGACGGGTTGCTGGTGGGCGGAAGCCATACAATTTGTCGCAGACATTGACCGTCGCCTTAAGGCGATATATGGTTGTCAAAAGCAAGAGTAAGACAGAAGATGCCCCGCAGCGGCGGAGTGAAGAGCGCCTCAATATTCGTATTTTTATGAGTTTTGGATGAATGATATCACTCACTTATATTGTTAAAGTCGGCAATTAGACCGACAGTTTCGACAGTGCGCGAAGAAACGTCAACGGCGACGCGGGCGTGGCGCGCTCACCTTGAAAAAGACCGTCGAAATCGGTCGAAACTGTCGGTCTAATTGCCGACTTTAACAATATAAGTGAGTGATATCCGTTTATATATAATAATTTGACATTGTAATTGTATTTTATATGACAATAAATATAGTAAGGTAAATAAATCAAATTAGTCTTACCTATTTATACTGGAGACAGAAGGCACGTTATCCTGGCTGCATATTCCCTCGCTGAGGAGTCTGTCGCGGATCTCCCAGGCGAACATGGTGGGGTTCTCCCGCTTGTAGGCCGCTATGGCGTCCACCACAGGGGGGGTCGCCACCTTGGGCTTGGACCCCCCTATGACGCCGGCCTTGAAGCTCCCAGTCTCGTAGTACCTGTAACGGAGTCTGTATTCAATATAATTATTCATATGGTTGCCGATTATGAATACGTCTAATATGCATGCTACTAGACACCAAACGGATTGGTGGCAGACGCGTCTGCCGACGTAACACTTGCAGTACGAATTCAACTTTTAATTTTATTATTATATTGCTTACTATAATTATGCCAATTAAGTTAGTATCAAAAAATAAAATAAAAATAAATACTAAAGAACGAACATGTTGTCAAGATCCCCGTTCTGTGGCATGGTGCCCAGGACGCTGGCAGCATTTCCTCGCTGTATCGCAATGCTTAGTCGCTGAGCGAGGAGGAGCTGCCAGCTCTGGGATCGTCCGAGACATGGACCAATCGGGTAACAATAATATAACCAAGTTAGTATCATATTTTTGTCATTGTGTATATAAACATTGTCTTTGTGTAGAATGAAAATTGTCTCTGTTTCCAAATAAGTTTGGAAACAGAGACAATTTTCAATTTTTTTAGTATTTAGTTTCATACGAATGTAAACTATTGACTAGTTGGACTTGGCGTATAGTGGTACATCTTTTTTATATTTCTCTACAATATGTTTAACGAATAAATGATTATCTATCTATGACGCAGATAATAAGAACGGCCCAAAGTCAAAAATGTTACACTTGATCTGCTGTTGCTGTTAGGGCGGATGCACAACGCTACGGCGCGGCGTTCGCCGGCGCACGTCAGCGTCTGTGTACCGCGCCTGTGGACGGCGCCGTCCGCCGGCACAACAGACACCGTGACACGCCGCGCCATGCGACGGCATGGCGCAGCGCCGTGACGTTATACGTCGACCCTTAGGGCTAGCGTACAACAGAACGGCGCCGGCGGACGACGCCGTGTACCGCGCCTGTGGACGGCGCCGTCCGCCGGCACAACGCTGTCCGCCCGTGACCGGTGCCGTCCGACACCGTGCACCGGTAGACGGGGCCGGCAGACACCGTGACACGCCGCGCCGTGACGTTGTACAGTCGACAGCAGATCAATGGTAACACTTTTTACTTTTGACAGTTATTATTTGCGACGTAAGACTTAAAATCGTACTGCAAGTGTTACCATTGTCTGCTGTCGACTGTATGTCGGCACAGAGGCGCGAATTACCCCGTCTTCAGGTTCTCTTGAAAATGGCGGGAAACGACGGTTGCAAAATTATTTGATAATTTTTGTTTTATTGTCTACAGTGGTTATTTTGAGATTAATATCACGTTAAATTAATCAGAAAATGTTCGCGAGTGACAGTATGGTGAATTTGTTGGATAATTTGAGCAAGATCTGGGGTTTCAAGCTTTTATCAAGAGTTCCCGCTACAAGCTCGGGAGTGAACGTGACTGTCGAGCTGCTTCGTCCAGAGTGATGACGCTACGGCGTCTCCTCTGGATGAAG
This sequence comes from Tachystola acroxantha, assembly GCA_963506565.1. Taxonomy (NCBI): domain Eukaryota; kingdom Metazoa; phylum Arthropoda; class Insecta; order Lepidoptera; family Oecophoridae; genus Tachystola; species Tachystola acroxantha. Next base: position 8,079,205 of record OY735893.1, read on the forward strand.
ACATGAAGACGCGGCTACCCAGGGTGAAGACGCTACGGCGACTCCCCTGGAGGAAGATAGAAGACTATTGAATTTTCTGTAACATGACATTGGCAAATGACGAACAGTCGAGTCCATTAATAAAATAAATAAATAAAACCCCGTCTTCCGCAATCCGTCCACGCGTTTCTGAGATATACCTAGGTCTTGACAGACAGACAGATGGATGGATGGACGGACGGACGGACAGACAGACGGACAACAAAGTGATCCTATAAGGGTTCCTTTTTTCCTCTTGAGTTTCGGAACCCTAGAAATAAAGTATTGCAACCAAATTCAAAATAAAATCACATCGCCATAACGAAATCGCAGAAAATCACACCATATTGCTTCATCACGATCAAACAATTCCCAAATCAGTCGTAAAGGTGGCCCCCTTTCACTAGAAACTCCGGACAGTCCCAAAACAAGTGACTCACGCCCCCTCCCAAGAGACGTGGCATTAGAACTGACGAAAATTAAATTCTGCGCGACTCAATAAAATAATGGGACGGTATTATGACAATTCGATTAGTTGGACACCCTACCCTTTCGTTTTTAGTGCGACCGAATGGATGATTTACGAGATTTTTTTGTTGGTGAAGCGATTTTTGATTGGATTTATGGTAATTGAAATGTGCATGTGTAAGAGCTCGGTGGCTCAGTGGTTGGGCCAATGGACTTGCGATACGGAGGTCCTAGGTTCGATTCCCAGCCAGGGCAGCCATGTACCAATGAGTTATCCTCGATTTATTCGAAAGATAAACTTACATACATTTACCGAGTGCTCTCAAAACGGTGAAGGAAAACATCGTGATGAAACCTGCATGCCGTAGAAGAAAAAAAATCTAAGGCATGTGAAATCCGCCAATCCGCAGTGGGCCCACGTGGTGGATCATGGCCCTAGCTCCCTCGATGTAAGGGAAGGTCTGTGCCCGAGCAGTGGGGCAATATAAATAGACTGGTGATGATGATGATGATGAAATGTGCACTGTTTTTTTTTTACTTTCCTGCTAGAACTAAGAGAGTAGGTAATGTTTTTCATTTGTTTGAGTCAAACCGTTGGACAGAAAGAAAAATGGACAGCAGGGTTACTCTCACCTCTTAAAGCGATCCAGTTTAGTATCTTAAACTGAACCGAATCGCTATTTGCTACAATGACGTTTGACGTCATTGTAGCAAATTCAGTTTAGGAACCTAAACTGGATCGCTATAAGAGGTGAGAGTAACCCTGCAGGAACGCTATAGGGTTGAGATTTCAGAAAAAAAATACTAGAGAGGGATTTACATTTGCTTTTTCGTTATATAACCTAGTGCGGAGTTCATTAGTAAAAATATACTGTAAATGTAAATGACATTGCCACATTTCAAAAAGCAAACATACAAAACTACGTGACCATTTAAGCTGTACCTATCATTTTGTTGGGGACTTATTACAGGTTTCACATTGCATAATCATAATCAGTATCATTTTCTACTACTCTCGCAACTCCTGTAGAAGAATAACAAAAACAATGAATAATTCGCTTCGATTTCTTACTGTTTTCTGAATTCTTAATTAGGCTGTTTTTTTCGACTCGCTAGATGTACAAGACTTTGTTTTAAACCAATAATTTTATTAAAAAACTGAGATATTTTTACATTTATTCGTTATCTTGTACATCTTGCGGTTGATGGTGGGGCAGAGAGTACAGTTTTGTATTTTGTTTGTATTTGTATTTTGTTATAATTTTCTTTATCATCATCAGTCTATTTATATGTCCCCACTGCTCTGGCACAGACCTTCCCTTCCACAACGCGCGCCCAGTGCGGATCGGCGGATTACACACGCCTTGTGTAACGCCAAAACAAAGATTGCAATTTTTTATCTATCCGAAGAGTGTCAGGTAGAGATTACTCTCAGCAATAAATCTGTACGACGATACAATATCATTTATCTGATTATAAATTGTTGATTTAGAATCAGGTCTTCCCATCCATTCAAATGCACAACTGAGTCTGCAAAATATTCAAAACTACGCATAACCTAACCCTAAAACATCAGTAAGTACTACGGAACCCTCGCTAACATTACGATAATGTTAGCGAGTCTCCCTGCGGACCCTAAAACATGGGCACCCTTGTTGGATGAGTACCCCTTGTACAGTTGTGAACAAAACTGTTAGGATATCAGATTCTGCTGATATACAGGGTGTAACAGAAAGGTTATATGAAGCCGAAGGGAGGGTGTTAGGTATCGGTAACTGAACAACTTTTGTTCTACGACTTGACAAAAAAGATTAAACATAAAAGACGTGTTTAAATGTAGTACACAACCAATATCATAATCAATAACAAAACTCATTTCATCATCATCATCAGTCTATTTATATTGCCCCACTGCTCGGGCACAGACCTTCCCTTACATCGAGGGAGCTCGGGCCATAATCCACCACGCGGGCCCAGTGCGGGTTGGCGGATTTCACATGCCTTAGATTTTTTTCTTCTTCTACGACATGCAGGTTTCATCACGATGTTTTCCGTCACCGTTAACTCATTTCATTTAGCTTTAATTAGGGCGATATTTCCACCACTTATGCGTTATGTACGCGACTGTACAGCAATGTACTCTCACTTAGGGTGTGATCACACTTATAATTGACTTATCTGGAGAGCGTTTGTGAATAATTCCTAACACACCCGCCGTACACACGCCCTAATGCCAAAGTAGTTGAGTGCGGTTCAAACTGGCTTAGACCAGTTATGTTTATTCATACTAATCTTAATTTTTGGGGGTTTTCGCTTTATTTAGTAGTCAAGTTACTTTTTTTAAGTAGTTAAGTTATGTAGTTTTGAGATAATGATAATGTTACTAAGAGAGCTTAGTGGCTTTGTATTACAGAATACCAAATAAAGTGTCTTATTTTGTAAACAAAAACTCCTAACATTTAAAGCTTTTCTGTGATTATTGCATAGTTATTTTCACATTATTAGATCGGATCACTTTATTTTCACAATGATGAACAGGTTCGATCAATCAGTTCCTTCAGTGTTACGTCACAACAGGTAATTAGACGATCATAATAATATTTGTTTACAAAATAAGACACTTGATTTGAGCTTCGGTTTAGGTCACTTAGAATTTGTTATGGATGTCCCAAATTCGGACCCAAGGTCGGGCAATGACATTTTTTTTATATTTTCATATTATTTAAATATTTTATTTATATTTTCCCCCAAATTGTATAATTTACTTAAACGCTGTCCGAACCTAACCATCCACTTAATTTTGTCGAATTAATTCAAGGCCATCCCGGTGACCGCGACTTCAATCGTTATGGTTATCGTTTTCATATTGACACTTGAACGATATACATTGCTGCGTTTCGTTGTCGTTTGTTAAACCTTGCAAAAACATAGCAGCAATGTATAGCGTCCATGTGTCAAATTGAAAGCGATAACGATTGGAAGTCGCGGTCACCTCACTGTATGTTTAGATCTTGAAAACTCTACGAAAGTTGTTAAGGCCCAGAGCCCTTTTAACATTGGTAATTGGGAGTTCTGGGCTGATGATTAAAACTGTAGACTGTTACAAACTCAGTATATTTAATGTAAAAAATATATATAACGTGGAGGCACAGCCACTCATTTATTTATTTATTTATTTATTTTATTAATGGACTCGACAGTTCGTCATTTGCCAATGTCATGTTGCAGAAAATTCAATGTATAATAGTTTTCTATCTTCCTCCAGGGGAGTCGCCGTAGCGTCATCACCCTGGGTAGCAGCGTCTTCATGTCTTCATCCACAGGAGACGCCGTAGCGTCAATCACTATGGACGAAGCAGCTCGACAGTCACGTTCACTCCCGAGCTCGTAGTGGGAATCTTGACCATGGCGCCAAACTTCAGATCCTGCTTCAATTCTCCAATAACTTCACCATACTGTCATTCACGAACATTTTCTGATTAATTTAACGTGATATTAAACACAAAACACCCACTGTAGACATTATACTGAAAATTATTAAATAATTTCGCAACCGTCGTTTCCCGCCATTTTCAAAAAGCCCCCTCATCGAACGTTAATTCAAATCTTGAGGGTCATTCTTGACAGTTACTTTTTAACTTGACAATTGACAATTTGAATGCATTTACAAAGCCGCTTCCAAAAAGATTAGTTTAAAAATAAAATAAATAAATAAATAAGTAATAATGAAGGGTTTTTTGAAAATGGCGGGAAACGACGGTTGCGAAATTATTTAATAATTTTCAGTTTAATGTCTACAGTGGGTGTTTTGTGTTTAATATCACGTTAAATTAATCAGAAAATGTTCGCGAATGACAGTACGGTGAAGTTATTGAAGAATTCAAGCAGGATCTGAAGTTTGGCGCCATGGTCAAGATTCCCACTACGAGCTCGGGAGTGAACGTGACTATCGAGCTGCTTCGTCCACAGTGATTGACTACGGCGTCTCCTGTGGATGAAGACATGAAGACGCTGCTACCCAGGGTGATGACGCTACGGCGACTCCCCTGGAGGAAGATAGAAGACTATTATACAATGAATGTTTTGTAACATGACATTGGCAAATGACGAACTGTCGAGTCCATTAATAAAATAAATAAAAATAATAAATGTAATATGAAATTATGGATTATTTAACAAAAGTATCAATAAAGGTGTCACAAATAAGTTTACATTTGTAGCTAGTTAAATCCCACACCCCAATAAAGCCACTGAGCACCAAGTAAGCCACTATAAGCCATTGTAAGCCCATATAAGCCTATTAGGCTGCCCCTCCTGCAATATCGCTATCTAGATCGCCAATATGTTCGATAGTTGCACGACAAATTGGCTCTAGTTACGTTTATACTACAACTGCGTATAGGCCCTTCGACGATAAAGCCAAGGATACATTAGGGGACAAATGTCCTGCGACACGTGTCGCCAGGGACGTCGGGTGAAGTAGCGCGACGTTGCCGGACTTCGCGCGACATGTCTGGCAACATCGCGCGACACGGGTCGCCAAGGACGTCGGGTGAAGTAGCGCGACGTTGCCGGACTTCGCGCGACATGTCTGGCAACATCGCGCGACACGGGTCGCCAGTGATGTCGGGTGAAGTAGCGCGACGTTGCCGTCGCTGACGTCGCTACGGACATAAGTCGCGCGATGTCGCCAGATATATCAAGCGAAGTTTCGCGAAGTCGCACGACTTCGCCGGACGTCGCTACGGACATAAGTCGCGCGATGTCGCCAGATATGTCAGGCGAAATCGGCCGGCTTCGCTTGACATGTCGCCGATACATGTCGTAGGACATTTGTCCCCTAGTGTATCATTGGCTTAAGTTAGGTATACTTAGTTTATTATTGGACTCGCCAGTTCGTCATTTGCCAGGAGCTGCCAGCTGCCAAACTCAAGTGCGAGACAGAAGATGTAGCAGCGGCGGATTGAAGAGCACGGCACAGTGACTCCATATTAGTATTTTTATGAATTTTAGATGAATTGGCAGGGAAATAAAAATACGCCAACAAAAATCAGAAGTTTTTTTTTAAAACAAGCTCTAGTATTTATAATACCCTACATTTTGATATATATTTTGTATAAATAACTATTTCGGTTTAGACATAATTTTCATTTTAAAAGACATGGAAGGGGTTTGCGATTTTTTTTATCGAGCGAAGTTTGTTCAATCGTGTATTTATCAGTCTCTAAATAGACACCCCAAGATTGCTATATATTTTTTCAGACGTTTAATTTGAGTAGTTAGTGCCGTAGCCTTTATAGAAAAACTGAAAATCCACGCACACTCAGCCTTAAGATATCATAGTCTTCTCTCTTCATCCAGAGGAGTCGCCGTAGCGTCATCACTCTGGACGAAGCAGCTCGACAGTCACGTTCACTCCCGAGCTCGTAGGGACTCTTGACTCTAGCTCGAAACTGCAGATCTTGCATAAATCATCCAAAAAATCCAACATTCTCTGATGTTACTAAACTTTAAGGAGCTCGGTGGCTCAGTGGTTGGATCAATGGACTTGCGATACGGATGTCCCAGGTTCGATTCCCAGCCAGGGCAGCCATGTACCAAAGAGTTATCCTCGGTTTTTTCGACGGAAAAACTTACGTACATTTACCGAGTGCTCTCAAAACGGTGAAGGAAAAACATCGTGATGAAACCTGCATGCCGTAGAAGAAGAAAAAAATCTAAGGCATATGAAATCCGCCAATCCGTAGTGGGCCCGCGTGGTGGATCATGGCTCCAGCTCCCTCGATGCAAGGGAAGGTCTGTGCCCGAGCAGTGGGGCAATATAAATAGACTGATGATGAACTGATGATAATGAATGCTCTTAAAAAAGAAAACTTAAAATAAGGCATATGTCTTATCCAATCAGCACGGGCCCGCGTGATAGATCATGGACATAGCTCCCTCGATGTAAGGGAAGGTCTGTGCCCGAGCAGTAGGGACATAAGAATAGACTGATTTTGATGAAGATACGAAAACAAATATTTGTATTACTTGTGTACAAACAAACATACAATCCGACGAGTGATGTTCGAACGGAAGTGTGGCCAGCGTCACGCTTTCTGCGCCCACCCACCACAATAGCCAGTGTTGCCAGAACTCGACGCGAAAACCAACTTTATTACAAAGGAATACAGATTACGTTAGTAATTCAGTAAGTTTGCAGACAGACGGACAGAAAAAACTACTAATTATTATACGGACCCAGGACTGAATGTGAACTACTTTCATTTATGATCGTGATTTCGTGTTTAAAACGATGTTTTCTTTGTCTATGTTCTAAATATCTAGACTTTTAGGCCGAGATTTTAAGTTAGTATTTTTTATTTTATTAATGGATTCGGCGTAGGTGGAGAGACGATATCGTTAGATACAGGGATGGGTGGCTGGAAGAGGCTCAGGACAGGGATGGATGGAAGAGGAGGGGGGAGACCTTTGCCCAGCAGTGAGACATTTTATAGGTTAACAAAAAAAAAATGGATTCGACAGTTCATCATTTGCCAATGTCTTGTTAAAGAATATTTAAGATACTATCATAGTCTCTTCATCCAGAGGAGTCGCCGTAGCGTCGTCACTCTGGACGAAGCAGCTCGACAGTCACGTTCACTCCCGAGCTCGTAGCGGGACTCTTGACTTTAGTGCGAAACTTCAGATCTTGCACAAATCATCGAATAAATTCACCATACTGTTATATGTGGGTGAATTTTTTGGATTATTTGTGCAATAGATAAGATAAGATAAATATTCTTTATTGCACAGAACAGTTACAGATCCTTAGCTTGAACAATTCTTTTAAATAGGCGGTCTTATCGCTGAGAGCGATATCTTCCAGACAACCGTCGGGTAGAGAAACAGTGCGTTTGGAAGTGGTAGCATAATGGTGCAATTACCTAATAACGTAATAAAATATTGTGATTTGAATAGGTAATGGATACCATTTGATTGAGATTGCTATACAAACAAGTCCTTATGCCTGTCTGGACGTATGGTATTCAGCTATGGGGCTGTACCAGACAAAGCAATATATCGATTATACAACGCTTCCAAAACAAGGTACTTAGAAACATCGTAGATGCGCCCTGGTACGTAAGAAACGACGATCTCCACAGGGACCTTACAGTGGACACAGTCAACCAAACCATAAAAAAATTTGCTGAAGCTCACGAACATAGACTTCATCATCATGTGAATGTCGAGGCAATCCAGCTCCTCGACAACACGGACATAGTGAGAAGACTGAAAAGAACCAAACCTTTTGAGTTAGTGTAGTGTAGTGAAAACAATTCGTAGTGATAGTGCGCGAATGTAAGACACGTGAACAAAGTGATCGCCCTTAATAGACTCTAAGTAATGTCGTTGGACTAACTCTTAGCTATATAAGTGTAAATTTATAGAAATTTAGGTCAAAATCAAATTACTTATTAGTCTTATTGTATTTAGGCTAGATCGTAATGTGAATAAAATGTCATATTATGGCACTTTATTAAAAAAAAAAAAACTCACATTTTCTGATTAATTTAACGTGATATTAAACACGATGTTAACATCGTGTTTTAAACATCGATGTTTTCGCTCTTAACATAGATTAACATCGAAATACCCTAAAAATGCAGAGCGACGTCACGAATCTCGCGAACATGGCTTTTTGACGTGTGGGAAAAAACGGGAAATATTTTATTTTTAATTTCATCTTTTACAGTCATCTTCTCATCATCATCATCATCAGTCTATTTATATTGCCCCTTTTATACTTTTATGTAATAAAAGCATTGATCTCCCATAAACAACTAGATACACAAAGGTCTTTAAAACAATTTAAAAAACGTCCAAATAAGGGTCCATTGTTAACGTCCAAATAATGTCCAATAAAGCAAATGAGGGTTCATTCATCCGTTTGAACCTTCTTTGCGCTCGGACATTTTTAGAAGGCAGACTGTGTATCTAGTTGTTTATAGGAGATCAATGGTTACAATCCATCAAACCGTGCGGGCTGCGGGGCGGAACTAAGAGTTACACATATAAAATGAGTTTGTATGTGTAAATCTTAATCCTCTAATACATACACTCGAAAAACATAACCCTCCTTCATGCGCAGCCTGGTAAAAATCAGTCAAATACCCCGCTTCGGTCGCCTTCATAGCCGGAGTTTCGTAATCAGTAACAAATAAGAAAAAAATTATATATACAATATATCTCCTAGATCAATGAATAAAAGTGATATATTTGGCAATCCTAATGTGAAATAGGTACTACTTAGATCTAAAGTTGTTAAGGTACAATATAAAATAAAAAAGAACCATTCAATTTTTAAAAAACCTAATCTAAACTATTTTTAAAAATTTTAGTTACAGGAAGAGTACCCAAGACACTGGCAGCGTTACCTCGCTGGATCGCGATGCTAATCCGTTGAGCGAGGTAGCGGCCAGCTCTTGGGTCACCAGTGGCATCTACTATTCGTTTGCTAAGCTCTTTATAATTTTTATTACTTATATGAAATAAATAATGTTTATTGAATGTCGATAAGAGTCAAGTAGCCTATTGTGAAATATCCTAATAGAATCGCTGACTAGGCCGCAAGGGATAAATATGCCATCATTCGATTTACAATGTGCCCCATAAATACGTTTTGCTAACGTTTAAAAGCGCAAAAACATCACAATCCACGCAAAATTCGAAACAAACGCGACGGGGATTGGCAAATAAATTGAAAGGTTGTTTCCATTCAGAGCGATGGCCGGCGATCCCGCGGGAATTAGAGATGTGGTTGCGGAATCCCGGGATTGTACACTTATTTTTTTAAACACTTGTGAAATTCCGGGATTATTACAGTCAAATGCAGAGGAAATATTAAAAGTCTGGCCATCATTTTGGATAGATAGAAACTTTATATAAAATATAATTATCATTAATTATATTTACCGCGCAGTGCGGAGCTAGACAGCGTGTTCTGGCTATAATTGTAAATAGTTACGTATTTCTTTTGTTTTAGTATAATTTTTGTTTTTACTATTTAGGTAGTTATTTGTATTTTATATCTCTTGTGTTTGATTTAATAAACTTTTGTCAGAAATATAAAAAAAGACAATTAATGATTATTGCTACAATTTGAAATTTCTACTTTGATGTTTGTTACCAAGCTCTTGTAATATAGTTATTGACAGTACTCATATTGTCTTTGATCAATATGAAACTCTATGCTATTTCTAATATTCTTAAATTATTCCATAATCATTCGGTGACTGATATCTTCACAAATCCAAGGGTTGAAAGAAAATAAGAATTATTATATTCTAAATCACACGCAATTAGAAATCGAACTAAAGATGTCATTTATTAGAATTTACATTAAATTATAATATTTCTAATTGTAGTAAGTATGAAAGAGTTTAGTGGCTTAATAACAGTACTTTCGCTGATTTAAAACTTGTAGAGTCGCAATCAATCCCGGTATTTTTCCCCCTCTTCCACTACAGAGATACTGGAATCCTTATCAAACAGGAGTTGTAACTGTCTGATTGATAAGGATCAACAGTGGCGTAGGTACTATTGGGCCGTCACACAGCGACGGGTTTAAGCGATACAATGAGGCTAAAATGCCGTACGTTAGAAAAGAAAGAAGAATACAGTATCCCGGGTTTTAACCTGGAATGCCATGGCTAGCCAGAGGCACGCAAAAACACTGGTCACTGGTTACTCGCAAAACTTTTCATCGCACGCGATGAAATTACCACGAAGGGAGTTGAGGATACTTATACGAGCCTTAACTGGACACTGCAGGCTGAATAAACATCTGAACAGAATGGGCCTGTCTGACACCACTGCCTGTAGATTCTGCTGCGAAGCCGAGGAAACCCCCATGCATGTCCTCTGTGAGTGTGAAGCGCTCATTCACAGCAGAAGCCGAGCCTTGGGTGGACACATGGTGCCACCCGAGGATATCAAAACTCTCTCACCCAAGTGCATTGTACGGTTCCTGAGGGACGTTGGCCTTGGGAGCGAGATATAAGAGCTCGGTGCGCGGCCACAATAGACCTTTGAGGTCGCAGTGACCCTTGGGCGTGTACCAACACCGTGATACCAAATAATAATAAAAATCCCGGGTTTTGTAAATTCCGGGATTTTCGAATTCCCGCGATCTCTACGTCTCTACTCGGGTCAGTTTTCAATTTAAAACAGACAATGGCCACTGTCCGCCAGACCCCGCTCTCTCATTCATATTATTGTGCATTTATAACGAAATTATATCGTGTTGTTTGATTGCAAATGTTTCTGATAGTTAATTTAGTCACAAAGTGTATTTTTAAACACTTTATTGTACGGTATAACACATACAGGAGAGTTTTTACCCTACTCTCGGACTTTTGCATCCAGTCTCTGCCTTGCGAAGGTCATCCCTCCATCTGGTCGGGGGACGTCCCACGCTACATTTACCCGTTCATGGCCTCCATTCGAGAACTCGTCTACCCCATCGGCTATCGGTTCTACGACAGATGTGACCAGCCCACTGCCACTTCAGTTTACTGATTCTATGAGCAATGTCAACCACTTTCTTTCTGGCAGATATACTAAATTAAACTTTTTCGGTAATGAAAATAAAATATATTAATAACAGAGATACTGAGATAAGTATACAGGGGCCTCAGTAAGGTTGAGATTTTCTCAAAAACTACTGGACCGAATTTAATAATTCTGTTACAGTTACATAGTTTTAACTTTTATCTATCAAATAGTGAAATAGTTTTTGCAATAGGTCAAGTAGTTTTTGACAAAATCTCAACCTTAAAAACTCTACTGTACACCTTTCTGTCTTTGACCGTACAAAACGTATGATAATGAAAAGTGATTTTTTTATATTAAAAGACTTTCAATGGAGCTTTGCCCCACCTACAAAACTACGTGACCATTAAAGCTGTACCTATCATTTTGTTGGGGACTTATTACAGGTTTCATATAGCATAATCATAATCAGTATCATTTTCTACTACTCTCGCAACTCCCATAGAAGAATAACAAAAACAATGAATAATTCGCTTCGATTTCTTACTATTTTCTGAATTCTTAATTAAACTGTTTTTTTTCGGATCGCAACTTGTACAAAACTTTATTTCAAACCAATAATTAATAAAAAACGGAGATATTTTTACAATTAATCGTTATCTTGTACAACTTGCGGTTGATGGTGGGGTAGAATCTGGCATTGTCATTTGGTATATCAGTGTTAGCATTAAATGATACCTATGATTCAGTTTCAAGGGCAACTGTTATCATTATCACCTGCTACCCTATAAATAACCATAAATTGGATAATACTTGAACTACAGTTAAGTTAAGCTAAGCTAAACAAACGGAATCGAGTTAACTTAACCACAGGTAGCTTACGCGAGATTACTGCAGTTAAACGTCGGTTAACCGCAAATGAGATGCCCGCTTTACCTAGAGGCTTTAGCTCGGCAAGATTTAACGACGATTTATGTTATTAATTAGGTAAGGTTAAGCCTATATTCTAACTAAGATCACCAACATTATTGTGTCATACAGGGTGTTGTTTTGCTCAACGACGAGCGACTCAGGGATGATAATATACACGATACTGATGCCAAAAAAAATATAAAAAGTATACCTTAATTTTTTATGAAAAAATCCTCAAATAATAAAAAAAGTCATTGATTAAGCTGTAGGTACCTATCATTTTGTTGTGGACTTATTACAGGTTTCATATTGCATAATCATAACCAGTATCATTTTCTACTACTCTCGTAACTCCTATAGAAGACTAATAAAAACAATGAATAAATCGCTTCGATTTCTTACTATTTTCTTAATTCTTAATTAAGCTGTTTTTTTCGAATCGCAACTTGTACAAAACTTTATTTTAAACCAATAATTTTAATAAAAACCGGAGATAATTTTACATTTATTCGTTATCTTGTACAACTTGCGGTTGATGGTGGGGCAGAATCTGGCATTGTCTTTTACGGCACGAGCCGTAGGCGCATATATGGTTAATGGTTATGGTTAAATGGTTATATTAGCCTATTTCTTTTGTGTATTCTTTTCATTTTTTTGCAATAAAGAATATTTATCTTATCTTAATGATAAGCGGAGAAAAATTTTCATCACGACCGGGATTCGAACCCGGGACCTCGCCATACCGTAGCACGCTCTATTCCAACAGAGCCATCGTGATTCGTATCCAGATCGTGAATTTTGTCTCCATATTCTCGTCTGAGGGACGGTAGCGACATCTATCCAGTAATTGTGCAATTACTCAAATTCATGTCTAACATTGCAGTTAGAAATCATGTTTTTAATTGATGACGCGTTCCTTTTTCATATGTTATCTTATCTTATATCGTACTCAAAAAACCTCCGGGCAAAATAATCTAATCCAATGTAAATCCTCCAAAAAACCATCCAAAAATAACTACCCAAAGATTACCATCAAAACTACACTAATTACGCCAAAGTAAAGTAGAAACAGTATTGTACTGTTACAGTGAACAAAAGAAAATGACATAAGTAGTACTCTATTGTGCGGAAGATCATCGCAGTTGCGCACGCGCCGGTTTGCTCAGTGCTCATTGGCCGGAACGGGGCGCTAGACATAGTATGAGTAGCTGTTCTTTTACTTATACGTTTAGCTTTAGGTGTTGTTCTACTTAACGGATTATAATGTGATTTATTCCATATAGGGAAAGGCAAAGGGTATATGCTCATAAAGGCTAGAATCCTATGAAGTATATTTCTTAGGTGATTGTGATTATTATGATGTTCTATTTGGCAGCCGGGTAAATTAATTACATAAATACCGTGTTAGGTAATGGATCTAATTGTGGATTGTACAGTGATAGCAAACCCAATCCCATTTCTATATTCCCATTACTGGGTTTCATTGGTAACTGTGACAGCAACCGAGCAATGGATTATAGAAATGGGAATGGGCCCATGTCACTGTCGATTAGGTATTTAAAATGACATTCTACATAAATTAAGTAAGATAAGATAAAGACGGCGTGTTTGGACTTTAATTGTAAATAGTTTATTTAGGTATTTATTTTATTTTATCATGTTATTTAAATTGATTTTGTAAGATTTATAATATTAAAATGTATTTAAATTATAAATGATTTACTTAATTCATTAATCAGTAAGATAAGATAAACATTATTTATTTAAAAAGTAGGTAAGTATTACACAAATAATTAGGAAATGATTGTATCACAATTGGAGATCTTATCGCTGAAAGCGAACACTGCAAGTATTATTTACAGGGTTCGGAATAAAAATGAGTTTCCCCTTTTTTCGAAGGAAAAACTTATATTACATTGACAGAATGCTCTCAAAATATGGTTACGAAACCTGCGAGCCGAAGAAAAAAATCTAAGTTAATTAAATCTAATTGAGTAAATGCGGATTGATAGATTACAAATGATCTATCAATCCGCACGGTTCCCCTTAGTTCGAAGGAGCTAGGCCTCTTTCGATTTAAAGGAAGGCCTACGCTCCAACAGTGGAAACATTTATATAGGGTAGGCTGTTGATGATGATGATAATAATTTAAAGGAATAATTATGCATTATACTTAGCCTTCAAACAAAGACCTTGGTGACTAGAAACCTTCTAGATATAACACGAAAAAAGCAGGATGCGGTTAGCGAGCATCTCCACAAAAAGTCGTCATCATTTTATTTTTATATTTCAACAAAGCCTATTGTTCTTTGTTTCCTGTGGCTTATTATTGTAAGCTTTATAATGATTTTTTCATTACTGCCTACCTACGTAAATACATACGACTACCTATTATATCTTGTACAAACGAAAACAGAGAAAGGAACACACAGGGGCCTCAATAAGGTTGAGATTGTCTTGGCCGATTGTAATAATTATACTAGCTAACTAGCAGATTAAAATCCACAGTATCTATCTGCATCTAGCGGAAACATGGCGTGCCCTATGCTTAGGCCGAGCTACGCCAAGGCCGAGCTACGGCAAGGCCGAGCTACGGCAAGGCCGAGCTACGCCAAGGCCGAGCTACGACTAGGCCGAGCTACGCCAAAGACGAGCTACGACTAGGCCGACCTACGTTGTAGACGAGCTACGACTAATCGAGCTACGCCAAGCTAAGTTATGTTAAAGACCTGAGTAACTAGAAATGAGGATGCACGAAGCTAGTTATGTTCGTCATCGAAGGCATGAGTTGGAGGCATGTCCTGCTAAAGGCTGGCAGGGACTGGATCCGAAAACTCTCTCAGGAGAGAGGTGTAGACCAACGGCTGACTGAAATGGGCTGATTATGATAATGATATCTATACGACATGTCGCATTATGTCGTTGGACAATCCGGGCACTTATTATAAACTTACCTCGACAGTATTTTAGAGACGCACCCATGCGACACCCGTAGCTGGCGACTAATGTCGCACGGTCGCACGCCGCTATGCGCCAACTCGACTATCCTCTGTCGGACGACATCGGGCAATGGACGACCGTTGACAAAGACGCCTCCAAGTTGGTTGACGCCTCCGTGACCTGCGAAGAAAGATTTAGATTTAGAAAACCAGTGGTAAGTAGTGATAATTCTAGAATGAGAACGCTAATATTAAAAAAACGCTAAACAAGTTTAAAGGAGTGTAGGCCACACTAGACTGGTAGAGAATGGCTAAGAAGAAGAAGAGAAACGAGTCGTCCCGCTCGCTCTTACGCGATGTAGCATATGAACGACAGAGACAGTTGCGTTTAGGAGTAGGAACAGGCTACAGAATTAGCTACAGTAACTAAATTATGATTTCGTATACGTAGAAGTCGGTGGTTACTATAGAACTCCACGAAGTACTTTCAATGTACTGGGAGGCAGGTCTTCCTCTCTGGTTACGTGGTTCTACATCACATACCGCGATGGCTTAGCCTATGTGCTGCCCAGATATTTGAGCTATCTCCTAGTGAAAGTCCTATCAAAATCCTTTCAGTAGGTTTGGCGTGATTCTTGAACATCGACACAAACAGAGAAGATTCTAAAAAAAGGTTTTGGTATCAGTATCAATCCTGAAATCATCATCAGTCTATTTATATTGCCCCACTGCTCGGGCACAAACCTTCCCATACATCGAGGGAGCTCGGGCCATCCACCACGCGGGCCCAATGCGGATTGGCGGATTTCACATGCCTTAGATTTTTTCTTTCTACGGCACGCAGGTTTCATCACGATGTTTTCCTTCACCGTTTTGAGAGCACTCGGTAAATGTACGTAAGTTTTTCCGTCGAAAAAACCGAGGATAACTCATTGGTACGGTGGAAGACAGATAAAGGTGTACAGGAGAGTTTTTAAGTTTGAGATTTTTTCAAAAACTACTTGACCTATTGCAGAAATTATTTCACTGTTTGATAGATGAAAGTTAAAACTATGTAACTGTAAAATAATTACTAAATTCGGTCCAGTAGTTTTTGAGAAAATCTCAATCTTATTGAGGCCCCCTGTATACTTATATATGTCTTCGACTGTACATGGCCGCCCTGGCTGGGAATCGAACCTGAAATACCAATTGTTATTTTCAAAAATATCCAATGGTACCTACATACTCCACTTTACAGTCTTATTTATATGTACAGAAGTATAGATAGATAGGTAGATGTGATTTAACAATCATTGCAAACAAAACTGCAAGTCACAGTACCAGATGATTTCAGAAGTGTATCAAATACAAAAATAAGTTACATTATTATTAATGAGGCGAATTCCCGGCCGTGAACCGGGTATCGACCGACCACCCGGGCGTATCCGGGCGTGCCGGCGCGCACCCGACCAAAACCGGACTATCGATCGCTCCTGTATCTATTTACCCGGATTTTTTCACCTTATTAGGCGAGAAAAATCGGGTATGTTTGCAATTTTGTAAAATATAAAGGTATCAGTCATCACACTCAAGGTCTATGGCCCGTATTAATAGTCTTCAGCGTATACACTCTCAAGACATCATCACCATCTCAAGTATGTCATTTATTAATAAACCAATCTTGAGAGCGTATCACGTGATGTCTTTCTCAAGTCGCGGTTCGCCTGCAATCAGCAAATACGTTCTCAAGTGTGAGTTTGACAGTTCTCTTGAGAACTGAGTTTTGTTTACCGATTCCTAAATGCGCACCTAAGTTACGTTTATTAACAGGAACGCCATCTTGAGGTCGTTCTCAAGATTAACTTTTGAGCTGAGAGGCCTAGGATTAGGTCCAGAGATAAACTAACGCGAATGACGCCAGAAATAAATAAAAATGAGTGAAACGCTAGCTGGTTCTGCATACGGGGATAGCTTTACTGGCTACTCGCTCGTCGCCGGCGGTCGGAAAACCGCTTTAAGTCGCGTTTGGTGGTTAATTTTAGTTTCTATATCATTGTTACGAACATGCTACTTAAGAATATTCTGTAACACATTTATTAAAAAACTAATAACATTATAATAATAAAAAATTAAAATTAAAGATAAATAACCTGCCCACTATAGGCAGCGTGCCCAAAAGGCTGGCAGCGTTGCCCCGCTGTATCGCGAGGCTGATACGTTGTGCGAAGTAGCTGCCAGCCTTTTGGTCACGTGACGCCTCGACCAGGCGCCACGTGATATTTCTTTAGCGATGCGGTGTGCTCCCGGCAACCATGCTAATTAGTAATTGTCATTCTATCGATGAGACCTAGCTCCAATATCCTTGGGGTCAAATGCTATAAACTCGACTAATTGTTGAGTCCATACTTGTAGAGTCTACTATAAAATCATAGCCTAGAATTTTCACAGGATCTCTATACAGTAAAGGTATTCGATCGTGTGTTTCTATATACAGGGTGTAACGTAAAGGGTATATTAAGCCGAAGGGAGGGTGTTCAGTATCGGTAGCTTAACAACTTTTGTTCTACGACGTTTCGATTTTCGCGAATTTATTTTTTGACTTTTCATACATTTCGTACCGGTCAGCTGATCGATTTGTATGAGACATTAATTTATTTTTATTTTTTATTCGAAAAGTCGTAGAACAAAAGTTGTTCAGTTACCGATACTGAACACCCTCCCTTCGGCTTCATATACCCTTTACGTTACACCATGTATATTAAAATTAATTTAAAAACCTTACTGACCCCCTTACCGATGGCTAACAGAGACTGATGCAAATGACCGAGAGATTGAGTGACGTGCTTTTGTGAGCTGCCTATGTCCTGCAATGGACTGATGATGATGATGAAGTTGTATTATAAGTACCAGGTGGACATGGCTAACGTGAAGTCTTATGTCTCACTCAACACCTGCTGTTTCCACTTGGTCAGAAGCCCCCTGAAGCCATTAAAAGTACCAGGCAACTATGACACGCTGTCGATATATTGTATGAAATAAAACCCATCCCAATAAAAGCTTTCGCACTTTATCCGGCCCAAAGCCCGCTATCATCTTGCAAGAACACTTTCTACCCGGGCGGGGGAGGCATGAGGCGTGACGCCCGCATCGATCGGTCACGCCCCGCGACCCGGGTGAATCGATACAAGTACACCCGGGTGTCGCTACGACCCGGTTGTTTTGATTTTTAGTCTGAGGATTTTGCTGGATTCGTCTGAACAATGTTTCTGCAATAAGGTAGTTGATTAAGGCTCTACCTGTCTGTCAATTTTAAGAGAGAGACAATATGAACATGCATGGTGTGTGTCGCCGGTTCCGCATGAGGGATAGACTTACTAATAATAGTACTAGTTATGTACCTATATAGTTATTGAGTAATTGTATTATTATTATTTTAAAAGATGTGTTGCTGAGAGTTTTTTGCCACTTTTTCTCCTCAGCGTTGGCACCTTTTCCTTGCAAAATGGTGTAAATGTAAATTCAAAAAATATGTTGACGTGCAAAAATGTACACAACGTGCTTACTTGCAATAAAGAAATTTGACTTTGATGGCCTGCAGCAGCGGAGAGTGGAGAGCACGATGCCTCCATATTTGTATTATTATAAATTTTGGCAGTGAAATAAAAGTACACCAAGAAAAATCAGATATTTTTGAACAAGCTACATTATTTATAATACCCTACATTTTCCAGATCCACTTAGGCTGTTGTCTCACCGCTGGCGAGTAAGCGAGTACCTATGAGCTATTTTTTCGCGCAAGAAACGTATATATTCCATGTAAACAAAAGAGACGCAGCGATATCGCTCGGCGACACTCTACAGGGACTATTTTGTGTTTAATATCACGTTAAATTAATCAGAAAATGTTCGCGAATGACAGTACGGTGAAGTTATTGAATTATTTATGCAAGATCTGAAGTTTCAAGCTTTTATCAAGAGTTCCCGCTACAAGCTCGGGAGTGAACGTGACTGTCGAGCTGCTTCGTCCAGAGTGATGACGCTACGGCGTCTCCTCTGGATGAAGACATGAAGACGCGGCTACCCAGGGTGAAGACGCTACTGCGACTCCCCTGGAGGAAGATAGAAGACTATTGAATATATTGAATTTTCTGTAACATGACATTGGCAAATGACGAACAGTCGAGCCCATTAATAAAATAAATAAATAAAAATGGTCAGTTCTGAAGAAAATCTCAACTTTGGTGATGATTATTTCAGCCTATTTTCCCATAGTCCGTTGACTTATTTCTTCAGGAGGAAACGAAAAACAAAATGGCCGCGCGTATACACTTGTTTTCAGCGAGTAATTAACTGTAATGGCTGGAGAGATGGCGCAACGGAAGTAGGATACCCTCTTTACTGCTAAAGGTGGTTCTACACTGAGTGAGCGTAATACAGCGGAGAAGACAACAGGAGAACAATGTTTTTAACATATAATCTTAGTAAAATAATTTATTTAGAATTTAAAAAATACACGACTTATATAAAACCAAATACAATTGAAAATACTTAACTAAATCTAGCCAACACTACACCTCGTCTAGGCCCGTCCCGCGCGGCAGGGTGCCCAGCGCACTGGCCGCATTGCCCCGCTGTATAGCGAGGCTCAGGCGCTGGGCAAAATACTCACCAGCTCTGAAGTCCCCCGCGAGGACCAGTCGAATCTTAGTGACGGGCGACCACGGACCCATAGTCTCCACGGCCAAAGCAACAACCTCATAGTGGGCAGTAATTTATAAATATTTTTTTCTAATCTTAGTTAGAACTTGTTTTATGCACCATGCTCGGTGAACTTTAAATATGATGAAAAAATTCAAGCCATGGGCATAATCTTAGTTCCTAAAATTGTGTCGTTAATATTTTAAACATAATCACGATTTAAAAAATCTCTGTTCAAGTTCTCTTGAAATTATCGCAGCGCATGGGCGCTGTCATTGCGCGGTACAAAATACGCCCGAATACGCTGTCAGTGACATGGCCGACAGGCGACGAGTGCAGTTAACAACGAGGCTTATATTAAAAGACAGTTTTGAGCTAACTTGAGCTCTCACAACTGTCAAGATTGTATGTAATATGTCAATTTTTTAAGACTGATCTCAGTATCACCAGCGGTCGAAGAATGAGGTCTCACAAAATACGACGTGCAAAAATCTTAACCGCAGCCCAAATCAAGTGTCTTATTTTGTAAACAAATATGATCGTCTAATTACTTGTTGTGATGTAACACTGAAGGAACTGATTGATTGAACCTGTTCATCACTGTGAAAATAAAGTGATCCGATCTAATAATGTGAAAATAACTATGCAATAATCACAGAATAGCTTAAAATGTTAGTAGGATAGTTTTACAAAATAAGACACTTGATTTGAGATTCTGTTTACACATCGTACTGCAATAAAAAATGTTGAGGTGTTGATAAAGAGTTGGAACTCTTAAAGGAAGTCAAGCGACGGAAGCTCCAATATTTCGGTCACATTATGAACCCCCGATATAACCTGCTGCAGGTAATAGACCAGGGCAAGATTTGTGGGAAGAGGAGCGGTGGCAGGAGAAGATATTCTTGGCTAAAGAGTTTACGTGATTGGTTTCTGCAGCACCGGCTCCTTGTTCCGGGCAGCCGGACAGAGGGTGAAAATTGCCATGATGTTGTCCAATTTTAGAATTAAAACTATAGTGAGCCATTACTACAAATTTATTTATTTATTTAACCTTTGTTACATTTTATGTATCGAGCGAACTTAATGCATTGCGGCATATTATATATAAAAAATTTATTATATGTAAACGGATATCACTCACTTATATTGTTAAAGTCGGCAATTGTAATTGTATTGGCAATTATATTGTCGGTCTAATTGCCGACTTTAATAATATAATTCAATTCAAATACACTTTATTGTACATAAAACACAACAATTACAGAAAAAGATTACAGAATAATACAAACATAATGTACAATTTTGGCGGCCTTATCGCTAAAAGCGAGTAAGTATATAAGTGAGTGATATCCGTTTATATATAATAATTTGATGTTGTCCAACTTCGATGAGAAGACGAACGTTGAGAAGAAGAAGACTGTAATAAAGAGATTTGACTTTGACATTACTTCGCTTTAGTTCAGTGTACCGCCACCCTAATCCGATGGTCGGCAGGTGTCCCTAGCAGTGCTTCCTTCCCTAATACCGTCGAGAAAATATGCCTTTGGGTTAATGAAAGCAGGAAATGAACGCTATGTTTCGGCCTTTCTTTATTTAATGCTCTTTTGGAATTATTTTTCACCTTAAGAGCCTCGCGATACAGCGGGGCAACGCTGCCAGCCTTTTGGGCACGCTGCCTATAGTGGGGGACCTGGGGCAGGTTTTTTATCATTAATTTTAATTTTTTATTATTAGTTTGTTATTATTAGTTCTGTAATTATTTAAATTGAATAAAAGAGTTAACCCTTAAGAGTTGTTTTACCATGTTTCAGGGTACCGTGCAGCTTACCTTAATACCGTAACATTGCTCTAAAAGTGAAACTAGATTTATGGACAAACTTATATTTGCAGTTGAATAACTCCTGTACTCATACATCTCCTATACTTGTTATGGTGGCACTTCACTTGGCTATTTGAAATTGCGTATTTGTCATAATTGCCATGAGTGGTTGGTATGCTTGACAAAATATTCGTCTTATTTGTATGTACGTCAAGTATTTGACAATTACGACAAACATCCAATAGCAAATACGAATAGCCATGTGAAGTGCCGCCATTAGACATAGCTTCTTGTCAAACAGGATTGGTCAATGTAAAATTTTTGTATACGCTTTGCAAATATGTGGCAAAATGCGACATAAACGTCCATAATTAATTTTGATTGCATTGACAGAGAATTTTAATCGTTTCACTGCTGCGAGAGATTTCAGACCTGAGTATTTGGTATTAATGTCAACTTGATAACTCCGTGCGTTTCTGAGAAAAAGGTCTTGACAGACGGACAACGAAGTGAACTTATAAGGGTTCCTATTTTTTATCTCTTGAACCCTAAAAATGATAATTCACATTCAGCCTGCCAAAAGACCGAAGCCCAAATCAATTGTCTTATTTTGTAAACTAAAACTTTACCCTACTAACATTTAAAGCTGTTCTGTGATTATTGCATAGCTTTTTTTCACATTACCCTCCTTTCGGCTTACATATTTTCCGTTACACTCTGTATAATAATAATTTGAATTTAATTAATAATAACTAAAAATAATAATAACGAATAACTCACTATATACCGACGCCCAAATCAAGTGTCTTATTTTGTAAACAAAAACTACCCTAACTAATTTTCAGCTGCTCTGTGATTATTGCATAGTTTTTTACACATACCTATTAGATCGGATCACTTTATTTTCACAATGATGAACAGATTCGAACAATCAGTTCCTTCAGACATCACAACAGGTAATTAGACGATCATATTTATTTACACTTGATTTGGGCTTCGCTTTACCTACGTCTCTTAACAGGCTGAATGTGAATTACCATGATCATTTTAGGGTTCCGTACCTCAAGAGAAAAAGAAGAACCCTTATAGGTTTACTTCGTTTCCATCTGTCTGTCAATACACATGTGACAATTAGCTTATATCGTTCATTCTATCCATTCGCAATCTATCGTTCTGTCACAAACACAGGAAATCTAATTTCAAAAGCTAAAAACCACGGATGGACATACCGTCCAATTTAGGGGGAGGGGACCGCTTCCGTTTCCTCTTCGGAGGGAATTTCAAATTTAAATTACGAATGTCAGAGTTCGGAGCGCCGTGATTTGTCGATGCTCGGGATTGGTTAGTTCTGGTTGTAGGAATGTATAGTAATGTCATACAGGGTGGGATAAAATCGTGTCACGAAAAATTTTTGAAAAAAAAAAAAAAAGGCCGGTCGGACTCGCCCACCGAGGCTTCAGTGCAATGCAACTTAACCCGTAATTTTGGTCTAACGAAAAGATCTGCAAATATAAGTTTGTAAGTAATAGCAAAAAAATCTTTTTGGAGGGATGTAATTTCAAATATTAACTATATTGGTTATTTTGTGTTTAATATCACGTTCAGTCAGTTAAATAAATCAGAATTTTTTCGCGAATGACAATATGTTGAATTTTCTTATGATTTGTGTAAGAACAGTTTCGACCTAGAGTCAGAGTCCCTACGACTCTAGCTCGAAATTGTAGATCTTACAGCTCGGGAGTGAATGTGACTGTCGATATGCTTCGTCCAGAGTGACGACGGCGACTCCTCTGGAGGAAGAGAGAAGACTATGCTATCATGAATATTCTGTAACATGACATTGGCAAATGATGAACTGTCGCATTCATAAATAGGCCTTCACCCACAAGGGGTCTTAGAAATATAGACTGAGCAACAAAAAAAATGCATGACATGTAATAGTATTATTGTTATACTAATTTACGCTAAATGAAATGATATATAATATATTAATTTTATGTAAACGAAGAATAATTTTGACATAGGTACCTACTTATAAAAAACATACCTACAAATGACTAAAAGAAAAAAATTGTAATACGCATGCTCAATTTTTTTTAATAAGGACAATAAAGCTTTTTTATTTTTTTATTTTATATTTACTTACTCCGCTGGTTCAGTGACTCGAAGTGGATCTTGGCCTTCGCAACTAGAAGACGCCAGTCGTGCCGGTCCTGCACCGACTGCCGCCACGTGTGTCCCTGCAGTCGGTGCAGGTCCTTCTCGACCATTAATATCCTAAATAAATAAGTATCTCCGACGAAATTCAATAACTTTAATGAACTATTATCACATGCTGTACACAGGTGCAAGGACGCCTCGTCATGCGCCGGCGCACCCCCTCGCAGGCGATTAACATGCGTTAACCTGCGCCGGCGACCCCACAGCTATTCACACTGAGGGAATTTGTTGATAGCTAAGGAATTTGTAATGTGGGCATTGCTGTGCACTAGTTAGTACTTATAGGAATTTGATCGGTTGTAGGTACCTACTCACAAAAACCGTTAAATATTCCACATCTATTGTGACCTTTAACTATGGTATGTATCTAATATGTGTGTGATAAGCAAGAAATGAATTATGAATTCAGGTTAGCGTAACTTGATTTTTGTCAGAGATAGAAAAAATACTCGTAAATAGCCTCATTATCATCAGTTCACTGTTGGACATAGGTACACCTCTCGCAAGGCATGCGTGCTGTAACTACACCTAAGGCTGTATAATTTGGGCCCCTTTTGGAATTATAAGGTCTGCATAGCGTTAAGTCTTCAAAATTTATACAACTCCGTAATTCTACTTGGGCGCTACTCAACTCGATTCTCGGCTCTTTGCATCCAGTCTCTGTCAGCCACCTTGCACAGGTCACCTTCTATCTCATCTGGGGACGTCCCACACTACGTTTACCCGTTCGTGGCCTCTATTCGAGAACTTGTTGACGGTTATCGGTTCTACGACAGAATATGTCCAACCAAATGCTAGTTCAGTTCGCTAATCCTATAGGTATAAGTATGAGCAACGTAAACTAATTTTTTTCTGGCCGATAAATCAAGGAATAACAATCGCAAGCGCAACCGTGCTAAATTAAAATAACAAAACTCTTTACCAAACCTTTCCAGAGACAATAAAAAGTATAACACACTTTTTTTTCTAAAACCAAGATGGCGCATACAATGGCGGGCTCACATCCGGTCCGCGTATGGTAATGTCGCTTCCTGTCTCGCCGCTCAGTCGGACGTTGCTCTGAACTAAAGGATCATAAACATAGTACCATGAAGCAATGAACACTCTATGGAGTAAGCCGTATTTACTATTGTCTTATTTTGTAAACGAAAACTACCCTAACATTTTAAGCTGTTCTGTGACTATTGCATAATTATTTTCACATTATTAGATCGGATTACTTTATTTTCACCCTGATGAACAGGTTCGATCAATCAGTTCCTTCAGTGTTACATCACAACAGGTAATTAGACGATCATATTTGTTTACAAAATAAGACACTTGATTTGGGCTGCGATATCGCCTCGCCACCCGACCGGACGTCGTCGTGTGTAGGCCGAGGAAGACTACGTCGACCAAATTGGCGATGTTTTAAAGGGTCTTGGGCGGTCTACTACAAACCGACACGCGTGCATGAAGAGATTGATGAATGTAGAGGAAGCAAGAGCTGTGAGCAGGATCGCAGCAGAGAGAAATCCATCGTCTCTGCATACAGCTGGACTTTATGTCCCTAGCTCTAAGAAAATATCACGGAGTAGTAGCCATAGGTACTTACCTACCCTGTGGTTGTGTTCGTTTTTGTTAGTAGGTAGGTTACTTATGCTAATTTAATTTATAGCAGTACCTAAGGTAGCTAGGTACTGTAATATTCCTATTTATATTGTTCATTGTATTCTTTTTTGTCCTAATTTATTTTATGAATTTCAAAGTGTTTTAGTCTCAGTACTGTTATGCTGTGGAGTGTAATTTAAATAAATAAATAAAAATCTAAATAGAGAAAATTGTAAAACTCAATTAACTTGGGTTTGTAATAAAAATAATAGGAGACAGCCAAGATGATTGATTACTGTAAACTAAATTAAAACTTTATATTATATACCTACTTATAATTTTACATAACGCATGTAAATTAAAAACTAACGAGAACTGATAGCCACGCAACTAACACGTTACATTACAACAGACCTATTTCTAACCGGACTCCTTTCTAAAATCTCGACAATTACCAGAACTTGTTTCAAAAGATCGCCGTGATATATGCGTATGCGCATCGCGTCGACCAATCGCAGCCCAGAGACCTGTGTGTGCGTGCATCACGTCATTTACGAGCGTACGTATTGGTTGTGATATATGAGATGGCTCGTGCATGTGTGCGTATGTAATTTGTCTCGTGTTACTGGCAAAGTTATTTTGCTGTTGATATTTGAGTTTTTGTATGCGATTTAAGGTTTTTGCGTTGTAGAAGTAAGTTTGTAACAATGATGTCATGTTTTGAAGGTGCGGCGTCTTGTACATAACTATTATGCTTGTATATGACTATTGTATTCATAGTATAATTCGTGATCTATGACATTTTAAAGTTGAGTTACTGTTTGACGTTTTTTTTTCAAGGAAGTGCTTTTTTGGGTACAATTTCATTGTTTGATGAATAAAATTGGGATGGTGTTTTATGGTGTTTTAATGAAGGTAAGATTGTATCTGTACCGGTATGTTACCTACCGACGTTTGGCGAGGGTCGCGATATTTAAAAACCTGGTTAATATATTAAGGCTGCATGTCCTGTTAAAATATTAATCTAGCATTTCACGTTAAAACCTCTTTGATAAGTAAGTAGTTACGGTTGAAGACAAAAAAGGTGTAGGTACAGCAGGGTTACTCTCACCTCTTACAGTGATCCAGTTTTGGTTCTAAACTGACAATTTGCTACAATGACTGGTGACGATGCGAAGAAAATTATCAGTTTAGAACCTAAACTGGATCGCTATAAGAGGTGAGAGTATGTTACCTACCCAGCTGGAGAGTTTTTAAAGTTAGGATTTTCTCAAAAACTACTTGACCCATTGTAAAAATTCTTTCACTGTTAGATGAAAGTTAAAACAATGTAACTGTAAAAGAATTATTAAATTCGGTCCAGTAGTTTTTGAGAAAATCTCAACCTTATTGAGGCCCCCTGTATACTTATCAAGAGAGCTCGGTGGCTCAGTGGTTGGGTCAATGGACTTGCAATATGGAGGTCCCAGGTTCGATTCCCAGCTAGGGCAGCCATGTACCAATGAGTTATCCTCGGTTTTTTTCGACGGAAAAACTTACGTACATCTACCGAGTGCTCTCAAAACGGTGAAGGAAAACATCGTGATGAAACCTGCATGCCGTAGAAAAAAAAAAATCTAAGGCATGTGAAATCCGCCAACCCGCACTGGGCCCGCGTGGTGGATTATGGCCCGAGCTCCCTCGATGTAAGGGAAGGTCTGTGCCCGAGCAGTGGGGCAATATAAGTAGACTGATGATGTATACTTATCTCTGTCTTCGTGTGCACTATTTAATTCTAATCAAAAGTAAGTAAATTGGGAACTAAACATCTAGGATCTTATAGGTAGTCTTAGGTAGCTAACCCAACATATATAACCTACATGTATAGGTAGGTATGGTCACAAAAATTAAATAGTTACTTAAAGAACATTGATCTCCTATAAACAACTAGATACACAAGGGTCTTACTAAAACAATTTAAAAAACGTCCAAATAAGGGTCCATTGTTAACGTCCAAATAATGTCCAATAAAGCAAATGAGGGGTTCATCCGTTTGGACCTTCTTTGCGCTCGGACATTTTTAGAAGGCTGTGTATCTAGTTGTTTACCTATAGGAGATCAATGTTAAAGAAGCATCGGCTGACCCTGGGACCATACTGGACAAGGGTTGGCAGCAGATATAGTCCAATGGAAACAGTTGGAGAAGGCCTATGCCAAAAGGCACACCGAAATAAGAGACATTTTGTAAATTAATTTTTAAAAGTTCATAACGTTCGGAAATAAATGGCTTTATTCTTATGTATTTAAGAAAACCCGGTCCTTTGAAAGGCTTGCACGGAGACATAGGTCCAACGCGTAGAGGCCCCTTAGAGAACTTTAATTTGAAAGGATATGTGATGCACCTAGCGGGACTCGTCTCTGAGCGCACTGCACTCAATAACAGACCCCGTCAGGTGCATAAACTATTGCAGTGATTGGAAAGTACTACTTAATTGGGGCTATTGGTTTGGGGTGTTGGTGGGTCAGTCAGTCTGGTCTATAGAGCGAGACGTCGGACGCCTGCCATGATCACATTGTCTCGAAGTTATGAAAAAGTTAATTATTAAAGAAGCACACGTGCCGAAATCTGCGATTAGGTACTGGATTTAGCGTCCTTTAGCTGTTTACTTTTGACAGTTCTTATTATTTGCGTCGTAAGACTTGAAATCGTACTGCAAGTGTTACCATTGATCTGCTGTCGACTGTACTAGAATTAAAAAAAAATAGAAAATCGCCTTAGATAGATACTTTCATCATCAATAAAATATCCATATGGATACCTACCGTACATTTTCTTCATCGTTTCTAAGATTTCCAAGTTCTTTCTTTTATTTAACCTCTTAATTTTAATACCTATTGAAACAACTTACTTTTGGTATTATTAAAATGTCTTAATTAGCTTTGTTAACTTACAAATCTGTATTTTTATAAATAACTCAAAAATCGATTGTTTTTGTAAGACTTAGGTATGCATAAAACCATCCAAATGTGAATCAAACTAAAAAAAAGAACTTTTCCTCTTTGGTCCCTAATAAATAGGGTCGAATCATTTTATAATTTAACCCCAAAGGCATTGCGTATAAAGAAATCGTTAGAAAATTGCTTAAAAATCCCTACATGTTGCAACAACAACCTACAATTGAAATACCCCTGATTTTGTGAAGATTTGCAATAGCTTTGTGAACGTATTACTCTACCTTTCATATCCCAACAACCTGTCCCATAGATCCAATTTGTCCACATTCGACACAATGTAAGCCTCAGACACCATGCAGCCTCCAATTAAAACAACGCATGCCCATAAGTATTCGAACGCACCTACGCACACAAGTAAACCACACGCCCCGCCCTAAAACCTTCCGGCCAATCAGAGCGTGCCGCTCGCCCTCCCGCGAGTTTCTCGCCACGCCATTGGCCAGAGCCATAACGATCTCGAATTTGGAGGGAATTTTTGGATGTTTTATGAAATCTTCGCAGATGTGAGGTATTTTATAGGAGCTAGATCGTATTTTTTTTATATTTTGTCGTTGTCGTTATGATAATCTCGTTATGGATGATGCGGTCGTTGTTTTTACATAATGGCATTCGGGATTCGTGGCTTTTTTATTTGGATAAAGAGATGGGATTGGAAAAGAGCTTTTCATACATGTTTTATGAGTATCGGTTTGGAATGGTTTCCTTTTTTACTGTACTTAGTCACACATTTGATGAAATTTTTTCACGCTCTTACAGTCTAAAACTGTCGTTCTTATATTAAGCACGATTATTACGAGTTCGTGTTCATTTTATACTTGAATAATAAAGGTAAAAAATTAAAAATGTCTAAAATAATCAATTTTGAAAAATTTATGATCATATTGTGTGCTACCTAAATTATTTGCACTAAAAAGATAGAAAGATTTAAAAAAAATATAGAGTTGAATACAGTCATACCTATTTACTGTGTATTTTGAAGAACTTGAATTTATTTTTGAATTTTATTGAAATATGCAAGCAATTTTATTCTTCAAAACCAGGTAGGTAAATGGGTAGGTACTTAAATATTATAAGCAATCTGTCAAAAATATTTATAAATAATTATCCCTTTATAAAGTCTCTAAATTCACGGTTTATTTGACTATAAAATACTTACATGTGTAATATTCCATCATATTTTGGTTGTATCTGTAAGCGGCGGAAAGGTCCACGCCACCGCCGGCCCTCAGCCCAAAAAGGGCGGCAAAAGTAGCTTTACTTTGACCCTCCAGTTTGCTAACAGACACTTCACTGATATTAAAAAACAATTAAAAATCACTGTTCCAAAATATTCAAGTAATTTGCATCATAAAGAACCTTTCACGACCACATTTTTAAAAAAGTTCGGTAGGTAACGTTCGATTTTTAAATACGACTAGTGCGTAACATCACTGTTTTATTGTGTTATCGATATTTGAATTAATCATGATTACCTAATGTTCTGTTTTTGTTGGAAGTTTGTTCACTTTTCTTTAGAATATATCAATCACTGGAGCTTTTTAAACTAAAATTTTAAGATATTCTTTTTAGAGATTAGGTATATCAAGTAAAATTTAAAAAAAAAACATTGATTTCACCAACCATCATTTTATTTAGCTTTGCATTTGACTCCAAATGACGACAAACGGTCACAATATCTATTTTTATTGGTATTTTAAAAGATTATGTAAATCATTTAATTTAAAAAGTCCTTGATTTCACACCAAATCAATTATTTTCTTAAGCTTTTCAATACTGACTCCAAACAGCGACAAATGGTGACGACTGAATGACCAACGCCTCGATCTCTGCAGATTTTGTGGAAAAAAAAAGAATAAAGCAGTTACCGATTCCCTAACCGGAATTTAAAAAAGTAGTAGTTACTTATTGGTCGAAACTACGATGGTTAATTTCAATGCACTAATGGTTTCCTCGAAAAAATGAGTGAACACCGTGAAAGCAGCATGAAAATCATCGTAGTACAGTCAGTCAATTAGATTGATCGCCAAAAATGATGTTCATACTAACTCTTTCTATATTTTTCCCACAGAAGTGGGATCAGCGCAGGGTAATAAAAAAATCAAGTAATATAATAATATTTTTTACTAAAATTCACACTTTTTGATTGATTTAAGTGCCTGTTTAATTCAAAGTGTAAAATAGGTAGTAGGAAAATGTTTGGGAAAATAAATTTGTATCTTTATCTGCTGATTGGGTAATTTAATTTACTAATTATGGACCGGAATCTGTAATATTTAAATCCTACTTCTATTCACAACTTGAACGGGCATCTTCTTGCATTCAGATCTGTTCATAGATGCCAAGCGAAAATTTACCAAAAGCGGTCGAACTATTTATCGTCCTACCGTACAATCGATTGATCCAAAGGCGTTTTCGAGTAATTTCGCCGGTTTTTACGATTTTCCGGTGTTTGACCACCGCTTTTCCGGTTCGATAGAGGCAGGTGGTGCCATAAGGCTATCTTTCTCACGAGACTGGACATTTTAATGGTTAAGTGAACTCATAATGAGGAAGTTGAAATTATGACGTTTAGTTTTGCCCATTTTCGATGGTTACGAAGAAAGACTGAATTTTATGGGTGATGATCGGTTCTGGAGTTGAAGTGTGACGATCTTTTGTTTAGATACGCGGTGGGGTTGCCATTTTAAATTTTTGTACAAAAACTACTGGTGGCGACTGGCTGGTTCCACGGCCATAGAACCGGTTGTTGATTTAAGAAAGTTTAGATAGTGTGTAAAATAGAGACAAGTCGCTCTTGAAAATGGCGGGAAACGACGGTTGCAAAATTATTTGATAATTTTTGTTTTATTGTCTACAGTGGTTATTTTGAGATTAATATCACGTTAAATTAATCAGAAAATGTTCGCGAGTGACAGTATGGTGAATTTGTTGGATAATTTGAGCAAGATCTGGGGTTTCAAGTTTTTATCAAGAGCTAACTACGAGCTCGGGAGTGAACGTGACTGTCGAGCTGCTTCGTCCAGAGTGATGACGCTACGGCGTCTCCTCTGGATGAAGACATGAAGACGCGGCTACCCAGAGTGAAGACGCTACTGCGACTCCTCTGGAGGAAGATAGAAGACTATTGAATATATTGAATTCTCTGTAACATGACATTGGCAAATGACGAACTGTCGGGTCCATTAATAAAATAAATAAATAGAGACAGGTCGTTGTAATTTATTAATTTATTTTATGATAATTATTTTGCTTTCATCAGAGTTTCCATCACTCCTGAGTCCTGATCCATCCGCAACAACTACCTACTGTTTGTTGGACGATTTAGGTTTAATTCAGATTTTATCAATATAAATAATCCACTATAAAAATCACAATGGAAGCAGCGAAAAATCGTCACACCATTTTCTTTGCATTATAGTTTAAGATAATTAGGTTGTACTTTTAGATTTTTAGGTGAAGGCAAAGGCATCAGTATCAGGTAAAGTTACAATGTGTTTATCCGCAAATCGCACCAGTTAAATATTGACTAATATTTTATAACAACTTTTGGTTTTTCTTTCACGAAATGGAAAACAATTTTCCAAATAAGCTCATTGAATCCTAACACTATTAAGCATCTCCAATCCTATTAAAATTTAGACTCATTTGCATGTAATTGGAGTTCATTTTTGCAAGTCACAACTTATTTAGAATGGATATTTACACCATTTTGCAATATCTAGTTCCATGATATACATTTGTGAAACCTATAGGTACACGAAATTACTGTAGAAAACACCTAAGAATCGGCACTGCACTAATTTTGATCGACCGACACTGCACATCACTATCCACGCACGATGACCGTTCCTTTTTTAAACCGCACTTTCACAAATGACTTTATCGAAATCCTTTTTTCAAATCGATCGATTGTCCATTTACTGATAAAGAATACGTCTTAATCGAGCGCTGGACGGTTGGGTACAGATGACTTAGAGTCGATTTTGAGGTATATTTTACGCCTTGGTTCACACAATCGATGGATTGTGACAAGGGGATCAGTTTTCAGATATCTTAGAATCGAGTGTCGAGTCGTGGGATTGAAGTTTCTAATTTTTTATATAAATGAGACGTCCGATAGGTATCTATTGATTTTTAAATCATGTAAGTTACGTGGATAGTTAAGTCCTTATTTATAAAACCAGCATGCAAATATTGAGGCAGAAATACTTAAATATGATTCTAGAATTTACAGATTTGCACGATTTTCGCTTCGTTGATTTTGTTTAGAAGCTAAAAGGTAGGTATACCTAAATACCTAATAAGGTTACGGGATTATGAGTGTACCAGAGTTGTACTTCAACGTTAGTAATTTTTTAAATACGTTGTACTTATTGTACTAATAATACACAATACATTTTGTGAACATTTTAGTGTCTAAATCATTGATCTCCTATAAACAACTAGATACACAAAGGTCTTACTAAAACAATTTAAAAAACGTCCAAATAATGTCCAATAAAGCAAATAAGGGTTTAGCTATTTATCCGTTTGGACTTTCTTTGCGCTCGGACATTTTTAAAAGGCAGACTGTGTATCAAGTTGTTTATAGGATATCAATGGTCTAAATGCTTAAAAATGAGTATTTTGGAGCAGCTTTAGGTTCATTAAATTCATGCGTCGGCGATGACTCTATCTATATACATCCAGAATTTTCTAAAAAATTGGCTACAATTTTCTGAACAAATAATTTTAAAGAGAGAATTTGGCTTAATATTTACGCTAGAAATGGCAGATATTTGTGATTCTTTAATTTTTATTTAAACCATCTAATTTGTTACCTAAAATTCCACAAAAGAAATCACGTCACGTCAAATACGTGCGTGCCACCAGTCCTTGCTTAAAATATATACATTAAAATATATTGCATTAAGTATAGTTTTAAATATATTTCAGTACAGTTGTTTTATTCACACGATAAGTTTCTTGTTGTCACATGATATGCTGTCTTTGATTTAGACGGGCGGGTATTAGAATTACATGCCATATTAATTTACACTTTGCATAAGTAGATTTTCTTGGGCATACCTATTTATAATGCAATATAATATATTAAAAGTGTATTCCATCAGTCAAGCAACTGTAGGGGAAATTCGTAAGTGCATATTTAATTTTACTTTTGTAGTTACCTAAAGATATATTTAATATATTTTTGATAGTCAGCCTAATCTTTGTATTTTGTGAAAATCCCTTAATTTTCTTTCTTAGTTACACGATTGCAAAAAGTAGACCTTGTCAATATTCGAACCAAAATCTCTCAAATTCGTGCCACAAAAGAAATTAATTGCCTAAAACTTCGACTGAGGGAATGAGTGTTTAGTAGTAAGTAATTATGATAATTGTAAGTTGTTTTTATTTTAAGTTTTTACTACTTTGGATATTAGCAGGTGCAAATTGTATCTGAATAAATGAATCAGCATAAAATAATGTTTGTGAAATCAATAACCTTTTATTTTTTTGGGTTTAAAATAAGGGACGGCAAACAAACTGCCAGGCCACCTGATGGTAACTAAAATATGGTCACCGTCGGCTATTAGTCACACACTACATCAGAAGATTTTCAGAGCCATAGACTCAAGACTTTAATGATTTCGATATATTTTTCACATCTTAAGAATTAAGATGGATTGAATATCGATATGACGTTCCCATCACTATTACCGATTTAAATCACTGCCTGGTTTCAAATGTAAACTGTTTAAAATACCGTTAATTTAAACACACACTCTCTTGTTTTTGATTATCAAAATAATATGATTTTTGAAATGGTGTATTTTATTATTTTTAATTTTGATACGAATCCAAATTCAAGAACACTTTTTTCTTCTTCTAAAAAACAACACTGAAAAAAAATTACGTTTAACACTAAGTTTAATTTTTTTTCAAATTGTTCAAAATGATTATTAATATTAGTCAAGGATTTAATAAGACATCACACTCATGGCCGAAGCCAGATATACATAGAAACGATCATAAATTACAGCAAGATTAGGAAAAAAATATTATCAATTATTTTTGATTTGCGAATTTGAAATATTTCTCGCGTAATGCCGCGTCCGTCTCGCTCGATGGACCGCGCGGCGCGCCGCCAAAATACGCTCTACATGGCACGTGCGACGCGCGCCCCCGAGGGTGCGTTCCATAACCTACCCTTAGGTTGACTGAGATTTTATTTATTTTTTCGCCATAAATGATTTTGTTGAAAATAGATAGGTAGAGATAAACTTGCATTTCCCGGATTCAGACTACGTAAGGTTAGTACTTCCTTCATGGGGCACTGTATTCGCTTTTATAACAAGTTGCCAGAAAGTGTCACGACGTTGACAGAGAGGAAATTTAAAAATTTCATTAAAGGAACACTTGTTAAGAAGGCGTATTACAGGATAGATGACTATTTAAACGATGAACATGCATGGTGTGTGTCGCCGGTTCCGCATGAGGGATAAACTTACTAACAATAGTAATAGTTACGTACTGTATAGTTATTTTCCCTTAAGCTAACAGCGGGAATGTGACAGTTTCTCAATTAAGTATCTATTTTATAATTTTAGTTTTTGGTGGAGTGTGGTCGGGCTGCGGCGCTTACTGGGAGACGAGGCAGCGTGTGATGACTAAGTATACATCCTACTGACTGATACTACTACTTCAGAAATAGCAAGAGGACTGTATGCACTCGGTAAGCGCAGTCTTACGACGCGACGACAAGCTGAGCGCGCACGGCTGTGTGCTCTTAAGAGGCTGACATGGGCCATAACAGGAACCTCAACAAAAAACCGTCCAAGTGCGAGTTGGCTGTCGGACTCGCGCACCCAGGGTTCCGTGCAACTTCACCATAACATTTACTCTAATGAAAAGATAAACTAGATTTAGGAACAAACTTATATTTGCGTTTTCGAAACTGACAACGTCAAATACATCCACTTACCAGGCGTCAACTGCAAATAAAAGTTTGTAATTACAAACGAAAAAATATTTCGTGTTGGAACTTCACATGACATTGCCACATTTCAATGGAGCTTTGCCCTACTGAAGCTCATATATCATTTTGTTGGGGACTTATTACCTACAGGTTTCATATTGCATAATCATAAACAGTAGGAGTTGCGAGAGTAGTAGAAAATGATAACAAAGACAATGAATAATTCGCTTCGATTTCTTACTATTTTCTGAATTCTTAATTAAGCTGTTTTTTCGACTCGCCTGTTGTACAAAACTTTATTTTAAACCAATAATTTTAATAAAAAACGGGAGATATTTTTACATTTATTCGTTATCTTGTTCATCATGCGGTTGATGGTGGGGCAGAATCTGGCATTGCATTTACAGTTTTCGAATTTTATCTTTACTTGTGCTATAAGACCTACGACGATTAGAATTGGCGTGCAACACTCTGGAATTGCCATAAATGTCGTCCTTAACATATTACAATTTTAAAGAAAAATCTGTACAAAAATAACTCTACCCAACCCTGTGTAGTTTCGGAACGCACCCTGTGACGTCACCCCATCCCTCCGCCCTCGATATTGTCATCCTCGCTATCTCTTATCTCCCTCGCACGATAACATCATTATCTGTTACACGACCGAATTGAGAGCGATAATGACCGTTATTACACGGTTGTTTCAGAATGCGACAATATTTGAATTTGCATAAGATAGAATGCCACAGTCAATACGTTGAAGTTTTCGGATGATTTGTGAAAGATCTGCAGTTTCTAGAGTCAAGAGTCCCGCTACGAGCTCGGGAGTGAACGTTACTGTCGAGCTGCTTCGCCCAGAGTGACGACGCTACGGCGACTCCTCTGGACAAAGAGAAAAGGCTATGATATCTTGAATATTCTGTAACACGATATTGGCAAATGACGAACTGTCGAGCCTTTTGATTAACTAAATAAACATTGGAAGAGGATAAAGTTTTTCGAGTAAGTTGCTGTTTTTCGATTTTATGTATTTTTATTTAGTTTATTAACAGTGGCGGCATATGCCGTACTTTGAGTATTCGGAAAATGTAAGTACGGCGTATGACGTAGTATTTTGATGCATTTAAAAAGACACAACGGCATCTCCCGCGGCGTCGTAGACGGTTTTCTTTGTGGAGCGGTCCCACTGTCATTCTGTGTAGAAAATAGGTATGTGTACTGTCAAAAACAAAGGTTGTAGGTACATTTTTGTCGCTCTTGACACGCACATACTCATTGGACTCAACTGTTTGTCATTGGCTAACAGCGATGAGAGTTGAATGACATAAGCTTGCTAAAACGGTGGCATTATGACAGTTGCTTAACAACCAATTTAGTATTTCGAAACCCAGCGAAAATCCTTAAATCGTGGCTTAAAAAAACACTTTAGGCTCTCTCCATAGAGTTTTTCTTTTCAGTGCATTAGGCACTTATTTTGGACTAATATTGAATAAACTTAATAAAGTTTAATTATTCCGCTAATGTAATATGTATGCTTATATAAGTAGGTACATATTACATACGTTAGTACCTTTAATAATGATTAATGAGTATTTGACAAATTGTGTAACATTAATTATCATTGTGCGATGTATTAGATATAAGTGGTAGCGAGTACAAACACTTTGAAGTTGATCCTTTTGCAAAATTAATTTTATCGAACTCGCGCAATTTTACTCTATTATGTAGAAAAGATCGCAACTGTACTGTCTATCACAGATAAATGTGTAAATGAGAGTTTTTCATTTTGAGATTTTCTCAAAAAGTAATTGCTAAAAAAATACATAAATGACATTGCCACATTTCAATGGAGCTTTGCCCCACCTTCAAAACTACGTGATCATTGATGCTATAATTTTGTTAGGGACTTATTAGGTTTCATACTGCATAATCATAATCAGTAGGAGTTGCGAGAGTAGTAGAAAATGATAACAAAGACAGACATTGAATAATCTTCGCTTCGATTTCTTACTATTTTCTGAATTCTTAATTAGGCTGTTTTTTCGACTCGTTTAATGTACAAAATTTTATTTTAAACCAATAATTTTAATAAAAAACAGAGTTATTTTTACATTTATTCGTTATCTTGTTCATCATGCGGTTGTGCGGTTGATGGTGGGGCAGAATCTGGCATTGTCATTTATAAAGTCTGACTCTACCTATAAATGGCTTAAAGCCCTCAAGTCCATAGTTAGTAGAGTCGATATATAGAGATTTGTCAGAGTAGAGCTACTACGCCTAACTATATGATGGAATGTGATGTGTATTGCCACGGTTCATTGGACAAATCGCTTTGTTAATTATACACACACATTAGCCTGTTATACCATAAATCATAGACTTCAATGTTAGGTAGAAGCTCATAGTAGATAGTATAGAGGGGGCTTTTAAAAATGGCGGGAAGTGACGGTTGCGAAATTATTTAATAATTTTCAGATTAATATCTAGAGTGGTTCATCATCATCATCAGTCTATTTATATTGCCCCACTGCTCGGGCACAGACTTTCCCTTACATCGAGGGAGCAGGGACCATGATCCACCACGCGGGCCCACTGCGGTTTGGCGGATTTCACATGCCTTAGATTTTTTTCTTCCTCATACGGCATGCAGGTTTCATCACGATGTTTTCCTTCACCGTTTTGAGAGCATTCGGTAAATGTACGTAAGATTTTCCGTCGAAAACACCGAGGATAACTATAATGGCTGCCCTGGCTGGGAATCGAACTTGGGACCTCCGTATCGCAAGTCCATTGACCCAACCACTAAGCCACCGCGCTCTCTCTAGAGTGGTTGTTTTGTGTTTAATATCACGTTAAGTTAATCAGAAAATGCTGTCGAATGACAGTATGGTGTAATTATTGGAAGATTCATGCAGGATCTGAAGTTTGGCGCTATGGTCAAGACTCCCGCTACGAGCTCGGGAGTGAACGTGACTGTCGAGCTGCTTCGTCCAGAGCGATGACGCTACGGCGACTCCTCTGGATGAAGAAAGGAAGATGCGGCTACCCATCAGGGTGACGACGACGCTACGGCGACTCCTCTGGAGGAAGATAGAAGACTATGAGATATTGAATTTTCTGTAACATGACATTGGCAAATTACGAACTGTCGAGTCCATTAATTAAATAAATAATAATAATAATGATTTGACGCGTAGATTTAACGTTAGCTATAACTAACGCCATCTATTTGTACTCAAAAAAACTTGTCAGTTGTGATTTAAAAAAAAACTTCATGCCAATTTCGAAAGGAGTAGGTAACCAATTAAGATTAATTTTTAAAAACCACAATATGACTGATACGTCGTTTCATCGCTACACTGATTAAAAGTCGCTAAAAGGTGCGATTGGTGAGTCAGCTGTCAAATTCGTAGGCGAAGGTGGGCCTAATCGAGCGGAACGGATGGCCAGTAGTTGTCTCTTTCGCACGCAGGTTTTAGGGGTCCTTGGGAGAGTTGTGAAGATACATGATTTTTGGGGTTCTGCTTAAGGGCCTTACATGAGCCAACTAGAGCCGCCAATTTAAAAAAAATTATATCTTCCAAATTAATCATTTTTATTAAAAAAGCTATGTATGTACACAATCGTTATTAGGATAAATACTATTTTTCAATATACAATACATCGCATAATTGCGACAAGCTAAGTTGTAGTTCTTAAATGTGCCAAAAACGGCTGTTTTTCGCAACTATGCGAACTACAACTTAGCGAAATTGAATCACGGTATAAATAAGCATTTAAAAAATAGTATTTATCGTATTAAACAATGTGTACATAGCTTTTTTAATAAAATTGATTATATTAGAAGATATTGTTTTTTTAAGAATGGCGGCGACTATCGGATCAAAACAGAAATATTAATATAGGTATCAAAACGTAAAGTTTTTGAAAATGGCAGAAACGTAACGGTTGCAAGATTATGTTGTGAGTTATGATTAATTTTATTGTATAAAGTGGCTTTATCATCATCATCAGCCCGTATCAGTCCACTGCTGGACGTAGGCCTCTCCAAAAGCTCGCCACTCATACCTTATCTTATCTTATCCTGATTGGGTGTCAATGTGGCGGCACTTCGACCCATTGGGATCTTTTGTGCTCTCCCCTTTCCTTTATGCTCCTTCCTCCTCCCTAAAGATATAGCTCAATAGGTCCGCTATGCAGCTCATGGGAAGGAGCCTGTAGTCTTCTGGTTCCGGATAGGCTGACCCCAGAAGATTCATTCGCTTTCTAGTCAGTGAGTCACTTATACCTACTCCCAGCTCTTTGCGTCCCGTTTGCCAGCCACTTTGGGAAGGTCATCCCTCCCTATGGTCGGGGGCTGCTACGTTTACCCGTCCGTGGTCTACATTTACTCGTCGATTGGTTATCGGTTCTATGACAGATGTGGCCAGCCCATTGCCACTTCAGTTGCTGCTTTGTCAAGTTAAATTAATCAGAAAGTGTTCGTGAATATCAATGTTGGTGTTTTCTAATAAATATATGAAAGATCAACAGTTTCGAGCTAGAGTTAAGAGTCCCACTACGAGCTCGGGAGTGACCGTGACTGTCGAGCTGCTTCGTCCAGAGGTGACGACGCTACGGCGACTCCTCTGGATGAAGACAAGAAGACGCGGCTACCCAGAGTGACGACGCTATGGCGTAAGATAGAAGAATATATTGATATTGAATATTCTGTAACATGACATTGGCAAACGGCGAACTGTCGAGTCTATTAATAAATAAACTAACTAACATCTACTAAATTACACCTTCTATTAATAAAAATTACAAAAAAAATAGAGAGTCTAAAACGCCGACTTCCGTCGCGAAGGTCGCCGGTTCGACTCCCGGACTCCCGGTGCGGAACTAATTGCGATGACTGGGCCCAATGCAACTGGTTCGCCGAGGGTAAGCTTGGCACTTGTGAGAAACACAGTTTGGGTTTTATTTTATAACCCATTTGTCCTCCCATCGATAGATATGATTTTTTTTAAATAATTTTCTTTTAAGAGGACTAAGGCACTGTGTCCACCAAAGCGGAGAGGAGATGTGTTTGAACAACCAATCAGATTTCATTATTTCTTCACCCCCTCTCCACGAAAAATAAATTGTTTGGCATGCTAGTTCGAAAACTCATTAGATCGATAACTGCACAGCTTAGTCTGATGTCTGTGTTTTTCTTAAGGTGCTCCCTTACCGGGAGCATTCGCGTGTAATGTAACGTTACAGATTCGAGCATTACATCAGTGAGGGAGAAAAACAGCGTCAGTCAGGGAGGTAGTATTGTAATGTAATACTCAAAGTCGAATCTGCAACGTTACATTACATGCGAATGCTCCCGGTGAGGGAGCACCTTTACATTCAATATTGGAAGATAACATAACCTAAACCTAAAAACAAGCTTCCCATACTCTAAACGAAATAACTCAACGATCTTCGCCTATCATGAATCACGTGAGGAAACCTTGATAAACGCACAAAACTTCACAAACACGTCTTCTTTCGAGCACTACAGTAAATATAAAACTTTTTGAATTTTCTGAAAAAGGCAAAGCTTTGCGGCGCTTTTAAAAAAATGGTACCTACACATCATAGCACATCAATTGTAATACTTTGCGCCGTTTTTATTATCTGCGTCGTAAGAGTTGTAATCGCACTGCAAGTGTTACCATTGATCTGCTGTTCGTACGAGTAAAATCTCTGGGACCTGCGCCTGCGCACCTCGCTTCACAGAAATATTACACCAGACACCGTCCGACCGCAGCCACTTCCTTGGGAACTGGCTGCTGACATTTACACACGGATTTCATTGTCTACGTGTCATCTTCTTATTTTATTTTATTAATAATTGATTCGTATTGATCATTCGTATATTGCCGACTTGGGGTTCCAACTCGAATGACTTTTAACTACTTTAGGAAAAAAAAAGACAATGATTCTGCCCCACCATCAACCGCAAGTTGTAGGTACAAGATAACGAATAAATGTAAAAACATCTCCGTTTTTTATTAAAATTATTGGTTCAAAATAAAGTTTTGTAGAAGTTGCGAAAAACAGCTTAATTAAGAATTCAGAAAATAGTAAGAAATCGAAGCGATTTATTCATTGTTTTTGTTATTCGTCTATAGGAGTTGCGAGAGTAGTAGAAAATGATACTGATTATGATTATGCAATATGAAACCTGTAATAAGTCCCCAACAAAATGATAGGTACAGCTTAAATGGGCACGTAGTTTTGTAGGTGGGGCAAAGCTCCATTGAAATATGGCAATGTCTTTTAATCGTAACTAAGTGAGACCCTCATCTTACGAGATGTAGCATAGTGTGATGATTATTTATGTAGGTTTAGGACCACGGCAGAATCACACCTATTTTTGATTTATTTATGTATTCACTATACAGAAATATATAACACCATGGTATTTTGGTTGTTCTAATAAGTATATCTATTGAATAATTGCATGGAGAGGGTTGGGGTTTTCGCTATTGGATACGTTTACTCCATCCCCCTTCCAAATTAATACGAGTTGTTATTATTATTATTACTTCGCCATCTACTGAATCACACCTAATGTGCAGTTAAAACACAGGCCCAAAGCAACTACCCTGAGGGACTCCATTCAAAAATAAGGTTTTAAACTGATTTTAAACTGTAAACGTATAACATATGGCTCGTAACATCAACTGATATCGCTATAAATAGCTACTATACAATCAAAACGCGTCAATAGAGTGCGCGTGCGCCGCGGGCACGACGGTCACGCGCGTCGAAAGCGAAACTCGGATCCACGCGAACGGAAAAAAGTACAAGATAAGGTCGCATACGTGAGAGTGGTTGAGACGGTTATTGAGGCTTGAGATGCCATACGCTGCCCTCTTGCATAACCAATTGATTTGATGAAAAATATTGTAGACTACACAATGATAAGATATGACGATAAGGCCACCAAAATTGTACATGCTGTCTTATAATTTTGTAATATGTGTATTTATGTTTGTACAGTCGAAGACAGAGATACAGGGGGCCTCAATAAGGTTGAAATTATCTCAAAAACTACAGGACTGAATTTAATAATTATTTTACAGTTTAGTTTTAACTTTTATCTATCAAACAGCGAAATAATTTTTGCAATAAGTCAAGTCGTTTTTGAGAAAATCTCAACCTTGAAAACTCCTGTACACCTTTCTCTGTGGAACAAAGACCGTACAATAATGTATACTGAATTTGAATGATTAAAAATGATAATGATCTTCAAACTCATTCAAATATCTTTCCAATCCAATTACAATTTGAGTATTTTGTCCCCGAATTTTCGGCGAATCCGCCAATGATCTGGTTCAAATAGAGACTGCATATTATTAAGAATTTGATCGGTAGCTACACGTTAGGGTGACTGCTAGTGATATTTTTATCTGCGCCTCGCATGTTAAGCAGTTGGTCCCGGCTGCTGTCGCTCGGCAGCAGTCGTCAGACCACGTCAGAGGCCTACCGGGCAACCTCA
Organism: Tachystola acroxantha; assembly: GCA_963506565.1. NCBI lineage: Eukaryota > Metazoa > Arthropoda > Insecta > Lepidoptera > Oecophoridae > Tachystola > Tachystola acroxantha. Next base: position 8,121,855 of record OY735893.1, read on the forward strand.
ATAACTCTGACAATGGTTTGGTCATTAAACCACACTAGAAGCGTTCTTATTATTATTAAATAAAGTGTCATATGTCACTTTATTCACATTACGATCTAGCCTAAATACAATAAGACTAATATAAAGATTTTGACATAAATTTCTATAAATTGTCACTTATATCCAAGAGTTAGTCCAACGACATTACTTAGAAGTCGATTAAGTGTGAAGCAAATGAACTAAGATATTTTCTTCTTATTTTATAGCATTATCCGGATCTTAAGAATATAATATCTACAGTCAGAAAAGACGTTCCTATAAGTACACAAGTTATTGATAAGAAACTATCTGTTAATAACTACGTTACGTAAGTACAAGCATATCGCCTTCTAGACGCTATTGTTCGAGAGAGAATTTCATTCAAAACAATTTCACTGGCCACGTCCGTCGGTCGAGTAGTCGGGCGAGTGAATGGACCATTTTTTGTGGCGAGTACACTTGCCTAAATCGGTGTGAAATTAGTTGGACCGACGGCAGTCTGAGTCTCTAGTTTTGTTATAGGAAGGCGGAGCTCTACTATGAGCGGAACAGACTCTAATTTAATTAAAAAAATATTTCAATTTAAGATACACACGCATAGTACATTGTCGTGTTTTATTAATGACTTGTTGTACCCCGCAACTTTGTTTGCGTAGAGGAGGAGGATGGAGGAGATAAGGGGACAGATCTTCCTCTCTGGATCCTTGTTTCCACATCACATACCACTATAGCTTATAGCCTATGAGCTGTCCGGATATTTCAGCTATCTCCTAGTGAAATTCCCATCAAAATCCCTTCAGTAGTTATGGCGTGATACTTGCACAAAGTCACAGACAACAATTCTAAAAATTAGTGTTTTGGCATCAGTATCGATCCTAAAACACATTACAATTATTCTTTTCAAAAAATATCCAATGTACAGACACGACTTTTTTAGTCTTATTATATGTATAGAATAGATGATTCTGGTGACGCCAAGTAGTTAGTAGATTGTTACGAAACTAATGCCGAGTTCACTTTGTTTTGTTTTTGAAAGGTCTTTATTTGAATGAAGAAATATGTACATGTCATTTTAACAAAAGACAAACAATCTTAATGTTAAGAGTTTCTTACAGACTTATTTCGCCTTTATAAAACATATAATTCATAAACTAAAATAGAAGTAGGTAAATAAATATTTTAAAACATAAGGTTTCGCATCCTTCCTTTTCCGGCTGATTTTACTACGTAAGGCTTGCATGTCTACGTAATGATTAAAAGGAAAACATTTTAAATAATAGATAACACTAGGTGTTATCAAAAAATAAGTGTAAACTAAAATCGTAATCAAAGCTAAATACTTAATCTAATTTCTTTTGCTTGTGGGTGAACATATTTTTTCAACATTGTTGTGTTATGCACCAAGCTCAGCTGGTCGGGCCGCTGACGTCACTCGCACTCGAGAAAATAGTGATGGGGCAACCGGTACCGATTGTATATGGTTGAATAACTTAGTTGATGCAATCTAGTGTTACCGATCGAGGAGACCAAGTGATTTCGATGACCAGGATTTTTTAATAAATAAAATTTGCGGGATAGTTTCATAATAAATTCTTTAAGTAAAGGGAAATTAATTTTATAATGTAATCTGGTTAGGTTAGTGCGAAAGGGGGTTTTATAAGCTATTTTAATAGCTCTATTTTGCAAAATTTGTGCAAATAGCTCTATTTTGCAAAATTTGTGCCGAGTTCACTAGTAAATAAAGAAGTACTAAAAGTCATGTCTAGCTGGCAAAAGCTGCAAATTACGTAGGAGTGATTGTTCTGAAGATGCTCGTAAATTATAAGCTAACATTCCAATAAAACAGAACTAGGCTATCCTAAGAATAATAGTTGGTTATTGTCACCTAAACCAGAATGTACATGCTCTAACTAGTTAGTCCTTAGTAAATGAGAGGGGCAAGTATTTTTACGGTATTTAACCGATCACCTTTGCACTTTTTTTTCACTTTTGCCTGAAATGATGAAGATAATCAGTAGGAATGAAGATGGATTTAAGCTTTCCGACTTTAGTCAACCTGCAACAGTGGAGATATCAGTTAGCAATCTTTCTTCGCTACTTCAGAAACTGGGGTGATTGAGATAAGATAAGATAAGATAAGATAAATATTCTTTATTGCAAAAAGCTGAGATATTGAGCTGTGATAGCGGCAGGAAAAGATACAAAACTTCAAACTTGTGTTGTTAATAAATAAATAAACTTCGAAGTGTCGCTATTTACTTGTAGACAGAGCAGCTAAGTAATTCTGTAGCGGTCACTAAATCGAATCCTAAACCTGTCACTATCGTTCATATGCTACATCGCGTAAGAGCGAGCGGGACGCTCGCTTAGAGGCGACTAATATTAGCGTGCACATTCTAGAACAGCAGTTATATACAAACGGATATCACTCACTTATATTGTTGAAGTCGGCAATTAGACCGACAGTTTCGACCGATTTCGGCGGTCTTTTTCAAGGTTTTTTTTAGTGCGCGAAGAAATGTCACCGGCGACGCGGGCGTGGCGCGCTCACCTTGAAAAAGACCGTCGAAATCGGTGGAAACTGTCGGTCTAATTGCCGACTTTAACAATATAAGTGAGTGATATCCGTTTATATATAATAATTGTAGTAATGGCTCACTATAGTTTTAATTCTAAAAAAACACTATTGACGATAATGAACTACCAAAATAAGAATGTTGAATACGCTACGCTCAACGCTCCTCCCTAAACTTCGCTAACAGACGCACCACACCTTTACTGATATTTATACGTGTATCTAAATAGATTTGTAGTATGTTCAGTGGTGTTTATGTCATTGAACAACGTTGGGTCTTTTTTAACGTGAGAGAATCATTACATAGATTGACCATCTGGTCGATTTTGATTTCTGTTTGTCGTATTCATTTGACCATCATCATCATCAGTCTATTTATATTGCCCCACTGCTCGGGCACAGACCTTCCCTTACATTGAGGGAGCTGGGACCATGATCCACCACGCGGGCCCAGTGCGGATTGGCGGATTTCACATGCCTTAGATTTTTTTTCATCTACGGCATGCAGGTTTCATCACGATGTTTTTCCTTCACCGTTTTGAGAGCACTCGGTAAATGTACGTAAGTTTTTCCGTCGAAAAAAACCGAGGATAACTCATTGGCTGCCCTGGCTGGGAATCGAACCTAGGACCACCGTATCGCAATTCCATTGACCCAACCACTGAGCCACCGAGCTCCTTCATTTGACCACTGTGTGATAATTACCGGAAGTTCTACGAATGTATAACTGTGTCCCAAAATCGTTGTACAGTCGACAGCAAATCAATGGTAACACTTTGAACTTTGTACTGTTATTATTTGCGTCGTAAGTCGTGAAATCGTACTGCAAGTGTTACCATTGGTCTGCTGTCGACTGTACCTTTCATTCAAAATGAAATCTCTGTTATTTATCCCTGTCAGTTGCCCGAAAGACATTTGGCCGACATTACGTTTGATCGACACTACGGTTGATCGACATGACTTTCGCCCGAAAGACATTTGGCCGACATTACGTTTGATCGACACTACAGAGTAGCTAATTCTAGAAGCAACTGTCACTGTCGTTCATATGCTGTAGCATGAGAGCGAGCGGGGCGCCTCACTTAGCGGCGACAATATTAACGTACGCATTCGCAATACGGAATCGCTGGACTTGTCCAATTTAAATTATTTTTTATTTTTTGCTTTACATAAAAAGTTTTTGTGTAGTTAGCTGATGGTATATGGCCGTGTCTTAATAAATAAATAATTAAAATGGCAAACATGTGTTACCTAATACATAGAAGAAAAATGACATTGCCACATTTCAATGGAGCTTTGCCCCACCTACAAAACTACGAGACCATTGAATCATTTTGTTGGGGACTTATTACAGGTTTTATATTACATAATCACAATCAGTAGGAGTTGCGAGAGTAGTAGAAAATAATAACAAAAACAATGAATAATTCGCTTCGATTTCATACTATTTTCTGAATTCTTAATTAAGCTATTTTTTCGACTCGTTTGATGTACAAAACTTTATTTTAAAGTAATAATTTTAATAAAAAAACGGAGATATTTTTACATTTATTCATTATCTCGGTTGGTGGTGGGGCAGAATCTGGCACTGTCATTTACACAATAAATGTATTCTAATTCCGCAAAATGTAAGGTAAGAAATTGTCAATAAATCTATTGTTACTCCAAATAGTATTCAACAACGAAATATGAGTTATCTAACTGTAAAAATTTCAGTTAGAAAAAGAAAAAAAAACTTGTAAAAGTACTCATTGTAAATATCGATTTTATTGTAATAAATTATTTGTAATGCTTTTGTCAAATGAAATGCAATGAACGAATGCATTTCGTTCGAACAAATTGTGCACGGTTAGCATAGACTTCATGATTTTTAGAAAGGCCTATTTTTAAAATACCTCTTACAAAACTTTTTAAGACAAATAAAATTACTTATAAGTACTTATTAATTGAATTTTTATAAACGATGCCAAAAGAGATTAACCCCAGTAACAAGATTTCCGACAGCTATCAAAAATAGATGGCGCTGACTATTGTCACATATTGTCAATAATGTATAATAATATCATCAATTTATGTTATGAAGATAAGAAAAAAAAGGTTAAGAAAATACCTAAAAATATTAGAGATATGGGTCAAAAAAGAAAAAAAAATGCAACTCACCATCTCCGCTCTGGTTACTGCTGTGCGCGTGGTACTGCTCATCTGAAAAGTCGTACTCTACGTCAGATCAGACACATCTGCTCTCAACACAATTATTGGTTAAAACTAATATAAAAATAATGAGATTATATAACTTTTACGCCATGGAATTTGAAACATTTTAAGCAATGCTTTATTTCATTACAGCCAAGTCGGTAGTGTAATGGTTTTCTTTGTAAGAGGGTACAGGTTTTTCCAGTCAAGAGAATTGTTCGATGAACCAAAAAGCACTTTTTCCTGGAGTGGGCGTAAGTTGACATATAAAGAAGGCGATTATAAAGCTTTATATTTTTTCTTGTATCTTTAACGATGGATAAAATAAAAACAATAAATATAATTACGATACTATTACAGTTATCGCCATTACGAAACTTTAATTGTGCAAATCTCAAAATATTTTAATGAACATATTTTGTCATATCATTTTTTTGCGACAATTACGTAGTGTATACTAAACTCACCTCCATTCCGATGGTCGTTCATCATCTCCTGACTCTGCAGCGACGGTGCATGGATCAGGACCTTCTGCTGAGGACTGTGGGGGTCCAGACCTTCGACTTCCAACATCGGAGCATGAGGTTCATACCCATGAACAACTAACGGCGGTGCGTGTAAATCCATCGTGAAAACTGTTTAGCACATCACTTTCCTTATTTTTTGTAAAGTTTTTATCACTTGGTAGTATGAATTGTAATTGTGGCACTATCGTTGCGTTTTCGAGTTCGTTGAACTTTTGAATTTTTTCAATGACAGTTCTATTTGTTTTCAGTTTTATAACTCTATGGTTGGAACTTTTTTTGTAAGATTGTTATTTGCACTATTATTGGCACTGATTATTTTAACTATAGCTATAGGAGAATTTGGAAGGAGTATTTTTGGGTAGTTTCGGAACTTTGGGAAGTTTACGAGAAGTCTTGTTATTTCACTTGACTGTCACATCGTTACGTCACAGCTGAGTATTTGTCTTTCACCGAATTTTCTTGCGAATCTTTTGGCGTAGTTTCACCATTTTGGTTACCTGTAAATAAAAGAAAAAAACAACTCAGAATTTGAATTAGGTACGCATTATCGGGTCAGAACCCATTGGTCCCTTAATATTCGTCCCTCGGATTAAAAGTTGTAAATTCGGCCCCTATAGGTGCCCATTGGTCCCCCGGCAGGAGACCAGACAATATTAATTTATTTTTAAGGTACCTACTCGTCCCCTGCTCAGTCTTCGGCACCTGCTCAGGTACTTTTTGGTTCCCTGATAGACAACCAGCCATATTTTTACATAAATAGCGCTGACACAGTACATTTGTGAACAAAACTTTAACGAAATTAATTAAAAAATATGTATTATGAAAATTATATTGTATCGTTGATAAATTAAAATGACTATTAATGTTCGGCAACAAATAGCATTTCTAATTTTACCAGACCCCGACGAAACGTTTTTCTAAAAGACTGATTGTCAATAAAACTTATTTTTGATACTAATTATCTGTGATGTGAAATAAATATGATTATACCTATTTACTTTATTTATTTATTTTTGCCTTTAGTACGCGACTGTACCACAACCACAGGGGTCGAAAAGAAATCTCTAAAAGAGTAGAGCGCGAGGAAATATAAATTATAAAAACAAAATAACAGTTCAGGGGACGAGTGGAAACCTCAAATATTTTAGGGGACGAGTGGGCACAGGGTGCGAATTTCAGGAGACCAGTGGGTACTGACCCGCATTATCCATGTGTTGAGGATGTAATCTCAAATGAAAGATTATGTCACTTTCAACTAGGTTTAATAAACGTAATAAATTAAGCCTTGATATAAGTAAGTAATGTGAATTGGTCGGTGCCGAGGAACGAGTCGTAAGTATCACATTTTGCCCGCAGGTAACTTCACAGGTAAGATTAGTTTGAAGTTTCGCGTAAGTTGCGTAGACACTATGCTCGGTGAATAAATTAGGTTAAAGTCCTGCCCACGGCAAAAAAAAAATTGAAATGAAAATGAAATGAAATGAAAAATATTTATTACACATATTATACATTATACATACAAGGTGACCTTATTTATACACTTAGAGCTAACTTAAAATAATATGAGTAAAAGGCCTGTGATCAGCTGAAATGCTGTGCCCAGCCACTGGGGTGACTGGACACAGCGCTGATTTTCATCACATCCCGTACTGTGTTCATCATGTTCTAAAAAAAACTGTAATTAAAGTTATAGTACAGCTTCTCCATTAGCTACTTTTTTTGGTGAAAATTCTAATTAAATAGTTTCCGTGACATTTAGTGATTAATGATCAGGTTAAGTTAATCAGAAGATGTCCTCGAACGTTTCTATTAATTCGAGTGCTCGAATGAAGTCGTGTTTGTGAAGTTTTGTGCTCTTATCAAGTATTCCTTGCATAACTCGATGATTACGTGGATCGTTGAGTTATTTCATTTATGGGTTTGGGAGGGTTGTGCGTAGGTTTAGGTTAGGTTATCTTCGTATATATGTATGTATTTATAAGAATTCAGACATTCTATTAACATCAGACCAGGCTGTATGCCATAGTTGGCTTTGCAATTCCCTCTAGGAATTTTACAAAAAAGAAATGGTCTAGTGAGTTACTATCGTCTTTTATATTTTCGAGTTTAAAGAAATAATTAAACATTTACCGATTTATTTTTCAAGTTTAACTCGACAAATCAATACTACAGATGGCAAATAATTTTGCCACAAAAAAGCCACTAAATCTATGATCTGAACCCAGGCTTTCTTAACCAAAGTCAATCAAAGTCAAAGTCAAATTTCTTTATTGCAAGTAAGCACGTTGAGTACATTTTTGCACGTCAATACATTCAGTACGTCAGTACATTTTTTGAGTTTACATTTACACCACTTTGCAAGGAAAAGGTGCCAACGCTGAGGAGAAAAAGTGGCAAAAAACTCTTAGCAGCATCTTTTAAAAGAATACTAATACAATTACTTAATAACTAGGTATTACACAACTGTTACTATTGTTAGTAATTTAGACTTTATCCGTCATGCGGTACCGGCGACACACACCATGCATGTTCATCGTTTAAATAGTCATCTATCCTGTAATACGTCTTCTTAGCAAGTGTTCCTTTAATTAAATTTTTATTTCCTCTCTGTCAACGTCGTGACACTTTCTGGCAACTTGTTATAAAAGCGAATACAGTGCCCCATGAAGGATGTACTAACCTTACGTAGTCTGAATCCTGGAAATGCAAGTTTATCCCTATTTCTTGTATTATAACTATGTGTGTCACTGATTTTTGGAAATAGAGATATAATATATATAGAGATATAATCCTTCTAACCACAGAGCCATAGAGTTCTTTATCGGCTTGAACAACTCTGACAATAGGTTTAGTCTAAACGATATCTATAATATCTATGGAATACCATAGACCATTGTAAAGGTAACCTCTAAACCTCTGTATTTACGCAAGTATAAATCAAAGTCGGGCTTCCGTTTTGCGAATAAAATGTGTATCTATTATTTAAACAAAATCCCGAGTCTCAGGTTCGTGGTCGGACCGGGCATTGTTTTCTGTACATACGAACAAAGAACAATGATGTGACTATCATATTTGGAGAAGGCATTTACTTGTAATAAATCAAATTATTGGATTAAACTTCAATTCAAATTTAATTCAAATACACTTTATTGTACATAAAACACAACAATTACAGAAAAAGATTACAGAATAATACAAACATAATGTACAATTTTGGCGGCCTTATCGCTAAAAGCAATCTCTTCCAGGCAACCACCTAATTAGGTTCTTGGTTGCTAGTCTGTTTGGGTGGTTCTCATCTCATGCATAGGTTTTGTGTTATCTCCTCACAGACTGTTTAGATGCATAGCTCATGATGCAGTATTTGTTGCATCAATAACAATGTACAACAGTTTAGATTGGTATCAATCTTTCATTACTGTGCTGCTCTTTGCGCTCACATCACCCAGCCATGTGATTTGATATATAATTAATCAATATGTACAAACATATAATATGTAAGAAACGTGACGTAACCAAGTGTTCCATAGTGTACCTAAGGCCGAATAAATGAGTATGAGTATGAGTATTAGTAATCAATTGGTATAATTTTTTTTAATCATTTTCAATGCATATTCGCAACTGGACTATCAGTTGTAGAAGATTGTACTTTTTATTCCTCATTATGTACCTACTGGAGTTTCCGATTTTTAGTTCGGAGTTCGTTTGTCAGAATGCCTTATCCATTATAGTTCCTGGCTCCGTAACGTTCCGACACAGAGCGTATCTCACTGCAGTTGGACGTCTTTTGTTCCATATTCAAATGTTTTCACTGCATTTGTTTTAAATACGGAGACGTAGCCCCTCTATATTAGTTGTCATTGCAAACACAATTTGGAATCTTATTATGACTGTGCACACATTATCGTATTGGGGATACCTGTGAAGATATTGTAGTTGTAATAAATAAATAAATAAAAATAAAAATTTCTGTAAAAATTTTGACTTTTTTGGAATGGGATAATAATTTTGTGAGTGAAGGACATGCTACTTCATGTCACTTCATCCAGAAAATGACAATGCCAGATTCTGCCCCACCATCAACTGCATGATGTACAAGATAACGAATAAATCTAAAAGTATCTCCGTTTTTTATTAAAATTATTGGTTTAAACCAAAGTCTTGTACATCAAGCGAGTCGAAAAAAACAGCCTAATTAAGAATTCAGAAAATAGTAAGAAATTGAAGCAAATTATTCATTGCTTTTGTTATTCTTCTATAGGAGTTGCGAGAGTAGTAGAAAATGATACTGATTATGATTATGCAATATGAAACCTGTAATAAGTCCCCAACAAAATGATAGGTACAGCTTAAATGGTTACGTAGTTTTGTAGGTGGGGCAAAGTTCCATTGAAATGTGGCAATGTCATTTTCATATTAATGGTGACACTTCACTTGGCTATTCGTATTCGCTATTGGATGTTTGTCGTGTTTGTCAAATACTTGACGTACATACAAATAAGACGAATATTTTGTCAAGAATACCAACCACACATGGCAATTATGACAAATACGCAAATACGAATAGCCAAGTGAAGCCATAAGAAATATGGATGAAGTGTAATAATCCTACAATTATAAGTTACATAATTATTCCAAAAATTATTGTATAGACTTTGTCTGATATAAATTCATTCATTTATTCAATAGTATTTAAAAAAAAGTTTTTTTTTTGCAAGATGACTCATCGCAATTTTAATTTTCCCCAAATTATAACGGATTTCCTGTAAAACCGTCAAATTCCTAAGAATTACGGATGAGTCAGAAAGCCGATTGTATCTTTCTCATCACTACCACCTAAAATAACATGAACACAAATCATTTCAGAACTTGCGACAGGTAGGTGTTTTATACAGAGTGTGATAAATATTAATTAGATAAAACGGAAATTACCGTGTTAAACATTTATTATTGATGTCTCGATATTTCGACAGCATTGCAGCCATCATGGTCACGAGTAGACTGAAGTCGGTGAGTGTTAAACGTCAGAAGGGTGACACAAAACGAGCTACCCTCTAAAGTAAAATACTTTTTTCAAATGAGTTTTTTTTAACCACAAGGTTATAGTTCAAGTCTCATACTCCAATTACTCCATTGATCATCTACAGGATGATTCAGTGTCTACTCGATATATTAATAATAGTATACAGCATGTAGTATGTCCGTATACAAAAAGGTTACCCCGGTGCGCGGGCGCAAGGCTATGGGAAATATTCGACAATACAATGCCGCGATACACGAGGGAGAGAGTGAGAGGGTACGTCTCAAGATAAATCATTCGGTTTGAACTTGAAATAAATTGTTTTATTCTCGTACTCAAAGTCAAATTTCTTTATTTGCACTTTGTGTACATTTATGCACGTCAACCATTGATCTCCTATAAACAACTTGATGCAAACTGCCTTCTAAAAATGTCCGAGCGCAAAGAAGGTCCAAACTGATGAATGGACCCTCATTTGCTTAATTGGTCATTATTTGGACGTTAACAATGGACCCTTGTTTGGACGTTTTTTAAATTGTTTTAGTAAGACCTTTGTGTATCTAGTTGTTTATAGGAGATCAATGACGTCAACATATTTTAATTTTACATTTACACCACTTTGCAAGGAAAAGGTGCCAACGCTGAGGAGTAAAAGTGGCAAAAAACACTTAGCAGCATCTTTTAAAATAATAATAATACAATTACTTAATAACTAGGTATTACACAACTGTTACTATTGTTAGTAATCTAGACTTTATCCCTCATGCGGAACCGGCGAAACACCACGCATGTTCATCGTTTAAATAGTCATCTATCCTGTAATACGCCTTCTTAAGAGCGTTCCATGAGCCATAATTGCGAAAAACGGCCGTTTCTGGCACATTTGTGAACTACAACTTACCTACATTGAATCACGTTACAAATAAGCATTTAAAAAATAATATTTATAGCAATAAACAATGTGAACGTAGCTTTTTTAATAAAATTGATTATATTGGAAGATATGATTTTTTTAAGATTGGCGGCGCTAGTTGGCTCATGGAACGCTCTTAACAAGTGTTCCTTTAATGAAATTTTATACAGGTTGACAGTGTGATCACTGTATAATATAATCTGTCTGAAAATAATTTTAATAAAAAAACGGAGATATTTTTACATTTATTCGTTATCGTGTACATATTGCGGTTGATGGTGGGGCATAATCTGGCATTCTCATTTCATGATTCTAAGTACAAATACAAAAAAAATATTTTGGAAAACTAGAAACTTAGTACAGCGCAGTAACAACTTATTTGGACTTAAGTATTTATTACACAAAGAAAGGCTGAAAACTGTAAGTCAACGGGAAGTACCCTATAGGTTTTGATTTTTTTGCGTTTTCATACAAATATGCGCCAAAATTCGGTATAAACGGCCATATCTCTTGATTGCGTTAACGTAGAAGGTTGATTTTTTCACAGCTGCATGAGATTGCAGACTTGATTATTTGGTATTAATTTCAACTTTATACGTCCACGTGTTTCTGAGATATAGGTCTTAACAGACAGACGGACAACAAAGTGATCCTATAAGGGTTCCTTTTTTCCCCTTGAGGTTCGGAACCCTACAAAAATGTCATTTTTTTTTTCAAAGAACTTAAGATATTTTAGTAACGAATTATTTTATTCTTAATTACATCCTTGTTTAATTAGTCATCCATTATCTTCGTACTTATCGCGACACCTTCGTACCGTGTGTACCTGCGATTCCCACACATTATTCACACGTATTGGTTGATGTATATCTATATATAAAGATACACAAGAATGTATATCTTTATATATAGATATTGCTTAGTTCTTTACATAATTACGAGGGTATTTAGAGTGTTTCTTTTTCAGGTTCCGTATTCCAAAAGGAAGAATACTTTATTCTTTGTCTGTTAAGACTCAAAACCATTTTTCGCTGGAACGGCAAGGTACAGTCGACAGCAGATCAATGGTAACACTTTTTATATCAATGTGAATCAATATCAATGTGAAAAATACTAAGGTAATGAAATTAAAAGGTTATCTAGATGCGTTCAGCGATAATACTTTTTTTTAAATACATAATACGATAATAATAATAATAAATAGCGATAATACCGCATCATTAGGGTTATTGACGAGTATTGAAAATAAATTCTTTTCGTTAATATTAATAACAAAACATAAATTGATGATAAAAATAACATTACGGATAGGTAACCTATTTGAAAATTAATTAATATTTTATTCGAAGTGACGTCATGACTTTTTTGCAATAAAGTAAACTCTTATTTTTTTTGACAAAATCTTTAAATAATTTAATGGACGTCAATTCCCGAGTTCTTAAATAAAACTTTTTGGTATAATTTTACAAAATAAGGCAGTGGTCACACTCCCAAATTATTTCGAAAAACAAAACACTAACGACCTGTTAGTCCGTGAGAACCAGCCGTAAACCTAACGAGTGTGAAACTCAATAAGTGTCATATAATAATAGTTTACCAACGCAATAAAAACAAATAAACATAAGACCTTATAAAATCAGACGAAGGAAATAACGACGAATTAACTTCGTGTTGCCACCAATTCACCCCATAGATCTTATCCCACGTGGGCTGAGATGGTTAAACTGAAAATAAGTCAGTTTCTTCTTTCGTCAACTCATTCTACGAATTATTTTTAAAAACAAGATAAGATAAATATTCTTTATTGCAAAGTAAAAGGAATTACACAAAAGAAATATGCTAATACAGTTAGTATCACAATTGGCGGTCTTATCGCTTAAAGCGATCTCTTCCAGACAACCTTTGTTGTTATTATTTGTTGTAATAATATTGAATATCTCGTGGGATGAGATGGTGAAACTCAAAATAAATTTCTTTCGCTAAATCATCTCACTCGTTTTTTTTAAATATTGGGTAGGTACTGGTAGATACAGTCAAGAGAAATTAATAAATATATTTTCATATTAATGATTAGGAAGGTATGTACGTCGACAGCAGATCAATGGTAACACTTTTTTACTTTTGACAGTTCTTATTTGCGTCGTTAGAGTTAAAATCGCACTGCAAGTGTTACCATTGATCTGCTGTTCTGTTGTCCGTACTAAGTTCAAATCTTTGATACTGATTATTATTATTATTTTATTAATGGACTCGACAGTTCGTCATTTGCCAATGTCATGTTACAGAAAATTCAATATATGATAGTCTTCTATCTTCCTCCAGGGGAGTCGCAGTAGCGTCTTCACCCTGGGTAGCCGCGTCTTCATGTCTTCATCCAGAGGAGACGCCGTAGCGTCATCACTCTGGACGAAGCAGCTCGACAATCACGTTCACTCCCGAGCTTGTAGCGGGAACTCTTGATAAAAGCTTGAAACTTCAGATCTTGCTCAAATTATCCAACAAAATCACCATACTGTCACTCGCGAACATTTTCTGATTAATTTAACGTGATATTAATCTCAAAATAATCACTGTAGACAATAAAACAAAAATTATCAAATAATTTTGCAACCGTCGTTTCCCGCCATTTTCAAGAGAACCCTTGGATGCTGATGTCTGACGTCATCAGGATAGGAACGAAAATAGATAATTAATCAAACTAAAATAAAAATCCAAGATGGCCGCCGACAAAATGGCGCGGAATATTTGGTTAGTGGACAAAAAACGGCGGCATTGAACGAGACTGAATAATTGTTTGGTTAACAGCCAAAATGTTAGACAAAGGCATATTTAATTATGGACTGAGGTAGCCATGAGTTATGTTTTTCATGGGACAATTTGACAAAACACCTCGGTGACTGCTTTCGTAATCGCTTTCAATTTGACACATGGATGCTATACATGACTGCAATCTTTTTGTAATTTTTAGCAATGGACAACGAAACGCAGCAATGTATGTCGTCCTAGTGTCAAAATTAAAGTCGCGGTCGGGATTCTGTACACATCAAACGAATGGAGTAGACTCATGACTTTGCCCAGCACTGGGAATGACTAATAGGTCAAGCAAAAAAGGATATCTAATAGATGGTACGAAGAAATTATTCTCCGCGTCATTGCGCATAGGTATACCTAGATAGACTCATTACTAAGTAAAATACTAAATTTTTTAATTTTTTGTAATTTTACCGAAATTTTTTAATTTTTGATAGTACTTGTCAACAAAAAAATACTACAATGAATGACAAGTAATAATATTATGCTATTAATGGCCTTAATAGCTACGATTAGCCTTGCTCTCTCCTAATTGTGTGCCCAACAGGGGACGTAATGTTTGTATATACCTACTGACATCAATTCAGTGACTCACGGAATGCAATAGAGATTTTGAATTTGAACGTATATCATATTGAAATAAAACAGAAAATCAACCCTTCCCACATTTCCCCAAAATTATGCTGGTATAAAATAAATTATGTCCCATTCTAATACGGAATTATAGTTACCCTAACTTAGCCGTAGCTATGTCAGTTAGGTATACTGATAACTCGTTTGAACTCGTCCGGACTTGCCCGTTGTTTTAAAATGACGTCATCAGAGGCTTTCAAGGACTTTTGTTTACCATCAAAATGAGGCTATAGATAATCTTTTTATACATAAAGGGCCATATTGTGTAAGTTACAGTGAAAGCAAGCCCATTCCCATTTCTATCAACCATTGCTCATTTGCTGTGACAATAATGTTTATGTTACTACTGAAAACCAGCAATGGAGTTATAGAAATGGGTTTGCTGTCACTGTCAATAGGAGGGGGGGGGGGGATTAGCAAATAACTGTATGATTCTGTGTACACTGGTTTGCTGGTAGTGAACTCTATCGTAGAGTTAAGCACACCTTCGTACATCCAATCTTTATTTCATGTAACGTGTATTTTGTCACGAAGACAGAGATACGTATCCCGGGGGTCTCAATAAGATTAAGATCTTAAGAACTACTGGACCGATTTTAATAGTTCTTTCACAGTACATAGTTTTAACTTTTATCTATCTAACAGTGAAAGAATTATTGCAAAAAGTCAAGTAGTTTTTGAAAAAATCTCAACCTAAAAAACTCTACAGTACACTTTTCTCTGTCTTCGACCGTACATTAAAGAATTACAGAAATAAAGTGACAGTTTTAATTGTTTATAAGCGATGGTGTTTTGTGTTTAATATCACGTTACATTAATCAGAATTTAGCGAATGACAGTATGGTGAAGTTATTGGATAATTTGAGCAAGATCTGAAGTTTCGAACTTTTATCAAGAGTCCCGCTACAAGCTCGGGAGTGAACGTGACTGTCGAGCTGCTTCGTCCAGAGTGACGACGCTACGGCGACTCTTCTGGATGAAGAGAAGACGATATGACATTTTGAATATTCTGTAACATGACATTGGCAAATGACGAGCTGTCGAGTCCATTCATAATAAATAAACTAGACCGATATGTGGAGTTATTACTAACTTCACTCTGGACCTATAGAATCCCGATTTCACAGCTAATCATTATTAGTATAATAGCCTTTGTCGCAATGCCTACAAAAAGTTCCTAACAAGGTTTCTTGTCTATATTAGAGTTCCTTCAAAATAAGATCAATGGTTTTTTATAAATGTTTCCTGTAAATGTTTCTACGTACAGCCCCCTTACCATGAACTCTTATACCAGGATTACTTCAATAATACTTTATTATTTCGTACCATGACGACCTTAATAAGCTTACTTTAAGGTCGTCATGGTACGAAATAACAAAGTATTATTGAAGTAATCCTGCTATAAGACTTCATGGTAAGGGGGCAGGTTTTTACCTAGTTATGAATCAGATACTCATTGATAAGTACAAACTTGAGTTGTAACTTAAGTCGTAAATTTACCATTTGCATTTTACTTCCAAAATGTAGCTTACATAACGTTAAGTGTCTAAATAAAGAAAATAGAAATCCTGTAAATTCAACTTCTATTCAAATATTATTTTCCATAATCGTGTTAGTCGTGAAAATTATATAATTTCATAATCATTGTCTTGTATGAAAATATTCAAGTACAAAATTCAATCCATTCTATCATAATTTTTATTTCAACTAGGTAATAATTAATCTAATTTTATCATTATCATCGTAATTTAAAACAAAACAGCAACGCTTAATTTCTAAACAAAATTACGGAACCCATTAAAAATTACACCGACGCACTTTCCGAACTTTTTATTTACCAATAGAAAAAAAGTCGATCAGTTTCGCAATAACCCCCTCAATTACTACCGAAGCGTGACTGTCGATCGTTCGAAAACGTAAAAATGACTTATTTTGTAAACAATAGCAATTTTACGGTAGATTTAACTTACCCCTGCGTAAGCGCAGCTCAGGTTGGAAAAATGGGACGTTAAGGGGACGTAGAACTGACGCTCTATAAAAATTGTCATTGAAAAAGTTGGAACATCGTCCATATTACAACGCTTAGGGAGTTTGTATGTAATTTAACTTATTTCGTGCCCGAAGAAATCTTTGTTTTATTTTTCCTTTCTTAAAGGAATCACCTACAGGTCAAATCAAAATCAAATCAAATCTCTTTATTGCAAGTAAGCACGTTGTGTACCTACATTTTGCACGTCAACATTTTTTGAATTTACATTTACACCACTTTGCAAGGAAAAGGTGCCAACGCTGAGGAGAACAAACAGATTTTTTAAAACCTATAAATCGTCCCACTGCTGGGCAAAGGTCTCCCCCTCCTCTTCCACCAAAAAAACCTCTACTGCAAAAAATTTCACTCCACTTTGATTATTTTTATAGGCTATGTCACTTCTATAATCAAGACGAATCTAACGACACCTCATATGTTAAAATCCATCAAGCCGTTTAGGCTGTAGGGCGGGACAAAAACTACACACATACTACATATATACTCAATATATTTATTGCATTCCATAAGTTATAATACAGATGTACAGTCGAGAGAGCTCGGTGGCTCAGTGGTTGGGTCAATGGACTTGCAATATGGAGGTCCCAGGTTCGATTCCCAGCTAGGGCAGCCATGTACCAATGAGTTATCCTCGGTTTTTTCGACGGAAAAACTTACGTACATTTACCGAGTGCTCTCAAACGGTGAAGGAAAACATCGTGATGAAACCTGCATGTCGTAGAAGAAAAAAATCTAAGGCATGTGAAATCCGCCAACCCGCACTGGGCCCGCGTGGTGGATTATGGCCTGAGCTCCCTCGATGTAAGGGAAGGTCTGTGCCCGAGCAGTGGGGCAATATAAATAGACTGATGATGATGATGATGATGTACAGTCGAAGACAGAGATAAGTATACAGGGGGCCTCAACAAGGTTGAGATTTTCTCAAAAACTACTGGACCGAATTCGATAATTCTTTTACAGTTACATAGTTTTAACTTTTATCTAAAAAACAGTGAGAGAATTTTTGCAATAGGTCTAGTAGTTTTTGAGATAATCTGAACCTTAAAAACTCTCCTGTACACCTTTCTCTGTGCTCCACCGTACATACTCGTAAACCGAAGCCCAAATGAAGTGTCTTATTTTGTAAACAAAATCTACCCTACCCACTAACATTTAAGCTGTTCTGTGATTATTGCATAGTTAGGGAATTACCATGTTAAACATTTATTATTGATGTCTCGATATTTCGACAGCATTGCAGCCATCATGGTCACGAGTAGACTGAATAATTAATATAGAGACATCAATAATAAATGTTTAACACGGTAATTCCCGTTTTATCTAATTAATATGTATACAAACCGTGAAAGTTTAATTAGTGATATTGCAGAGTTATTTTCACATTAATAGATCGGAAAACTTTATTTTCACAAAGATGACAGGTTCGAACAATCAGTTCCTTCAGTATTACAACACAACCAAGTAATTAGACGATCATATTTATTTACAAAATAAGACACTTGATTTGGGCTGCGGTATATACATACACTCGAAAAACATACCTAACCCTCCTTCTTCAGCCGGGTAAAGAGTGTCAAAAAAACGTTGCGATAACAACTTATATAGGGCGACTTACTTCATCTTTTGACCCCAATTTGTTCATATCCCGCCGGTAACACATTGCCGGTGTTAACCCTAAAATGCCTATGGTCAAGTTCGCCCCACGCGAGCTTCCATCGCGTGACGGAACACGATTGCGATAATTAAATGGAGGGTTAACTGAAGTTATGTTTGCATTCCTTTATAGGGCGTTAGTTTATGAAAGTACGCTTTTTAGGATTCCGTGCCACAAAAGGAAAAAAAAGGAACCCTTTTAGGATCACTTTGTTGTCCGTCTGTCTGTCAAGACTTATATCTCAGAAACGCGTGGACGAATCACGTTGAAATTAATATCAAATACCCAGGTCTCAAACCTCATGCAGCCGTGAAAAAATAAATCTTGTACGTCAATGTAATCAAAAGATATGACCGTTTATGTCGCATTTTATCACATATTTGTATGAAAATGCAAGAAAACCAAAACCTATAGGGTACTTCCTGTTGACCTAGAATCATGAATTTTGGCATGTAAATTTGAAATTACATCCACCCAAAAATATTTAAGTATATTATCAATTCAAATACACTTTATTGTACATAAAACACAACAATTACAGAAAAAGATTACAGAATAATACAAACATAATGTACAATTTTGGCGGCCATAAGGCCGCCAAAAGAGATCGCTTTTAGCGATAACGCTAAAAGCGATCTCTTCCAGGCAACCAACTAATTAGGGAAATTAAGAATTTTAAATAGCGAGAGGTAGAGCTAGAAATGCAAGAAGAATAAAAAGAAAAACAATCAAAAGAAAATGGTATTCACAGAGAGTAGGAATAATACAGCTACATATAAAAGGATAAATAATAATGTTACAGTTTACACTACATACTTACAAATATTAAATGCATACACTACATATATACCACGTACATATACTACATATACCACGTACATATACTACATAATAATAATATGTTATTACAAAATGTCGATGTATTGACATAATATTTTGATAATGGCCAAGTTAAGTTAGTCTCGAAATCTAGTTTATCTTTTCGTTACAGCAAAGTTACGGGGTTAAGTAAGTTGTTTGTACGGAAGCCTCGGGGCGCGAGTCAGACTCACACTTGACCCTTTTTTGGGGTCAGAACCCATTGGTCCCTTAATATTCGTCCCCCGGATTAAAAGTTGTAAATTCGGCCCCTATATAGGTGCCCATTGGTCCCCCGGCAGGAGACGAGGCAATATTAATTTATTTTTAAGGTACCTACTCGTCCCCTGCTCAGTCTTCGGCACCTGCTTAGGTACTTTTTGGTTCCCTGATAGACAACCAGCCATATTTTTACATAAATAGCGCTGACACAGTACATTTGTGAACAAAACTTTAATGAAATTAATTAAAAAATATGTATTATGAAATTTTTTATAGATGGGTTAGTCTAATTTTAGTATTCGTTGGAAACGATCGTCCAAGCAACGTTGGTCGAGATTAATACTTGGATGGATGATCGTTAGTGACATTTTCATCTAAGCCCCTCCGTGCCTCGGGGCGCACGTTAAGAAGTTGGTCCCGGTCGCTGTCGTTCGGCAGCAGTCGTTAAGGGCCTTCCATGAGCTAACTAGCGCCGCCAGTCTTAAAAAAATAATATCTTCCAATACAATCAATTTTATTATTTATCACGTTGCCGGACAACGGGGATCGGTTGAACTATCTGTAATGCTAAGTCATTCAGATAGTTCAACCGACCTATTGTACATATAGTTTTTAGTTTAGTTTATATATATATTTTTAGGTTAATGTTATAATAGTTATTTAGAATTTTTATTATTTTATTAAAACAGCTATTTACAATATGTTTATTACGATAAATACTATTTTTTAAATGCTTATTTATAACGTGATTCAATTTCGGTAAGTTGTAGTTCGCATAATTGCGAAAAACGGCCGTTTTTGGCACATTTGTGAACAACAACTTAGCTTGTCGCAATTATGCCATGTATTGTATATTGAAAAATAGTCTTCATCCTAATAAACATTTTGTAAATAGCTTTTTTAATCAAATATTATTAAATTGAAAAATATTATTTTTTCAAAATTGGCGGCGCTAGTTGGCTCATGGAAGGCTCTTAAGCCACGTCATTTAAAAAGATATATCTTGACGTAACAATTACAAGTGCAAAGTGTAACCTACAAATCTACAATCCCACAATAAAGTGCTAGTTCACACGGCGCCGGGGCAATGTCTAGGCCACCCGCCCCGTGTGAACCGGCCTAACAATGATGTAACATTATGACATAGGTTCGAAAGGAAAATTCTTTCACTTCTCATTTTATAATGAACTTTTTCCTGTGACTTTTTCTCAAGAGTATTGTTTTAGAATTAAACCTATACCGCAGCCTTAATCAAGTGTCTTATCTTGTAAACAAATATGATCGTCTAACCTGTTGTGATGTAACACTGAACGAACTGATTGGTTGAACCTGTTCATCATTGTGAAAATAAAGTGATCCGATCTGTTAAAGTAAAAATAACTATGCAATAATCACAGAACAGCTGAAAATGTTGTTTACAAAATAAGACACTTGATTTGGGCTTCGGTATATAGTAAGTTATTCGTTAGTAATATTTTTAGTTATTATTAATTAAATTCAAATTATTATTATACAGAGTGTAACGGAAAATATGTCAGCCGAAAGGTAGTCAGTATTGGTAGGTAACTGAACAATCCGCACTGGGGCCGCATGGTGGATTATGACCTCCCTCGATGTAAGGGAAGGTCTGTGCCCGAGACGTGAGGACATACAATACAAGTAGACTGATGATGATGATGAGTCTTAGACAAAAGTTGTTAAGTTCCCGATACCGAACACCCTTCCTTCGGCTTATTATACCCTTTTACACAACCTCCCCGTCTAAGAAAGCCGTTGGAATTCTTAGAGAGGGGTCAAAAACCCTACGTGAGCAGTTAACTACCCTAAGGTAACATTTCCTGTGCCTTATCTTGTCACTATGCCGACAAATGTAACGACATTTCTCCGTCTAACAAAGGGTTAAAATACTTAAGCTCTAATTAAAAAAAAAAATTACGTTAGTAAATAAAAAAAATATTATGAATTAGAAAACATAGCACGTTGATGTCTTTTATATGGACGATTCTATTCATTGATTTGAAGAAGAAAAAAACATATTTTTGGTTAGAAAACTACTTTAAATTATTTACTAATCTTTAAATTTTAATAAAAAAAAATACTTTAAGAAAACGAATGTAAGTAGTAAGAAAATTAAAATTATCCTAAAAATAACATGTATTTTTATGATACGTTTTAGGATATTTTTATATAAGTCAAAAATAAATCCACAAATCATAATACCTATTGTAAAAATAACGAATTTAATTTACTTTTTATTAACTAACCTATAAGTCGAAGACAGATATAAGTATACAGGGGGTGTCAATAAGGTTGTGATTTTCTCAAAAACTACTGGATCGATTTTAATAATTCTTTTACAGTTACACAGTTTTAATTTTTATCTATCTAACAGTGAAATAATTATTGCAATAGGTCAAGTAGTTTTTGAGAAAATCTCAACCTTAAAAAACTCTACTGCACTTTCTCTGTGTTCCACCGTACCCCTCTTATTCATCATCATCAATCTATTTATATTGCCCCACTGCTCGGGCACAGACCTTCCCTTACATCGAGGGAGATGGGGCCATGATCCACCACGCGGGCCCAGTGCGGATTGGCGGATTTCACATGCCTTAGATTTTTTTCTTCTTCTACTGCATGCAGGTTTCATGACGATGTTTTCTTTCACCATTTTTGAGAGCACTCGGTAAATGTACATAAGTTTTTCCGTCGAAAAAACCGAGGATAACTCATTGGTACATGGCTGCCCTAGCTGGGAATCGAACTTGGGACCTCCGTATCCCAATCACTGAGCCATCGAGCTCTTATTATTATGTATATAAATATTAAAATCCGAAAAACATATTACCTACCTAGAAGACACTTTTTTTCTCATCAGTAACTAAATAACGTATTTTTTTCTGATTGTACCTACATGAATTATTCAATCATAATTTTTTATCCCATTGTATTACAATCAAGTAATTAACTATGGAGGTAAATGAACTACGTGCTATCCATAAACATCCATAGACAGTAGTGTACATACAGTGCGCGAGGCGTAAGCTCAGGTTTGCATTTGTGTGAGTGCACACAGATAGTGTAGAGTGATATTCGGCCTGAGGCGCGGCGCGTCCCCAGCGGGACGCCACCCTGCCGCGTACGAACCGCACTTCACCTCTTGTACCGCTATCACTCACACAAATGTAAACCTGAGCTTGCGCCTCGCGCACTGTACGGTGGAACGCAGAGAAAGGTGTACAGGAGAGTTTTTAAGGTTGAGATTTTCTCAAAAACTACTTGACCTATTGCAAAAAATCTTTCACTGTTTGATAGATAAAAGTGAAAACTATGTAACTGTAAAATATGTATTAAATTAGGTCCAGTGGTTTCTGAGAAAATCTCAACCTTATTGAGGCCCTCTGTATACTTATCTCTGTCTTCGACTGTACATGGCTTGACCCAATCACTGCGCCAAAGCGCGTTTACGTACCAGGATAGCAGAAAATGGAAGTGTTTTTATTCAGATCCAAATCAAAAACTGATAACTTAACCGTCTACAAATGTTATCAACCTGTCGCTTAAGGGTGACTACCCTAGGTCGTTACACCCACCTGCGTAGGCACAGGGGGCTAGGAGAGGGGGGGGGGGGACACCTGACGTACCGGAATCCCGGGCACGTGCCAACGGGTCTTCCCGCCACAGGTCAAAGTTTGTTTCTTGGCAATTGTTTTATTGTTTTGTTCAACCCACCCTAGTATAGTTCAAAGGGAAGATAGAACTAGGCTATCTTAGTTCAAGCTCGTTATCATACCGAATATCAGGTTATTCTGGCAGGACAGAGGTGCATGTCGAGTCACAGCGCTGCACACCTCGGTGTCAGCTCAGCTGAAACATGCACCTTAGCATAACTTTATTAGATTATAACTTACTACTTGATTGATTTTTTGGAAGCTTATGTAATTGGTGTATGGCAATAAACATATTTTCTGTTCTATTCTATTTTATCTTGATGTGAAGCAAAAACGTGAATGAATGGAACAGTTATTTGGCGATAAAGGCTTGTAAGACTAATCGCTAGCCGGGTCCTACCACCAATCAAGTTTGTCGGGTTAGTAGCCTTGTGCGGTCTTAACAGAGATACTATACAGGAAAGTCCGTCAGGTCAGTTAATTAGGGAAAATCATTACCATGGTGGAGATTTTTCCAAAAATCGTATTCTATTTACCAGTGAAAGAATTTAAAAAATCACTCACATAGTTCTTGAAAAAATTTCAAGGAGTTTTGTCTGTTTTACTCCGTACGTGTCATTGTCATACATTTATTATTATATGATATTAATGGTGATATAGGTATATTGTGAAATTGCTATACCGACAAGGTCTGAACTATGTATGATTATATTTAAACAACTGACATCTTGTTAAACTACCTACTCATAGTTTGCGCAATGAATAAATGAATTATGAATTAATAATGGACTCGACAGCTCGTCATTTGCCAATGTCATGTTACAGAAAATTCAATATAATAATAGTCTTCTATCTTCCGCCAGGGGAGTTGCAGTAGCGTCTTCACCCTGGGTCTTTGCGTCTTCTTGTCTTCATCCAGAGGAGTCGCCGTAGCGTCATCACTCTGGACGAAGCAGCTCGACAGTCAGTTTTTCAGCATTAAAATCGACCCCTAGCTGGAAAGTGCAATAAACTTGGGTTCACTCAATGGCCTTCATAGAGCCAACTACCGCCGCCATTCTTAAAAAAATAATATCTACCAATATAATCAATTTTAATATAAAAAAAGCTATGTACAAAATTTTTATTACGATAAATACTTACTACTAGTTAAATGCTTATTTATAACGTGATTCCATTTCGATTCGCATAATTACGAAAACTGTCATTTGTGAACTACTTAGATTTTTGTAGTTGATAAATAATGATTTTGTACATAGCTTTTTTAATTAAATTTATTAAATAGGAAGATATTATTTTTTAAGATTGGCGGCGCTAGTCGGCTCTTGTCAGAGCCTTAAGTTTAAGTCGATCCAGGCATTGACATATGTGAGCTTGAATGCTAAGTCACTAGCCTATAATAGGGTGATTAAGGTCGTTATACCCACCTGCGCGGGCGCAGGCGCTGGGGGTGTGGGGGTGCGCGGGGGAGACACCTGACGTAACGGAATCCCGCGCGTGATAGGCACTTGCCGCCAAAAGATGTTGTAGGGTTGGCAAAAGATATATAGATATAAATTTACATTTTTTCTAATTAAAGTACAGCCCCCTTACCTTGAACTCTTATAGCAGTATTACTTTCACAATACTTTGTTACTTCGTACAATGTCGACTTTAATAAGCTTACTTTAAGGTCGTCATTGTACGAAGTAACAAAGTATTATGAAAGTAATACTGCTATAAGAGTTAAAGGTAAGGGGGCAGATAACTCACTTCATCAAATATGAAATTTTTGTATGTATAGGTATACCTATTTAACTAATTTCCTTTTTAAATATGTCAAATTTCGTCAATGTAAAATGTGTAATACATAGAATTTGTACTACGCATTGTCCATGCTCGGTGAACAAATTAGAACATGATGAAAAAATTCTTGCCGACATGTCACGTCTCTTACATGGATTTAAAATAAGGAAAAAATGCACAAACTAGTACCTAACATCTTTATAGGTCCAGAGAAAGACTAGCAATGAGAACAAATACATCCAGTGTATTTTTTTTAAATAATTCTTTTATTTTAGTATTCAATCAAAAATTAACTTTAGGATATTTCATTCAATTTATTATTATTAGAACATGATGAAAAAATTTTGCCCGTGGGCAGGACTTGAACCTCGACCTTGTCATTCCGTGACATGCTCTTATCTTACCAACTCAACTAACCTAATATTTTTTTCATCATGTTCTAATTTATTCACCGAGCATGGATAATGCGTACCTAATTCAAATTCCAATTTATTATTATTATGCTTCTACTCTTATTAAAGAGATAATTTCGTCAATATCAAGTAATTTAGAGTATTCATGTAAATAGAAAATTAAACAAATTAGTAAAAAATCAATCCTCCATTGCAAAACGATGGCGGATATTTTCTTACTAAATTCAATTTATTACTAAAAATATTCGAAAAGTTCACATCATCATCATCATCATCAGTCTATTTATATTGCCCCACTGCTCGGGCACAGACCTTCCCTTACATCGAGGGAGCTCGGGCCGTAATCCACCACGCGGGCCCAGTGCGGGTTGGCGGATTTCACACGCCTTAGATTTTTTTTCTTCTTCTACGACATGCAGGTTTCATCACGATGTTTTCCTTCACCGTTTTGAGAGCACTCGATAAATGTAAGTAAGTTTTTCCGTCCAAAAAAACTGAGGATAACTCATTGAGTACATTGGCTGCCCTAGCTGGGAATCGAACCTGGGACCTCCATATTGCAAGTCCATTGACCCAACCACTGAGCCACCGAGCTCTCATGAAAAGTTCACATGAAACCTAAATATTCACACAAATACCCGGAGCGATGACAGATATGCAAATTCACAACGATTCCCACACAAGTTGCCACCTGTCACGTGGAACAAGTTGCGGACTAAATTAATTTAAATTTCAAATTGCGCCAACCCTAACGCTATAAGGGAACAGTAGTAGAAAAAAGGTTGTTGTTTTAAATAGTAATTCATGAGTTGTAACCGACTTTATATAAAAAAATACCCTCTTTCTTCCGGCAGTCGGGTAAAATAATGAATGTGACGTCATCATAATATTACACCACTTTGCAAAATTTAGCAAGAACTGAACATGATGTTATGTTAGCTAAATTAGTTTATTTAAACTTTAATTAATACTTAATAACATTAAATATTTTAATGCCCAAATAGGTAAATAAATAATTAATATTATAGATTTTTAGATTTCTTTTTTTTTTCATTTTATATAAAACATACTACTAGTATACAATAATAAGCATTATGTCAAATATAGTCTTATTTGTAAAAAAAAATATATGTACGGTCTAACGCTGAGAAAAGTGTAGGTACAGGAGAGTTTTTAAAGTTGAGATTATCTCAGAAACTACTTGACCTATTGCAAGAATTATTTCACTGTTAGATAGATAAAAGTTTAAACTAGGTACGTATTTTCTTTTTATTAAAATCGGTCCAGTAGTTTTCGTGAAAATCTCAACCTTAATGAGACCCCCTGTAAGTATACTTATATCTGTCTTCGTGTGTACACATCAAAACAATAGTTACAAATCAAGGTGTAACACTTCGGACCTTTCTTATTATCTGCGCCGTAAGAGTTGAAATCGTACTGCAAGTTTTACCATTGATTTGCTGTTGTCCGTACTTGCAATTGTTACCATCCGGTCCTATTTACTGATGTCAGTTCGTCCCTATCACATAAAGAAATTTAAAACAGAATTATGAATTGTTTTAAAATAATACTCAAACTCAGACTTATGGGTCAACTCTGGCAAGAAAAATCTCGGTTTGTGTCATTGATCTCCTATAAACAACTAGATACACAAAGGTCTTACTAAACAATTTAAAAAACGTCCAAATAAGGGTCCATTGTTAACGTCCAAATAATGTCCAATAAAGCAAATGATCCATTCATCCGTTTGGACCTTCTTTGCGCTCGGACATTTTTAGAAGGCAGACTGTGTATCTAGTTGTTTATAGGAGATCAATGGCTTGTGTCGATTTTCACACGTCCAAAAAAAGCATCCTTCCAAAAAAAAGATGCGCAACCATTCAACTCCCGCGCACAGGTGTCCCGCCCCGCACGTGCGATGCGTGATTTTTTGCGCATGCGCCGCTCGGCGAAATGTCAATAAGAGTCAAGCGGGTTTGTTAACCTGAAGGGGTGTCTTGAACTATTATTTATACTCATAAGTATAATTATTATTAGTAGGTAAATAAGTTTTTATTTATTTATGTAGGTAGGTACTTATCTTAAGTACCAGCTAATGATAGGTATTTAATATTGCTCAACAAGCTACCTTTTCATACGCCGAATTCTCTACCCAAAGGTTGTCTGGAAAAGATCGCTTTGAGCGATAAGACCGCCAATTGTAATACTAACTGTATTAGCCTATTTCTTTTGTGTAATACTTTTAATTTTTTTGCAATAAAGAATTATCTTATCTTATATTTTTCTCATAAATGTAAAGGAACGATACATAAGGTTATAATATAATAATTTGAAAGGGGAAGGTTCAGTGCCAACCATTGATCTCCTATAAACAACTAGATACACAGTCTGCCTTCTAAAAATGTCCGAGCGCAAAGTAGGTCCAAACGGATGAATGGATTCATTTGCTTTATTGGACATTATGTGGACGTTAACAATGGACCCTTATTTGGAAGTTTTTTTATATTGTTTTAGTAAGACCTTTGTGTGTCTAGTTGTTTAATAGGAGATCAATGGTATCAAACTATAGAATTTTCGCGAAAAAAAAGGGTTTTTAATAAGGGTGTTCTTGAAATTATTTGACAAATTGAAACTGATGGTTGTACGCATGATATCTTTTTATTGCGTTGACGTAGAAGGTTAATTTTTCACGGCTGCATGAGGTTGCAGACCTGAGTATTGGGTATTAATTTCCACGCGTTATTGAGATATAGGTCTTGACAGACAGACGGACAACAAAGTGGTCCTATAAGGGTTCCTTTTTTCCTTTTGAGGCACGGAACCATAAAAATACGTACATTTTCGTATTAGCCACGGACAACAGCAGATCAATGGTAACACTTGTAGTACGAATTCAACTCTTATGACGCAGATAATAAGAACGGTCCAAAGTGATCTGCTGTTAGCTGTACAGTTCTTATTATTTGCGTCGTAAGACTTAAAATCGTACTGCAAGTGTTACCATTGATCTGCTGTCGACTGTACCTATGTACTCAAAACATTGGAATAAACATCTTGCGTTTTTTACATTTTAGATATTATATATAAGTAGGTACGTTCCGTTTTGCGT
Source organism: Tachystola acroxantha (assembly GCA_963506565.1). Lineage (NCBI taxonomy): Eukaryota > Metazoa > Arthropoda > Insecta > Lepidoptera > Oecophoridae > Tachystola > Tachystola acroxantha. Next base: position 8,150,304 of record OY735893.1, read on the forward strand.
TTTAGACATAGCGCTCATGAGGGATCTACCTAAGAACGTTTAAAAAAATGTAAGGCATGTGTGTGGATTAGGTCCACAAATCCACACTCGGCTTGCGTAGTGGATCGTTTCCCGCCAAATACCTTGCCGTTACAACCGCCATCCAATTATATACAGGAGGTGTTTTTTCTAAACACTTTCCGTATCATTGTCATCGCAGGAAATGACTTCACCCCTTATTACGACGATACCACGCGCCGAGACATTTGAATAAAAAAAAATATTTTTGAATATCGGTCTATAGCATATGGGGTTATCTAGGTACAGTATAGATATGTTAGGTATAGTAGTGACACTTTACAAATTTGTTTAAAGACCGGATGACCTATCAGGAATATCTTTTTTTTGTTTTATGTAAAAAGTAGAAAACTAATAAATATTGTATAATAAATTACATAGGTATTATAAATACTTTTTGCCAATTTTACAAATCTTATTGCAAAATTGATGAATAAATGTGTATAAAACTTGAATAAAATATGTCCTCATTTAATATTTAGTAGAATCAATCATGTTCGAAAATTTTATTGTTACAATTTAAAACATTTTTAAAAATCCCAAATCAAACTAAACTAGACTTTTTACATAAAACAAAAAAAGATATTCCTGATAGGTCATCTTCGGTCTACGAAAAAAAAACGCATTTCGAATATCATCGAATTCATATAGCCATATATTCAGTACTATTTGTAAATTAAAACAATGTTGACATGCAAAACTATTCACAATGTATTTAATTGCAAGAAAGATAGGTATTTAATTCTGATTCTTACTTCTCACGTAGGCCTCTAAGTGACATAGCCTTGAATTGTTTAATTTTCTATTTACATGAATACTCTAAATCATTGGCGAAATTATCTCTTTAATAAGAGTAGAAGCCATTCAAATAAAAATAGAATTAGACATAGCCTGACGACTGCTGCCGAGCGACAGCAAGCGAGACCGACTGCTTAATGTGCTTACCGAAATTCGACGAGGCTCTATTAATTTCAGCTAATGTCCCTACTCAATGCGTATACTATAAAATAAGTCTTTATCCGTGACAGTTGGTAGCTATGAAATTAAACTATGATCGGCGATTTGAAACGTGCAATTTCGTATCATTTGGCATTGATGACTTCCTATCATCAGTCATTATTACAATATTACAGTATTTTATTTTTAATTTGACAATACATTCAGAATCACAGAGCACTTACCCCATAGACCTGTGACAGGAGGGCGCCCGTGCCTCGCACATGAGCGCAAAATTGCTTCACGTCACGTGTAACCTAGAGATATTATCGACATGGACGCATCTCTTTAATACGGCACCCCTGTCCCCCGCTTCGTCTCTATGCGCTCATCATTGACAGACGTGGTAGGTACCTACTAGGTAACTTTATATTCCTGTTTATTTGTGTATTAGGTAATTTTGTAATAAATAATATTTAGGTAAGTATAATTCTTATTTATTTATTTAACACTGTATTGTACATAACAGAGTATAAAACATCTTAATAATAAAAAAATTGTACAAAGGGCGCACTTATCTCTAAGAGATTTCTTCCAGCTGACCCGATAAACATGGAAAGTTGGAAACAGTGGAAGACAGGTGTACCTAAAGTATACTTCTTAGTATATAAGTATTCTTCTAGTATATAAGTATAATTCTTATCTTATCTGAGGTGATAACGTAATGATCCACCAAGCTTGCCAAGTGTATATTAGTGAATTACTCAGAACACTTGTCTATGAGATATAAATAAATACAAAAGACATTTTAACAAAGCATTGACATTTAAAAAAAAAACTAACAATCTTCGTCATTAAAAACCATACAATCATTACCGCAACTTAACCGTTACAGGAACAAAAACCCATAAAACTACTTTCATTTCCATTTTGAACTCTAAAACTTTCTCCATAAGAAAGGAAAGTCATTTCTCCGACAGTATTAATAAGTTGGTCGTCAACAGCTGATCGTAGGGGTTGTAAGACTTTTTTTTCTTGCTCCGTCACTTAGGGTTGGAAAGGGACGTGTTTGTAACGGAAAGATGGCACCTGTCGTTGACCCAGGTCAGTTTGAGGTTGTTGACCTCAATAGTGATAAGAAAAGTGTGAATTTGAAGCCAGAATCTATCATTTACTCGTTTAGTCCGAAATCTAAATCCATAGTCCAAATAATGTGACATGGTAATAATAATGAAATTATTCTTTATTTTTAACAACTCAATAACATATTAACATAAACAAAAAAATGATATAAAAAATTGAAAAATAAAATACTTAACAAATAAAATTCTAAAAATGTACCTACTTGGACGCGGTATTCTAGCTGTGAGTGGCCTCTACCAGTCACAGGTAGAACACCGCGTCCAAGTCGCTCCCATGCGGCAGGGTGCCCAAGAGAGCGGCCGCGTTACCTCTTTGTATGGCCAAACTTATTCGTTGGCCGAGGTACGCACCCGCTCTCTTGTCACCCGTGACGTCAACCAGACGACTCTACAATGAAATAATCTAATTATAATATAATGATGTAATTAATGACAAATTGAAATATATAGTGAATCTATACATATAATGAGACTGTAAAAAAGTTGTGTCTGTACATTGGAAATTTTTTGAAAAGAATAATTGTAATGTGTTTTAGGATCGATACTGATGCCAAAACACTATGTTTTAGAACTTTTTGTCTGTTTGTCTGTGACTTTGTACAAGTATCACACCATAACTACTGAAGGGATTTTGATGGGAGTTTCACTAGGACATAGCTGAAATATCCGGGCAGCTCATAGGCTAAGCCATGGCGGTATGTGATGTGGAAACAATGGATCCAGAGAGGAAGATCGGCCTCCTGATCTCCTCCATCCTCCTCGTCTACGCATACGAAGTTGCGGGGTACAGCTAGTAGGTAATATAACTGTAATACTATAATAGGTAAATAAATAAATAGTCAGTTTTGCGTGTAGCATACACTAAAACGCTGACTCTTACAACTGTGAAACGTCTATGGAATTTGACATTTGTAAGAGCGAGATCACGCTATGCTCGTACTCAAAACTGCCATGCTAATCTAATTTATTTAATTTGCAACTCATCCGTTATTATAAGTAAGAAAAACAAATAACAAAAGGGTTAGGTTTAAAATTACCTTATAAAGACGTCAAACGGACAGTTGTAGCTCTAGGCTAGGTCCAGACCGCAACCTAGATAGCCTAGATTACTGGCTGGACCTAAGTAAACATCGCCTCCGCAGGCGGGATACTTTCTTTTGTCTAACTTAAAGTAGCTAAAGGTATATTATATTGAAAGTTACTTTTTGTCTATTCATTAAACAATAAAAATTAAAAATAACTATTATAATATTAACCTAGAAAATATAAACTAAACTAAAAACTATATATACAATAGGTCTATAACTATATATATACATAACTTTTAGTTTTTTTTTTAAGTATAAATATATAATTTATTTTCACATAAAAGTTTTTACAGTCATCTTTATAAAATAATAATAATAATAAATATATACTTATAAATAAAAAATTGGGGCCAAATCGCTGCCCTGCGGAAGAGTGCCCAAAAGGCTGGCGACGTTACCTCGTTGTACCTATAGCCAGCGATATACGCTGGCCGAGGTAAGCGTATAAATTATTTTTAATTTATGTAAAATACGTTTATTTTTAGGGCCCATAGCTAAATAGCTATAAACATGACTTAAAGTTAGCCGGTGGTTTAAGTATTTTTGCAAAATTGGTCAACAGAGTTATTCAAGTTTGGAACGCAATCCCGGATGACGTTGTCTCTGCCGGCTCAAAACAAATTGAACAATTACTTTAAGGGCCTTCCATGAGCCAACTAGCGCCGCCAATCTTAAAAAATAATATCTTCCAAATTAATCATTTTTATTAAAATCTTCTAGTGAAACTCCCATCAAAATCCCTTCAGTAATTATGGCGTGATACTTGCACAAAGTCACAGACAAACAGACAAATATTCCAAAAATTAGTGTTTTGGCATCAGTATCGATCCTAAAACACATTACAATTATTATTTTCAAAACATATCCAATGTACAGACAGAACTTTTTTACAGTCTTATTATATGTATAGAAGACTAGGTAATAAAACAAACAAAACTTACAATAATTTGGATTCAAAGAATCATTCAAATAAAAGATTGCAATTTTTTTATTACTACATATTTTCAAAAAATACAAAAAAAAAAGTTTTTAAAATAAATTTTGCAAACTCAATCAACACACAGCTTTACAATGGAGACAAGGGCATAACTTTCTCAAATAATATCGAATCACAGCCCGTTATAGAAACGGGCCGCATGGACTAACTGTCAACTAGATTTTATCTTTACTAGAAGTAAAGTAGTAGTTTAAGTAGGTGAATATTATGTATATACTAATAAAAAATATCTACACACTCGTTTTTTTTTCACATTCATAACAGGCGAGGCTCCGACGCACCAAACACAGCCTTTATAAACAAACGACATTTTGAAATGTGGTGTTAAACATGTAGGTTATGCACATTTAAAGATGTGGTGTTCTTAAATTAGAAATTAATTTCGAAAGCAACTATTATACAAATTGATAGTCGTGAATACCAAAAAAAATACTCAAATATCAAAACATTTTTCTCCTACTATAATACCACATGTAGATTTTTTGAATATGCCACGTTTTCTCAGGTCACGCTTTCGTTAGCCAGACTCTAGTAGAGGTCTATCTATTTATCCACACGGAAAACCGAAGAGCCTGACATGAGCCAACTAGCGGCGTCTTAAAAAAATAATATCTTCCAATATAATCGATTTTATTAAAAAAAAAGCTTTGTACAGTCGAAAACAGGGGCCTCAATAAGGTGGACTAAACTACTGGACCGAATTTAATAATTATTTTACAGTTACATAGCTTTCACTTTTATCTATCAAACTGCGAAAGAAATTTTGCAATACGTCAAGTAGTTTTTGAGAAAATCTCAACCTCAAAAACTCTCCTGTACACCTTTCTCTGTGTTCCACCGTACCAAATCTTTATTAGGATAAATATAATACTATTTCTTAAATGCTTATTTATAACGCGATTCAATAGTTGTAGTTCGCATAATTGCCGTAACGTACCTACTCGAAAAACATTACCCTTCTTTCGGCAGTCGGTTAAAAACGACTGTAAAGATTAACAAAGACATTACCAATGAACAAAGCACAGGAAACCTTCTAGACCTTATTTGTCGACGATCTGTGGTCAAAATAGAGTCAATCTCGGCTCATTACAGCGAGGATGGACCGGTATCAGACAGGTGTTTTAAACCGCAAACCGCTTCCGTGCGAGCTGACCCTTAAAACTACTTCTGTTAGTCATATACCTAGTTTAATCTCACTTCCATTAAACCGTGTTTATGTTGGACTCCCGTCAGATTGCGATCCTATACTTAAAGGTGCTCCCTCACCGGGAGCATTCGCGTGTAATGTAACGTTGCAGATTCGACTTTGAGCATTACATTACAATACTACCTCCCTGACTGACGCTGTTTTTCTCCCTCACTGATGTAATGCTCGAATCTGTAACGTTACATTACACGCGAATGCTCCCGGTGAGGGAGCACCTTAAGGCGCAATATGGTTGTCGAAAGCAAGAGTGAGACACTAGATGTCCCGCAGCGGCGGAGTGAAGAGCGCGGCGCAGTGCCTCAATATACGTATTTTAATGAATTTTGGCAGGGAAATAAAAATACGCCAACAAAAATTAGATTTTTTTAAAACAAACTCTCGTATTTACAGTACCTACCCTACATTTTGATATATATTTTGTATGAATAACTATTTCGGTTTAGATATAATTTTCATTTTGAAAGACATGGAGTTTGCGATTTTTTTCTATCGAGCGAAGTTTGTCCAATCGTGTATCGGTATTCATCAGTCTCTAAATAGACACCCCAAGGTTGATATAAATTTTTTTTCAGGTCTTTAATTTCAGTAGTTAGTGCCGCAGCCTTCACCGAAAAACTGCCCAACGCTCCGACTTAAATTCTCGGCTTAAGGCGTCTCGGAACACAGGACGAGACGCGTTACAGCTCGGGACCTCCAAGCGGACGCCGGACTCCCCGACCCGACGCCCACAAGTCCCCAAGTCAGGTTCAAGTCCTGCCCGAGATAGCTAGAAATTTTTAATCATTTAATAAGTCCTATAGTTTTAGAATTAAAAATATAGTAAGCCTTTACTACAAATTATTATACAGGGTGTAACGTAAAGGGTATATGAAGCCGAAGGGAGGGTGTTCAGTGTCGGTAAATGAACAACTTTAGTTCTACGACTTTTCGAATAAAAAATAAAAATAAATTAATGTCTCATATAAATCGATCAGCTGGCCGGTACGAAATGTATGAAAAGTCAAAAAATAATTTCGCGAAACTCGAAAAGTCGTAGAACAAAACTTGTTCAGTTACCGATACTGAACACCCTCCCTTCGGTTTCATATACCCTTTACGTTACACCCTGTATATAAACGGATATCACTCACTTATATTGTTGAAGTCGGCAATAACTAAAAAAAAAAAACTAAAAACTGTCGGTACAATTGCCGACTTCAACAATATAAGTGAGTGATATCCGTTTATATATAATAATTCCTATAGTATTTATATTGTACATAGTACTGTCTATCGACTGTAGGTAAGTACTAGGTACCTTTAAAACAGATTTTTACAATAAAATAAACTCATTAAAAATAATGACAACGGTAATGGTAGTTCAATATTGTATTTTCTAGTTCGTGGCAGTAGCTGTGGCTATTTCAATTGGCTAGAGATGCGAAGTTATAGTATCTAAAGTTATCGATAAATAAAGTTAAATTAAAAAAAAAATTGACACTTTAAAGGACACTTATTTGGATAGAAGAAGCGTGGGCAGACCACCGGCCAGATGGTCCGACGACATAAAGAGGGTTGCTGGCTCGGTGGGGACCAGACAACCTTGGGATCGGGCCGCGTGGAGGATTCACGGAGAGGCATATGCCCAGGAGTGGGCTGCTGTATGCTGAAGTATAAGAAGATTTGAGTCTAATTTGACCCAACAAATTCGAGCATGTGGCATTCGACCCCAGGAATATTAGAGCCAGCGATCATGGATAGAACAAATGACATTGCCACATTTCAATGGAGCTTTGCCCCACCTACAAAACTACGTGACCATTTAAGCTGTACCTATCATTTTGTTGGGGACTTATTACAGGTTTCATATTGCATAATCATAATCAGCATCATTTTCTACTACTCTTGCAACTCCTATAGAAGAATAACAAAAACAATGAATAATTTGCTTCGATTTCTTACTATTTTCTGAATTCTTAATTAAGCTGTTTTTTTCGACTCGCAACTTGTACAAAACTGTATTTTAAACCAATAATTTTAATCAAAAAACGGAGATATTTTTACATTTATTCGTTATCTTGTTCATCATGCGGTTGATGGTGGGGCAGAATCTGGCATTGTCATTTTGAATATGTTATTAAAACAAAATACTGTAAGTACTCAGATAAAAATGACACTCATCCAGTCTCCCTTCCAGGTATTGTACGGTAACACTTGCAGTGCGATTTTAAATCTTACGACGCAGATAATAAGAACGGTCCAAAGTGTTACACTTGATCTGCGGTCGGCTCTACCTCGCCCACTGTTTTTTTTTCGTTATACGAACGACAGTAGATCAATGGTAACACTTGCAGTGCGATTTCAACTCTTACGAGACAGATAATAAGAATGGTCCAAAGTCCAACACTTGATGTGCTTTGGCTTGTACGATCGTTTTAAAATACGCGTCCCTCATCGACTTCAGTAAATCGATGTATCGATATTTAAGTCTGCGCCCGCGCATCTCTAGTCTAAACCGCAGAATTATCGGTTTGTTTACTACCCAGCCGCTACCGCCCGCGATCAGTGCTCAAATCTTCTCACAATCCATAATTTCTATAATTATTTATAAAACTCACCGTCTGTCTGTCTGTGTGCTCTTGAGATCTACTGGACTAGTATTTTACTATAAGGAAGGAAATACATTGCACTTTTCGAAAAAAATAACCTTGCCAAATGACAATGCCAGATTCTGCCCCACTATCAACCGCATGATGTACAAGATAACGAATAAATGTAAAACTATCTCCGTTTTTTATTAAAGTTAAAGTTTTGTACAACATGCGAGTCGAAAAAACAGCTTAATTAAGAATTAAGAAAGTATGAAATCGAAGCGAATTATTCAATGTTTTTGTTATCATTTTCTACTACTCTCGCAACTCCTACTGATTATGATTATGCAATATGAAACCTGTAATAAGTCCCCAACAAAATGATAGGTAAAGCTTAAATGGTCACGTAGTTTTGTAGGTGGGGCAAAGCTCTATTGAAATGTGGCAATGTCATTTAATCAATCAGTTGTTTCAGTATGGTAACACAACATGGTAAGTAAACGATCATAACAATATTTGTTTACAAAATAAGACACTTGATTTGGGCTCCGGTATAGTAGGACTCATGCTGAGATTCGGAAACGAAATTGAGCACGAATTTATTCTGAACTCCATCTTAGAGATGTTAACTGTATAGTTGGAACATCAGGTATCAGCTCAAATTCCAAAAATAAAATATAATGTTCCAATATCTTTATGATTTGTTGAGTATAATCATTTTCGCTAATAAAATGGCTCAATTCAAGTTAATAAAATTACTGTTACAACTATAATTCAAAAAAGAAATTGATAAAAATATTTTAATAATATCAAAGAATAGTTTATTAAAAATGATAATTTTGGAGCTTTAATTATAATATCAAGAATTATTTTAATTATAGATTTTAATTTAGGATTTTTTTTTGAATATCAACATTTAATTTGGTTTATTTTTATAATAATACCTTTAAGAATATGTTGATTATCTTCTAGATTAGCAGAAACTAATCGAACTCCATTTGATTTTAGGACTGTCAAAAGTCTAAGAAATATGACAAATGTAAGAGTAACTCAAACTGAGTTTACACTCAAAATCGTCAGCCTTAGACCTAGTATAAAGGGTGATAGGTATACAGTTCTCAAAGTGGTGATATCACCACTATATTTAAAACTCACACTTTATTATAAAACACTATGCAATAACCACAGAATATCGTTAGTGGGGGAGGGTAGTTTTTGTTTACAAAATAAGACACTTGATTTGGGCCTCGGTTTCGAAGGGATGACCTTCGGTTCTCAAAGTGTCATTGACCTAAACTTCCAGTTTGAGGCTCATTGACAATAGTAGGTAGCTTCTAATTTTGCACCAGCCATATTACGTGGCCGGTACCTACATTATTGTGATAAACTATTTGTATGCAAATGATTTTTTTACTACTTGCTTCCTAGTATTCACGTACAGACATTACATCAACCTAAATAGAAATATTGCAAACTGATCCTTATTAGCGGAGCCTAAGTGTGATTGAAAAAAAAAAGAGCTCGGTGGCTCAGTGGTTGGGTCAATGGACTTGCAATACAGAGGTCCCAGGATCGATTCCCGGCCAGGGTAGCCATGTACCAATGAGTTATCCTCGGTTTTTTCGACGGAAAAACTTACGTACATTTACCGAGTGCTCTCAAAACGGTGAAGGAAAACATCGTGATGAAACCAGCATGCCATGGAAGAAAAAAACATCTAAGGCATGTGAAATCCGCCAAACCGCACTGGGCCCGCGTGGTGGATCATGGCCCCAGCTCCCTCGATGTAAGGGAAGGTCTGTGCCCGAGCAGTGGGTCAATATAAATAGACTGATGATGATGATGATGATGAAGTGTGTTTGATAATTCCATTGATGTTTTCATCAGCATCAGTCTATTTTTAAGTCCCCACTGCTTGCACGTTTCCTTACATCGAGGGTTTAAGGTATTTATTTATTATTTATTTTATTAATGGACTCGACACTCATTTGCCAATGTCATGTTACAGAAAATTCAATATATTCAATAGTCTTCTATCTTCCTCCAGAGGAGTCGCGGTAGCGTCTTCACCCTGGGTAGCCGCGTCTTCATGTCTTTAGTCGCCGTAGCGTCATCAGTCTGGACGAAACAGCTCGACAGTCACGTTCACTCCCGAGCTTGTAGCGGGACTCTTGATAAAAGCTTGAAACTTCAGATCTTGCTCAAATTATCCAATAAATTCACCATACTGTCATTCGCGAACATTTTCTGATTAACTTAACGTGATATTTAATGCAAAATAGCCACTGTAGACGTTTATCAAATAACCGCTATTTTCAAGAGACTCCGATGTATAAGGTATTTTTCTCAATACTGCATCTATTAACTCACGTACAGGGTGGCCTTGAATTCATTCGACAAAATTAAATGGATGGTTAGGCTTGTTATACATTAATTCTTCACAGCGTTTAAGTAAATTAAACAATTTGGGGGAAAATAATAAAATATTTAAGTAAGTACAATAAGATAAGATAAGATAAAATAAATATTCTTTATTGCAAAAAAGAAAAGAATTACACAAAAGAAATAGGCTAATAAATCCAACTGTTATTTTTTTTTAATTTGATGTGCATCCTTACAGTACCTTGTAGTTACATTTTAAGGTTATTTTTTGCAACGATTTCTTTCACTGGAATTTGACCTAATTGTCATTTCTAAGGTCATTATGTGACTTGAATCAAATCAAATCAATTTATTGCTTCATGTGGTACATACATGGTGTTACATTTTAATGACTCTCACACGAAACCTGCAAGGGCACTACAGCTTAATATACCTTTTTTTACCCAGGTAAAACATGCTAGATCATGTGTCACCACGCCCGGAGAAGCGTGTTGGTTTTGTCGGGCTTACCGCCCTGAAGGGGCAGCATACCGACTAAACTGGGGTGTTCCACCTCGACTTAATAGTTTTACATTTTATTGTCCTTGTGACGTACCTAGTTCAATTTTTTTGCAGTTTTGATTTAAGTATTAAAAAACCTTACCAATTTAATATTTATCATGAGTACAATCCCCAGTTTCAATTTGTCGAATGAATTCAAGGACAGCCTGTAGATATCTGAAATTTTTTTTTCGATATCTCAATTAATACCGTAGATATTACGGTCGATTCTCCATCTCTTTTTAGCAAAACGGTCAATGTATTGCGCTACTTGCTTGTGACGTCACGGCGTGTAGGTACTGTTTCTATCTCTTTGTAGCAAAACTTTTATAAAAGTCTGTAATTTCAATTTTTATTGCCGATCATCAATTTTGTCTATTTTGTAATGATGATGATAAACATTTATTATCGACAAGATTTCAATTGCAATAACAATATTTATGAGGCAGCTCCCCCTGTCTACACGTTTCACGACATGACGCCTGCACTTTCACAGTTTTTTTAGCATTTTAGACGAAATCACGTCTAGGTACCTAGATTATAACTGGATTTAGAATGATTTAATTTGAGATCTAGGTAACGCTAGATAGTTTCCTCAATTGATTTCATTGGTTTGATTCGTAGTCGTTTTTTAGCCAACTGCTTGTTGGAGGCGGGTAATGTTTTTGCTTTCTATGCATTGCGATATCCTACGATATTACGGTGACTCCTCTGAATGAAGAAAAGAAGACGCTGATATCAATGGTGCCGATGCTACGGCGACTCCTCTGGATGAAGAGAAGACGATATGATATTTTGAATATTCTGTAACATGACATTGGCAAATGACCAACTGTCGAGTCCATTAATAAAATAAATAAATAACACCATTTTCCAATCCATATAAAATAAAAATGACAGAGAAAGATTTATAGATCTACAAAAATCGATCAACAAACCGATCTATCACTGCACTCATTGTAGCGTCTTCGCCGGATGTTCCGCCATGCTCGCTCGACCGTTCCAAATTCAAAACGGAGCCGTTTCCGGTGACGTCACCGCCGCCATTTTGCCTCGTCTGCGCCCGCGCATTGTCGGTGGGAAAATGGGAGCGAATAAAATGAATTTCCCGTGGGGAAGGATGTTTTAGTGATAGTCTGACTTTTTAGTTCGAGTTTTTATTGTTAGTTTTAACTGCCAGTTGTGTTTGTTACTTCTGAAGTTAAACGTAATTTGATACTAGATGTACAGTCGAAGGCAAAGATTTAAGTATACAGGGGGTCCCAATATGGTTAATATTTTCTCAAGAACTACTTGCCCGATTTTAATAATTATTTTACAGTTACATAGTTTTAACTTTTATCTATCTAACAGTGAAAGAATTCTTACAATCGGTCAAGTAGTTTTTGAGAAAATCTCAACCTTAATGGCTCTCCTGTACACCTTTATTTGTCTTCAGATTTTAATACGGTTTCCATTCATATGTTGACAACATAGTTTTCCTAATTAAGGCTTCGTATGCGCGGACTTTCAGTTTTTCTATGAAGGCTACGGCACTAACTACTAAAATTAAACGTTGACATGATATACACGACGTTTTATTTGCAGTAAATAAATATGATTCTGATGACTCTGTAGGTCATTATTAGGACGCACTGGAAGGCCTTGATGGTCTTAAACGATTCCACGATTAGTTTCACTGATCATCATAAACTGAAAAATCGATTAAATCCAAGTTTGTTTCGACAATAGTGTTTATTAACTAATTCGGCGAGGCTAGGCCAAGTTCGGTTGTAGAAGGTCACCAAATTGTCTACGCTTCATTTTTTAAACTATTCAGTACTTGTAAATACGTCAGAGATTTATTTTTGTATCAATACTTAGGTATATATTTTACTTTATCTTATAAACCATTCCTAGGTAAATTGATGACGATCTTGACGTTCATCATCGTCATCAGCCCGTATCAGTCCACTGCTGGACGTAGGCCTCTCCCAAAGCGCGCCACTCAACCCTACTCTCGGCCCTCTGCATCTGGATAAGGGACTGGTCCCTGCCAGCCATTTTGCGAAGGTCATCCCTACATCTGGTCGAGGGGCGTCCCACACTAAGTGTACCCGTTCGTGGCCTCCATTCGAGAACCCGTCTCCTCCATCGGTTATCGGTTCTACGACAGATGTGACCAGCCCACTGACACTTCAGTTTACTGATTCTATGAGCAATGTCAACCACTTTTGTCTTCTGGTGGACATACTCGTTTCTTATTCTATTTAACAGAAAAATGCCAAGCATAGCTCTTTCCATAGCTCGCTGAGCGACTTTGGATTTGTGGGCCAGTCTCACTGCTCCGGATCTCGACAGATTTAAAAAATATATATATTTTTATACCATAGGACAAGTACCTAGTTCTTAAAGGGCTACCAGCTGTCAAACTCAAGCGCGAGACAGAAGATGTCCCGCAGCGGCGGAGTGAAGGGCACGGCACAGTTACTCCATATTTGTAGTTTTATTAATTTTTAATGAATTTTGGCAGAGAAATAAAAATACGCCAACAAAAATCAGAAGTTTTTTAAAACAAGCTCTCGTATTTATTATTTCATATATATATTTTTTATGAAGAACTATTTCGGTTTAGTCATAATTTTCATTTTAAAAGACAAGGAAATGTTTGCGATTTTTTCTGTCGAGCGAAGTTTGTCCAATCGTGTATCGGTATTCATCAGTCTCTAAATAGACACCCCAAGATTGCTATATATTTTTTTCAGACGTTTAACTTTAGTAGTTAGTGCCGTAGCCTCCATAGAAAAACTGTAAATCCACGCACACCCAGGTTTAATAAATGTATAAATTTTAAACATTATTATCTAACCGGCCATTTTCCTTACCTCAGGGCGACCGTTGCTCAAGCCTCCGACCTCGCGGGTTACTTGACAAAAAGTCTCTTGGCCAATCGACCTCTGATTTTTTTGCCCAACGCTGGGATGCTCTGATCAGATGGCCACGTTTTTGTGATGGATTATTAGGGTCGTGGTGCGATCTGGAGTAGGGCAGTCAGGCCATGACTTTGTTTAATTATAAGGTTTATGGCATTTGATTTGAGTATTTTTAGAATATTGTCATTTTTTACGTCCCAATGTAGCTAATGGTGGTAAAACATTTTAAGCTCTTCTGTGATTATTGCATAGTTATTTTCACATTATTAGATCGGATTCATTGATCTCCTATAAACAACTAGATACACAAAGGTCTTACTAAAACAATTTAAAAAAAACGTCTAAATAAGGGTCCATATTTAACGTCCAAATAATGTCCAATAAAGCAAATGAGGGTCCATTCATCCGTTTGGACCTTCTTTGCGCTCAGACATTTTTAGAAGGCAGACTGTGTATCTAGTTATATTATAGGAGATCAATAGGATCACATTATTTTCACAATGATGAACAAGTTCAATCAATCAGTCCCTTCAGTGTTACATCACAACAGGTAAATAGATGATCATATTTGTTTACAAAATAAGATACTTGATTTGGGCTGCGGTTATACATACACTCGAAAAACATCTGATTCTTGCACAGTCGTGTAAAAATTAAGTGAAATACCCAATTTAAATCAAATCAAATATTTTTATTGCATATCAAAGTAATACATAATAAAGAATAAAAAAATAAACTATTTCATGCACTAGGCAGCAGGCTCAGCATAGTGCTGGCAGGACACGCAGTGCCCCACGCAGCGCTGATTTTCAGCCTGTCCTTATACAATATACTTAAGTAACAGTCTTTTGCGATAGTATGGGTGTGCTTGATACTAAACAACCAGCAAATAGTTTGCACTTTGCTGGTTACAAGTAAATTGGATATTGGCATTTGACGACGGTCACAGACATTTTTTGCTAGAATCCACTACTATTTGTCCTCCGCCAAACAGACAGGGAACTAAACAATTTAATTTCAGGAAATTGCTAATTTTCTTCGAATTAAAATACCTACGTTAACGCGATTTTGCATTTTAAATTGCGGGATCTGACTGCTGTCTTGCCTGCCTGATAAGATACGCGGGAAAAGTAAAAAGTGGATGATTTGGTGTCATGGTATTTTGACTTTACGGATCAATGGATTTCTTGATAATAATAATTTAGAATTTGTATTACGCATTATTTATGTTCGGTGAACAAATTAAAACATTATGAAAAAATCCTAAGGACGGCAAG
Source organism: Tachystola acroxantha (assembly GCA_963506565.1). Taxonomy (NCBI): domain Eukaryota; kingdom Metazoa; phylum Arthropoda; class Insecta; order Lepidoptera; family Oecophoridae; genus Tachystola; species Tachystola acroxantha. The sequence continues at coordinate 8,165,412 of OY735893.1, forward strand.
AAGTTTTTCATCATGTTCTAATAAGAATTTACTTCATTTCAGACTACGAAAGTCCATAATAATGTTAGTAATACTTACGAGTAACTCTAGGGATTTTAAAGTCCGTTTCGCTTCCCTAAAACATTGGAAGACAATCCCCTCTGGCCAGCCCACAGAAATATGTTTGAGATTGATATTTGTTTATTCGTTAGCAAATATCAATCAATCAGTTAAGATTATTTAATTGTAATGTGATTCTAAAAAACTTTTTTTAGTACTACTGAAATCTTTTTTGAGTCTTTCACTGCTTGGCTTGGCCACATTTTCGTTGATTTCATTTCATTTTGTTTATAGCTTATGTAAGTATGTACTTCTTAAGACACCTTCTAATTTTCTACGATTTCTTAGGCCGGTGCCAGACATGTGAGCGTCTTTGCAAATATTTACATACCATTGAAAGTTTTGTACAGAATCTATAACTACGACGTTATAAAAAGTCGGCAATGGACATCGAATTAGAGCGTCTTTGACAAAGACTTTGACTATATCTTGCGCCGGAGTCATACAAGTTACTCTTTCCTACATAATATACTTGCAAGCTTTGATCTCCTATAAACGACTAGATACACAAATGACAATGCCAGATTCTGCCCCACCATCAACCGCAAGTTGTACAAGATAACGAGTAAATGTAAAAGTATCTCCGTTTTTTATTAAAATTATTGGTTTAAATTAAAGTTATGTACAAGTTGCGAGTCGAATAAAACAGCTTAATTAAGAATTCAGAAAATAGTAAGAAAACGAAGCGAATTATTCATTGTTTTTGTTATTCTTCTATAGAAGTTGCGAGAGTAGTAGAAAATGATACTGATTATGATTATGCAATATAAAACCTGTAATAAGTCCCCAACAAAATGGTACAGCAATGGTTTGTAGGTGGGGCAAAGCTCCATTGAAATGTGGCAATGTCATTTAGGAGATATGAGATTAATGCTTGCAAGGTAAAATTTGATAGGTAAACCAACATTCGGATCCCGTAATATTTTCAAAAACTTCAATAATACAGTTCTTCTTGCTTAGGTATTAAGATTTATGTTGGACAGCTGGTGACCACATTAAAAGTAAAATGGTGTAATTCGCCGTATAATTGTTACTTCATAGCTATCACGATCGCGGCTTAGTTTATTTTATTGCAATGTCGAAGTCATAATCTTGAGATTACTTAAATTGAACTTAGATATAATGCAATGGTGGTGATTTAAAACTCGTGTTGAAAACGAACATTTGTTTAAAAAAATTACAAAAATATTTTTTTCTTTTTTTCTTTTATTTTAGAAGCGATTATAGATTTATTTGATTAGGTAAAAAGCTAGGATTTCCCATAAGAAAACTAAGTTAAGGAATATTATTTATCAGTAAAATATTGGTTATCTATCTTAGAAATAAAGATTTCAATTAGAAAACCTAGTTAACAATGTTGTTTTTATACCGGTTTCGTATAAAGAAAAAATCCTTCATGGTAACTTTTTACGAAACTTGGCGGCTTCAAGTAAAGATAAAAGGATCTTTCTTCGAAACCGGTTACGTATCGGATCATTTTTTCTCGTTCGCAACTGGTTACGAAACGCCGCGCCGGTTACGTAGGCAGCCGAATCGAATTTTTCTCCATTACAATTTATCCTTCATATTCGTGACGTCTAATTGTCGTCAGAGATTCGCAACATTGACACTAGCGTTCATAGATGAGTAACCCCACGAGTCCCATTCATACGTAGTCATCATGCGAGACTCGGCGGAACTGACCACCGCTCCACTGGCTTGGCACCACTGGCACGCAACGTGGCCACTGAGCTGGTATGCGCAGCTGGTGCCATCAGACCATGACATGCATGGATCTGAGTCTATTGGCTGTGGGTTTTGGAAGGTATTTGGTTGGGGAAGATTTTTTGTAGGTTATCACAAGTTCCCCGTGACTGATTTTGCCATAGCTTTATTGAGGCTTCGTATGCGCGGATTTACAGTTTTTCTATGAAGGCTACGGCAGTAACTACTAAAATTAAACGTCTGAAAAAATATAGCAATCCTGGAGTGTCTATTTAGGGACTGATGAATACCGATACACGATTGGACAAACTTCGCTCGATAGAAAAAAAATCGCAAATGTCTTTTAAAATGAAAATTATGTCTAAACCGAAATAGTTCTTAATACAAAATATATATCAAAATGTAGGGTATAATAAATACGAGAGCTTGTTTTAAAAAATCTGACTTTTATTAGCGTATTTTTATTTTCCTGCCCAAAATTCATCCAAAATTAATAAAAATACAAATATGGAGTGATTGTGCTCTTCACTCCGCCGCTGCGGGAAATCTTCTGTCTCGCACTAAGAGAAAGATATTATTTTTTTAAGATTGGCGGCACTAGTTGGCTCTATGAAGGCCATTAAGTATCCAAATAAATGGTATTTAAACTCCGAACTCATATTATGCTTTTCCATGGCAATACTACGCCATGTGAACGAAAATACCACTCATTGACCCAAACGCAGCGAACCTCAAAGGCAGCCAGCATGCGAAACGAGACGTCATAGGTCCTGGCCCAGCCGAGTGCAGCCGACCAGCCGAACGCATCTAATGGGTTCCGAGCCGACGAGCTGAAAGTAAGCCTTGTTGTATAGATGTAGGCTTCTAGCCTTGAACGTGATTTAAGATTAGTAATCCATCATCCCACATGACTCTCAGGACGCAAGGTCCTGGAAGCAACGCGCAGCTATATTCTCCAGGATCGTTACTACAGATACAGATAGGTTAGGTAGATTATGTGCCTTCTAAAAAGTAGATAGAGATAAATAAGAGTTTAATGAACATGGAGGTTGCAAGAGTTGTATACCTGTAACGGAAAGGGGCCTACGAGGAGGATGCTGCAGCACAGCCGCGTTTGGGATGAATGGAAATTAGCAATAAAATATAGAGCGAGAGAGATCTGTTATTTTCTACGTAACCAAGCAACTGTTCCGTCACAATACCAGGATAGCAGCAAATGGTAGAGTCTCTATTTACCCTTGCCTTTAGGCAGATGACGTGGAAAGCTGAAGTTACACTCCACCACAGCGATAACCGTGCCTGAAGGGATTGACGACAATGGAGGAAGCGAAAGTTGTGTACCAGTATCGCAGCAGATGGAAGAGTCTTTCTTTACCCCAATCGGTAAACAAGTGTAAGTATTACGTAAAACTGGCTGTTTCACTGCCTTCTAAAAGTTCCAACTGAGACTCCAAGCAGTTCTTTATTCCAGCACACTAGAACATGGAGATAGCGAGAGTTGTGTACCAGGATCGCAGCAGATGCAAGAGTCTCTATTTACCCCTGCCTTTAAGCAGATGATGTAGAACGACAAACGTGCCTGAAGAGATTGATGAATATAATATGTAGAAGAAGCGAAAGTTGTGTACCAGGATTGCAGCAGATCGAAGAGTCTTTCTTTACTGCTATCGCTAAACAAGCGTAAGTATTATGTAAACGCTGCCTGGTTCACTGCCTCCTAACAGTTCCAACTGCAACTCCAAGCAGTTAACCTCAGCTGAGTGGCCACCGAGTGAACACGCAGTCACTGAGCGAATCAAACAGTCCTGCCTGCTTCAGTGGAGCATGCGCCACGTGGCGCCATTAGAGCAGGTCCTGAATCGCTTTATTGAAATTTTCACACGGCTTTTTAAATAGCTGACGAGCAGTTGCGTGCACGGGCTTTCAGGGTAGGGTAAGCACTTGGGCTCTTAGCCATAAATGTGACTTAAAGGCGGTGATTTAAGCCACGATTTAAAGATTTACGCTAGTTTTTGCAACTATACATGCTCGGGCTTTTGAAGGTGGGAGACGACGTTGCAAAATGTTATTATTATTTGATAATTTTAATTTTCATGTCTATAGTGTACGTACAACACGGACATAGTGAGAAGACTAAAAAGAACCAAACATTTTGAGTTAGTGTAGTGTAGTGAAAACAATTCGTAGTGATAGTGCGCGAATGTAAGACACGTGAACAAAGTGATCGCCCTTAATAGACTCTAAGTAATGTCGTTGGACTAAATCTTAGATATAAGTGTCAATTTATAGAATTTTAGGTCAAAATCAAATTACTTATTAGTCTTATTGTATTTAGGCTAGATCGTAATGTGAATAAAATGTCTTATTATGGCACTTTATTTAATAATATTAAAATGTATATAGTGGTTATTTTGTGTTAAATTAATAGTAGGTATGGTGAATTTTTCGGATGATTTGTCCAAGATCTGCAGTTTCGCTAGAGTCAAGAGTAGGCCAGTCATTAAAGGAGTTGACCCTAGCAGTAACTCATCTATCTATGAAATTTGGCACAGTGATAGAGTACCATATGTAGATTGAAATTGACATAGAATCCAATAATTTGTAGAAACGGAAGTTAGGTATTTTCAAGGTCAAACTTAAATTACGTGGTATCAATTACAGGAAAATTGCTCTATCCAAAATTATTTTTTTACAAGTTCTAGTTACCTATAGGCATGTGTTGACAGAATATCCAACCATATTTCCATATGGAAATATATATATTTTAATAAAATGTGTTTTTTTGCCGTAATTTCCAAGGGATAATTACTCACTCCAATTTCTATTTAATTATGTATTTAAAATATTACTTTCGAAAGTAGTTATGAATTTCCAATAAAAAATCCAGACCGAAAAGCGTTATCCAGAAATTGACGAAAAATGGGGGTTTCCAAAAATGCTCAGCCCGATTTTTCTTGTCATTATGAACAGACTATCTTATTAAAACTGCTTTTCAAGTTTTCCAATAAAAAATGCAGGCGAAGCACAAAATATCAAATAGAGTTGTATTCAAATATTTCTAATCAACGCGGCGGTGCATGCGCCACTGCGCGCGGATCGCTACTGCGGGCTGCGGCCGATTAACAACCTTATTCCTATTACACGTACAGAACAGCGGGAACGCGGACGAGAAATTGGACGGAGCGGAGGAGATATTTGGAGATGGGATTCTGTTGTCTACTCATATACAAATAAGGTTAATTGTAGATTAACTCTTTACTAAAGTCCAGTAAAGATCCATGCGGACAAGCGTTTTCTAGAAATCGACGAAAAATTAGAGTTGAGAAAAATGCTAAGTTCGATTTTTCTTATCATTATGAACATACTTACGATCTTAGTCGAACTGTTCTTCAAAGTCAAAGTCAATTTATAATAAACCTTATTCCTATACAAGTAGAAAATATCTATCGCATCGGTAACGTGGACTGGAAGTTGAACAAATATTTTGGAGATAGGATTCTGTACTCTACCTACAGTTATACGAATAAGGTTTATTTTAGGTTAACTCGTTACCGAGTGGTGAAAGCTCGACCGACCTAGGCCAACATGCACAAAACCATTCTAATCTAGCCCGTATCATCGGCGCATAAGTACGACAACATTTCAAGGTTAGTACGAACATAGCAAAACAAATGGTAACACTTGCAGTACGATTTCAACTCTTACGACGCAGATAATAAGAACGGTTCAAAGTGTTACACTTGATCTGATTTTGGAATGTTTTAAGTAAGCTCGACCGACACAACAGTACCTACGCCAACATACACAAAACCATTGTAATCTAGCCCGTATCATCGGCGCATAAGCGCAATATGTCAAGTCAAGGTTAGTACGGACAAAAGCAGATCAATAGTAACACTTTCAGTACGATTTCAACTCTAACGACGCAGATAGATATATAGATTGGAGCGGCCCAAAGTGTTACAACTTGATGTGTTTTTATGTGTACTTACTAGGTACCTACTACGTGGAATGTTTAAGTAAGCTCGACCGAGACGATAGTACCTACGCCAACAAACACAAAACGTAATCTAGCCCGTATCATCAACGCATAAGTACGACAACATATGTCAAGGTTAGTACGGACAATGGCAAAACCCTTTTTTTTCGCCGTGGGATCTCGTTTGGTGTGCGTGTATCAAATTATTTCTTAAAATTATAATTATCTGTTATATAAAACCCTACTGTATTGTGATATTATTAGAATCAAAATAGATTATCAGTCAATAAGTGATTCAGCGGAACGGTGCGCCGTGCTACATGCGATCGGACCCCCCTCACCCCCTCGAGTAACAAAGACAGCTTGTTATTTTTCAACTCGCTCGCACATCGACTACGGGTATATTTGCGTGCGGCATAGGTCTTATTACTTACGTCATACTGACGACTACAGCTAAGCAAATTTAAATTCTACACTTGTACGATGAGCGTGAGATATTCACCTACTAATAATATGTAATCGCAACTGCAACCACAAAAATCTACAAGTGAGGGTGATCTGCCTAATATACTAACCAAATTCCAAACACAATTATTTTTTCAATTCGACGAATTGATAACCTCCTCCTTTTTTTGGAAGTCGGTTAAAAATACAAAATAAAACACGAAACAAAATACAAAACAAAAAATAAAAAAATAAAAAACAAAAAAAAATATATTTAGCTAAGGATCGAACCCGGAACCGCGTGCACGGGAGGCGACCGCTCCAGCCACTAGACCGATTCGTTCGCTGTTTAGCCCGGCGAAATTACCAAGCATATCTCATGCACCAGCGTGAGACATGAACGGACCGCTCCGTCTAGATTTCGACAAAATTGCAAGTAATCTAGTACAGACAGATTCCCAGCTCTCCTAATACACCTACTTCGGTATAAATGAGTTCAGAGTGTATGCTCAAATAAAATTCAAAGATAATTACAACAAAATGTTTGATAAAATACTAACCAAATTCGAAACACAATTAAAATAAAATACAAAATAAAACACGAAACAAAACAAAAAACATATATATTTAGCTAAGAATCGAACCCGGAACCGCGTGCACGGGAGGCGACCGCTCCAGCCACTCGACCAATACGCCCGCTGTTTGGCGTGGCGAAATTATCAAACACTATCTCATGCACCAGCAATTTTTGCAATTATTTGCAAAATTGCAAATAATCTAGTACAGATTCACAACAGGGGCGTTTCTTAAAGCTGGAAGTAACATAAAAAAACACTAAGCGCCCAATTAAGTTAAAGACACTCTAAAGGAATCTCTGGGTTAGTTTATCCTAGACCCCGTGTCGCGAAGAAAACACACACTATATACTCAACTTATACAAGGCAATACGCATATTACATTTACTGCGTTCGTATGTTTCGAAACGATGACGATAATAGTAATTAAATTGCGATGTTTAGATCAACCTCCTACATACATACATACATACGTATAGTACGGACAACAGCAGATCAATGGTAATACTCGCTCGCATTCGCACGATTTCAACTCTTACGAAGCAGATAATAAGAACGGTACTTAGTCCAAAGTGTTGATCTTCTGTTAGCTGTACCTATTAACCTACTTGAAGAAACTCGCCCGCCGCTCGACCGGTTTTCGACGCCCCTCGCCCGCCTCGGGCCCCGCGCTGGCCTGCGCTTGATAGGTATTCCGAAATAATGGTGTTCCGCCTGGATATTTTGTTGGATTCTTTTGAAATCAGGTTATTTGTGGGTATCTCATTACAATTGTAAAAAATATCTGATAGAGTAATTTTCCAGAGATAGTTAAAAGACAAATTCTGTATAATGAATTGTTTCATTTGGATTTTTTTGTTGGATTTTCGTACTTATACTAGAAATAATAATTTGAAGGCATATTAAAAACAGAAACCCGGCGGAGCAATTATCCTATGGAAACTACGGCCAAAAAAGACATTTTATTAAAATACCTACACTTTCGAATTAAAAAGTAGTTTTACTTATGAATGTACAGAAGCACACTAATAAAATACAATTTATAGAAAAAAAATTATGACCATAACATTGTTCCAGAAAAAGATACGGTATAATGTTGAATTTCAATTAAAATAAGTAACTTCCGCCTCGAAATATTATTGGATTCTCTGACAATTGTTCTTATAAATATGCTATTAAGTATACAAAAAAGTTTCATCGATAGAGGAGTTATTGTTGGGGTCTCCATACAGACGCTCGCCAGAATGACTGGCCTAGAGTACTACTACGAGCTCGAGAGTGAACGTGAGTGCCGAATTTCTTCATCAAGAGTGATGAAGCTACGGCGACTCCTCTGGACGAATAAAAGAACTAAGAAGACGCTGACATGCAGGGTGACGACGCTATGCCGACTCCTCTGGAGGAAGATAGAGGACTATGATGTCTATGAATGTTGTCTTAATGAGTCTTATTACATTGGCAAATGACGAACAGTAGAGTCAATTAATAAACTTAATAAAATAATAATTTCCCTGCAAGCCGTTGCACGTGCCAAATCCCTATCCCTTGCCGGTACCGGTGCGCAGGCGCGGCGGCGATAGCTCGGACGGACGTTTTAGAAAGTGCTACCGTGCGGCATTGTGGTTTTTTGTCTCGCTTTTTCATCCGACAAAAAGCGAACGAAAGGTGCCGCCGGCGGCCGCTGTCGAGTCAAGAAATGTTAAGCTTATGAAGTTGATAGACTGATCATTTCATATTAATTATATCTAATCTATACAATTATAATAAGACTGTAATAATGATGAGGCTGTAGGTACGACGATTAAGGTATTTTTTCTCCATGTTAGGTACATTTTTATAGGTGCAGTCGAAGACAGAGATAAGTACACAATAAGGTTGAGATTTTCTCAAAAACTACTGGACCTTATTTAATAATTCGTTTACAGTTACATAGGTTTCACTTTTATCTATCTAACAGTGAAAGAATTTTTGCAATAGGTCAAGTAGTTTTTGAGAAAATCTCAACCTTAAAAACTCTCCTGTACACCTTTCTCTGTATTCCACCGTATATTGGATATTTTATTGAAAATAATAATTGTAATGTGTTTTAGGCAGTTTTCCGACCGCCGGCGATGAGCGAGTAGCGAGTAGCTATCAACTATAAAACGAGTGAGCGCGCAGCGAGTGGCGAATATAGTTTTGTAGCTTCCATTAAATATAGTTTGGAGATTCCATTAGGAGACTTTACGCATTTAATCGTACACGTTACACTTTAATTTAAATAAAATACTCGTGCAATAAAACTAAATGATTATCTAATCACTCGTAGAGATCTTGAGATCATTTATTCCATATAACAATAATGAAAATTCTAAATAACTATTATAATATTAACCTTAAAAATATATAAAAACTAAACTAAAAACTATATGTACAATAGGTCGGTTGAACTATCTGAATGACTTAGCATTACAGATAGTTCAACCGATCCCCGTTGTCCGGCAACGTGCCCAAAATGCTGGCGGCATTTCCCCTCTGGATCGCTAGGCTGATCCTTTGGGCGAAATACAGGCCAGCATTTTGGTCACGTGTGGACTCCACTTATCTAATCATAATCATAAACACCTTTCTCCTAAGTTTTGTAACTGCAATTGTTCTGATTTTTAATTATTTTTTCCAATATATTTAGATAGATATCACAGGAGCGTATTCTGGACATTCTACATTTCTATTGAATATATGCATGGAGAGGGTGGGGTTTCCGCTATTCGATTACCCTAACTCCGTAAGTTGCGTTACCCAATTAAATAACTAAAGTAAAATCAAGAGAATTAGTTTCAGGATTTAATATTGAATATAGAAGAGGAGGATTTGCTTTAATTTTTTTAGCTGAATATTCAAGAATTTTATTTATGGGGTTATTATTTGTTTTATTTTATATAGGTGGATATAATTTAAGTTTTATATTTTTTTTCAAAATAGGATTAATAGGTTTTATATTTATTTGAGTTCGTGGGACTTTACCACAATACACAAATTGTCATAATTAGTCAAGTCCATTGGCAACTCTATACAAATATTAGCTCTATAGGAACGTTATAGACTCATTTGAATTGTGCATCGGAAACATTTAACACTTTAGTAGTTCGTATAACTTACACAATTTGCTATTATGTTAAACAATCTCTTTATATTTAATCAGAAACGACGGTTTAGTTTATAACCTACGATTAATAAGTTTTAGTTTTAAAACTATTACTTACACACTTAATTCTTTATTTATATACTTAAGGTTTTATTGCAAAAAAGAACTAATTACTACAAAATAAAACTAACTTAATATCTATAAAAAAAACTTATGAAATAAAACTACAAACTAAAGAACGAACACGTCGTCGAGGTCCCCGTTCTGTTTATATACTTGGTTTAATCATATAACATGTAAAAGACATTGCCACATTTCAATGGAGCTTTGCCCCACCTACAAAACTACGTGACCATTTAAGCTGTACCTATCATTTTGTTGGGGACATATTACAGGTTTCATATTGCATAATAATATAATAATTATGATTATGTAATATCATTTTCTACTACTCTCGCAACTCCTATAGAAGATTAACCAAAACAATGAATAATTCGCTTCGATTTCTTACTATTTTCTGAATTCTTAATTAAGCTGTTTTTATCGACTCGCTAGATGTACAAAACTTTATTTTAAACCAATAATTTTAATAAATAACAGAGATATTTTTCACATTTACTCGTTATCTTGTACATCTAGCGGTTGTTGGTGGGGCAGAATCTGGCATTGTCATTTAAAAAAAACTGAAGCAACTATTAACCTAACTACCTAATCAAACAAACTACCTATTAATATAAAATATTGTAATTAATATAAAATATTGTAATTAATATAAACATTTCTTAAATAAACGAAATTATAGTTTTAAATACATAATTAAATCAACGTTGCCGGACAACGGGGATCGGTTGAACTATCTGTAATGCTAAGCCATTCAGATAGTTCAACCGACCTATTGTATATATAGTTTTAATTTAGTTTAAATATATTTTATTACCTTTATTTTTAGTTTAATAATTGTAACAGTTAGTTTGTATATTTTAGTTATTTGAATAAAAAATATTACTAAACAATAAATATTTGTTATTCACTTTCCTTCATCTAAAAATTATTTTTCTATTTATTTTTTATATGGAAGAAGATTACGCGGGTCATATAGAAAGGTTCTTGGTTCGAATCCTTAACGTAATAAAAAAAAATTAATTAAAAATGATTTTTCTCACCACAGCCCATCATTGTTTTTCGGCCGCCAAAAAACCTCATTATTTTTTCCCTATTTCATTAATACACGGATAAACAATAAAGATTATGCTGACATAACACGACGTCAGTAAAGCCATGGGAAAGACTCGTAATAAAACAATAGCTTCACCTAGACCCCTATAGCTTATTCCCACACTTGAAGTTATAAGATTAGATAAAAAGTTTGTTTGTTTTCACTTGCCTTATGTAAGCTTTGAATGTCGTGGGGAAGGATTTATTATTTATTTATTTTATTAATGGATTCGACAGTTCGTCATTTGCCTAGGGGCCTACAGACCACTTAAATAGAAGAAAAGTCCAAAACTACGGACACAAGAAAACACCAACAGAGATTTTAAATTAATTTAGATTTTTATTCTGCAAGAATCTCTCGACAGCGATCTGATGACACAGACAATCAGATAGAATACTTCAATATTCATATATTATCAGCCAGTGTTAAATATCCAACACAATGTCATGTTACAGAAAATATTCCAAATATCACAACTTCTCTTCATCCAGAGGAGTCGCCGTAGCGTCGTCACTCTGGACGAAGCAGCTCGACAGTCACGTTCACTCCCGAGCTTGTAGGGACTCTTGACTATAGCGCCAAACTTCAGATCCTGCATGAATCCTCCATTAATTTCACCATACTGTCATTCGCAAACATTTTCTGATTAATTTAACGTGATATTAAACACAAAACAACCACCGTAGAAATGTCTACGGTGGTTGTTTTGTGTTTAATGAAACTGAAAATTACCAAATAATTTAATAATTCTTTTACAGTTACATAGTTTTAAATTTTATCTATCTAACAGTGAAATAATTCTTGCAATAGGTCAAGTAGTTTTTGAGATAATCTCAACCTTAAAAACTCTCCTGTACATCTTTCTCAGTGTCTCTTTCACGGTGTACGATATTTTACTCTATGGTAAATTATAAAACCTGTAGAGTTTATTATTAAAACTACATAAAATAAAAATTCATTTCATTACATAGTATATTTCATGTATATCTATCTACCTATTGGGCAAGCGGCTCGCGATGACGATGTGATAAATGAATTTTTATTTTATTCTACACTTTCAAGACTCAAAAGCTGAAACTACATAAATAAATAAACATTCTTAAATACATTTTCTTTTAGTTACTTTCATAAATTCAGCTTTTACCTAAAAATTATAGTTTTTCAATCGACTTTTCTACAATACCGGCCAGTCTTTTTACGAAAGTGATTGATTGCAGCGTTTTACGTAAGGTGCTAGTTTTTTACCATCGGAATGTAGAGCGGGGTTGAAAGTTGTCGCCTCATAAAAGTTGTGTTCGCAAACAACTTAACTAGGTACACAAATCACTATTGCTATTATTCATAAACCTAGTTAAACCTTATTTCCTTAAACTGTGTTGTTGTCCCTTTTACACTACGTTAAAAACGAGAGACAGAAGGTCTAAATGGTGGAATAATTTGAAATCACGTTTATATATACGCGCCTTATGTATGACTAGAAATATATATATACTAGCTTCTGCCCGCGACTTCGTCTGCGCAGGATTTTAAATTATAACCTATGTGTTATTCTGAAATATGAGCTATATTATTGTAAAGTTTCATTAAAATCCATTCAGTAGTTTTTGTGTGAAAGAGCAACAAACATCCATCCATACAAACATACGAATATTAGTAAGAAGGACGATAATAATTGTTATTACACACTCTTGGTTCAATACCACATGAGTTGCATATTTTATTTAATACATACAATTAATATAAAATGTTATACAAGTATTAGTATTATTCTCTAATTTTTTTAAAATAATTATTCACTCTTGGTAGTGTCTACCACAGATTTAAGGTTGAGGTTTTCTCAAAAAATACTTGACAGATATTTAAAATTCTTTACAATTGCGTATAGTATACTCGAAACTATTTACTAGTGAAATAATTTTTACAATCGTTTAAGTAGTTATCAAGAAAAAACAACTTTAATTAGACTAGTGTATACTTTTCTGTTTTCGAATGCGGTAATAAAAAAAGATATTTTCTAATTAACGGTTAATTCGAGCATTACGATACGATATTCGTTGTTATAACTTATATATAAGGTTTGCATTTAAATATCCTTAATAACTTGCAACGGCGTAGGTGGAGAGACGATATCGTTAGATACAGGGATGGGTGTCTGGAAGAGGCTCAGGACAGGGATGGATGGAAGAGGAGGGGGGAGACCTTTGCCCAGCAGTGGGACAATTTATAGGTTCACAAAAAAAAACTTGCAACATATTTTGATGGAATATGTACGGTACGCGACTAAAAGAGAACATATTAGTTTAGGTTTATGTAAATTAGATGTAGGTATATTCCACGGCATTTTAGCTGAGCCAACTTTAGGCCCAGCTAAAATGTTGTTCTCACTTTGTAAAATTTAAGTAAATGAATAGTTTAGAATAGGTACGATGGGATTGACATTGTCAGTGCATAAATATCCTAAAATCAATATAGAAAAAAGATAACCTGACTATTAGCGGCATAACTCAGGAATCGCCACTTTATCTTATTTAACCCCGGGTTAAGTTATAACCCTCCTTAAACCAAGCTATCCTTAGCTTAATCAAAGGTTAAATTAGAACATGTTAAAATCGCTAACATTTAGATTATATTTTGATACGGAGAATAGTATCCAGGGTCCCAATAAGGTTGAGATTTTCTCAAGAACTACTCGACCGATTGCAATAATTCTTTTACTAGGACACAGTTTAGAGTACATACTATGTTATTGTAAAGAATTTTAAAAAATCTGTCAAGTACTTTTTGAGAAAATATCAACCTTAATAACTCTACTTTACTTACCCTTTAAACCTTTCTTTGTATTATACCCAACAGACAGAGTTAGTATCCTATTTGATTTCAAGCAATTTATTCTAATAAGACTTAAACAATATGAAGAAGGTTTTAGTCTAAGACTAGATGCTTCAGTATAACATTGATTGCTCGTAGCGATAAAAAAATAAACGGTGGCTTAATTAGACAGTTACTGAACCATCGATTTTGTATGGCGAAATTCAGCGATCATCATTAAACCACCGCCTAACTTTAAGTCTCATTTATCTTTAAGTGTCTGAGTAATTAAATCTAGCAATATCAAATGTTAGAATACTTAAATAGCTGTATAGAAATATTTTGATCCAAAAATTTCTGTTATAAGTCGATTTCAGTGACATTACTCAATGTTTTCAATAAAACTGTTGAAATCATATTAACGTCGTAATAATTACTACACTATAAACTAGTTTCATAACTAAACTAAAAATTTATAGCAAAAAGTAACACATACCGAAGCCGGAAAATCGTTGAGCGACCAGCAAAATCACGTAACCAACTTTTTTAACGAAAAATGAATAGCGTTAAAAAAATTTACAATCTCCAAACTTTCTAGACGAAAAAGTAATCACTTTAAAGTCTCCACAGTCAAATGACACTGGCACAAACACTGAAGTTTTTTTTTTTAAATTTATTTTTCAAAATGGCGGCGCGTAGGCGTCCGTTCTCGCGTCCGTACCGAAGTCAAATGCGTTTGAGTGGAACAAAAATCCACTCCCGCGCAACGGCTAACTTGTTTCACGTACGTATGTCTGTGTGCATGTGTATGTATGCTTATGTAAGGAGCGTCCTTATGTAAAACGTCGTACGTATGTAATTTCGGGACGGAAAAGCGTGATTAACTTTAAATTTCGTGATTGCTGATGACATATTTGCTGGTTTTAATTAAGGCTTTTGTTGTTTTAGAAGGTTCGTCTATCGGATGTTGTTAAATGGGTTATTTTTGGTTTTGTGCTGTTTTAGGCAAGGTTGTAATGCCTAAACAAGGGAACTATTATGAAATAAAATAAAACTCAACTTTTTTCAATACCTTTTTTAAGGTTGAGATTATCTCAAAAACTACTTGACCTATTGCAAGAATTCTTTCACTGTTAGATAGATAAAAGTTAAACTATGTTACTGAAGCAGAATTATTAAATTCGGTCCAGTAGTTTTTGAGAAAATCTCAACCTTATTGAGGCCCCCTGTATACTTATCTCTGTCTTCGTACCTATGTCAATCCAATGATTAAGAATATTTATTTTTTAGAAGAGACGGAAGCTTATAAACCATTTCCATTGCACTTGTACTCTTTTAGCCATAAACGTAAGTTAAAAGTTATTCCTCGGTTTAAACTACGGTCCATTTCTAATTTTGAAACCAATTGTGTAATTAACAAAACTCGGGTTAAATATTACCCCAGGTTTGTGGATAACAGTGGTGGATCGTAGTCATAAAATTCAAAGTAGTTTCGATAATTACTTATACCGCAGCCCAAAACAAGTGTCTTATTTTGTAAACAAATATGATCGTCTAATTACCTGTTGCGATGTAACACTGAAGGAACTGATTGATCGAACCTGTTCATCATTGTGAAAATAAAGTGATCCGATCTAATAATGTGAAAATAACTATGCAATAATCACAGAACAGCTTAAAATGTTAGGGTAGTTTTTGTTTACAAAATAAGACACTTGATTTGGGCTGCGATATAGGTACCTTTATTTTTTATGTTATAACCTCGGAGCTAGCTTTAGACAGTTCGAGTACTTAGTTTTTTTATTCCGTGTCCAATGAATGTTTCCAGTCAATCCTCTCTGGCTGCCGACTAATTATATTGAGGCTTTAATTAAAGATGTTTAATTAAAAAGGTCGGTACGTCAGTTTTAAGAACATGAGTTGCCAAGTTCGCTCGATAGAGAGTAAATACGTTAGCTATAGCGTTAGAGATTGGTGGGTTTAGTTCCGCTAGAGATGCAACATATATGTCACCAATCCCAAACATCGTAGCTATTTTTAGTATTTTTTAAATAGAACCTCCACTTTCGCTACGGTTGTAGGTTATATATTTCGAATTCGCCCACTTATAATTGTCATAATATGTTTTTTTTTTGTTATTTTTACTACTGTTCCAGTTAAATTTTTTATTAAGTTTTTAATAAAATCAATTTGAATTCAGTAGGTACCTACTCGAACTTTCTAGAAAAGTAATGCGAGCGCGTTGATGTCTTTTGTAAGAAAGTGATTAGACCTATAGTTTTCTGTGGAAACAACTGTTTTTAGTTAGTAATATATCATGTTATTTTAACTATTGAATTTAGATATTCATAAATATGTAAGACAATAGTAAAGACATTTATTTAAGAAATCATAAAAGCTTTTTTTTTTTTTTACAATTTTGGGAAGACCAACAGCTATATAAATAAACTAGGTGTTGCATGGTGCGCGGGCCGCGCGCGGCCCGCGAGACTGCTTTGTTTTCGTGTTGTAGGCGCCGCAACTAAATAAACATTATCCGGATTGTTCGCTGTGCAAATAATTCGTGCAAGCCATCCACTGATTATATCAAGCACCGCCCGAAAGCTTCAAGTTCAAAACTCTGTGAAAAACATTTATTCGAAAAGAGTTTGCTCATTTAAAGGAGGTTATTTTTTTATTTTTAAAGCAAGCAACGCTCGAAATGCCCGTATGCCAGAAACATAAAGAAAGTTTTCAAAAGCCAAACGTTGCTAGCTGTACACAATTTGCATAACTTTGTTCATAATTCGAAAGGCAGGGGCATTTTTCAGCCTTTGGTAGCGTCCCCTTACCGAGCAGAAACCACTCTCTTCCTTCCAAGCAACTTTTGCCCCCCGGCGAGGCCGAAGGCCGAACTCCGCGTAGGGCGAAGCCCGAAGCGTCCCCTTGCCGAACAGAAACAACTCCCCACCCTCCAAGTAACTTTTGCGAGGCCGTAGGCCGAGCTCCGCGTAGGGCGAAGCCCGAAGCGTCCCTTTACCGAACAGAAACAACTCCCCACCTTCCAAGTAAATTTTGCGAGGCCGAAGGCCGAGCTCCGCGTAGGGCGAAGCCCGAAGCGTCCCCTTACCGAGCAGAAACAACTCCCCGCCTTCCAAGTAAATTTTGCGAGGCCGAAGGCCGAGCACCGCGTAGGGCGAAGCCCGAAGCGTCCCCTTACCGAGTAGAAACAACTCCCCACCTTCCAAGTAACATTTGCGTGGCCGTAGGCCGAGCTCCGCGTAGGGCGAAGCCCGAAGCGTCCCTTGCCGAGCTCCGCGTAGGGCGAAGCCCGAAGCGTCCCTTACCGAGCAGAAACAACTCCCCGCCTTCCAAGTAACTTTTGCGAGGCCGAAGGCCGAGCTCCGCGTAGGGCGAAGCCCGAAGCGTCCCCTTACCGAGCAGAAACCACTCTCTTTCTTCCAAGTAACTTTTGCCCCCCGGCGAGGCCGAAGGCCGAGCTCCGCGTAGGGCGAAGCCCGAAGCGTCACCTTGCCGAACAGAAACAACTCCCCACCCTCCAAGTAACTTTTGCGAGGCCGTAGGCCGAGCTCCGCGTAGGGCGAAGGCCGAAGCGTCCCCTTACCGAGCAGAAACAATTCCCCCCCCCCCCCCCCCCACACCTTCCAAGTAACTTTTGCGAGGCCGAAGGCCGAGCTCCGCGTAGGGCGAAGCCCGAAGCGTCCCCTTACCGAGCAGAAACCACTCTCTTCCTTCCAAGTAACTTTTGCCCCCCGGCGAGGCCGAAGGCCGAGCTCCGCGTAGGGCGAAGCCCGAAGCGTCCCCTTGCCGAACAGAAACAACTCCCCACCCTCCAAGTAACTTTTGCGAGGCCGTAGGCCGAGCTCCGCGTAGGGCGAAGCCCGAAGCGTCCCCTTACCGAGCAGAAACAACTCCCCACCTTCCAAGTAAATTTTGCGAGGCCGAAGGCCGAGCTCCGCGTAGGGCGAATCCCGAAGCGTCCCCTTACCGAGCAGAAGCAACTCCCCGCTTTCCAAGTAAATTTTGCGAGGCCGAAGGCCGAGCTCCGCGTAGGGCGAAGCCCGAAGCGTCCCCTTACCGAGCAGAAACCACTTTCTTCCTTCCAAGTAACTTTTGCCGCCCGGCGAGGCCCGAAGCGTCCCCTTGCCGAACAGAAACAACTCCCCACCCTCCAAGTAACTTTTGCGAGGCCGTAGGCCGAGCTCCGCGTAGGGCGAAGCCCGAAGCGTCCTCTTACCGAGCAGAAACAACTCCCCGCCTTCCAAGTAAATTTTGCGAGGCCGAAGGCCGAGCTCCGCGTAGGGCGAAGCCCGAAGCGTCCCCTTACCGAGCAGAAACCACTCTCTTCCTTCCAAGTAACTTTTGCCCCCCGGCGATGCCGAAGGCCGAGCTCCGCGTAGGGCGAAGCCCGAAGCATTCCCTTGTCGAAGAGAAACAACTCCCCACCCTCCAAGTAACTTTTGCGAGGCCGTAGGCCGAGCTCCGCGTAGGGCGAAGCCCGAAGCGTCCCCTTACCGAGCAGAAACAACTCCCCACCTTCCAAGTAAATTTTGCGAGGCCGCAGGCCGAGCCGGACCGCGAGGCCGTAGGCCGAGCTCCGCGTAGGGCAAAGCCCGAAGCGTCTCCTTACCGAGCAGAAACAACTCCCCACCTTCCAAGTAACATTTGCGTGTCCGTAGGCCGAGCTCCGCGTAGGGCGAAGCCCGAAGCGTCCCTTACCGAGCAGAAACAACTCCCCACCTTCCAAGTAACTTTTGCGAGGCCGAAGGCCGAGCTCCGCGTAGGGCGAAGCCCGAAGCGTCCCCTTACCGAGCAGAAACAACTCCCCACCTTCCGAGTAACTTTTGCGAGGCCGTAGGCCGAGCTCCGCGTAGGGCGAAGCCCGAAGCGCCCCCTTACCGACCAGAAACCACTCTCCTCTTTCCAAGTAACTATTGCGAGGCCGAAGGCCGAGCTCCGCGTAGGGCGAAGCCCGGGCGTCCCCACGCTACCAAAGGCTGAAAAATGCCCGTATGCCAGAAACTTATAGAAAGTTTTCAAAAGCCAAACGTTGCTAGCTGTACACAATTTGCATAACTTTGTTCATAATTCGAAAGGCAGGGGCATTTTTCAGCCTTTGGTAGCATGGGGACGCTCCGGGCTTCGCCCTACGCGGAGCTCGGCCTATGGCCTCGCAATAGTTACTTGGAAAGAAGAGAGTGGTTTCTGGTCGGTAAGGGGACGCTTCGGGCTTCGCCCTACGTGGAGCTCGGCCTACGGCCTCGCGGTCCGGCTCGGCCTTCGGCCTCGCAAAAGTTACTTGGAAGGTGGGGAGTTTTTTCTGCTCAGTAAGGGACGCTTCGGGATTCGCCCTACGCGGAGCTCGGCCTACGGCCACACAAATGTTACTTGGAAGGTGGGGAGTTGTTTCTGCTCGGTAAGGGGACGCTTCGGGCTTCGCCCTACGCGGAGCTCGGCCTTCGGCCTCGCAAAAGTTACTTGGAAGGTGGGGAGTTGTTTCTGCTCGGTAAGGGACGCTTCGGGCTTCGCCCTACGCGGAGCTAGGCCTACGGCCTCGCCGGGGGTCAAAAGTTACTTGGAAGGAAGAGAGTGGTTTCTGCTCGGTAAGGGGACGCTTCGGGCTTCGCCCTACGCGGAGCTCGGCCTGCGGCCTCACAAAAGTTACTTGAAAGATGGGGAGTTGTTTCTGTTCGGCAAGGGGACGCTTCGGGCTTCGCCCTACGCGGAGCTCGGCCTTCGGCCTCGCAAAATTTACTTGGAAGGTGGGGAGTTGTGTCTGCTCGATAAGGGGACGCTTCGGGCTTCGCCCTACGCGGAGATCGGCCTTCGGCCTCGCAAAATTTACTTGGAATGTGGGGAGTTGTTTCTGCTCGGTAAAGGGACGCTTCGGGCTACGCCCTACGCGGAGCTCGGCCTACGGCCTCGCAAGAGTTACTTGGAGGGTGGGGAGTTGTTTCTGTTCGGCAAGGGGACGCTTCGGGCTTCGCCCTACGCGGAGCTCGGCCTTCGGCCTCGCCGGGGGGCAAAAGTTACTTGGAGGGTGGGGAGTTGTTTCTGTTTGGCAAGGGGACGCTTCGGGCTTCGCCCTACGCGGAGCTCGGCCTGTGGCCTCGCAAAATTTACTTGGAAGGTGGGGAGTTGTTTCTGCTCGGTGAGGGGACGCTTCGGGCTTCGCCCTGCGCGGAGCTCGGCCTACGGCCTCGCAAAAGTTGCTTGGAGGGTGGGGAGTTGTTTCTGTTCGGCAAGGAGACGCTTCGGGCTTCGCCCTACGCGGAGCTCGGCCTTCGGCCTCGCCGGGGTGTGCTCGGCCTTCGGCCTCGCTATAGTTACTGATAGATATTTACCGCACGCTAGTAATCATTTCGTTTCGTATAGGAAAATGTATGGGGAAACTGTATCTTTTTGGAGAAGTCAATATTCTGGCCGCCATTTTGTATTTTAAAATATGTTTAACTTTATAATTAATGTACAGGATAGCATCTAACATGTGGCATTTAAACCGTTACGATAGCCCAAAATTTCTTTAACAAAGTTAGCGCCCAAACATGACTCTGACCAAAACTTTCATGCCCCATAACTTCCAGTGTTGCCAGGCGATTGAGATGAAAATGGTCAAATGTCATTTGGGTGAGGTGCCTTCATCGAACTGCATACCCAAATTTGGTTAAAAAGCGCTATTTCCATTTTCCCCATTTTTGGTCTCTGGAGGGTAAATTACCCTAAAAGTTGGGAAACTTTTTTTTTATTGCAACACTATTCATCGAGATCTACAATTGTCCCATACAAGATATTCCACTAAAATGTTGCCATTCACCCGAAAAATGAGATTGAAAATCTTGCCAAATTGTAATGAAAATATTATGGTTGACAGCTCGTCCGCCATTTTGTTTTTCCAAAAATTGACAATTTTCTGGTATACTACATCATATGTGCTACGAAGTGGAATTGGTTGGATATTCCTCATGCGCTCGTGCTAGGCCAGCTAATTCGTCAAAGTTTGGTCTGAAATGTCCAAATTTTCAATCGGCTATATTTCCGCCGCCATTTTGTTTATCTTTTGTTTTTCAATTTCATCACAAATTAGTTGGACCATGTGACACGCGTTCCAAATTTGAACGAAATCGGTTGGAAAATGGCGGAGATGGCATCACGTGACCCGCCGCCATCTTGTTTTTTTCACTTCCCTATAGTTTTCCTCTGGTCCAATCACTAAAGTATACAACTCCCCCCTACATCACTTTGACCTCCGGGGACTCCTTCAGACTAAACAGGCGTGTCAATCAGTGAGTCAGTCAGTCAGTCAGTCAGTCAGTGAGTGAGTGAGTGGTAATCGAGCTATATATATTAGTAATAGTCATGAAAATAATAACAGGAAGCCAATAATAGGTCCCCACTATTAGATGCGGTATACATATTTGAGACACTAAAAGTACATCATCTTAAAACTAATATAATATTAATAAATTTATTTAAAATATGTACAATAACAGAAACTTATAAAATAATAGATATAAAAACTAATTAAATACAATAATAATAATAAACTCTAATAATAATAATAAAATCCTAATTAAAATCACACAGACATACCAGCTCCATCTTCACATTCAATCCCTCGCACTCGTCGTCTTGTACCCCTTAATCTAGTTGAAACAGCCCTAATTATTGATATTTGAGTCTTGACTCTGAGCCAGCCAAGCACTTGCGAATAGTTCCTAAATAAACTAATATAATTGATAACATAAAACAGCACAGTCAAAACACCAAAAATATAACAGAACGGTTAATCGCAACTAAACGGTTTAATCGTCAAAAAACCGACTACTTATAAGTCGCTTTGCCTTGCCACAACCGGTATTAAATAGATCCAGATCCAGGTCTGCAGACAATTGATTGAAGCTCTCACCCGCTCGCAGTAGGAAGGAGTTCCTCCTGTACCTGGTTGAGGCTAGTGGAGTAGAGAGAGAGATAAAAAAATTAAACATATATTGCTAATCTATCTGGCTAGATATTAAAATTATTAATAGCATCATAAATATGTCAGAAATTAGATAGTAAGAAGTGACCATCTTACTGTAATAATTCCATACAAACTCATGGCTAAATAAGCTAAAAAAATTAGTAAACTACCAACCCAAATTCAGCCTCAGCCTCAGCGTTGGCACCTTTTCCTTGCAAAGTGGTGTAAATGTAAATTCAAAAAATATGTTGTTGACGTGCAAAAATGTACACAACGTGCTTACTTGCAATAAAGAAATTTGACTTCGACTTTTGACCAAACACATTATACGTAATAATTTCATCATATAGAAACTATTTTATTTATTTTATTAATGGACTCGACAGTTCGTCATTTGCCAATGTCATGTTACAGAATATTCAAGATATCTTCTATCTTCATCCAGAGGAGTCGCCGTAGCATCACCCTGGACGACGCAGCTCGACAGTCACGTTCACTCCCGAGCTCGTAGTAGGACTCTTGATAAATGCTTGAAACTTCAGATCTTGCATGAATTATCCAATAACTTTACCATACTGTCATTCGCGAACATTTTTTGATCAACTTAACGTGATATTGCTGTGCCTAAACAAGGTCCATAAAGAACATTGTAACATTTTAATGTTAAGTATGTGAACATCTGTATTATAACTTATGGAATGCAATAAATATATTGAGTATTTAGTATATTGAGTATATTAACATTGATCTCCTATAAGTTGTTTATAGGAGATCAATGGATATCAAACACAAAACCACTGTAGACATTAAAATGAAAATTATCAAATAATTTCGCAACCGTCGTTTCCCGCCACTTTCAAGAGAACCATATATAAACTCTACATTAGAACTCTAAAAAAATTACATTCTCTAAAAAATTACAGAACTCAAATTACCCCATAGCACGATTACCACAAAGCAGACCAATATTGCACCACAGAATATAAATTAAAAAAATAAACTAAAGAAATAGATTAGTACAAAAAAGTGATGCCACTGGAGACAGGTGGATTTGCTGTCTCTTTCTAATATATGGATAGTTGTATAATGGTATCTCTGTCTAGCGGATGACTGGTTGATGGTTAAACTGTAACGGCTGGTTGTTGTAACTGCCTTTTGTATGTCAGTGATTGTCAAAATATTTAACAACTTGACCAATTGACGAAAAATGAAGAGTAAAGTTTTTGAATGTAGTAAGTAGTATGTATTGTACGGTACAGAGAGAAAAGTGTACAGGAGAGTTTTTAAGGTTGAGATTATCTCAGAAACTACTTGACCTATTGCAGGAATACTTTCACTGTTCCAATAATAATAATAAAATGTTTATTTACGAACAACTTAGTTCCATTTTGTATTTTGTGTCGAAGACAGATAAGTATACATGGGGTCTCAATAAGGTTGAGATTTTCTCAAAAACTACTGGACCGAATTTAATACATCTTTTACAGTTACATAGTTTTAACTTTTATCTATCAAACAGTGAAAAAAGTTTTGCAATAGGTCAAGTAATTTTTGAGATAATCTCAACCTTAAAAACTCTCCTGTACACCTTTCTCTGTGTTCCACCGTACCTTACCTATGTAAGTACTTAATTACTAGACTGGTTTTGGTTCATTTTAGAAAGAAAGAAAGAAAGAAAGAAAAGACATTTATTCCAACAACACACCATACAAACACAAAAACTATAATTATACATGTATACTTATAACTAGTGGTGGTGTGCAGCGCCGGAATAGGCTGCTGCCTCAGCATAATGTACCAGCCGTGCCAGGCACGACTGGGACGCTGGTTTTCAGGCAGTGCCTGTCCAGACCCGCAGGGGGCTGCCAGCGCGACGCTCACTTAAGTAGGAAGAAGGTTTAGAAAGAATATAATATAATAATAGAGTATATAGTACGACACTGTGTTAGGTAATAATCATATTATAATTTATATTTTATAAGATACCTCAGCAGCGGGCAATCCCACCTACCGGCGATGACCTCCAGGAGGCTGTTGGGATATAGATAAAAGTACAAGCAATGACAATGTAAGTATAATAATTGAAAAAATAATTTGTACCTGTTTCTTTAGTCCTTCCTACTGCAGCTCTATTGTGATCACGAACCCTGAGACTCTACAATACTCTACATTTGTAGAGTTTGAGCACCGCACCCCGCCTTCACTCGTAGCGATCGCACTGAGCACGCGCGGCCGATACTAGTTAGCTCTACGTGCTCTACAGTTACATCTTTAATTAGTCTTAATGAAATTCGGTTAAATCCGTTATAACTTAACTCCAAACTAAATGACAATGCCAGATACTGCCCCACCATCAACCGCAAGTTGTACAAGATAACGAATAAATGTAAAAATATCTTCGTTTTTTATTAAAATTATTGGTTTAAAATAAAGTTTTGTACAAGTTGCGAGTCGAAAAAAACAGGTTAATTAAGAATTCAGAATATAGTAACAAATCGAAGCGATTTATTCATTGTTTTTGTTATTCTTCTATAGGAGTTGCGAGAGTAGTAGAAAATGATACTGATTATGATTATGCAATATGAAACCTGTAATAAGTCCCCAACAAAATGATAGGTACTTAAATGGTCACGTAGTTTTGTAGGTGGGGCAAAGCTCCATTGAAATGTGGCAATGTCTTTTAATCTAAAGCCCGTACTAATAAACCGTTCTCAACACTGAAATTGATCTTGAGAGCTATCTTAAGATGGCGTTACTATTAGTAAACATTAAGTGTGTGGAGGCAGCTGTTCCTCTCTGGTTACATGGTTCCACATCACATACCGCAATGGCTTATAGCCTATGTGCTGCCCAGATATTTGAGCTATCTCCTAGTGAAAGTCCCATCAAAATCCTTCCAGTAGTTTTGACGTGATGCTTATGCAAACTGACAAGAACCCTAATTTTTATTTACACGACTGCGCAAGAGGGAGGGTTTTGTTTTTCGAGTGTATGTATGTCTAATCCTTTGACACGCCCCGCAGCCTAAACGGCTTGATGGATTTTAACATATGAGGTGTCGTTAGATTCGTCTTGATTGTAGAAGTGGCATAGGCTATAAAAAATTAATCAAAAGTAATCATGCAGTCGGCTTTTAGGGTTCAGTGGGTTCAGGGGACTCGCACTTGGACGGTATTTTTATAATAATTTCTACATACATTCTTATTGTTCGTAATAGATTGTAAAATAAAAAATATTCAGTCGAATAAAAGACCCGCCATTTTCAAAACTCCCTGTCTTCATAATAATATTTCTTAGATAATAAAACCTTCTATCTATAGTATAATAATAAGAACAAAATTACAAGTAAGCCCCATCGGTAGCCGCTTGTGAGTAGTGAGGGGAAGACGGCACAATTATTGTACTTCCGTTCCAGGATGTTAGGGATGGGCAGGTGAAAGGTGGACAGTTGATATCGATAAATCGTCAATATATATTTTTATCGACTTATGAAATGCTGTCTTGTGGAGAGGTATCATCATCATCAGTCTATTTATATTGCCCCACTGCTCGGGCACAGACCTTCCCTTAATAAAAAGGAGCTGGGGCCATGATCTACCACGCGGGCCCAGTGCGGATTGGCTGATTTCACATGCCTTAGATTTTTTTTTCTTCGGCATGCATTCATCACTATGTTTTCCTTCACCGTTTTGAGAGCACTCGGTAAATGTACGTAAGTTTTTCTGTCAAAAAAACCGAGGATAACACATGGCTGCCCTGGCTGGGAATCGAACCTGGGACCTTCATATCGTAAGTCCATTGACCCACCCACTGAGCCAGCGAGCTCTTCAGAGGGAGGGGGGAGGGGAGAGGCGTGGGGAGGTATATTGTAAAGAAAATAAATCACGTAAGAAAAATCTTAATCTTATTGCAACCTGACTGAAAATAAATGAATAAAATAAGTCATGTCATGTTTATTAACGCTTCGTATGAACGGATTATCAGTTTTTCTATGAAGGCACTGACTGCTAAAATTAAAGGTCTGACAAAAAAAATGTATAGCAATCTTGGGGTGTCTATTTAGGGACTGATGAATACCGATACATTGGATAAACTTCGCTCGATAGAAAAAAATCTCAAACATACCTTTTCCATGTCTTTTAAAATGAAAATTATGTCTAAACTGAAATAATTATTCATACAAAATATATATCAAAATGTAGGGCATTATAAATACGAGAGCTTGTTTTAAAAAGTCTGATTTTTGTAGGCGTATTTTGATTTCCCTGCCAAAAATCATTCATAATTAATAAAAATACAAATATGGAGTCACTGTGCCGTGCTCTTCACTCCGCCGCTGCGGGACATCTTCTGTCTCGCGCTCGAGTTTGACAGCTGGCAGCCCCTTAAGGGATGCTTCTTGTCTTATCCTAATGTCGCCAGTGCGGCGACACTTCAACCCATTGAAATCCATTGTATATCCTTTCCTTAATACTCCTTCTTACTCCCTAAAGATGCAACTCACCGCTATGCAGCTCATGGGAAGCAGCTTGTAGTCTTCGGTAACGGAAGACGGGCTTATTTTCTTTCGTTTATCGACTATCGATATGTCGCTAGCCCCTCCCTAACAGCAACCCCGGTGCGCTGCGCGGGCGGCGGACCGCGACGAAGAAAGTACAACCGACGCGTAACGGACGCCACACTCGCTCGAATTAAACCCAACGATATCACTAGTAATAAGAATGACGACGATTCCTCGATGACCATCTATTGTTTACCCGGCTGCCAAAAACAGAAACAGTCTGGAAGAAATCTCTTTATTAGAGACTAGCTATACCCCGCAACTTCGTTTGCGTAGAGGAGGAGGATGGAGGAGATCAGGAGGCAGATCTCTGTTAAAAAAGTTGTGTCTGTACATTGGATATTTTTTTGAAAAGAATAATTGTAATATGTTTTAGGATCGATACTGATGCCAAAACACTAATTTTTAGAATTTTTGTCTGTTTGTCTGTGACTTTGTTCAAGTATCACGTCATAACTACTAAAGGGATTTTGACGGGAGTTTCACTAGGAGATAGCTGAAATATCCGGACAGCTGATAGGCTATAAGCCATGGCGGTATGTGATGTGGAAACAAGAATCCAGAGAGGAAGATCTGCCTCCTGATCTCCTCTATCCTCCTCCTCTACGCAAACGAAGTTGCGGGGTACAGCTAGTTATATATAAAATAACATAAGTGCATAATGTATGTACCTATTACTTATTTACTAACGTTATGTGTCAATCTATGTAAGGTAAGACCTCTAACTCATTGTCTGTGAGCAATATAACACTGCTTACATTTCGAGGTCTTTTCGAAATAGTTTTGAAACTTATTGTTGCATAGTCTACTTGGTACATTCGTAGCTCTATATTAGTGTGTTCTGCAATATTTTATACTAGCTGTACCCCGCAACTTCGTTTGCGTAGAGGAGGAAGATGGAGGAGATCAGGAGGCAGATCTTCCTCTCTGGATCCTTGTTTCCACATCACATACCGCCATGGCTTATAGCCTATGAGCTGTCCGGATATTTCAGCTATCTCCTAGTGAAACTCCCATCAAAATCCCGTCAGTAGTTATGGCGTGATACTTGCACAAAGTCACAGACAAACAGACAAAAATTCTAAAAATTAGTGTTTAGGCATCAGTCATCATCATCAGCCCGTATCAGTCCACTGCTGGACGTAGGCCTCTTCCCAAAGCGG
Source organism: Tachystola acroxantha (assembly GCA_963506565.1). Taxonomy (NCBI): domain Eukaryota; kingdom Metazoa; phylum Arthropoda; class Insecta; order Lepidoptera; family Oecophoridae; genus Tachystola; species Tachystola acroxantha. The sequence continues at coordinate 8,193,045 of OY735893.1, forward strand.
TCCACTCAACCCTACTCTCGGCCCTCTGCATCCAGTCGCTGCCAGCCATTTTGCGAAGGTCATCCCTCCATCTGGTCGGGGGGCGTCCCACACTACGTTTACCCGTTCGTGGCCTCCATTCGAGAACTCGTCTACCCCATCGGTTCTACGATAGATGTGACCAGCCCACTGCCACTTCAGTTTACTGATCATCAGTATCGATCCTGAAACACATTACTATAATTCTTTTCAAAAAATATCCAATGTACAGACACAACTTTTTACAGTCTTATTATATGTGTAGATTGTTCTGTCTAATTTCGGTCCAGTCCATCATGAGTGGGTATCAGTCCACAGCTGGACGTAGGCCCACACTCGACGCTGGTGGTCGCCGCATTTGCCGCACAGACATACGCTGGACCTCTAATGAGACTCCAGGCGGGTCATAGTGTCCTGGTACTTTTAATCTTACTTTAAAGAGCTGGGGCTTCTGATCAAATAAAAACAGCAGCTGTTGAGTAAAATATATTGAGACCCCGGGTTAGCCTTGGTCTCCTGGTACTTTTAATGCAACTTCATCATCAGTCTATATCAGTCCACTGCTGGACGTGGGCCTCTTCCAAGGAGCGACACTCGAGAATTCGTCCCACAACTAGGTGTCATAGTGTCCTGGTACTTTTAATGATAGGTACTTTAAAGATCTGGAGCTTCTGACCAAGTGGAAACAGCAGGTGTTGAGTAAGATTCAAATTCAAAAAAAAAAGATAAGTTGGTTTCTGAATCTAGTTTATCTTTTCGTCAGAGCAAAGTTGCGGTGCACGGAAGCCTCGGTGCGCGAGTCCGAATCGATTTTTTATTCAACGATTACAATTCTTTTTGTATAACTTTCAATTTACAAGTAGGTACTAGGCTTTTTGAAAATGGCGGGAAACGACGGTTGCGAAATTATTTAATAATTTTCAGTTTAATGTCTACAGTGAGTGTATTGTGTTTAATATCACGTTAAATTAATCAGAAAATGTTCGCGAATGACAGTATGGTGAAGTTATTGGAGAATTCAAGCAGGATCTGAAGTTTGGCGCCATGGTCAAGATTCCCACTACGAGCTCGGGAGTGAACGTGACTGTCGAGCTGCTTCGTCCACAGTGATTGACGCTACGGCGACTCCTGTGCATGAAGACAAGAAGACGCGGCTACCCAGGGTGATGACGCTGCGGCGTCTCCCCTGGAGGAAGATAGAAGACTATTATACATTGAATTTTCTGTAACATGACATTGGCAAATGACGAACTTTCGAGTCCATTAATAAAATAAATAAATAAGTAGGTACTAGGTACGTATGTATAATTTATAAAATTGTGACAGAGGTTTAACAGACAGGGCTCTCGTAATAGCCATGTTATTAAGCAATATAACTTTACTGCTCTAAAACCACAATTTATTAGAAGGAAACCAGTAGAATCGTAAAAGCATACTTTATTTTTCATAGTGATAAAATCACAGTACATACCTACCTAGCATTAGTCAGAAACGGAACGGCTGGTAATGTACGTACATTAATTACATACATGAGTGCGAGAGAGATAGACGCCCACAAATCTACAAGAGAGAAAAGGATGGACGTAGTTGTCTAGATAAGTGTGCGCACGCGACGGTTTTTATTCACCACCCACACATATAAACACACACTTAAGTTATGTATGTGGGTGTTAGATGTATGTGCATGTGTTTTATTTAACGGAAATTTCTAGTAGGTAAAGATGATTAATGTCAAACTTGACATTATGATTTTGATAGTGATCTGTAAATTGCTTTCAGAGATAATAGAAATAGATCTGTTGTGAAAGTGTGCTTAAATATATATCATCATATTGTAGGCTAGAGCTGCAGTAGACATTGGTCTAATGAGAGGCTTTATTTATTTTATACTAGCTGTACCCCGCAACTTCGTTTGCGTAGAGGAGGAGGATGGAGGAGATCAGGAGGCAGATGTTCCTCTCTGGATCCTTGTTTCCACATCACATACCGCCATGGCTTATAGCCTATGAGCTGTCCGGATATTTCAGCTATCTCCTAGTGAAACTCCCATCAAAATCACTTCAGTAGTTATGGCGTGATACTTGCACAAAGTCACAGACAACAGACAAAAATTCTAAAAATTAGTGTTTTGGCATCAGTGTCGATCCTAAAACACATTGTTTTCAAATAATATCCAATGTACAGACACAACTTCTAGAATCCAATTCCAATTAATAAAATATTAGGTACTACCTAATATTTTATTAATTGAATCGCCAGTTCGTCATTAGCCAATGTCATGTTACAGAATATTAAATATATCATAGTCTTTTATCTTCCTCCAGAGGAGACGCCGTAGCGTCGTCACTCTGGACGAAGCAGCTCGACAGTCACGTTCAATCCCGAGCTTGTAGCGGGAACTCTTGATAATAGCTTAAAACTTCAGATATTGCATGAATTATCCAACAACTTCACCATACTGTCATTGGCGAACATTTTCTGATTAATTTAACGTGATATTAAACTAGCGCCGCCTTGAAAAAACAATATCTTCCAATTAAATCAATTTTATTAAAACAGCTATTTACAAAATGTTTATTACGATAAATACTATTTTTTAAATGCTTATTTATAACGTGATTCAATTTCGGTAAGTTGTAGTTCGCATAATTGCGAAAAACGGCCGTTTTTGGCACATTTGTGAACTACCTACAACTTAGCTTGTCGCAATTATGCCATGTATTGTATATTGAAAAATAGTATTCATCCTAATAAACATTTTGTAAATAGCTTTTTTAATAAAATTGATTAAATTGGAAGATATTATTTTTTCAAAATTGGCGGCGCTAGTTGGCGCATGGAAGGCCATTAAGAAAAGTACCTATAGCCCCGGTAGATGGCACTTATTCCTCTTGATATGTCAAAATTAAAATTGGATTTGTAAGTGACGCTGACCTATATGGGAAAATAAAACTTAAAAATTGTACATATTCTTTAAAATTTCACAAACCAAAAATAAATTATTCAGCTGACATCATTCCCAAACTATGTTTACTCGTTCGTGGCCTCCATTCGAGAACTCGTCTCCCCCATCGGTTATCGGTTCTACGACAGATGTGACCAGCACACTGCCATTTCAGTTTACTGATTCTATGAGCAATGTCAACCACTTTTGTCTTCTGGTGGATATACTCGTTTCTTATTCTATCTAACAGAGAAATGCCAAGCATAGCTCTTTCCATAGCTCGCTGAGCGACTGTGAACTTGTGTGCCAGTCTCACCGTCAATGTCCACGTTTCGGCTCCGTAGGTCATCACTGGCAGGACGCACTGGTTGAAGACCATAGTTTTTAGGCATTGTGGTATTGAAGACGAGAAAATATGATAAGGTCTTTACCTCTGGGAAGAAAATTATTAAAAAAATGCCAAGCATAGCTCTTTCCATAGCTCGCTGAGCGGCTTTGAACTTGTCTCACCGTCAATGTCCATGTTCGTCGATCCCGCTCGAAGGACCGATACGTTGGTCCTTTGAGCCGGATCGAGGCAAACTTTCTTGCACGAAGCTTCCCGAGCACACATCAGGGTGTGTTGACCCCTGCGCGCGCGCACGTGCTGCATTTATTTATCAATTACGAGCGCAGATTTGAACTTCGCGCTCTGTCAGCCAACTGTGGCCAGTTGGAACGGCGCCGCTATGTACACACGCATGCAAACTTGACGCGCGGGAGAAACATTATGTCCGGACCACAGATATTTACCCTATAGTCCTGTAAAGTAGGCCATACACGCTACGGTCTACCGGATAGGTTACCTGTGCAGGTTTGCTTGCGCATCACAGTTTCCCGTGGCTCGGCGAGAATGGCACGAGGTGGAACACCCCAGGACGTTTAGTCTGTATGCTGCCCCTTCAGGGCGGTGAGCCCGACATAACCAACACGCTCCCCCGGGCGTGGTGACACATGATTTGCATGTTTTACTTGGGTAAAAAAAAAGCTCAACCGCGTGTATGGGGACGTTTCGGTGTACCGGAGCGGTCACAGGTACACTGTAGGTACGGTGTCACTCGAATTAATTGATTTTCGATCTTGCGCCGGTCGTCTGCGCAGTTTCAAAAAACTGCACAGGTCTATTCCCACACACGTTACGGTCTGCCTGCGCAGGCATGCCAGTGCAGGTACACCTCTCCGGTAGACCGTAGCGTGTGTGGCCGCGATAACAGGAGGAGCCCGTGTCTGAGCACATGAGCGCAAAATGCTTCGCGACACGTGTAACCTAGAGATATTATCGACATGGACGCATGTCTTTAATACGGCACCCCTGTCCCCCGCTTCGTCTCTATGCGCTCATCGTTGATAGAATTTTTCGCTTGCTTTGTACCGATTTAGAATAGAAGAATAGAATAGAATAACATTTATTGCCTATTAAGTATATACATATAAGAAATAAAAACAGTCTTGATAAATTACAATGACAATTAACAAACATATAACTTAGGCAAAAGGTTTAGGCTTCAGCTGATGCTGACTCAGAGTGTGTCAGCGCTGGTCTTCAGCCCACACCATTTCATGTCTATAGGGTAAGTGGTCTGTGGGCTCAAAGGACCAATGAATGAGTTATTGGTCCTTCATATAAGGGGCTCGTCCAGTTGTGAGTACACGTTGAAAACGATCGTACAAGTTAAACGTTTGACTGATTTTTTTTTAATTGTACTTTAATTTGAGATTTGAATGGGTTAGGTCGTTAACTATCGAGTTTCAACTGGTCTTATTAAAGTTATGCTACAAAACTAGACCACAGAAGACTCTACATTTACCTCCGTGTGTACCCGCCTCGGCGCGCGCAAGTAAGGCACACTTAGTACAATTTTTTATTCTCTCCACAATTACATTATACATGTGTGTATGTCTGTTCGTATGTCGTGAAAACATCTACACAAGTGTGCGTACAGGTTAACTGTTACTGTGTAATGTACTATCTAACAGCGGAAGCGGAATTTGGTATAGTCATTGTTACAAGTATTGTATAGGTAGGTTAGTTAGAACATTATGAAAAAATTCTTGCCGTGGGTAGAACTTGAACAACCCAGGTAAAACATGCAAAATCATGTACCACCACCCCCGGAAGAGCGTGTTGATTATGTCGGGCTCACAGCCCTGAAGGGGCAGCATACCGTCTAAACCTCCTGGGGTGTTCCACCTCGTGCCATTCTTGCCGAGCCCCGGGAACTGCGATACATCCGTGACCTGACTGGCGCCCGAGCACTCCCCATTGTGGGCTGTACTAGGCCACAATGTATAATCCATTAATCAATCACCTTCATCCTCCCCGTCTGAGCCTCCTGAGGCTTCAACTGCAAATATAAGTTTGTAATTACAAAAAGTAATTATTTTGTGATGGAACCCCAAATTTACAGTTTTAGGATTTTTTCCTTTACTTGTGCTGTAAGACCTAGCTTCTTGCCAAATTTCATGATTCTAGGTCAACGCGAAGTACCCTATAGGTTTTGGTTTTCTTGTATTTTCATACAAATATGCGGGAAAATGCGACATAAGCGGCCATACCTTTTGATTGCGTTGACGTAGAAGCTTGATTTTTACACGACTGCATGAGATTGTAGACCTGAGTATTAGGTATCAATTTCAACTTGTTTCTGAGGTCTTGACAGACAGACGGACAACAAAGTGATCCTATAAGGGTTCCTTTTTCCTCTTGAAATACGGAGACCATTGATCTCCTATAAACAACTAGATACACAAAGGTCTTACTAAAACAATTTAAAAAACGTCCAAATAAGGGTCCATTGTTAACGTCCAAATAATGTCCAATAAAGCAAATGAGGGACCATTCGTCCGTTTGGACCACAGACCACTTATTAAACTCTCCCGCCATACGCCATATTAAACCTGTTTCGATATCTCAAGGTTAGGCGTGTCGCGAAGCAATTTTGCGCTCATGTGCGGGCAGAAACGGGCGCCCTCCTGTTACATGTCTATGGGGTAAGTGGTCTGTGGTTTGGACCTTCTTTGCGCTCGGATATTTTTAGAAGGCATACTGTGTATCTAGTTGTTTATATGAGATATTGATCTCATATAAACATCATTGATCTCCGTCATTGGACGGAGACCTAAAAAGTAATGTTGTCTAAAATACCCGGTGGTCTAAACGACTGTCGTTACAACGACAAGGCTCACGGTCCCTCGGTTTGTGCAAGACAGTAAGGTGCCCGGGCATTATGCTAGATTGTCTTACTCGTAACTTTATATGGCATTAACTTTCTGTTGTATCTAACACTGGCCTGCGTTATCTTTTTGTTTATTTTTTGCTATTTTTAGTTTAGAATAGCGGAATAATAATAGCGGATGAGTGAAGGAAGGGTATTTATTTATTTATTTTATTAATGGACTCGACAGTTCGTCATTTGCGAATGTCATGTTACAAAGAATTCAATATATTCAATAGTGTTCTATCTTCCTTCAGGGGAGTCGCAGTGGTGTCTTCACCCTGGGTAGCCGCGTCTTCATGTCTTCGTCCAGAGTGATGCCGCTACGGCGTCTCCTTTATCCTTACTAACCTATACAGTGCCTTGGCTTCCTCCGACAAGGGGAAAGCCAAGGCGCTGTTCCAGCCCCCTACGTCCCACATGTTGTGGTCAACAAATACTTGTCGTCTGAGTGACTTGTTGTGGACAGACTCCATCAACACATGCCTTGGTGCCGAGTCCATCAACATTCGCAATATATTACCTACACTTTCAAAACTCTTTTATTTATTTTATTAATGGACTCGACAGTTCGTCATTTTGCCAATGTCATGTCACAGAAAATTCAATACATTCAACAGTCTTCCATCCTCATCCAGGGGAGTCGCAGTAGCGTCTTCACCCTGGGTAGCCGCGTCTTCATGTCTTCATCCAGAGGAGACGCCGTAGCGTCATCACTCTGGACGAAGCAGCTCGACAGTCACGTTCACTCCCGAGCTTGTAGCGGGAACTCTTGATAAAAGCTTCAAACTTCAGATCTTGCATAAATAATCCAATAGCTTCACCGTACTGTCATTCGCGAACATTTTCTGATTAATTTAACGTGATATTAAACACAAAATAGCTCCTGTAGACATTAAAAGGAAAATTATCAAATAATTTCGCAACCGTCGTTTTCCGCCATTTTCAAGAGAACCTTTCAAAACTCTATCTAAAACTAATAAAACCAAAGAATAACGATTTCCTTGACCACACCGCATTGCGATGCGAGTAGGCAGAATGCAGCAAAGAAATGCTTAAATCGAACGTCAATATATCATCGGCTGTGCATTGGGGCGGTAAAATTACCTATTAATATGCACTGCACTCCAGTTGGACGCCATTTTTATTTTCCTGCCGCTTCCGAATGCATAGACTAGGTGTGGTTTCTAGATATGATGCTGAAAAGAGATCGACCTGTTTGTGTCGAGTCCGGCCGCAATAAGACGGCTCATCACTGGCAGTTATTTCGAACCTCCGGCACAATAACTACTTATTGTTATATTGTGTGTATCTATTTTGCGTATCTAGGTATTTCATACCATGGTATTCACCCTTGTTCGATTATTTTTCATTATTGCATCTGTAGATATGTACATGTGAAAACTTATAATTGGCTTATAGATATTATTTAATTATTTATTTTGTCATTATAGCTGTTTGTTTTCCGAATAAATAAATAAAAAGGCACTCAATTATGCCTAGCTTCAGAAATTAAAGTTGCAAAACATACTGCAATCTCATCAGTAGGTATCGTTAATTAGTGTTCCGTACTTTAACTTGTGATAATGTTAGCACTTTTTATTTTATGCACGTCATTTGTTTTTATTTGTATATTAGATACATTTACACACATTTACATGCAATAAAAGATATTCCAGGAGTTAGCGACTTCCAATTCCATTTTAATATTAATGGCTCCATCGTTTTGTCGATGATTCTGCCAATGTCAGGGTTGAGAATGGCACGTATTACATACGTAGGTACGTACGGGTGTAATTGCTCGGTACGATTACTCTTCGAATATGGTTCAGTTTTCTAAAAGAGAAATAACCAGACCCCCAATTGTGGTTCTGACAGTAAACCTATTCCTATTTATATCATCCATTACTCGGTTGATGTGAGGGCTTGCTGTCACTGTCAGTTCCACAATTAGACCGCGTAGGTATCTACTTCACAGCACTGACGAGTCTGTGCCGTCATCATTGTCTTTTAATCTACGACGACGTTGTCGGAACATCCAGCCAGTTTCAAATTAAGCTGTCATGTTTAAAACGGATTTTAAAGTTAAAAAGTAGCCTTTAAAGTAACGGGCGTTTTAATTTTATTACGGTAATCTGAAGTATGTATGTTCTATAGCATTTTCAGTCATACCTACAAATAGCATTACCCTCCTTCTTTCGGCACTCGGATAAAATGTTACGACTGTTGTACCTGATCGATATTCTGAACACAACACAAGTAGTGTAATAATTTATAATTGGGGAAAATATTAGAATTTATTTATAAAAAAAACGACTGCCAAAAAGTTAAGCCGCTTTGATTAAATTTTATAGCCTATAATACTTCTACAATCAAGACACCTCATATGTTAAAATCCATCAAGCCGTTTAGGCTGTAGAGCGTGCCAAAGAATTAGACATACGTACATACACTCGAAAAACCTTCCTTCTTGCGCAGTCGGGTAAACACAGAAGAAACCTAACAAATAGGCATTGCGATTAAGATATTTTTCCTCTACGTTAGGTACCTACATTTGTATAGGTACAGTCGAAGACAGAGATAAGTATACAGGGGGCCTCAATAAGGTTGAGATGTTCTCAAAAACTACTGGACCGAAGTTAATAATTCTTTTACAGTTACATAGTTTTAACTTTTATCTATCAAACCGTGAAAGAATTATTGCAATAGGTCAATTTGAGAAAATCTCAAACTTAAAAACTCTCCTGTACACCTTTCTCTGAGTTCCACCGTACATGGCAATATTTTTGAGTAATTAAATACTAGAATCATAATATGATCGAAACAGATAGAATTTCATCGTCTCTGTATTTACTTACTACTGGGATCAATTAATGATTAATAATATTTTTTACACTAATTTGAATAATTCACATTACACAATTCTTAGAATAATGTTAATTTATTCTACCTTGAATTTTTTTAAAAGCCTTTCACAAAAACTAATTTGTAAAATACTCACAACCAACGACATCTATCATAAATGTGAAGCAATACTTATGAACGAATGAAAGCCTATTTTACTATTTGCGCCATCTAGCGGTATACTTTAATATCTACAAAACTCAGTTGCACATTAAATAATTTTATGAGCGTTGCTGACTGCGGTCTCCAAGCACGTTTCTTTCAGAGTACAGGCTTATTGATATAGATGGCGGTAATAGACTAGTGAAAAGTATTTTGTGATTATTGTATAGCTTCAAGTAAAAATATGAATAGATTAATGAATGTGGAGGAAACGACAGTGATGTGCCGCGAAAATGCAGCAAATGACAGTCCATCGTCTCTGTATATCGCACCCGGAAATACACTTGTGTTTTTTTATTAATGGACTCGACAGGTCGTCATTTGCCAATGTCATGTCAAGATATCATTGTCTTCTCTTTCTCTAGAGGAGTCGCCGTGGCGTCATCACCCTGGGAATCCGCGTCTTCTTGTCTTCCTATAGAGGAGTCGCCGTAGCGTCGTCACTCTGGACGAAGCAGCTCGACAGCCACGTTCACTCCCGAGCTCGTAGTGGGAGTTTTGACCGATTAACCTTTACACAGCCACTCTTACCAATAACAAAAATGAGAGACCACACGTTAGACCTATGTCTTCGTGCAAGCCTTTCAAAGGACCAGACTTCCAATCGTTATCGTTATCGCTTTCAATTTGACACATGGACGCTATACATTGCTGCTATGTTTTTGCAAGTTTTAACAAACGACAACGAAACGCAGCAATGTATATCGTTCAAGTGTCAAAATGAAAACGATAACCATAACGATTGAAGTCGCGGTCACCCCCCGGGTTTTTTTAAACCCGTGAAACCTAGAGAAGATAGGAGTGGAAAAAATACACAAAATATCATTATATACAGTTAATTTTAATTCTTTTCTCGAAAATAACAAATAATCGTTACGCTATAAGGTTTAAAACCGAGGACCTTAAGTTAGGTACAACATTTTAATCGTAATTGTCAATAATCGATATCTAGAATTTAAAAAAAGTTTTTATTTTTCATCGATGTTATAGTCAAAGGCCGAAGCTGCGTCATTCCTAAGTCTGACTAGTCAGTCCTCAGTCTTAGTCAAAGTCTAAATATTATGTAATTTTTGACTAACGAACGACCTTTGCGACCTTTGACTAACGAATTTCTGTCTAATCCTAAGAGAGACTAACTTTTTTTGACAACCAGTTAAATGCCATCTATTTTTTTTTCAAGTTTAGGGTACTCCTAGGATTGACTAAAAATACTTCAGTCAAAATTAGTAATGATTTGAAATATTCTTGCTCACTTTTCACACTCTATTCCAACAGAGCCACCGTGATATCGTAGCCAGGTCGTGAATTTTGTCTCCATATTCATTTGAGGGACGGCAGCGACATCTATCCAGTAATTGTGTAATTACTCAAATTCATGTCGATATTTTCTAGCATATGCGCTATGCGAAACGAATTTTTTTCTCCATTTATCATTTAGATTTTCGGTTCGCACATGAATTTGAGTAATTGCACAATTACTGTATAGATGTCGCTACCGTCCCTAAGACAAGAATATGGAGTCAAAATTCACGACCTAGCTGCGATATCACGGTGGCATAGAGCGTGCCACGATCGTGATGAAATGACAATGCCAGTTTCTGCCCCACCATGTTGTACATGGTAAAATAAATAAATGTAAAAATATCTCCGTTTTTTTTAAAATTATTGGTTTAAAATAAAGTTTTGTACAAGTACGATTCGAAAAAAAACCAGCTTAATTAAGAATTCAGAAAATAGTAAGAAATCGAAGCGAATTCTCATTGTTTTTGTTATTCTTCTATAGGAGTTGCGAGAGTAGTAGAAAATGATACTGATTATGATTAGGCAATATGAAACCCGTAGTAAGTCCCCAACAAAATGATAGGTACAGCTTAAGTGGTCACGTAGTTTTGTAGGTGGGGCAAAACTCCATTGAAATGTGGCAATGTCTTTTTAACTGTTTGTTTCAGTAAGAAAAGGTTACAAAGTATTATACACTTTCCGGGCTCTTAATCTCATTTGCAAGAGATTATATGAGCCGGAGAGGTCGCCAGTAGTGGCGTCGCTTAAACATCATAGATAGAGGTGGGGCAAAGCTGAATTGAAATGTGGCAATGTCTTTTTTTCTCCATTTATCATTTAAAATTAGGAATTTAATTATAACCTATTTCGGTTGCGGAAATGCGTTGGTCAAACCTAGCATAGACAAGTCAAACCGCGGAGGGAATACATATCGACTTTTGACTGTAACATATTCACGCACACATCTCTAGTAGCACGCTACACACGCGAAGATTTATGGGAGATTTGGTCCGACGACATTCTATAATTTCACAACACTATCTTCCTCCATTCGCGTCCCATTTATTATACAATACCTTATAATGGAACACCTGGAATTACACAGTAGTTACACAATTCTAAGAGCCATTTTAAAGCTAGATGGCGCCACCAGTCTTTACAAAATCATGTTTAAGAGCCTTCCTGGAGCCAACTAGCGCCGCCAAATCTTAAAAAAATAATATATTCCAATTTTATTTAAAAAACTATTTACAAAATGTTTATTAGGATGAATAATATTTTTCAATAGTATTAGTTTTAGTTATTTAATGTTTGTTTTAATGTCATTTTATTATTTGTAGTAATTTTAAGCTTTATTAATTATCCAATAAATGTTTCTACTCAAAAAAAATTTCAATATACAATACATCATGGCATAATTGCGACAAGCTAAGTTGTAGTTCACAAATGTGCCAAAAACGGCCGTTTTTCGCAATTATGCGAACTACAACTTACCGACATTGAATCACGTTATAAATAAGCATTTAAAAAATACTATTTATCGTAATAATTATGTACATAGCTTTTTTAATAAAATTGATTATATTGGAAGATATTATTTTTTTAAGATTGGCGGCGCTAGTTGGCTCATGGAAGGCTCTTAATATTATAATTTATATTGTAATGTAACTAATACTGTTTATAATTTGTTAAAGCATTCATTAGGTATGTTCGAGGTTTGTTACATATACAGGGTGGCCTTGAATTCATTCGACAAAATTAAATGGATGGTTAGGCTTGTGACATACCTACATTTCTGCACAGCGTTTAAGTAAATTAAACAATTTGGGGAATAATAATAAAAATACGATAAATTCAACTATCAAAAAATATTAATATGATGTTTTTTTTTTCATTTTAAGGTAATTTATTTATTAATTATTATTGTTCTATTACTTAAATAATAATTATAATACAATAGTAGGTAAATAAAAATTATTACGAATAAAAAATTTCGTTTAAACTCTGCCCACCCTGTGGGAGTGTGCCTAGAATGCTGGCGACGTTCCCCCGTTGGATGGCTAGGCTGATGCGCTGGCCGAGGAACGCGCCAGCCGCCTGTCCCCGGAAGCCTCACGCAGGCGCGACGACAGCTCTTTCACCAGCCGCCGAGCCGCAGGCCCCCAGGGACCCAGCGTCTCTACCCCGAAAGGCACAAAAGAGTGGCCCACATGGAGGGCAGAGTATTTTCTGACTTTCAGATTCTCTGAAGCTGCTGCTGCTAATAAGGTAATTTTAATTTTTTGCAACGATTTATTTCACTGGAATTTGACCTAATGGTCATTTCTTGGGTCATTATGTGACTTGTGACGTAATTAGTTAAATTATTTGGGCAGTTTTGATTTACTAAAAACTTTACCTATTTAATATGTATCATGAGTACAACCCCCAGTTTCAATTTGTCGAATGAATTCAAGGACATTGTATAGGTTTCCTAATTTATTATATTAAAAGTTATATTATGTTTTTTTAAAGATTGGTGGAGCCACCTGGCTTGGATATACGCCTTAATTGTTCGGCAGTACGCGGAACTGATTATTATTTATATAATGTTGAAATTGTAATTACTATATAAACAAAACAGGATAGTATGTTTTATTAAATATGGACAATAAAATTTAACATAAAACTTAACAGGAGTAAGGCCTAATATATAGAGCGTTACAATGTGTTATATAAAGTTGTATTTCTTTGAAAACGTCATTATTAAAAATCTTTTTTCTTTTTGTGAATAACGCTACTATCTAAATAGGCCTTTATTGTATTTATTCGTTACAGTAAATAAAAATTATATTGCAAAAATAAAATAAAAACAGAAAATAGTTTTATAACAGCCATAGAATCACAGGGAAGAATATAATATTAAAAAGGATTTAAAATTTAAATTACAATATTCACAATTTGTTTTTAAAAATGTAAAGTTTCTTTTGAAGTAAATCTTTTGTCTTTGATATTGATGAAAATATAGGAAAAATTAAAGAGTATTTCAACTTTTTATTTCGATTCTTACATATTTACTTAGTTAAGTATACCAACGTTTATTGAATATTTTTAATCTTTTGTTAACCTTTAGTAGAAATTGTGGCAATAGTTTGGAAGAGAATTTTAACATCGAATTCGGTTTTTAATAATAACTACAAAATAAACTTTAATCTACATCCTTAAATTATATTCGCAGGGTGCGTTCAGATTTACGACATTTACTCTCGTATCAATTTAAGATATCAATTAACTGCCGTTAGATAGGTAAATAAGTTTGTTTATAAGAAGAAAAATACGCTCGAACTTTTTATATCTCGCCAGATATTGTTTATTACGAGTAGAATCTCGCGTTACGGTGACCTTTACAAATAGCCGTAGTGACGGCAGACGTTATATTAAAGGACAAAATGGCCGCCAAATGCAGCGTCCATGTTGTTCTTTTGGTGATATCTCTCACTATATACATAAAACCACCATAAAATGACATAAATTCAAACCCACCCTTACATCATGCATCCGATGCACCACTTGTTAAGTAATTATTATATACATCTCGTTTTCTTAACCACTAAAATAGTAACAGATAATTTAAATAAATCTCTAATAGTAACCACATAAAATTCATCTATCTATATAACATTTTCGAACTATTGCATTCATAAGATGTCCATATCTAGTTTTAAAACTAATTTCATACAAGGGGTCACTCTACCTACTTAAAATCATCCGATTTGGACGATAGAGCCGTTTTTAACGTAGATGTCAGAATCAGAGTTAATTTCGATTACAAAAATCATTACTACAATTAATATATTCGTAGACGTTCGTAGAACCACAAGAAGTGTACAATTTTTTTAATGCCATCTATATTTTGTGTAACTTTGATTACCAATTTCGATCACGTTCCAATGTATATTACCTTAAACCTTCGTGCTCCTCCTTAACTTGATTATATTATATAGAAAAAGGCTTAGGTACAGTCAATCTATACAATCAATATCTATTTGCACATGCATCAAGAGTTTTAATTGCATATAAGAGCCACAAGTCACCGTTGTCTTTTTAAATTGGAAACACATTATCTCTTGTTTAGTCCATATGTTTTTTTTTGTATATAAAAATTTAATTATTGTCAAAACTAATAACATTATAATAATAAAAAAATAAAATTAAAGTTAAAAACTACCTATAGTGCCTGCCTATAGTGGGGGACCTGGGGCAGGTTTTTTTATCTTTAATTTTTATTTTTTATTATTATAATGTTATTAGTTTTTGACAATAATTAAATTTCTCTTGTCAATATGACACATAGTATTACTTGTGTCGTTAGTTGATGGAACCTAACTATATTGTGAGACAGTTTATTAACTACTACTTCGTCATCATCATCAGTCTATTTACATAGCCCCACTGCTCGGGCACAGACCTTCCCTTACTTCGAGGGAGCTGGGACCATGATCCACTACGCGGGCCCACAGCGTATTGGCGGATTTCACATGCCTTGGATTTTTTTCTACGGCGTGCAGGTTTTCCTTCATCGTTTTGAGAGCACTCGGTAAATGTACGTAAGTTTTTCTATCGAAAAAACCTATAACTCATTGGTACATAGCTGCCTTAGCTAGGAATCAAACCTGCTATCGCAAGTCCATTGACCCAACCACTGAGCCACCGAGCTCTACTTAGTTACGTTAAATTATTTTTTAAACTTGAATAATAATTAGATGTAGTAGGTGGAGAGACGATATCGTTAGATACAGGGATGGGTGGCTGGAAGAGGCTCAGGACAGGGATGGATGGAAGAGGAGGGGGGAGACCTTTGCCCAGCAGTGGGACAATATATAGGTTAACAAAAAAAAACTAAGCAGAACCATGGTACCAAGTAGTGTTCTTAAAATGTTTCACAGTATGACACGTGGCTAAAACAGTTGTCAAAATTCAAACAAATATATGGATTTGTCACGTCTATATGTTTTATTGATCACTATTATTAAGCGCTTAGATTTATTTTGAGATCATGCAGCCTTAAATACTGATGGCTATTGATGAGAATTTAATACTATAATTACTTAATAATAAAAAATCGAGTAATTTATCATAAGAATTAAGTATCTAAGTTAAACACGGCTCAAATTTCATTGTTCCATATTCATTGCTTTCATCGTAAACAGCGAAACTCCAAACAACTCTAACAGACACAGCAATGTGTCGCGAATAGTCAATTTCTTTACACAAATATCTAACACCTATGCCTCACTAACATAGAGCAACAATTTGATAATAATAATTAATTATTCAATCATGACATGATTATTTGGAAATAATCGATCTCGAAGGCACTAGAGTCCTAGTGGATTAAATAAATTAAATAAAAATCGATAGAGGAAAATTTAATATTGATATCAAAAAGCTTATTTTAACACATTGGAGATTGCACCTCTATAACATCGATTTCAAACTGCTACAGACCATATGATTAGCCTGTTGATAGATTTTACGCAATATCTATGGCCAACATTCATCATCATCAGTCTATTTATATTGTCCCACTGCGCGGGCACAGACCTTTCCTTACATCGAGGGAGCTGGGCCCATGATCCACCACGCGGGCCCAGTGCGGATTGGCGGATTGCCTTAGATTTCTTTTTTTCTTCTAGGGCATGCAGGTTTCATCACGATGTTTTCCTTCACCGTTTTGAGAGCACTCGGTAAATGTACGTAAGTTTTTCCGTCGAAAAAACCGAGGATAACTCATTGGTACATGGCTGCTCTAGCTGGGAATCGAACCTGGGACCTCCGTATCGCAAGTCTGTTGACCCAACCACTGAGCCACCGAGCTCTCCAACGGCTAACATTAATAACATCGAATTCGTCCATGTTGTTTGTTATTATGGCAGAGCTGCTGATAATTTATAATATAATAATATTATGTATTATCAGCCCTACAAAACATGTGCCATTTTAACCGACTTCCAAAAAAAAGGAGGAGGTTATCAATTCGTCGAAATATTTATGTACTATAATGTATGACTACAATTTCACATTAGACATAAGTTCTGTAAAGAAATTGTAATTATTTAATAAATAAATAAACGCAATGAAATTTTAATTTATTTTTCAATTTTTTATTTATTTTTGTTTATGTAAATATGTTATTGATTTGTTATAAATAAAGAATAAATTTCAAATGAAATAAACTCAATATTCAAAACTTTTCAAATATTTATTAATTAATATACAAACCGTATACAAATACAATATGTATACAAACAAAACCGTGTAAGTTTAAAAAGTTTAAACAATATTTGAAAATCCCAATTGGGAACAATATTTGAAATGTTTAAAATATTTTAGGGCTGATAATACGTAATATTATTATATTATGAATCATCAGCAGTTCTACCAGAATACAAACAAGAATTCGATGTTATTAATGTTGGCCATTTTTGATTTGAAGCTTGAAATAATTAAGCTTTAGTTCGGTCACGACTATCTATTTCTTATATAAAGATTTTCCTAGAAGAATGATAACCATTTTCATTTCATTTATAAAACCAACCCCAGATCATATGTTCGGTTCTTAATTCGTGTTTCATAATAAATCTCCAGTGTATAAATAACAAGCTTTTTGATTGGAACTTCAAAACGTGTTTCTGTCGCTACATTCGACGACATTTTTATCAATCGGGTACAACTATAATTTAAAACCGACCTAACATTGATATGATTCAAAACTATTGACTATATTGAAAGAGAACTATTTTTGTCTTTTTTAAATTACACCTCTTTGTATCGGAAAATTCATAATTTATATAACTTTCTAACCTCGTTGTTAAAAAGCGAGATTCGATCCTATCGCTCGTTTAACATTAAACCTTAATTAATACTGTTTCACGATATAACTATAGGTACTGATAAATAAAACATTGAGAGGACACGACAGTACTATTGGAACCAATGAGGACACAAGGTTTACTTCTATAGAAACTCCAATTGTACGGTGGAACACAGATAAAGGTGTACAGGAGAGCTTTAAGGTTGATATTTTCTGAAAATTACTTGACCTATTGCAAAAATTCTTTCACTGTTTGATAGATAAAAGTTAAAACTATGTAACTGTACAATAATTATTAAATTCGGTCCAGTAGTTTTTGAGAAAATCTCAACCTTATTGAGGCCCCCTGTATACTTATCTCTGTCTTCGACTGTACCTAAATTATTTGCGAGAAAGACTCAATTTTATTTAACTTATTCAGCTGTCAAATAGCAGATTGACATTTCTGAGTCTCTGTGTGAATGATAGTCATAGACAGTAGGTAATGAGTGCAATTTGAGTTCGATCTTACAACTGTCAGTTTTCCCACAATTTTGACGGCCTTAAATCTTTTCATGTTACAAAAACTATGAACGAGAGTTATTATATAATCATATTTAAGTTTCCTCTCCTGCTTCCTACAGACGTAAACTTTGTATCTCCATTAGAATCACCAAAACGTCAAAATAAATCTGATATTTCAAGTTTTAGGCAGTATAGTGCTATACTTACAAGACTTTAAAATTACACAGATAACCTAATAATTGTAGTTCTGAATACATCCTCTCTTTGGCCATCTCTTCTTGTCTAGTCTTGTCTTTGTCTAGTCGTTAGACACAAAAGTCTTTGGAGACATTAGTCTTAAAGCTCCGTCCCCACTTTGATTAGTGCAAGTGACAAGTGATTAATAGTATGACCGTCTAAATCAGTCTTCGCCTGCGCGGTACAGGGACGCGGGGGTATGACGACAACGGAGACCGTGCGGGGGCGGGCGCATTTTTGTTACAATACATTTCTGTTCGCGCGCCCGCCCCCGCACCTCTCTCGGTCCCCGTTGTCGTCCTACCCCCGCAGGTCCCTGTACCGCGCAGGCGAAGACTGATTTAGACGGTCATACTATAGTTAAAGTGTTCAATTTTTTTGTTTCTACTAATAGCTTGCATCGTCCTCATTGACTGTTTCGTTTCTAAGAATAATAAGGGCTTTGGGACACTACTAGAGGGGCGACCGTTACATTTATCATTTCCATTTTGACAATTAGACAGTCCATTACTGCAATATTTTAGCAAGTGTTTATAAACGATAAAAACCCAGTCATTATTTTCATTTTCAGATGACCTCCAATATTATAAACGTACTATATAATATATCGTCAGACCAAGGAGTCTAACAGCCTTACTTATACTAATTAACCACTGAACAAAATATTCACTAATCATTATTTAAACTCCTAATCAGTGATTACCTTTTTTTACTCGCTTCTTCAGGAGTTGATTAACTTTAAATAGTGTTTATAAGTAAACAATTGTTAAACAAGGTTTTAATTTTAATCATCGATAATGAGTAAGGCTGTAAAACACAGTAATTTATACTAATCATCCATTATTATGTCAAGTTGAAAACTATTCGCAAAGTCTCGGTTGTCCCTCGCTATCACTGTATCTACTGAACTTATCGTCTAGCACTAATCAAAGTGAACTTGACGTTCGCACTAGCCCTAATCAAAGTGAACTTGTCGCTCGCACTAGCCCTAATCAAGGTGAACTGGTCGCTCGCACTAGCCCTAATCAAAGTGAACTTGTCGCTCGCACTAGCCCTAATCAAAGTGAACTTGCCGTTCGCACTAGCCCTAATCAAAGTGAACTGGTCGCTCGCACTAGCCCTAATCAAAGTGAACTGGTCGCTCGCACTAGCCCTAATCAAAGTGAACTTGTTGGCACTAGCACTAATCAAAGTGAGAATAGAGCTTTATAGACAGTCTCGATTACACGTAACTCTCCATGTGAGCGCTGGTAGCCGGCCCCTAGAAGGACGCCTCGACTAAGTAAGTCCCGTCCATAGCAACACCGGTCTGGTTGCCTTGGACAGTGCTCCCAGCAGGAATGTATTTACCGCATGCTTGCTGTGGATGTGAAAAAAATACGTTTCAGATTACAATTGTTGATGTTTTTTTTGTATACAGGGTGTAACGTAAATGGTATATGTAGCCGAAGGGAGGGTGTTCAGTATCGGTAACTGAACAACTTTTGTTAATTAATGTCTCATACACATCTTTTGTTAATTAATGTCTCATACATAAAAAGTCAAAAATTAAATTTGCGTAAATCGAAAAGTCGTAGAACTAAAGTTCAGTTACCGATACTGAACACCCTCCCTTCGGTTTCATATACCCTTTACTATACACCCTGTATAGAATGTAACGGAAAGGGTGTGTAATCCGAAGGAAGTGTATTGATCCTATATATGAAAGAATTTTCGGATAAAAATAAAAAATAAATTGATATCGATTACAAAGACGATCTGTACAAAATATATGAAAAATAAAATCACGAAAATCGAAAAGTTGAAAGTACAAAAGATACTATACAGGGTGGTCTTAAATTCATTCGACAAAATTAAATGGATGGTTAGGCTTGTGACATACATTAATTCTGCACAGCGTTTAAGTAAATTAGACAATTTGGGGAAAATAATAAAAATATTTACAATAAATTCAACTAAGTATCAAAAAAAAATATTAATTTGATGTGCATCATTACTGTGCTTTAGAGTTTTTAATATTTTAAGGTATTTTTAATTTTTTGCAATGATTTCTTTCACTGGAATTTGACCTAATGGTCATTTCTAAGGTCATTGTGTGACTTGTGACGTACTTAGTTTAAAAAAATTACAGTTTTGATTTATGAAAAATCCTTACCAATTCAATACTTACCTATTTATCATGAGTACAACACCCAGTTTCAATTTGTCGAAGGAATTCAAAGCCACCCTCTATAGAACACCCTTTCTTCGGTTTACTAAACGTTTTCCGATACACACTGTATAGAGAAAATATAGTTACCTATTTATAGCTATAACTTTTAAAATATCTCTCAAAATAACAAGCTATAAATGACAATGCCAGATTCTGCCCCACCATCAACCGCAAGTTGTACAAGATAACGAATAAATGTAAAAATATCTCCGTTTTTTATTAAAATTATTAGTTTAAAATAAAGTGTAGTACAAGTTGCGATTCGAAAAAAACAGCTTAATTAAGAATTCAGAAAATAGTAAGAAATCGTAGCGATTTATTCATTGTTTTTATTATTCTTCTATAGGAGTTGCGAGAGTAGTAGAAAATGATACTGATTATGATTATGCAATATGAAACCTGTAATTAGTCCCCAACAAAATGATAGGTACAGCTTATATAGTCACGTAGTTTTGTAGGTGGGGCAAAGCTCCATTGAACTGAAAACTCCATTGGCAATGTCTTTTACCAAAAAAATTAATCGGAACAAAGTTGATTATTTAATAAAAATATTTCAAAAACTGTCAATTTGTTTTGTGGCTAATCTAATTTATTTTAATGATTTATTACCTACTTATTAATATTTGTACCTATAGCATATTATCACCTGCCTATATACTTTCTATCTACATATTGTCAAACCTTATATACTGACACAATATTAAGCTTTACACCAATTAGAAGCGAGACCAAGATTCCAAGAATCTTCAAAATAAAATACATCGACACGATACGTTTTTAATAATATGGAAATAATAAATAGAAAATAGTGAAAAGTGGCCAAGTAGCAGTGATTTGTTTTAGTGTAGGTAATGATTTGTGTGCTTTGAACATGCCAATTTGTCAAAAAAAAAATTGTAAAAAAAAATTGTAAAAAAAAGAAATATTTTTTAAAAATGTAGACCCAATAGCGTGTAATGTAGGTGTTGAAAAAAATGTGTTTACTATTAATTTTATAATGATTTTTAAAAATTGGGCCTTCCATGAGCCAACTAGCGCCGCCAATCTTGAAAAAATAATATCTTCCAATTTAATCAATTTTGTTAATAAAACTATTTACAAAATGTTTATTAGGATGAATACTATTTTTCAATATACAATACATGGCATAATTGCGACAAGTTAAGTTGTAGTTCACAAATGTGCCAAAAACGGCAGTTTTTCGCAATTATGCGAACTAAAACTTACCGAAATTGAATCACGTTTTGCATAAGCATTTAAAAAATAGTATTTATCGTAATAAACATTCTGTAAATAGCTTTTTTAATAAAATTGATTATATAGGAAGATATTAGTTTTTTAAGATTGGCGGCGCTAGTTGGCTCATGGAAGGCTCTTAATGGAAACTACCACATTGTTGTTTATAAAACGATTATGGATGTCGATATCCTAGGCTTCATGTAAATAACTCTTTATACTGACATTAGAAGTCCAAACTTATAACGAACTTAGTATTTAAGTTAGTTATAATGAACTAAGTCGTAATGTCAAAGTATAAAAAGTTCTAACTCAGAGAAAATAATTTAAATGGCCTAATAAAGATTCAAATTTTCCAATAAAACTCTTTGACTAAAGATAAAAATTCTTTCAATATGAAATACTTTAGAATGATGGTTATATAAATGTGAAAGAATTTAAAAAATCCATCATGTAGTTATTGAAAAATTCTCAATTTTAAGAGCCTTCATAGAGCCAACTAGCGCCGCTAATTTAAAAAAAAATAATATCTTCCAATACAATCAATTTTATTAAAAAGCTATTTACAAAATCTTTATTACGATAAATACTATTTTTCAATATACAATACATGGCATAATTGCGACAAGCTAAGTTGTAGTTCACAAATGTGCCAAAAACGGCCGTTTTTCGCAATTACGCGAACTACAACTTACCGACATTGAATCACGTTATAAATAAACATTTAAAAAATAGTATTTATTGTAATAAATATTTCGTAAATAGCTTTTTTAATAAAATTGATTATATTGGAAGATATTATTTTTTTAAGATTGGCGGCGCTAGTTGGCTCTATGAAGGCCCTTAATGGGGCCCCATGTAAACTTTTCTCAGAGTTTGTATGTAGTACCTAAACTACGGAATAAATGTACAACTATGGCTTTCTCGAAATACTGCGATTAATTAATAATTATAATAATTAATAATTCAATTTTGCCAATTGAAATGTGTGCAGTGTGTTGGCATTTCGTGTTGAAACAGTCAGTCGTGGATTTAGTTTCAACTGTTTAATTAAATAGCAAAATATTAAATAATAAAATTACGACGACATCCTTCATATATATTTTTATACATTTACATCACTCCTGGATCTACTCGTATCAAAATTGTCACAATATTCGTTATTTCTGAGGTATTAAACATACACCATAAACAGTGGCGTAGCTAGGTGACCAGAGGGGCAAAAAAAAACTTGGGCCCCAAAATTTGGGACCCAAACAACTAATTCAAAATTTAAATTCTAATTTTAAATATATTTATTGCAAATAAAAACATTTTCGCACTTTATATATAGGGTTACGTCCGTACCTCAAGGAACCCTTATAGGATCACTTTGTTGTCTGTCTGTCAAGAATTTTTTCTCAGAAACGCCTGGACAGATCAACTTGAAATTTATACCAAATACTTAGGTCTGTGATCTCATGCAACCGTGACCAGAGTTGACATGCGTAATGCTGTATTGCATGTCATAATTATTATGATCTGAGTTGGGAAAAACTTCGTTCGATTCGAGATTGACTTGACTGGCCAGGGGCCCCCTGAGCTTGGGGGCCCCGCTTAGCCCTCCGATAGCTACGCCCCTGACCATAAAGATTAGAGCGACAAAATTGCAATATACAATCAAAATACTTATACCTACAAAACTATGCACAATTATACATTTTTACACCTCACAATATAAATAAAAAAGTCTGCTCTGATACACATCGTAGCATTTACAGCGCAAGCTTACAAAACGAAACATGAAATACAACATTAAAATTACAAATATATACTTAATCCAAAAAATATTATCTCAAGCCACATAGTTTTAGCAGCCAACACCCTGCAGACATTTAAAGCCTGGTTTTTTAAATTTTATTTATCGGTTATTACCACACAGCGATTTTTTGCGTCCCTAAATTCATATAATACAACAAAAAGATACTAATTTATCGTAGTCTATTAAACTAAATAAAATTGTTCTGCGAGCTTTCAACGTACCTACCTAAATACAATTCCATCATCTGAACAATAAAAGTCAAAATCCGATAAATCGGAAACAATTTAAAAGAATACTTTTTTGAATTATGTGATAGCGACACCTCCTTTCAGCTTACTAACGTTTTACGTATAATTAATATTTACAATAACTACATATTATGTTCACAGCCCCGTACAAAATATGTTTCGATTTCCTTGTCCCGCCTACTATTTCAATCTCTATATAAGTGGAAATACATCAAATTTGTTATGTGAGCACTTCAACACTGGGTGGAGCACTCTGAGCACTCTTCTGAAGACAATAGGACGTGAATTGACAGCAGCATCCACCAAGGACATAGTATTTACTTACCTTCAGAAAAAACACCCTTAGTGCGGATCTGGTAGGCACATACTTTTTTCATCGAGTCACATATTATGTCACTGGACTGTAATGTTTAACCATTGGTAAGGGATAAATCTATCTTTAGATTTCTCACCCCGTGTATGTCCATAGTGCTTAGAAATAGAGTTGTGAATTAACATTTTTAATCGATACTTTTTGTAGTAAGTATCGAATTTTATTTAATTTAATTTTTTAGTTTCCTTTTCAGTTGATAAAATATCTATACCTAATAATTTTATACAATAAACAATGACCTAAATTAATTATAAACTGCTCAAATGGAACTGGAACTATTTATTATCTGACTACAAAACAGTGACCATAATTGAAAGGATTTTTAACAATTTTAATTGAGATGTTATATATTTTTCAAAATGGTTTCAAAGTTGGTATTATATTACAATAAGTATCAATGCTTTATTTTAATTCCTCAATATTCAAATATACATTTAATTCTCGTCGTGTCGTCTATATTGTCAAAGTAGGGACGATCTCCTAAAATCCGATCGCAAACTGAGTTCTTTTAAAAGGCCGCTGTAGCCCCCTGACCCCTTACGACACCGACTGGTCTATTGTGTAACTGATGAAGACAATAATCTCACTTACCATAGTCCATTGAATTATAATGTTACTTATAAGACCCAGAAATGGTACTGTAAAAATAGTTTTATGTCATTGTCAGTCACATAATGAGGTGTTTTCAAGGTTACATCTGAAAAAGAAAGAAAGTACCGCTAGCCCCGGTAGATGGCACTGACTGGTCTGATGTCAACATTAAATGCGTTGTTATTGATTGTAACTTGGGCTTTTCGTAATACCTAGTATTAATTTGTACTGTATTGTTTAAATTACACAAACAAACCAATACTTAATAATAAATTATTCGGCTGACATAAATTTGGTTATGGTGCTGTGTTTTTTTACGATAATATCGCACTTCGGTGCAACGCCATCTATTATCAACTTAAAAAGCTTGCTTTTTTTCTTATAGCTGTCACTTTGAAAATCCCTCATTGGTCTGATGTACCGACCAAAACTTGAACCGTTTGCACATCACTACGACAACTAAAGCCGCCCACAGACGCCCCGACATCGCTGCGTGGTAATACCGTCTCACATACTGGTAGCGGATCTTCACTGGGCGCCGCGGAAACGGATGTGTCCGAGGGTCGAGAGGTCGCCGTGTAGCGACGAACTCCTCGCATCCGTCCCTTTCTACTCGTGTCTAATAGCAGGACCTGTTAGCCAATTGGAAACTGAGTTTCTTGAAAAAAAAGTTTTTGATTGGATATCGCATGTAGGGACGAACTCGTCATGTGTAGGGACGAACTCGTCGTTTGTAGGAACGAACTCCTCGAATCCAATTGCAAACTGAGTTCTTTAGAAAAAGGAATTAATTAAGTACTCAATCAGATTGGCTGTAGACTGAGAAGTTACCGTTTTGTAACGAACTCCGCGAGTCTAATATAAAGTTAGCCAATTTGAAACTGAGTTTCTTGACAAAAAAAAATAGATTACGGGTCAAGCATCGTTTATTAGGACGAACTCGTCGCGAGTAGGGACGAAATCTTCGAACCCAATTGTAAACGGAGTTGTTTTGTAAAAAAAAAATATATTTATAAGATAAGAGATTGAAATTCAAACTGAGTTTCTTAAAAAAGTTTTTAGATCGAGGAACGAGAGTGGCTGAGAAATATTATGGACGAAATCCTTGAATGCGATTGCAAACTAAGTATTTTGAATATAAATGACAGATGTCGCCAATTAGGGACGAACTCCTAACATCCGTCTCTTTCTTTTCGAGTTTAATATTTAGCATGACTTTTCAGAATGAAAGAAAAAGGTTTAAAGCCACTTCAGTTTGGAATTTGTAGAATTAATTAGATAGGATATAATATATTGTTATTCCTCGTGTATGAAAACCTTGTTATTATTAGAAAAAAAGTAATGTAAATTATTTAAGAATGTAAATTGAAAACATAAACAGGAAAAACTTTCGAGTAGGTGTGTAAGTTAGGTAGAGTATAATAAAATTAAAACATTGTTTAATACTAAACAAAATAAACACAACGAACAATCTAGCAAAAACAACCCTGCTTTTATTTTTTATTACATATACATTTTTCTAGCACTTTTATTTTTTTTAAACTATTAGATTATTAAAGTTAGAAATGACATAGGAAGAAGTGACCATCTATATTATAATTCCATACATACTCATGGGTAAAATATGTCATAAAAATAGTAAACTATCAACCTAAACTATCTATTGATATCCTATAAACAACTAGATACACAGTCTGCCTTCTAAAAATGTCCGAGCGCAAAGAAGGTCCAAACGGATAAATGGACCCTCATTTGCTTTATTGGACATTATTTGGACATAACAATGGACCCTTAATTGCCGGTTTTTAAAATGTTTTAGTAAGACCTTTGTGTATCTAGTTGTTTATAGGAGATCAATGACCTAAATCAATTAATTCATTTCATCATGTACGGTGGAGAAAGGTGTACAGGAGAGTTTTTAAGGTTGAGATTTTCTCAAAAACTACTAGATCTATTGCAAGAATTCTTTCACTGTTAGATAGATAAAAGTTACAACTATGTAACTGTAAAAGAATTATTAAGTTCGGTCCAGTAGTTTTTGAGAAAATCTCAATCTTATTGAGGCCTCCTGTATACGACTGTGCATTGAAAGTTGAAGCTTCTCCTATCGCCCACCAGAGGCGCCCTTCAACTTTTCATATAAGCTGAACTTGACATAGACGCGAAAGTAAATTAGCTGGCAAAAACTCACACTATGGAAAGGTACGGCGTAAACTTTTAAATAAGTACTTTAAGGGGCTGACATGAGCTAACTAGCGCCGCCAATCTTAAAAAAATAATATCTTCCAATTTCAACATTATTAAAAAGCTATGTACACAATCTGTATTAGAATGAACACTATTTTTCAATATACAATACATGGCATAATTGCGACAAGCTAAGTTGTAGTTCACAAATGTGCTAAAACGGCCGTTGTTCGCAATTATGCGAACTACAACTTATCGAAATTGAATCACGTTATAAATAAGAATTTAAAAAATAGTATTCATCGTAATAAACATTTTGTACATAGCTTTTTTAATAAAATTGATTAAATTGGTAGATATTATTTTTGTAAGATTGGCGGCGCTAGTTCGTTCGTTTAAGGTCCTTAAGTATTTTAGCAACAGCATAGCTCAATTTAGTCATAGGGCCAATTCATACTACAACAGAGTCGAAGCGCATCGTAGCCTCGACTTTACTGTAGCATATAGGTATTGACCCATAGTTTAACCTTTTAGTTTAGCCACACATTTTGCTGCTAAAGCTTTCTGTCTTTCTCTAGCTCTGAGGACATTGTCGAAGCTAAAGCATGTCGTAGTCAATTGGTTGAAATAGATGTTTGATTGAACAGCTAGCACGTTAATTGAACGACGTCATCCAACCAAACATCTAAGGGTCAATTAGCGGAGTGGCTGAACACAACGTTCAACACTACAGCTAAACGACGCTCTGCGGACTGGTTGAACGTTAATTTGCATATTTTATTAACAGGTTCTTACCCCGATTTAGACTGAATTATGAGATATGTCGACACCGTTACAATCATCATGATCACAAGATATACTAACTGTATTCGTATTAATTTTGAAACAGTATTTTCACATACAATAGCAAAATATGAACAAATTACAATCATTTCATAAATAAATAAATTTCATAAATTTTCATAATTCATTAATTTATTTTCAAAATTTTCTTAGAACTTTATCTCACTCAAATCACTAGTATGGCTGCATTATTAAAAAAATTATGCTGGGAAATTATTTTTGCACTGTAAAACAACTCGCAACGTTCAAATAATATCAGCTGTTGACGCCATCTTCTAAACAAAACGAAACTAGCGCCGCCGTGGCGGAGAATCATATTAAGTCAACCCTACAGCGGCTTTTAAGTCAGCTGAGATGTTGAACGTTTCCTGCGCCATAATGATCCAACCACAAAACTACATGTTTAGTTGGATGGCGTCGTTCAACTAACGTGCTAGCTAATCAATTGTCTATTTCAACCAGTTGACTGCGACACATACATGGTGGTGGTAAAGGTATATGCAAGGGGTCAACATTGAGTAAACTGGCTAGCTCAATAATATACGAGTAAGTACCTCTCGTCGACTACACAAGGTCTGCCCCATAGGACTCACACATCGCCTTGATCGACGGTGTTGCTGGTCGTGAAAATAGAAATTATATGATTGAATCTTACCAAAAAATATGACGGTATGGTTAGGATAATATTGGGCTTCCATTAAGGAGGTCGGTCAATGCACCCATGAACCAGAGGTCGACCAATGCACCAATGAACCACAGGTCGGTAAATGCACCAATGAATAAAAGTCGATAAATGCACCAATGAACCAAAGGTCGATAAATGCACCAATGAACCAAAGGTCGGTAAATGCACTTTGGGAAGTCCTGAAATTAGTCCTTCCTCGTAATTGGTTACGAAACTTAGAATGGCGACTTCGAAACCGGTAACGTATGAAGATCATTTTTGCCTCATTCGCAACTGGTTACGAAATGCGGCCAAAGGGAGAAATTGTCGACATACCGATTCACATCCAAAATTTAACGGATCGTAATATAGTTTTGAGTATAAAACATATCTTTTTCACCTGATATTTCTGCGGGCAGCAACCACATCGAGCGCAGCAGGCCAGTAGCGCAGGCGCATGTCCTGAATGCGCGGGCGACGCGAGCGGCGACGGCGACCCTGGCCGCTTGGCTGCTCCATTGAACGGATTCTCCAACTCCACAAACTGCCGATCCTGGAATTAAAGAAGAACTCTTTAGGCTTTGACGCCTCCGGATCTTTATTATGTATCCGGGCGTGCAATTTTTCAAATAGGGACGTGCGTCAATATGATCTGACATCAGCCCTACATTCTCTAAATTCTGACACAAACAAGACGTTCAGACGTGAAATTGGTAGGAGCGTTAGCCAAGATCCACTTCGGATGATTGAGCCAGCAGAGTACCTAAGTTAGTCAAACAATCTGTAGCTCTAAAGTACTCTCGTCCCTTATCAAGGTCTCTTTCACCTTCTACCTTTAAAGATAGGTGGACCATCGTATACTTCTCCTTCCCTCATCGTTATAATGATGATTGGATCACGAGGGGCTCGTGGTCCAGTTGCGAGTACACGTTGAAAATGATCGTACAAGTTACGCAACTGGGCGAGGTCAGGACCTGGATGGGTGACCGCTAGTGAAACTTCCATCTGAGCCCCTCCGTGCCTCGGAAAGCACGCTAAGCAGTTGGTCCCGGTTGCTATCGCTCGGAAGCAGTCGTTAGGCACGTGAGAGGCCTACGGGCAGCCTAAATAACAATGATAAATAGGTTTGGTCACTAAAAATCACGACAAAAAATCGCTATAATCCTTGCCAAGTACTCCAATGGTAGAGATAAGAGCACCAGACTTTCCCACCTATTACTACAAATGTATCACAATTTAGTTTTACTCATAGTGATGAATTATACTGATGACAAAGATAATTCTTGATCAAGAATAAATTTTCATTTCATTACTGGTTTCAGTATACGCTCCTGAGCCACTCCTGCCTCCCTTAAAACGGACAATGATGGATGATTGAATTAAAGATGATTTTCACATTTACAAGCATGCTGATGATTACTTATATTCCTACACATACAACTTGTGAACAACGACGTCTTAGCCTTTATTTCATCGCAGAACTTTCACTTCTATTTAATCAGATTGAACGTCATAATGCAACAATCTAGGTCAATGACCTTCTATTCTCACCAGCCCTGACTGTCTCGCAACTCCTGACTAAAGCTTCAGATATTCCAAGCATGCACTTTAGAACCACATGACAACAATATCGGAAATCTGCTATCAATTCACTCTTCATATTTCCACAGACAAGCACTGACAAAGTCATTGACCTCACAGCTGTTGCATATTTCGCCGGTGTTTCTGACTCCTAATTTCTATCATATTTCGTTGGCTGTGTGCCAGTGCACTGACATTGTTGCATATAATATATCACCGCAATTAGAGTTGTTGAACTGACCTTTCTGTCCAGTTATTACCGAATACCAGAAGCGTCTCGTCTCTAGACTATCAGACGCCGAAGCGCAAACATACCAATATATTTTGTACCTACATAAAACCCCAAATATGCAACCAGTGCGTCCTGCCACTGATGACCTACGGAGCCGAAACGTGGACACTGACGGTGAGACTGGGCCACAAGTTCAAAGTCGCCAGGCGTCTATGGCATGGCGTCCATTGTTACAATCGACAATGTGGTTGTTAAAGAATATCATGCATGAACGATTGAATATTGGCATTCAAATATTGGACTTTCATATTGTACGGTATTTGAACGGCAATGATCGAAAGTTATTGGATTTAACGAGCATAGAAATCACGACATCTTTCTGTGTTATTTTTGGAAATATCCATTATCGAGTTAGGTCTGACCGCGATTTGAAATTAATCACTGGTAACGTTCCTATAAACCAGAGTGATGACAACTAAATGATTCTACGCTTACCACTGAAGTTCGGTAAGTTGAAGTCCAAACAGTTAAATAAAGAAAAGAAAACTCACGCCTGCTTCTCTGTAACTGTGACTCCTCATTGCTGAAGCCGGCCAGCCAGCCGACCGCCAACTACAGGATCACCAGGGTTTCCTCTCGTGGTCCGCACGAAGTGGGCTGCGGTGCTCGAGGCAGCGATATGGCTTCACACTCCTTGATAAAGGCATCCGGATGAGACCAATACTAGTCTGAAACTTCCGACCCATATAACCAGTAAGTTTGATTGGATGCTTACCGTGGTACGCTCTAGACATCTTAGGAGGTGGTGGTGCTGCAATTCGAAAATGTCTTCGTCTCTGCCTGCGTCGTCTAGTTCTACGCCAGATTCCTGGGCTGCTAGCCGCGCTTCTGCGGCTTTCTTCTTGGAGACAAAGGCTGCTCCTGATGATGCCTTCGCGATGCGGATGCGGGCGAGGCGGGCTTTCTGTAATTTGGACATGGATTTCGATTAGATACAATTTATTCCAAGCAGTGTCGGTTTCTGAGCTAGGGGTTCCGCGGGGTTCTAGTCTACCTGATTGGGAATGTTTGTTGAACCCATGGTACAGGGGTACAATATTCTGCCATTTCTGGCGTCTTGGAAAACACTGTTGAATTGCTAGACACTTCAAGATTTCCAGAAAGGACTAAAACGGAACGAGTTTCTCGCTTGACAACCGAGAAGTAACACATAAGGAAACTGCGTTGCTGAATGTAACACCTATACACTACCTGACATTCAGCACATCGGATAAAAGTCCAAATAGTCTGATGGCAGAAAAGCAAGGATAAGAATTCTGGCGTGCAAATGTCTCCTGAAGCCTCCCATATCATATCAGAATATCCCATATATAAATGGCGCAAACACACCCTCTGCGCCTTCCGCTTGTCAGCTCTCTGGTTCTGGTGGTAGATCCTGGAGAAGTTGGAGACGATGACAGGCACCGGGAGGGCGATCACCAGCACTCCGGAGAGGGAGCACACTCCTCCCACGATCTTGCCAGCAATCGTGCCTGGTACCATGTCACCGTAACTGGAAAGGAAGCATAGTTTGATTAGTACCAAAAACTATATACTAAAAAACTGAAAAACTAAAAACTGGATATTAAAAAGATTATTTAGTAGTTGTTGACCAATCTCATCATCATTTACACCATTTTGCAAGGTAAAGGTGTCAACGCTCGAGGATAAAAAGTGGCAAAATAACTCTCAGCACCACATCTTATAGGATCATTTTATAATGGACTATCACAGGGCCAATGCGCAGAACTCATGCACAGATGGCATTTCAAGATGGACCCACTCCTGTGGTGGAATCCAGGGCATGTTACACATCACCGATGACTGCCCGCAATGGTAAATCTAGTAAAAATACATGAGGCTGACAAGGACCTGAGGATTTTTTTTTACGAATATCAGTAATTAGACTTGAACATCAAGGCGACTCTACATAATCGTAACACGGCTTATATTGCAATGGTTGTGAATAGGTTCATAAGGTGACGACTATACTGCTAGTTGTCCAATAAAGCGAAGATTGCATTTGATAGGATTCCGCAAGTTTAATAAGTTAGGGCGACGGAGTAATCAATCATTTTGGTTATCTGATCAGAGGGCGAGAGAGTTTGGCTAATAATTGATGGATATCTTTTGGAGGAACAAAATGGAAATAGTTGTATAATTAAGAAGAATAAGAAGTTACTGAGCTTGGAATACTAAAATATTTGTATAATTAAGAAGCATGTATGAATTTATTAACCAATGGTCACGCGGCCGTGCTTGCCTCTGCCACATACTGTGATGCCCCTGTATAAGAACTTATCTCTGTTTTCGAATGTGGATATATCGCAGTCAACTTGTTGAAATAGACGTGTGATTGAACAGCTAGCATGTTAATTGAACGACACCATCAAAACCAAACATCTAGTTTTGTGGTTGGATCATTATGGCGCATAAAACGTTCAACATCTCAGCTGACTGAAAAGCCAGTAGTGATGACTTAGTATGATTCTCCGCCATGGCGGCGCTAGTTATGTTTTGTTTATATGATGGCGTCAACAACTGATATTCTTAAATTTCGAAAATATAATTTCTCAGCATTAAAATTTAAATAATGCAGCAACATACCAGTGATTTTAGCGAGATAATGTTCAAAGAAAACTTTGAAAATAAATTAAGCGATTATAAAAATAATTATCACGGTAGTTTGTTGATGTTTTGCTATTGTACGTGAACAATACTGTTTCAAAATTAATAAGAATACAGTTAGTATGTCTTATGATCATGATGCTTGTAACGGTGTCGAAATATCACGTAATTCAGTCTAAATCGCGGTAAGAACCTGTTACTAAAATGACAATGCCAGATTCTGCCCCACCGTCAACCGCAAGTTGTACATGATAACGAATAAATGTAAAAATATCTCCGTTTTTTATTAAAATTATTGGTTTAAAATAAAGTTTTGTACAAGTTTAGATTCGAAAAAAACAGCTTAATTAAGAATTCAGAAAATAGTAAGAAATTGAAGCGATTTATTATTATTATTTTGTTATTCTTCTATAGGAGTTGTAGCGAGTGTAGTAGAAAATGATACTGATTATGATTATGCAATATGAAACCTGTAAGAAGTCTCCAACAAAATGATAGGTACAGCTTAAATGGTCACGTAGTTCTGTAGGTGGGGCAAAGCTCCATTGAAATGTGGCAATGTCTTTTGCAAATTGACGTCCAACCAGTCCGCTGAGCGTCGTTTAGCTGTAGTGTTGAACATTGTGTTCAGCCACTCAACTAATTGACACTTACCAGGGTGAAGACGCTACTGCGACTCCCCTGGAGGACGATAAAAGACTATTATATATTGAATTTTCTGTAACATGACATTGGCAAATGACGAACTGTCGAGTCCATTAATAAAATAAATAAATAAGATTTTTAAATTAAAATGTGGCAAGACATGACCGAAAAACCTTAACCTAAATCAGAGTTCATAGACTCAATAAATAACATGTTTTTTACAAAACATACCAGCAATTTACATCTGTGATTACAAAACTACGAATCGAATAAAACGTTCATAAGTTTACATAAAACTGACTTTTACGATGGTTGAGAAACATCTCATTTGGTACGACAATTTCGTTTGATAATTATTTTTATAACGTTTTTATTTTAACCTTAACCCGCTGACATATATTTTATTTCGAAAACGAAATAGACGAAATAACTTTTCAGTTCATTTGGATGCCTTGACTATTCCATTAGATATATATATATATATATTCCATTTGGTTCTCTTGAAAATGGCGGGAAACGACGGTTGCAAAATTATTTGATAATTTTTATTATAATCTACAGTGTATCACGTTAAATTAATCAGAAGATGTTCGCGAATGACAGTATGGTAAGTTTTATTATATTGGATAATTTAAGCAAGCGAAATTATTTGATAATTTTCCTTTTAATGTCTACAGGGACTATTTTGTGTTTAATATCACGTTAAATAAATAAATAAAATTAATCAGAAAATGTTCGCGAATGATGATAGTACGGTGAAGTTATTGGATTATTTATGCAAGATCTGAAGTTTCAAGCTTTTATCAAGAGTTCCCGCTACAAGCTCGGGAGTGAACGTGACTGTCGAGCTGCTTCGTCCAGAGTGATGACGCTACGGCGACTCCTCTGGATGAAGACATGAAGACGCGGCTACCCAGGGTGAAGACGCTACTGCGACTCCCCTGGAGGAAGATAGAAGACTATTATTATATATTGAATTTTCTGTAACATGACATTGGCAAATGACGAACTGTCGAGTACATTAAGAAAATAAATAATAATAATAATATATTCCATTTAGATGCTCTACGGATGTTAGCTATGAACCTATTTTAACTTAAGGCTTCGTATGCGCGTATTTTCAGTTTTTCTACGAAGGCTACGGCATTAACTACTAAAATGAAACGTCTGAAAAAAATATATAGCAATCTTGGGGTGTATATTTAGAGACTGATGAATACCGATACACGATTGGACAAACTTCGCTCGATAGAAAAAAATCGCAAACATTCCATGTCTTTTAAAATGAAAACTATATCTAAACCGAAATAGTTATTCATACAAAATGTAGGTACTATAAATACGAGAGCTTGTTTAAAAAAAAATTGATATTTTTTGGCGTATTTTTATTTCAAAATTCATAAAAATACGAATATCGAGGCACTGCGCCGTGCTCTTCACTCCGCCGCTGCGGAGAATCTTGTGTCTCACTCTTGCTTTTGACAACCATACAATAGCCTTAACATACAATAAACTAAACTTTACATACAACACCCTGTATAATAAGTAGGTACTTTTATGGAGAAATGACAATGCCAGATTCTGCCCCACCATCAACCGCAAGTTGTACAAGATAACGAATAAATGTAAAAGTATCTCCGTTTTTTATTAAAAATATTGGTTTAAATTAAAGTTATGTACAAGTTGCGAATCGAAAAAAACAGCCTAATTAAAAATTCAGAAAATAGTAAGAAATCGAAGCGATTTTATTCGTTGTTTTTGTTATTCTTCTATAGGAGTTGCGAGAGTAGTGGAAAATGATATTAATTATGATTATGCAATGTGAAACCTGTAATAAGTCCCCAACAAAATGATAGGTACAGCTTAAATGGTCACGTAGTTTTGTAGGTGTGGCAAAGCTCCATTGAAATGTGGCAATGTATTTTGGTCACGACTAATATTCAAAACAGGAACCTCGCCATTCCCTTATGGCATATACTTTTCCAACAAAGCTACCGTGACACGAATTAGTTCGGCGAAATCTTGCTCAATATTTGTCTTAGGGACTTATATTAGAAAGCGATCGAATGTTTAAACAGAGGATTATTAAATCACGTTTATGTCTAACAGTGATAAATGCTTTCGAGTGTTAAATAAACAAAACATTGCGAAAACTTAGAATACGGGAAACGTACAAATACAACAAAATAGACTTCATTCAATGAACTGCGGCGTATTTCACGCGACCGTGAAAACCTGCCGCGTTAATCTTTCAGCGCTTTTATCTTCCCAATTACCTATATGCGAAAACATACAGGTAAGTAAGCGGTTGTGGAAACGCCGCGTTTTACCGCTACCTTCTGTATGCTCGTCCAGTCGCGAGTAACCTCGCACCCCAGAGGCCACCTTACAGAGGGAGTTGCTGCGCTCCCAGTCGCCTTAAGCGTCGTGGTTGAGCTGTGCACCAAACGGACGTACCGACCTGCATAATTCCCCAACTCCCAAATCCCGCATCCCAGACGGGTACAATCTCACCGTCGGATCAACATCCGGCGAGCTCATGCCCTGGTAGATAGGGTATACCTCAAGGCCCGCACTTCTCCCCCAAGGTTAGGGGTGAAAAGACCCGGTCGTCGTCGACGACGCAGATAGGAACGGTACATAGTCCAAAGTGTTACATTTGATGTGCTTTGATGTGTACCAACTAGTTTTTATCAATTGTTATAACTGCAAGATGGAACTGAACGGACACTGTAGTTATATCCTACCTTATGTTTTCAACGCATTGGTTTCACGCCAAGGTTAAGCCCTTCACCGCACCGCAGCGAAACCGACTCTACCTCTTTAACACTAAGCTCAAATTAACATATTCCAGAATTATTATATAATTTGTTTATAAAAATAGTTTATTTTACTTCCTTCCCCTTTAGTGTAAGGAATTTTAATTTTATTAGCTGTTATACACCTGGACGAGGCAAAAATAGTGCGCAAATTTTTACAAATAACACTACGTGCGTTATTTATACTTCGCGTAATATATTGATGGACGTGGCAGACAGAGAATAGAGCGTTTTAATTAGATAAAACGGGAATTACCGTGTTAAACATTTATTATTGATGTCTCGATATTTCGACAGCATTGTAGCCATCATGGTCACGAGTAGACTGAAGTCGGTGAGTGTTGAACGTCAGAAGGGTGACACAAAACGATCTACCCTCTATCGTATCAACAACTTTTCTCAACGCAGTCAGCGAACACGAAAGAGGGTAGATCGTTTTGTGTCACCCTTCTGACGTTCAACACTCACCGACTTCAGTCTACTCGTGACCATGATGGCTGCAATGCTGTCGAAATATCGAGACATCAATAATAAATGTTTAACACGGTAATTCCCGTTTTATCTAATTAATATGTACACAAACCGTGAAAGTTTAAAAAGTGATAATAGAGCGTTTGCCGTTTAAAATCGTAAAAATAATGCAATTTCAAGCCCACTCTTAGAACTGTCGAATTAAAGCGCCTACGTAACGGAATGCCTTGCATTATTTTGACAATTGATTACAGCGAGGCGAGGCGGTGCCGGGTAGATGTGCGACAACGCTAAAGCTTCGCGCACATTATGCCGGGCCGCAGCGTGTCGGGGCGGAGCGCAAAATCCGCTCAAATCGCTTTAATACAGTTTGTATGAACTATCTCACACTGTGTCGGGCCGCAGCTGCGCTCCGCTACGGCCCGACATAAAGTGCGCACTTAATAATGCTTCACGCACATCATGCCGGGCCGGGTCGCAGCGCATTGACGGATTTTGAGTACAGTGTACTGCCAGATATCGTAAAATGAACACGGGCGCGTGTGCACTCCAATCCACTTGCTATAGCACACTGTGTCGGGGCGCAGCGGGGCGGGGCGGGCCGCATCGCACGGACGCAAATTCGCCTCGCAATAATGCGAGCCACTGCGGCCCGACACAGTGTGCGATAGTTCTTGAGCGGATTTTGGCGCTCCGCCCCGACACACTGCGGCCCGGCAAAATTACAATGCCAGATTCTGGCCCACCATCAACCGCAAGTTGTACAAGATAACGAATAAGTGTAAAAATATCTATGTTTTTTTATTAAAATTATAGGTTTAAAATAAAGTTTTGTACACGTTGCGATTCGAAAAAAACAGCTTAAGTAAGAATTCAGAAAATAGTAAGAAATCAAAGCGATTTATTCATTGTTTTTGTTATTCTTCTATAGGAGTTGCGAGAGTAGTAGAAAATGATACTGAATATGATTATGTAATATGAAACATGTAATAAGTCCCCAACAAAATGATAGGTACAGCTTATGGTGTAGTTTTGTAGGTGGGGCAAAGCTCCATTGAAATGTGGCAATGTCTTTTGCTCGGACCTTTAATAGTACTTGTCAAAATTCAAACCCATATCTACCATTTCTAAATCCCGGCTTCGCCACTAAGCCATAGGTATTTACTGGTAAACTAAATATAACTTTAATGCGGGGTATTCATGAGATCCGACGCAGAACTGCCAAGGGCGACTGGGAATATGGCAAAATATGTGTTTACGCTTTGAACA
Source organism: Tachystola acroxantha (assembly GCA_963506565.1). NCBI lineage: Eukaryota > Metazoa > Arthropoda > Insecta > Lepidoptera > Oecophoridae > Tachystola > Tachystola acroxantha. Next base: position 8,231,041 of record OY735893.1, read on the forward strand.
AACGCTATTGTATATTTGTAGAGCGTATTATGCGCCCGAACATAGCTCTATTTACTTAGTATTAAGACTAGGTTAGGTCCGCGACTTTGTTCGTATTATTGATAAGAATTATGTAATAGGGTATTTGATAAGTATCGAAAATTAAATGTTTTTCATTATCTATTATTTATTTTTATTTTATTTATTTTATGAAATAGGTTACCAAGAGGGTGTACACCAAAACAATTACAGTGTAATAGTCCACAAAATATTTATGCTAAGTGTCACCCCAATTATAGGCAACAGCGGCATGCTTAGAAATCCAAGGAAAAGTTTACAATGTATCTTAATAATAAAAATAAAATTCTACAAATTTAGAAAACATTTCAATAACTAACCTAACCTAACAAACAAACAAAAATCTGTTTGAAAAATCTGTTACTGATGGGAGGCAACAGCTGCCTCTTTAGAATCATCAATATCTATAATCTGTGCCTTAAATCTACCCAAGCTATCGGAACAAATATCAATGTTAATTTTCTTACTTAAAGCGTTATACTGCCTCATTAACCTGTTCAATGGTGAAAAGGTTATTATTACAATATAGACACAAATTCATGATCAATTGCGAAATAAAAATTGAAATTAGTTAAAAAAACGCCCAAGTGCGAGTTGTACTCGCGCACCGAGGCTTCCGTGCGGCAAAATGACAATGCCGGATTCTGCCCCACCATCAACCGCAAGTTGTACAATATAACGAATAAATGTAAAAGTATCTTCGTTTTTATTAAAATTATTGGTTTAAATTAAAGTTATGTACAGTCGAAGACAGAGATAAGTATACAGGGGGCCTCAATAAGGTTGAGATTTTCTCAAGAACCACTGGACCGATTTTAATAATTCTTTTACAGTACATAGGTTTACCTTTTATCTATCTAACAGTGAAAGAATTATTGCAATAGGTCAAGTAGTTTTTGAGAAAAAATCATCCTTAAAAACTCTACTGTACACCTTTCTCTGTCTTCGACCGTACAAGTTGCGAGTCGAAAAAAAGCTTAAAAGTTTAGAAAATAGTAAGAAATCGAAGTGAATTATTCATTGTTTTTGTTGTTCTTCTATAGGAGTTGCGAGAGTAGTAGAAATTATGATTATGCAATATGAAACTTGTAATAAGTCCCCAACAAAATGATAGATACAGCCTAAATGGTCATGTAGTTTTGTAGGTGGGGCAAAGCTCCATTGAAATGTGTCAATGTCTTTTAACTTCGCTCTACTAAAAAAATTAAATAGATTTAGAGCCCAACTTATCTTATGTTATTAATGATAATTCATGCAAGATCTGATGTTTCAAGCAATTATCAAGAGTCCCACTGCGAGCTCGGGAATAAACGTGACTGTCGAGCTGCTTCATCCAGAGTGACGACGCTACGGCGACTCCTCTGGATGAAGACAAGACGCGGATACCCAGGGTGACGACGCTACAGCGACTCCCCTGGATGAAGACTGGACGATATTATATGTTAAATATTCTGTAACATGATATTGGTAAATGACGAACTGTCGAGTCCATTAATAAAATATAGAAATAAATAGCACTTACATTTATAAAAGCTAGAATTCCTTGTTAAGCGCGCGAAACGCCATTAGCTACTTTTTTTGTGAAAATTCTAATTAAATAGTTTCCGTGGTATTTAGTGATTAATGATCGCGTTAAGTTAATCAGGAGATGTCCGCGAACGTTTCTATTAGTTGGAGTGCTCGAAAGAAGTCGTGTTTGTGAAGTATTGTGCTCTTAGCAAGGTTTCCTTTGCATAGCTTGATGGTTGCGCGGATCATTGAGTTATTTCGTTTAGGGGTTTGGGAGGGTTATGCATAGGTTTAGGTTAGGTTATCTTCGTATATTATGTATTTATAAGAATTCAGACATTCTACTAACATCAGACCAGGCTGTATGCCTTAGTTGGCTTTGCCTTTCCCATTGGGAAGAATCTTGCAATTTTTTTTTTTTATAAAAGCTATAGGAAAAACAAATACCTACGTGAACAACTCCCAGAGCAGATCAAGAGTTGGCGCATTGGACAGTTTGTTTACGAAGACGGACGGTACACTTGCATGTTGGTACGAAACATGTATGCCTGTGCAGTTCCGGCGCATGCGTCACAGAGGATTATGTCTGGAGTGTGAATGAGGTGATATCATGAAGGAAAAAACGATGCGCTGCATTGAGAGAGCCTAAACACACGGGTCACTAGCGATTCGATCCGATCGCGACTCCACCCGTCGCTGCGTACCGTGATTTATTACACATAGGTATGGAAGTATAAAAATAGATTAAGTAATTATACGATATATTTGTTTGACTTCTATAGAAAATTCAAACAATAGAAAAACAAGTGAATGACAGTCGTGATAAACTGTCATGCAAGAGCGAACTCTGCGGTTTAAATATGGCTTCGTTTTTTTGAAAATGGCGGGAAACGACGGTTGCGAAATTATTTAATAATTTTCAGTTTAATGTCTACAGTGGGTGTTTTGTGTTTAATATCACGTTAAGTTAATCAGAAAATGTTCGCGAATGACAGTATGGTGAAGTTATTGGAGAATTCAAGCAGGATCTGAAGTTTGGCGCCATGGTCAAGATTCCCACTACGAGCTCGGGAGTGAACGTGACTGTCGAGCTGCTTCGTCCGCAGTGATTGACGCCACGGCGTCTCCTGTGGATGAAGACATGAAGACGCGGCTACCCAGGGTGATGACGCTACGGCGACTCCCCTGGAGGAAGATAGAAGACTATTATACATTGAATTTTCTGTAACATGACATTGGCAAATGACGAACTGTCGAGTCCATTAATAAAATAAATAAATAAATATGGCTTCCTCCATCGGCGGTTTCTTGCTTCATTGGTGCAGTAAACTCGTTAAATAGTTATATAGGAACGCTAACCTAGATACAACGGTAGAGATTTCTGCGGTAAATGACTGTTTTTACTGTGTTCATGGTTGATTTTATTTATTTATTATGTTTAAACTTAGATCTAATATATGTATATCATTATATCCGCGGCGTTACCTTCCGTTTTACATTTTTATACACTATTATTATTAGACTCTACATGGTCAGGTGTTAGACAAACAGAAACTACGTTGTAGAGTCTACGTTGTAGAGTCTACGTTGTAGAGTCTACGTTGTAGAGTCTAGGTTGTAGAGTCTACGTTGTAGAGTCTACGTTGTAGAGTCTACGTTGTAGAGTCTACGTTGTAGAGTCTACGTTGTAGCGTCCACATTGTAGCGTCCACATTGTAGAGTGCACATTGTAGAGTCGACGTTGTAGAGTCGACATTGTAGAGTCCACATTGTAGAGTGCACGTTGTAGAGTGCACATTGTAGAGTCGACATTGTAGAGTCGACATTGTAGAGTCTACATTGTAGAGTGCACATTGTAGAGTCATTAAGGTTGAGATTTTCTCAAAAAGTCATCATCAGCCCGTATCAGTCAACTCGATATAGGCCTCTTCCAAAACTTTTGCATCCAGTCTCTGTCAGACACCTTGCGCAGGTTATCCCTCCATCTGGTCAGGGGGTCTCCAGGCAAAACGAACAGACATACGAACAACGTAGCTACACTATAAGGATTCATCTTTTCCCTCTTCCAACTACACTCTGTAAACCGGAAGTTATAGCAAAGAATTTGATCTAAACAAGACTGTTTGGTAAATTGCATTGTAAACACTTTTTATCTAATCTTTTGTTCTTACGATAAAGCATTGATTGATTGATTTGATAGATTGCTACGCCCGCCATTTTGAAAAATTGATTAAAAACAGCTGATATGCACGTGGTGAGGTAAATAAAACAGTGGAAGATTTTAAGGTGAAACACTAGTGGTTTTACATATAATACTAAATCCGATGGATGACTTCAATTGCAAGGTGTGAGAGAAACTGTATATCTTAACTTAAGGCTTCACAGTTTTTCTATGAAGGCTACGGCACTAACTACTAAAATTAAACGTCTGAAATAAATATATAGCAATCTTGGGGTGTATATTTAGAGACTGATGAATACCGATACACGATTGGACAAACATCGCAAACACATCCATGTCTTTTAAAATGAAACTTATGTCTAAACCGAAATAGTTATTTATACAAAATATCGGGGATCGGTTGAACTATCCGTAATGCAAGCCATTCAGATAGTTCAACCGACCTATTTTGTACATATAGTTTTATTTTATTTTAGTTATATTTTAGTAAGTACTTTTATTTTTAGTTTAGTATTGTAAGTTTAGTTAGTAATTTATTGTTTTAGTGCTATATATAATTACTCTAAAGAAGTAGTAAGTGTATAATAATTATTAATACATCATTAAATTTCTTTAGTAAGTTAGTTTATATTTTTAGTTATTTTAATAAATATTATTAACAAAATATATATCAAAATGTAGGGTATTATAAGAGAGCTTGTTTAAAAAAAATCTGATTTTTATTGGTGTACTCGTATTTCTGTGCCAAAATTCATCCAAAATTAATAAAAATACAAATATGGAGTCACTGTGCCATGCTCTTCACTCCGCCGCTGCGGGATATTTTCTGTCTCGCGCTCGAGTTTGACAGCTGGCAGCCCCTTAATACAGGCCTAAGCGTTAGCAAATCTTTGGTCATTTAAAATGTCATTTTAAATATAAAAATAAATCAACAAAAACAGAGTATCGAAATACATCCCGACAGCCAACTAACGGTATGACAGATAGACAATACAAACAAACTCACGTTCCGATATTATATGTTTATTTTGGCCGGAGTGCGGTATAGTAAAGCCGAGAAGAAAACTGAAAAAGTTTCAAAGTTACAGCCGGGAAAATAGCATGTTATTTTATTTATCGTGTTATCTTGTAGTTTTAGTTTTGAGTAAGTTACCGTAGTTTTAGTTGAAAAAGTTAGTAGATAAAGTATGTTTTGTATTGTATTTGAATACACGATTGCACAGGGTAACTTTGGATGTTTTATCGCTCTTATTTTCGACGATATAAGAATCGAAATGTAAATAGTTATTTATAATAGTTACTACTTGTTGTAGACTGTTCAGATCGCATTGAATATTCGTTTTAAAGTAATATCTTGTGTGACATTATATCGAAGATATAATTTGTTGATCAATTAGTAGTTAATAGTTTTACATTAAGCCTTTTAATTCCTTAAAATAGGGGGCAAAATGGTTAACCATGGAGTAATGCGTTACCATGCAATGTTAATGGTCACATCACGAAGTCACCGCGGTCACATGCTCGGAGGCACCAACATAACACGTCGAATATATATGTATTTATTAATAGAATCGAAATCGTGTTTCGTAATAACCATTGATGTGATGTTGTTGACTGTACAGAGAGTTCGAAATTATGTGAAGAGTTACGATCAAAGTTATTATTAGTGCCAAAGAATATTTATTATCTAGAATATTTTAACTATGTTAAACAGAAGGTCAATAGTAGTACTAATCCTTAAGTAGTATAATAATTAAGACTTAAGTAGCTCTTTAAATAGGCAGTTCTAAAAGTAATGCCATCCTTGTTACAACTTTGGTGTAGGAAAGGGATGCAGCATTCTTTGACCTGTCAGATACAGGTTAGTTTAAAAAAGCGCACGTTTGAATTACTACCAATAGCGTACCAGCCAGTGATTGGTCCAAAAATAGAAACAGATAAGCAGGATGATGCATCGTCTGCTTCCATCGATATGGCACGATATCGTTACGAAAATTAATTACAAGGAAAAATGTGTCTTCGTAGATTTGGGCTATGCTTTCGATACTATTGATCACAATATATTAATATCAAACTAGAGTATTATGTCGATAGAGGGCAGGCATTATCATTACAATATACTGTGAATCTTATATTAAATATGACAATATTAGAGGAAAGTTGCATAGAGTGCAAAAATCTCGAATATTGCTAGAGGTGTACCTCAGGGGTCTGTACTGGGTCCTGTTCTTTTCATAGAATGTTTGAATATCCGTTGATAAAACAACAAAAATCCAACAAAATAGCACGGATTTAATCACACGTCAGATTTTAAGAAGTGGTCGTGTGCGTTTGACGTCTTCAAATGTAAATACAGAACTGTTTATTATTGTATCGGTTTATACCGAATTTACGAGCGGCACGGCGCTTTTGAGGTCGTATATACTCAAATATACAGTGTGTTTAATTTTATTTTTGGGTTAGGGTTGCCAATCACATGGCAGAGGAAAAATTCACCCTGTGATTAAATAGAGGAAATTAAGGACAAATACTTATAGATGTTAAGAATAATAAAGGATCAATCGACCATAAAAGAACTTTTATCCACTGGGAATGCAGCATTCCGGAAAATTACACGTTCAGAATGGATTCTACTCAAACAACTTCCTAAACACGATAAAGCGGATCTCTTGCGGATATTGACCTACAGTAATAAATAAGGCATAACATTAACTAAGATTCCCTGAGATATAAGTCTAGAGATATACACAGAGACTATCACAAATCACACCGACGCTTGGAAAAAGTTGATATAATACAAGTATCTACCCAACTGGGAATAGTACTCAGAATCCCTTGCATAGAAGGCTAGAAGATCGTCAATATCAATGTCAATAATCTATGCATATAATAAGACTGTAAAAAAGTTGTGCCTGTACATTGAATATTTTTTTAAATAAATAATTGTAATGTGTTTTAGGATCGATACTGATGCCAAAACACCAATTTTTAGAAATTTTGTCGGTTTGTCTGTCTGTCTGTGACTATGTTCAAGTATCACGCCATAACTACTGAAGGGATTTTGACGGGAGTTTCACTAGGAGATAGCTGAAATATCCGGACAGCTATAGCCGTGGCGGTATGTGATCTAAGCATAGAACTTTTTCTACGCAAACGAAGTTGCGGGGTACAGCTAGTCGAGAATAAGGCCGAATCTGAAAATAAGACTGCTTTCTGACATAAAAAGTTATATCTATCCTGGACGAAATGAATCTACATTAAAATTCCATGAACTCGCAACCGCTACTAGGCCAATCTACAAAGTGGCAGCCCTGCAACGTAACGCATGAATAATTGGAAAGCGCGAGTAATTTGAATATCGAAGCGTCAGCTGCTGAATGACGTCAGAGGGTTGTGCAACGGAATGAACCAATGAGAAATCAACGAATAGCTTGCAACGCTTACGTCGTTGGGACAGTGTTATTATGAACTAGGTGTTGCATGGTGCGCGGGCCGCGCGCGGCCCGCGAGACTGCTTTGTTTTCGTGTTGTAGGCGCCGCAACTAAATAAACATTATCCGGATTGTTCGCTGTGCAAATAATTCGTGCAAGCCATCCACTGATTATATCAAGCACCGCCCGAAAGTTTCAAGTTCAAAACTCTGTGAAAAACATTTATTCGAAAAGAGTTTGCTCATTTAAAGGAGGTTATTTTTTTATTTTTAAAGCAAGCAACGCTCGAAATGCCCGTATGCCAGAAACTTAAAGAAAGTTTTCAAAAGCCAAACGTTGCTAGCTGTACACAATTTGCATAACTTTGTTCATAATTCGAAAGGCAGGGGCATTTTTCAGCCTTTGGTAGCGTCCCCTTACCGAGCAGAAACCACTCTCTTCCTTCCAAGCAACTTTTGCCCCCCGGCGAGGCCGAAGGCCGAGCTCCGCGTAGGGCGAAGCCCGAAGCGTCCCCTTACCGAGCAGAAACCACTCTCTTTCTTCCAAGTAACTTTTGCCCCCCGGCGAGGCCGGAGGCCGAGCTCCGCGTAGGGCGAAGCCCGAAGCGTCCCCTTGCCGAGCAGAAACAACTCCCCGCCTTCCAAGTAAATTTTGCGAGGCCGAAGGCCGAGCTCCGCGTAGGGCGAAGCCCGAAGCGTCCCCTTACCGAGCAGAAACAACTCCCCACCTTTCAAGTAACATTTGCGTGGCCGTAGGCCGAGCTCCGCGTAGGGCGAAGCCCGAAGCGTCCCTTGCCGAGCTCCGCGTAGGGCGAAGCCCGAAGCGTCCCTTGCCGAGCAGAAACAACTCCCCACCTTCCAAGTAACTTTTGCGAGGCCGAAGGCCGAGCTCCGCGTAGGGCGAAGCCCGAAGCGTCCCCTTACCGAGCAGAAACCACTTTCTTCCTTGAAAGTAACTTTTGCCCCCCGGCGAGGCCCGAAGCGTCCCCTTGCCGAACAGAAACAACTCCCCACCCTCCAAGTAACTTTTGCGAGGCCGTAGGCCGAGCTCCGCGTAGGGCGAAGCCCGAAGCGTCCCCTTACCGAGCAGAAACAACTCCCCGCCTTCCAAGTAACATTTGCGTGTCCGTAGGCCGAGCTCCGCGTAGGGCGAAGCCCGATGCGTCCCTTACCGAGCAGAAACAACTCCCCACCTTCCAAGTAACTTTTGCGAGGCCGAACGCCGAGCTCCGCGTAGGGCGAAGCCCGAAGCGTCCCCTTACCGAGCAGAAACAACTCCCCACCTTCCAAGTAACTTTTGCGAGGCCGAAGGCCGAGCCGGACCGCGAGGCCGTAGGCCGAGCTCCGCGTAGGGCGAAGCCCGAAGCGCCCCCTTACCGACCAGAAACCACTCTCTTCTTTCCAAGTAACTATTGCGAGGCCGAAGGCCGAGCTCCGCGTAGGGCGATGCCCGGAGCGTCCCCACGCTACCAAAGGCTGAAAAATGCCCGTATGCCAGAAACTTATAGAAAGTTTTCAAAAGCCAAACGTTGCTAGCTGTACACAATTTGCATAACTTTGTTCATAATTCGAAAGGCAGGGGCATTTTTCAGCCTTTGGTAGCATGGGGACGCTCCGGGCTTCGCCCTACGCGGAGCTCCGCCTATGGCCTCGCAATAGTTACTTGGAAAGAAGAGAGTGGTTTCTGGTCGGTAAGGGGACGCTTCGGGCTTCGCCCTACGCGGAGCTCGGCCTACGGCCTCGCAAAAGTTACTTGGATGGTGGGGAGTTGTTTCTGCTCGGTAAGGGGACGCTTCGGGCTTCGCCCTACGCGGAGCTCGGCCTTCGGCCTCGCAAAAGTTACTTGGAAGGTGGGGAGTTTTTTCTGCTCAGTAAGGGACGCTTCGGGATTCGCCCTACGCGGAGCTCGGCCTACGGCCACGCAAATGTTACTTGGAAGGTGGGGAGTTGTTTCTGCTCGGTAAGGGGACGCTTCGGGCTTCGCCCTACGCGGAGCTCGGCCTACGGCCTCGCAAAAGTTACTTGGAAGGTGGGGAGTTGTTTCTGCTCGGTAAGGAGACGCTTCGGGCTTCGCCCTACGCGGAGCTCGGCCTTCGGCCTCGCCGGGGGTCAAAAGTTACTTGGAAGGAAGAGAGTGGTTTCTGCTCGGTAAGGGGACGCTTCGGGCTTCGCCCTACGCGGAGCTCGGCCTGCGGCCTCACAAAAGTTACTTGAAAGATGGGGAGTTGTTTCTGTTCGGCAAGGGGACGCTTCGGGCTTCGCCCTACGCGGAGCTCGGCCTTCGGCCTCGCAAAATTTGCTTGGAAGGCGGGGAGTTGTGTCTGCTCGATAAGGGGACGCTTCGGGCTTCGCCCTACGCGGAGATCGGCCTTCGGCCTCGCAAAATTTACTTGGAATGTGGGGAGTTGTTTCTGCTCGGTAAGGGGACGCTTCGGGCTACGCCCTACGCGGAGCTCGGCCTACGGCCTCGCAAGAGTTACTTGGAGGGTGGGGAGTTGTTTCTGTTCGGCAAGGGGACGCTTCGGGCTTCGCCCTACGCGGAGCTCGGCCTTCGGCCTCGCCGGGGGGCAAAAGTTACTTGGAGGGTGGGGAGTTGTTTCTGTTTGGCAAGGGGACGCTTCGGGCTTCGCCCTACGCGGAGCTCGGCCTGTAGCCTCGCAAAATTTACTTGGAAGGTGGGGAGTTGTTTCTGCTCGGTGAGGGGACGCTTCGGGCTTCGCCCTGCGCGGAGCTCGGCCTACGGCCTCGCAAAAGTTGCTTGGAGGGTGGGGAGTTGTTTCTGTTCGGCAAGGGGACGCTTCGGGCTTCGCCCTACGCTAAGAAAATCCATGTTTTGTAAGAATATCCATGTTTCGTAAGAATATTCATGTTTTGTAAGGCAACTACTAGATCTGATATTTAAGTAACTCTGTATAAAGAAATGAGACAGGAAGTCGACATGAGCCGTCGCACTTTATAGGTAATTAGGTAGGACAAGACAATAAAACGATCTCCTTGTGTTGATCCTTGCCTCACCTCTCCCAGGTACTGGTCAGCACCACGACACAGGACTCCGGTCAGCCATGGTAATGGGTTTGACAGGTATTGGTACACGGTAAAGGTATACGGAGGTACCTGACCGGAGCCCTGTTTTGGTAGAACATAGAAATAATAATAATAAGCCCACAAGGGCGGCCCAACCCGACAGACCATAGGTAGACGCACGGTAATGGCACAGACCGCCATATACCTCGACCAAAGCCTCGTCGGAGTGGGCCGCACTGGCTTACGGGACAGCTCTCTGGAACGAGCCACCCGTCTCATAAATGTTGGATATTTAACACTGGCTGATTATTTTTAAATACCTTTAAAAATAATATTGAAGTGTTATTTTTGATTGTCTGTGTCATTAGATCGCTGTCGAGAGATTCTTGCAGAATAAAAATCTAAATTAATTTATAAATCTCTGTTGGTGTTTTCTTGTGAAACCGTAGTTTTATCAACCGTTTCTATATTAGTGGTATTGTAGGTCCTTGCCTTATAATAGGTTATTGGGCCCTCCGCTTTTACTATAAAAATCACAAGATGATTGGTTCCGGGGATGCATGTGGCGGTGCACCGGATCTTCGATCTGGAGAAAGGTTGATGGAAAAACTGAAAGGTCGAGAAAATTACCAATGTTGGAGGTTTGATGTGAAAAACATGTTAATTTTGGATGACTTATGGTCATGTATTATTGGTTACGATGAAGGCGACAAGACCACTGCTGATGTTAGGAAGCGACGCGACGAGCGAGCTCTAGCAAAGTTGAGTTTGACTGTGCATAGGTCGTGCCATTCGTATATCATTCCGGCGAAATCAGCTAAAGAGGCATGGGAGATTTTGGAAAAAGCTTTCAGTGACTCAGGGCTTCATCAAAGACTTCATGTGCTACGTAGACTGTGTTCCATTAAACTGAACGATTTTCCGAACATGGATTCGTATGTAAACGAGATTACATCGTTGGCGGAACGGTTAGTTGGTATGAAGAAACCTTTGGATGATGAGTTTTTGGGTGCTGTGATGCTTCAAGGTCTCACACCGGAATATGAACCAATGATTATGGCTTTAGAGCATTCTGGAGTACAGATCTCTAGTGATCTTGTTAAGACCAAGCTACTGCAAGATAAGCGATGGACTGCAGGTAACTCAGGTGATGACTGTATGTTTACGCACAAGAAGAGTCCGAATATGGACAGTGCGCGTCAGCCTGGTGCAGCATCAAGCAGTAGGAATAGACACGAGGAATCAATACCAAAGAAACCCTGGTGCTGGGGATGTCGAAAGAAGGGTCATCTGAAGAAGGATTGTCCTGAGAAAAGGTTATCACAATCTCATTCTGTTCTGTCGGCATTCGGCGCGTGTAGAAGGGATGATTCGATTTGGTACGTTGATTCTGGAGCGACTGACCACATGACTGGTTGCCGCGACTGGTTTACCGCTCTCGAACCGAAGTCCGAGGAGGTGTGTGTCGCCAGTGGACAAAAGTTACGCTGTGAAGGTTACGGAAACATCGACGTTACACTGGAATGCGATGGCAAACTGAAGGAATGGACTATTCGTAACGTTATGTTTGTACCCGGTTTAACAGTTAACTTGATTTCTGTGCATAGGTTAACACAGAATGGATATGATCTCGAGACTCTAAATGTCGACCCGTGGGGGCGTCCATACAAAGCGGCGAGGAGCAAGCTTCGACCCTGGGCGCCCCCCCTGACAGAGAGCCTAGAGCCCAAACTCCTGGAACAAGTAGTCACGGCACTGTTCCCGGAGAGGGGGCAGCATGTGCCTCCTTCGATGGCACGGCATGCAGCTGAAGACAGAAGTGATGGCGACGCGGCCGACCCGCCAGAGGTGTCGGAGGGTGAGCTGACGGCTGCGGTCCTACGGCTCAAGGCCAAGAATACCGCCCCTGGTCCGGACGGGATACCCGGACGGGCCTGGGTGCTTGCCATGGAAACCCTGGAGCCTACGGTGAGAGGATTGTTCACTGCATGCCTAGCGCAGGGCCAATTTCCGAACAAGTGGAAGACGGGGAAGTTGGTTCTGTTACAAAAAGAGGGGCGGCCGGTCGACTCGCCGTCGGCTTACCGCCCCATCGTGCTGCTCGACGAGGTGGGCAAACTTTTCGAGCGAGTCATCGCCGCGCGCATAGTCCAGCATCTGGAGGGGCCCGGACCTGATCTAAGCGACAGCCAGTTTGGCTTTCGCCGGGGTCGCTCCACGGTTGACGCAATAGCACAAGTAAAAGCTCTGGCCCTGGAGGCTGTGGCTGGGGGTGAGGTCGTCTTGGCGGTGTCCCTGGACATTGCCAATGCATTTAATACCTTGCCCTGGGCAACTATAAACGAGGCTCTGTTGCACCACGCCATGCCGGAATACCTGAGCCGGATCGTGGGAGCCTATCTCTCAGAGAGGGCGGTTGAATACCCGACAGGCAAGAAGGGAGGTCGTCGAGCAATGTCGTGCGGTGTTCCGCAGGGTTCGGTCCTAGGGCCGCTCCTGTGGAACATCGGGTACGACTGGGTACTGCGAGGTGCCAACCTGCGAGGGGTCGACGTCAACTGTTACGCCGACGATACCCTTGTGACAGCCCGTGGCACATCGTACAGACAGGCTGCCATTCTTGCAACGGCCGGAGTCGCCTTGGTGGTGGATAGAATCCGGAGGCTGGGCCTTGAGGTGGCCCTAAATAAATCTGAGGCCCTTTGTTTCCATGGGCCTCGAAAATCGCCACCGGCGGGGTCGCAACTTGTGGTGTGTGGAGTCCCGATCGGCGTCAAGTCCACGATGCGGTACCTAGGCGTCGTCCTTGATAGCCGGTGGGATTTCAAGGAGCATTTCAAGCGCTTAGCGCCCAAACTGATCAAGACAGCTGCAGCTCTCGGACGGCTTCTGCCTAACCTGGGTGGGCCTAACGGGTCTTGCCGACGGCTGTACACGGGTGTGGTTCGGTCAATGGCACTCTATGGCGCGCCGATATGGGCAGACGCCCTGAACGCCCATAACAAGACTCTCATGCGAAAGCCGCAACGGGTCATGGCTATCAGGGTCGCGAGAGGCTATCGCACCATATCCTGCGAGGCGGCGTGCGTATTGGCCGGGACCCCGCCCTGGGACTTAGACGCAGAGGTGCTGGCGGACGCCTACTGGCGGGCCGCACAGGCAAAGGAGATGGGCGAACATCCATGTCCGGAGGAGAGTAGGCGATGTAAACAGGAATCGCAAAAGGCCCTCCTTAGGAAGTGGATGGAGAGATTGAAGGAGCCGAGTGCCGGCCAACAAACCGTGGAGGCGGTGCGACCCGTCCTGGAAGGATGGGTCGACAGGCGACATGGTGTGCTCACTTTCCGCCTCGTGCAGGTTCTCTCGGGACACGGTTGTTTCGGGAGATACCTGTGTAACGTTGCGGGTGGGGAGCCCACCATGAAATGCCACCATTGTGAGTGCGCCGAGGATACGGCGCACCACACATTAGCTGAATGCCCCGCATGGGCGGAGCAACGCTCTGCGCTTGTCGCGGCAGTGGGAGCCGACCTGTCGCTGTCGGCCATAGTTAAAACTATGGTGGACAGCGGCGGGTCGTGGGACGCGGTGGTCGCCTTCTGTGAACAAGTAATTTCGCAGAAGGAGGCGGCGGAGAGGGCAAGAGAGGTTGATCCATTGTCCGAACGAATCCGCCGCAGGAGAGTCGGGCGGAGGAGGCTGGCGTATGCCCGTAACCTCCCCCCATAATGAGGGCTTCCGGGCGAGTGGACACGGGGTAGTCCAACGCTCGGTAACAGGTCCTCGAGTTGGTTGGCGTGCATGTGTTCCAGCACACCGCTAACAGTCGGATGGGGTCAAAGACCCCCGAGAAGGGTCCCCCCGGACACACAGCCGGCGTAGTCGCGGAAGTAATTCGCAAGTCTCCCCGTGACTCCGTCATAGGGCGGCGAGACGGAACACCGAGGGGTTTTTAGTCGGTAAGAGTCCGACATAACCATCCTCGCCTCCCCGTGGCAAGGAGGTATCATAATATCTGGATGATTTTCCCCCCGAAAAAAAAAAAAAAAAAAAAGAATGGATATGATGTAGTATTTTCTGATACCGAATGTAAATTGATTAAATCTGGTATAATTAGCTTAAAGGCTAAGCAGGTCGGGAGTATTTACAGGCTTGCAAACGTAGGTAGAGCTAACTTAACGTCATCTGAGTCTAAAGATTTACAACTCTGGCATCAAAGATTGGGACACCTTAAATTTGAGAGTTTAAAATCGCTTAGAAATGTTGCTAATGACATTGATTTTCAGGTTACTCATACTACTGAAGCTTGTGATGTCTGTTTAAAAGGAAAGCAGGTTCGTTCCCCTTTTGTATCTGATTGCAACAAGTCGGTGGCAGCTGGCAAGCTGGACCTGGTCCACACGGACGTGTGCGGGCCGATGCCGACTGAGTCGCTGGGTGGCAAGAGGTATCTGCTGACGTTCCTTGACGACCATACCAGGAAAGTCTTCGTTTACCCGATTGCTAAGAAGAGTGATGTGTGTAAGTATACGAAAGATTTTATTTCTATGGTAGAGAATCAATGCGGTAGGAAAGTGAAAGTACTGAGATCTGATAATGGATCTGAATATGTCAACTCTGACATGAAAAACTTTCTGTCTAAGAAAGGGATCGTCCATCAGCTAACTGTGCCTTACAGTCCTCAACAAAATGGGGAAGCTGAGAGACTAAACAGGACTTTGTTAGAAAAAGTTCGTTGTTTGTTATTTAACAGCAATTTAGATGGCAAGATGTGGGCGGAGGCTGCGGTCACAGCAGCGTATCTGATTAACCATTGTCCAAGTAAAAGGCTGTCTGGTAAGGTACCAGAGGAAGTATGGTTAGGTAAAAAGATAAGCCTTAAACATCTACGCGTCTTTGGCTGTGCGGCTTATACACATGTAGACAGTTGTAAACGTAAAAAGCTAAATCCAAAAAGCCGAAAGTTGATTTTCTTGGGTTATGAGGAGAATGTTAAGGGATATAGGTTGTTTAATCCTGAGAACAATAAGATCGTTGTGTCACGTGATGTGGTGTTTGACGAGCGTTGTTTTCTAGGAAGACTGAAACGTGTCGAAACAAGTACTATACCTATGTTCTTTTCAGGAGGTGAAGATGAATCTGAGTATCCTGTGCCTGATGTTTCGTCGATTGAGGCGGAGCGTGTAGTTCAAGAGAATGTGGTGGAGAACGTTGCCACGACACCACTCGTTGAGGCGGAGCGATTAATACCGCAACAAGAGTTGGTAGTACATCCTTGTGGAGCTGAGGGACACGATGGATCTGAGAATGTCGATGATGAGCCGAGGTATAACTTGCGGCCACGACCTCCGAAGGCTAATGCTTGTATTTTGGTACCTACGGAACCTCGTATGGTTAAAGAAGCATTGAAGCGTAAGAAAATGATTTGTGGCGGAAAGCTTTGTAAGAAGAAATTGATTATTTTGTCATGCATGATGCTTGGGAATTAGTGGATTTTTATGAACAAATGTGTATACAGGCTGAAAAAAAAAGAGGCTGTGGTAGCCTGAAACAAGCTTGAAGAGCGAAGGTAAAGGTTGTTGTACTATCTCTTGGTTATGCACAATGTAAACAAGAGAATTGCATTTTCGTGAGAAGGATGGGTAAGTCCGTTATGATTATTGATTTGTAGTATGTAGGCAACTTCTTCGTTTTATAATGATCTTACGTTGTTGAAGGTGTAATAATCTTTGTTGCAATTGAATTTTAAAGTTGAAGATTTAGGTCAAATGGCAAATATGCTGGTTAAAGTGGATTGTGATTCTGATGTTTTTTTTTAAACTTAGCCATGTGCATAGAATCGATCAATTACTTAACATTTTGTTATGACTGATTGCAAGCCTGCAAAGACTCATTGTTACTAACGATTATTCAGCTGAGGTTCATGATATTTTGATACAAGTTGTGATGTTAGTAGGCTTCTTTATCAGTAACTCATGTTACTGTATCTTACCTTAATCAATTTAATAGTTGTTTCAACGTCGATCATTGGAATAAGGCAAAGCGTGTATTATGGTATCAAGGCACTAAGTCGTTAGTTTTGATGTAAGAAAGCTGATAATACACAAATTCGTTCAGAATGTTTTGCTGATGATGCTGACTGGGCGTCGAACTCGGACCGTAGGTCTTACACGGAGTATGTGTTTAAGTACGGTGGCAATACAATTTTGTGGGGGTGCTATTATAAGCTATCCTGTGTTGCACTATCGTCCACCGAGGCGGAGGATATATCTCTGAGCGAAGCTTCTCGGGAAGCGGTGTACTTACGTGCAATTGTATTGAAATTTTAATTTAATGATAACCAGTTGGCTCGCATATTAGTATCGAATACTGTGTTTTACAAGTGAATTAAACACGTCGATGTCAGATACCATTACATTGGGGAAGTTTTGGTGAAATATTACATGAACTTTGTATATTTTTTAAACTGAATTGATGGTAACTGATATGTTTACGAAACCTTTAGGTGTTGCAAAACATTGTAAGTTTATTAATGATATTGATCTTAATTAATTTGATGTTTTGTACTTTTATAATCTATTTAAGGTTGTGTAATTCGCTTTACACTGGCGATCAAAATAATGGTAGTGTTTTGGCGATAGCTTGCAAGTACTGTAATGGTGTTGTGTTGTGTCGTACACTTCGGGCCAATGTTATGGGGTGTGTTGGATATTTAACACTGGCTGATTATTTTTAAATACCTTTAAAAATAATATTGAAGTGTTATTTTTGATTGTCTGTGTCATTAGATCGCTGTCGAGAGATTCTTGCAGAATAAAAATCTAAATTAATTTATAAATCTCTGTTGGTGTTTTCTTGTGAAACCGTAGTTTTATCAACCGTTTCTATATTAGTGGTATTGTAGGTCCTTGCCTTATAATAATAAACCCCCACTATTTACGTGGGCTGGCCAGCCGACCTCCACGAGCCGAAACCGTGGTGGTGAGGCACTCTCCCTTCTTTCTCCCTCTCCTTTCTGGCAAACTCGCGTCCAGGCTCGGCGTGTAAGCTAGACGGCTATAGAACGTAAGAAAGAGATAGAGAATAAATACCGTGACGGGATTGGCCCGCTCGGATACTGATATAGTACCCCCCCCCCCACGCTATAGAGCTAGCGTGCGGGAGTATAAATATAAAAGCGCCTGTTGCGCGCGCGTTCGTTCGTATTGCCCAGAGGAACCCGGCCAGAGCCGCGCCGTATTTAGTCAGTATCAGAGCGTATCGATCCAGCACGCGGAGAACTGTAAAAACCCTTTTACTTATGAACTATACATCCTATCCTGAGTTAGGCGACCACCTATTTGACAGCGGAACGTCACATCTTTGTCCGTGTGCCGCGGTCGTGCACAGGAGAAGTCAATATTCTGGCCGCCATTTTGTATTTTAAAATATGTTAAACTTTATAATTAATGTACAGGATAGCATCTAACATGTGGCATTTAAACCGTTACGATAGCCCAAAATTTCTTTAACAAAGTTAGCGCCCAAACATGACTCTGACCAAAACTTTCATGCCCCATAACTTCCAGTGTTGCCAAGCGATTGAGATGAAAATGGTCAAATGTCATTTGGGTGAGGTGCCTTCATCGAACTGCATACCCAAATTTGGTTAAAAAGCGCTATTTCCATTTTCCCCATTTTTGGGCTCTGGAGGGTAAATTACCCTAAAATTTGGGAAACTTTTTTTTATTGCAACACTATTCATCGAGACCTACAATTGTCCCATACAAGACATTCCACTAAAATGTTGCCATTCACCCGAAAAATGAGATTGAAAATCTTGCCAAATTGTAATGAAAATGTTATGGTTGACAGCTCGTCCGCCATTTTGTTTTTCCAAAAATTGTCAATTTTCTGGTATACTACATCATATGTGCTCCGAAGTGGAATTGGTTGGATATTCCTCATGCGCTCGTGCTAGGCCAGCTAATTCGTCAAAGTTTGGTCTGAAATGTCCAAATTTTCAATCGGCTATATTTCCGCCGCCATTTTGTTTTTCTTTTGTTTTTCAATTTCATCACAAAGTAGGCGGTCCATGTGACACGCGTTCCAAATTTGAACGAAATCGGTTGGAAAATGGCGGAGATGGCATCACGTGACCCGCCGCCATCTTGTTTTTTTCACTTCCCTATAGTTTTCCTCTGGTCCAATCACTAAACTATACAACTCCCCCCTACATCACTTTCACCTCCGGGAACTCCTTCAGACTAAACGGGCGTGTCAATCAGTGAGTCAGTCAGTCAGTCAGTCAGTCAGTGAGTGGTAGTCGAGCTATATATATTAGTAACTAGTATGTGCGTGGGTGCGCGGGCCGCGAGCGGCCCGCGGGGCTTCCTTTTTAATGTAGGTTTGGAGGCGGCGCAACTAACTAATTTTTTATTTTGGTTGTTTCTTGTGCAATTTGGTTTGCGTGCAATGCAATCTTGCCACTTGTAAATCAAGCGACGCCCGAAAGGTATAAATTCAAAACGTTATGAAATGGACATGTTTCGAGAATAGTTTGATTTGAAATTGTTAACTGATTATAAATATAGAGCATGCAATACCCCAAATGACCGAAGGCCTGGCACTAAATAAAGACGTAATTCAAAAGACAAGTGTTATCATCTTTATATAGATTTCAAAAATTCATTCTGATTCGGAGCGCATACGCATCTTCCTTTTCGCTTTTGCTGGCGTGGGGACGCTCCGGGCTTCGCCCTCCGCGGAGCTCGGCCTATGGCCTCGCATTGGGCTCGGTCTTCGACCTCGCCAAGGTTATTTAGGCGACACAGATGATCGTATTGTATCCGCTTGGCAAGGGGGACGCTTCGGGCTTCGCCCTACGCGGAGCTCGGCCTACGGCCTCGCGGGTGGGACGCTTCGGGCTTCGCCCTACGCGGAGCTCGGCCTACGGCCTCGCGGGGGTCGCTTCGGGCTTCGCCCTACGCTGAGCTCGGCCTACGGCCTCGCGGGTGGGACGCTTCGGGCTTCGCCCTACGCGGAGCTCGGCCTACGGCCTCGCGGGGGGTCGCTTCGGGCTTCGCCCTACGCGGAGCTCGGCCTACGGCCTCGCGGAGGGGTCGCTTCGGGCTTCGCCCTACGCGGAGCTCGGCCTAAGGCCTCGCGAGGGGGTCGCTTCGGGCTTCGCCCTACGCGGAGCTCGGCCTACGGCCTCGCGGGGGGGACGCTTCGGGCTTCGCCCTACGCGGAGCTCGGCCTGCGGCCTCGCGGGTGGGTGCTCGGCCTTCGGCCTCGTTATAATTGTCGATGAACATCGATTATTGGAAGCATTGACCACGGTTTTATATAGACCTGCGGTACTCATTCTTTTTGTATAGGAAAATGTATGGGGAAATTTTCGACACTTTCAAATATCAAAATTTTGGCGGCCATCTTGGATTTTGAAATACTTTAGACTTTTATGAGTAAGTACAGGATAGTACCTAACAGATGGCATATATTTTATTGCTCTAGCGCAACATTTTTTTAACAAAGTTGGCGTCCAAACGGGGCTCTGACCACAACTTTCAAGTCGCATAACTTCCAGTGTTGCCAGCGGATTTCGACGAAAATAGTCAAATATCATTTGGGTGAGCTACCCTTATCGAACTGCATACCCATAATTTCCCAAAACTCCTTATTTCCATTTGTCACCTTTTTTGGTCCTGTGGGGTAAATTACCCGAATTTCGGGGAAATTTCTTTTTTATAGCAATACTACGCCCCGTAAGCTACAACTGACCCATACATAGCGATTCTCTAAAGTGGCGCTATCTGGGAGAAATATCGCTTTGAAAATTCCATTTTTTTGTACTTTTTACACTTTTACCTCCACTCTCTCCGCCATTTTGATTTTCCCACTTTTCGGATTTTTCTGGTTATCTGGACTATATTGCTCGACAAACTGCATTTAAACTTTTTCGCTAGCTAAAACTTGGTAGAACAAACTAACTCAATTTATCTGACCATTCCCAAAAATTTGAAAAATTCGCCAATCCCAGTGTTGCCAGCGGATATCGATGAAAATACCCAAATGTCATTTGGGTGGACCAATCTCACCAGACTGCATACCCAGAATTTCCCTAAAGTATTTATTTCCATTTGTCACATTTTTGGACCCTGTGGGGTAAATTACCCGACTTTTTGGGAAATTTCTTTTTCCTGGCAACACTACGTCCCTAGACCTACATCCGGCCCATACATGCCGAAGCTCTGCGGCGTTGGCGTCTGGGAGTAATATCGATTTGAAAATTCCCAATTTTTCAACTTTTTCAAATTTTGTCTCCCATCTCGCCGCCATTTTGTTTTTAAAAAAATTTCCTTATTTTTCTTTTTATCTAGACTAAATTTCCCAACAAACTGCATTTAAACCGTTGCGCTAGCTCATACTTGGTCTAACAAAGTTGCCCTCCAAAGTTGGCAACTGCCGAAAATTTTATAAAATTCGCCAATCTCAGTGTTGCCAGCGGATTTCGATGAAAATACCCAAATGTCATTTGGGTGGGCCAACCTCATCGGACTGCATACCCAGAATTTTCGTAAAGTCCCTATTTCCATTTGCCACATTTTTGGACCCTGTGGGGTAAATTACCCCGATTTCTGGGATTTTTTTTTTCCTGGCAACACTACTCCCCGAGACCTACAACCGCCCCATACAAGCCGAAGCTCTGCGGTGTTGCCATCTGGGAGTAATATCGCATTGCCCACTCGTGATTTCCCTCCCTTTTTTTCAATCGCTCACAACTCGTCGGCCATTTTGTTTTTTTTAACCCCCCATTTTTTTGGGTAAAGTAGAGGATTTACCCATTCCAACGACATATTGCACCCCTCCCTACGGCTCACCCAACTCGATTTACCAGTACCCTACTTTTGGGTCTTTTTCGTCCCCCCCACTTTTTTTCTTATAACTCGGCCGCCATTTTGTTTTTTTGAAAACTAAAAAAAAAAATTAAATTAGGTGGTATTCTTTACAAACCTACCAAATTTGGTCCAAATCGGACTGCGCATCACAGAGTTCACCATAGTGACCCCAAGATAAACAACCCCCAGGGGGACCGCTATATTTTTCCGCACATCACATCCCCAAAATCTATACAACCAACCCCCAACCCACCCCCTACCCCCTCCTGTTTCCCCAAAACACGTATCAGTCAGTGAGTGAGTGGTAATGCAGCTATATATATTATAGTAATAGTAGAGATACTGAGGCCCGTATCAATAAACCACTCTCAGGTTCTCTTGAAAATGGCGGGAAACGACGGTTGGGAAATTATTTGATAATTTTCCTTTTAATGTCTACAGGGACTATTTTGTGTTTAATATCACGTTAAATTAATCAGAAAATGTTCGCGAATGACAGTACGGTGAAGTTATTGGATTATTTATGCAAGATCTGAACTTTCAAGCTTTTATCAAGAGTTCCCGCTACAAGCTCGGGAGTGAACGTGACTGTCGAGCTGCTTCGTCCAGAGTTATGACGCCACGGCGACTCCTCTGGATGAAGACATGAAGACGCGGCTACCCAGGGTGAAGACGCTACTGCGACTCTCCTGGAGGAAGATAGAAGACAATTGAATATATTGAATTTTCTGTAACATTGGCAAATGACGAACAGTCGAGTCCATTAATAAAATAAATAAATAAAATCACTCTCAGCTCAAAAGTCAATCTTGAGAACGACCTCAAGATGGCATTCCTATTAATAAACGTAACTTAGGTGCATGTTTAGAACTCGGATATCACGTGAGTAACGCCGTATTAATAAACAAAACTCAGTTCTCAAGATAACGGTCAAACTCACACTTGAGAACGTCTTTGCTGATTGCAGGCGAACCGCGACTTGAGAAAGACATCACGTGATACGTCCTCAAGATTGGTTTATTAATACATGACGTATTTGAGATGGTGATCACTTCTTGAGAGTGTATCAGCTGAATTCGCTCTTGAGTGCGGGTTTGGGCTTAGACTAATACGGGCCTTGGATTGTTGAAATATATAAGAGCGGTCTCACTCTAAACTCACGCTCAAAATTATCTCTGAATCTGTGCCAAGATATATAGATAACGGAAAGGGTATAGGAATCCGAAAAAAGACATACTTGAGATTGTGATCAGGTCTTGAGAGTGTATCAGCTGAATTCGGGTTTAAGATTAGTAATGAGTAGTGCGGTTAGCGGTTTGTTTACCTCCATGGAAAAATGGATTGGGACAGACTGTATAATAACTAGATACTCAATACTCAATTATTTATTGCATTTCATAAGTTATAATACAGATGTTCATATAATTAACATTAAGAATGTTACAATGTTCTTTATGGACCTTGTCTAGGCACAGCAATATAAGAGAGAGACGATATTTTTTGATTAAAATAATAGGATGTGTAAAACAGTAGTACCTAACTAAGCATGAAGTATGTACGGTGGAACACAGAGAAAGGTGTACAGGAGAGTTTTTAAGGATGAGATTTTCCCAATAACTACTTGACCTATTGCAAAAATTCTTTCACTGTTTGATAGATAAAAGTTAAGACTATGTAACTGTACAAGAATTATTAAATTCGGTCCAGTAGTTTTTGAGAAAATCTCAACCTTATTGAGGCCCCCTGTATACTTATCTCTGTCGTCGACTGTACTTCTATTTTAGATTCAACAAAGTTCAGAAGAATTAAGACCATTCAAACGAAAAAATGATTTATTTTAAAGTATCCCTACTGTGCACATATGTTCTGTGCCTCAATGTAGCGTGCATGCATCATGCAGTCTAGATTACGACCTATCCTATTAATTTGGCAACACTTCCCAGTCAAATTAGATCTGTGCGTATACGACGGGCAAATCTGTCTGGCGATATATTTAGACCACGCTATATATCAGTAGACTTTCAACACTATTCCTACCTTCACAAAACTAAGTATAACTAAAGTAATGGTTCTCTTGAAAATGGCGGGAAACGACGGTTGCGAAATTATTTGATAATTTTCCTTTTAACGTCTACAGGGACTATTTTGTGTTTAATATCACGTTAAATTAATCAGAAAATGTTCGCGAATGACAGTATGGTGAAGTTATTGGAAAATTAAAGCAGGATCTGAAGTTTGGCGCTATAGTCAAGATTCCCACTACGAGCTCGGGAGTGAACGTGACTATCGAGCTGCATCGTCCACAGTGATGACGCTACGGCGTCTCCTGTGGATGAAGACAAGAAGACGCGGCTACCCAGGGTGATGACGCTACTGCGACTCCTCTGGAGGATGTTTTCCTTCACCGTTTTGAGAGCACTCGGTAAATGTACGTAAGTTTTTCCGTCGAAAAATCCGAGGATAACTCATTGGTACATGGCTGCCCTAGCTGGGAATCGAACCTGGGACCTCCATATTGCAAATCCATTGACCCAACCACTGAGCCACCGAGCTCTCATACCAATTTAATATTTATCATGAGAACAACCGCCAGTTTCAATTTCTCGAATGAATTCGATTATACCCTGTATATCTTTCAGCGTTATGTGATATTCTGAATTCGCCGTAATAACATTGTTACATACACCGTATGTCAATGTTCGTAAGTCCATTACAGTAGTCCATCAAGCATTGTCCACTAATGACCTTTGCCAGAGCGCCCATCCCTAGCCTTTGTGCCCTAACTACAGCTTTACCTAATGTATCAGTCAACGAAACTATAGGGTGATTTACAATAAGGTGTTTGACTATTTTTTAACCGACTGCGCATGAAGGAGGGTGATGTTTTTCGAGTATATGGATGTTAGTATGTATGTCTAATTCGTCGGCACTCTCGGTTAAAGGCCTTTTAGTTTAGACCAGCGTCGCCAATCTTGAAAAAATGATATCTTCCAATATAATCAATTTTATTAAAAAAGCTATTTACGAAATGTTTATTACGATAAATACTATTATTTCAATGCTTATTTATAAACATGATTCAATGTCTAACATTGCAGTTAGAAATCATGTTTTTAATTGATGACGCGTTTATCATTTAGATTTTCGTTGGTTCTTTTGAAAATGGCGGGAAACGACGGTTGCGAAATTATTTAATAATTTTCCTTTTAATGTCTACAGGGACTACCTATTTTGTGTTTAATATCACGTTAAATTAATCAGAAAATGTTCGCGAATGACAGTATGGTGAAGTTATTGGATTATTTATGCAAGATCTGAAGTTTCAAGCTTTTATCAAGAGTCCCGCTAGAAGCTCGGGAGTGAACGTGACTGTCGAGCTGCTTCGTCCAGAGTGATGACGCTACGGCGTCTCCTCTGGAGGAAGACATGAAGACGCGGCTACCCAGGGTGAAGACGCTACTGCGACTCTTCTGGAGGAAGATAGAAGACTATTATGTATTGAATTTTCAGTAACATGACATTGGCAAATGATGAACTGTCGAGTCCATTAATAAAATAAATAAATAAATAAAAATAGAAACTACCTATAGGATGACTTACAAGAAGGTGTTTGACTATTTTTCACCCGACTGCGAAAGAAGGAGGGTGATGTTTTTCGAGTATATGGATGTGAGTATGTATGTCTAATTCGTCGGCACTCCCGGTTAAAGGCCTTTTGAGTAGCGCCGCCAATCTTGAAAAAATTATATCTTTCAATATAATTAACTTTATTAAAAACGGTAATTAGAAAATCTTTATTACGATAAATACTATTTTTTAAATGCTTATTATCAACGTCTTATGTATTATTGAAAAATAGTATTTATCCTAATAATTTTTTTTTAATAAAATTTATTATATTGAAATAATTCTTATATATTTTAAGATTGGCGACGCTAGTTGGCTCATGGAAGGCCCTCGGCTTGATAGATTTTAACAAATGGGTGTCGTTAGATTCGTCTTCTAATCGGTATTTGATATTTCAAGTTATTAAGGGCCTTACATGAACCAACTAGCGCCGCCAATCTTGAAAAAATAATATCTTCCAATTTAATAAATTTTATTAAAAAAAGCTATTTACAAAATGTTTATTAGGTACGATAGATACTATTTTATAAATGCTTATTTATAACGTGATTCAATGTCGGTAAGTTGTAGTTCGCATAATTGCGAAAAACGGCCGTTTTTGGTACATTTGAGAACTACAACTTTGCTTGTCGCAATTATGCCATGTATTGTATATTAAAAAATAGTGTTTATCCTAATAAAGATTGTGTACATAGCTTTTTTAATAAAAAATAATAATTTGTAAGATACTATTTTTTTAAGATTGGCGGCGCTAGTTGGCTCATGGAAGGCCTTTATTATGTAATTAGAATTTTCACAAAAAAGTAGCTAATGGCGTTTGGCGCGCTTTTCACGTAATCCAGACATACGCATTATTTTAAAATATCATTCCGATCTGCGCATGAATAAATAACTATTCTAGACGAACCAATAAACTGTGAGATTTATTTTTATTAGTTTTGTGTTCGGGTGTGACAGACCCGACGTCTGCACTGCGGGAGAGTTGGGAATAGGCGATTTATAGATATTACAATACCACCTCAGCGGTCTGAATTTGGCATTGTCACTGGTGGTCCATGTAGAATAGAATAGAATACATAATATAATTAGGTTCTCTTGAAAGTGGCGGGAAACGACGGTTGCAAAATTATTTGATATTTTTTGTTTTATTATCTACAGTGGTTATTTTGAGATTAATATTACGTTAAATTAATCAGAAAATGTTCGCGAGTGACAGTATGGTGAATTTGTTGGATAATTTGAGCAAGATCTTTTGTTGAATAATTTGAGCTGTGTTATTTTACGATGATATCGCACTTCGGTGCAACGCCATCTATTATCAAATTAAAAAGCTTGTTTTTTTCTTCTTACAACTGTCACTTTGAAAACCCCTCATTGGAGTGCTCGAAAGAAGTTGTGTTTGTGATGTTTTGTGCTCTTAGCAAGGATTCCTTGTATAACTCGATGATTGCGTGGATAGTTCAGTTATTTCGTTTAGGGGTTTGGGAGGGTTGTGTGTAGGTTAAACTCTAAGGCATGTGAAATCCGCCAACCTGCACTGGGCCCGCGTGGTGGATTATGGCCCGAGCTCCCTCGATGTAAGGGAAGGTCTGTGCCCGAGCAGTGGGGCAATATAAATAGACTGACTAGGACTAGGTGTGTAGGTTTAGGTTAGGTTATCTTCGTATATATGTATGTATTTATAACAATTCAGACATTCTATTAATATCAGACCAGGCTGTATGCCCCTAGTTGGCTTTGCCTTTACCTCTGGGTAGAAAAAAATGTACAGTCTATTCACAAAATGAAGGGGTTTTAAGGTTATATTTAAAAAAGAAAGAAAGTCCGATAGCCCTTTTACATCGATATACATATTATTTTCGTCACACTCTAGTTTGTCGACATATGATTTGTCGCACTTTAGGCGTTGAAACCTAAAAGAAATAGAAATTAAACGTGTTCACTGTTGTTTTAAAATTAATAATATTTTCGAAGTTATTTCACACAAACATTAACTGACAACTCCTTTTTACTCTCTCTGACATTTGACAATAGAACTTGGAACTTTTCAAAATGGTTTTCTTTTTTATCGGCACCGTGGAGGCTCTACTCCTACATGCACTAACGTTCGTCGCTATTTAGTTTGTCGACAAATAATTTGTCGACCATTCGTTCTGTCGGTCAAAAGTTCATCGAACATTTGTGTGTCGCACTTCCGTAGCGGAGCCAGCCCCGGTAGCTAACTGCAGGGTTACTCTCACCTCTTATAACGATCCAGTTTAGGTTCCTAAACTGAATCGAATCGCTATTTGCTACAATAACGTTTGACGTCGTTACTAAAACAATTTAAAAACGTCCAAATAAGGGTCCATTGTTAACGTCCAAATAATGTCCAATAAAGCAAATGTCCATTCATCCGTTTGGACCTTCTTTGCGCTCGGACATTTTTAGAAGGCAGGCTGTGTATCTAGTTGTTTATAGGAGACCAATGGTTTAGAACCTAAACTGGATTGCTATAAGAGGTGAGTTTCTCTTGAAAATGGCGGGAGACGACGGTTGCAAAATTATTTGATAATTTTCCTTTTAACGTTTAGGTACAGGGACTATTTTGTGTTTAATATCACGTTAAATTAATCATAAAATGTTCGCGAATTACAGTATGGTGAAGTTATTGGATTATTTATGCAAGATCTGAAGTTTCAAGCTTTTATCAAGAGTTCCCGCTACAAGCTCGGGAGTGAACGTGACTGTCGAGCTGCTTCGTCCAGAGTGACGACGCTACGGCGTCTCCTCTGGAGGAAGACATGAAGACGCGGCTACCCAGGGTGAAGACGCTACTGCGACTCCCCTGGAGGAAGATAGATGACTACTGAATATATTGAATTTTCTGTAACATGACATTAGCAAATGACGAACTGACGAGTCCATTAATAAAAAAATAAAATAAAAAATAAAAATACCTACATCCATTCAGTTTGCATTTTGTCTGACAATGAGCGACGCCGCGACGATTCCCACATATATTATTAAGGGACGAATGTCTTTCTAGGTTGTGTAATGTTTTCATACCTTATGTAAAGGTATTACGTCACATTTTAGTCTGCATTTACAGAAGCGTTTGAGGTCATATTCACATTAAATATTTAACTGGATGGATGTTCTTGTAATACTTAGGTAAGTACTTGTTTTTAAATATTCCGATATTTCTTTCTTTTCGTGTGGTTTAGTGACCAAACCTATATTTTTTATTTTTTTTATTGCATATGCACTATGCGAAACGAAAATCTAAACGATAAATTAGAGAAAAAATTTCATCACGACCGGGATTCGAACCAGGGATCGCCCTTCCGTGGCACGCTCTATTCCAACAGAGCCACCGTGACCCAGGTCGTGAATTTTGTCATTTATTAATAAACCAATCTTGAGGGTCACGTAACAACTCTCTCAAGTGGAAGAACTCAAGTAAACGTCGCGGTTCGCCTGCAATCAGCAAATACGTTCTCAAGTGTGAGTTCGATAGTTCTCTTGAGAACTGAGTTTTGTTTATTAATACGACGTTGCTCACGTGATACCCGATTCCTAAACGCGCACCTAAGTTACGTTTATTAATAGGAACGCCATCTTGAGGTCGTTCTCAAGACTGACTTTTGAGCTGAGAGTGATTTATTAATACGGGCCTAAGTGTGACGTCACGTCTTTACTATAAAATTCCCGAATATTTATTGTATAGTTTCCTCTGTAAGTATTAATTAATTAACAGAAATTAATTTTCAATATTGTTCAACATCCCTATTGTAACAGTAGTCAGCATTACATTAAAGCAACATTGTAACTGTCGTTAAAACTACAATAGTAACGCAATAAAAGTGTAACAAAGTTTAAAATCCAATAAAAACAGAAGCGGGTTCTCTTGAAAATGGCGGGAAACGACGGTTGCAATTTTTTTTGTTAATTTTTGTTTTATTGTCTACAGTGGTTATTTTGAGATTAATATCACGTTAAATTAATCAGAAAATGTTCGCGAATGACAGTATGGTGAATTTGTTCGATAATTTGAGCAAGATCTGGGGTTTCAAGCTTTTATCAAGAGTTCCCGCTACAAGCTCGGGAGTGAACGTGACTGTCGAGCTGCTTCGTCCAGAGTGACGACGCTACGGCGACTCCTCTGGATGAAGACATGAAGACGCGGCTACCCAGGGTGAAGACGCTACTGCGACTCTCCTGGAGGAAGATAGAAGACTATTGAATATATTGAATTATCTGTAACATGACATTGGCAAATGACAAACTGTCAAGTCCATTAATAAAACTAAATAACATTGTAACAATGTCGTTAAAAACTACAATAGTATCGCAATAAAAGCCAAACAAAGTTAAAATCCAATAAAAGCAGTAGTGAAGCAGTATAATAATAACATTTGGGACGGCCATAAACTAGAGCGCGGCAGGTGACGTAGTGACGTCAGAAGGCGTGGCGCGTCAAATACTAGACTACGTGTAGACTGGACCAATTCGGTCACGGAATTTTACATACCTACCTATGTACAGAGGGCCTCAATAAGGTTGAGATTGACAGTGGAAAAGCGTACTACATATGGCCCCAGAAATATATAATAAGATACCCAATGATTTAAAGAAATTACCTACAAATCAATTTAAAGTTAAATTGCGCACAATGTTAATACATAAATGTTATTATAATTTAGTGGCGTTCCTGACGGATTCATCGATTTGACATAATTTATAAAAGACATTGCCACATTTCAATGGAGCTTTGCTGGGGCCTACAAAACTACGTGAACATTTAAGCTGTACCTATCATTTTGTTGGGGACTTATTACAGGTTTCATATTGCATAATCATAATTAGTATCATTGTCTACTACTCTCGCAACTCCTATAGAAGAATAACAAAAACAATGAATAAATCGCTTCGATTTCTTACTATTTTCTGAATTCTTAATTAAGCTGTTTTTTCGAATCGCAACTTGTACAAAACTTTATCTTAAACCAATAATTTTAATAAAAAACGGAGATATTTTTACATTTATTCGTTATCTTGTACAACTTGCGGTTGATGGTGGGGCAGATTCTGGCATTGTCATTTATTGGATGATTGGTGCAAGATCTGAAGTTTCGAGCTAGAGTCAAGAGTCCCGCTACAGGCTCGGGAGTGAACGTGACTGTCGAGCTGCTTCGTCCAGAGTGATGACGCTACGGCGACTCCTCTGGATGAAGATAGAAGACTATGATATCTCACTAATACTTATTATAAACGTGAAAGTTTGTATAGATGGATGGATGTTGCTCTTTCACGCAAATATTAATGAATGGGTTTTAATGAAACTTTACAATAATATAGCTCATAAATTAGAACAAACATATAGGCTATAATTTATAAAGATCACACATAAGTCGCGGGCAGAAGCTAGTCTTGAAGCTATTTTGTAACATAACATTGGCAAATGACGAACGGTCGAGTCCATTAATAAAATAAACAAATAAATAAACACAAACAGCGCACAAATATAAATCTACCCGGAGGTCGTTTGTTGCGCAGGTTTTTCTGCATTGGATTGAAAGCATAAATAACTGCACCCGATTCATTATGCCGTGGGGCGTACCGTCGGCAAGACAGTTAGGTATTTTATTAACTGCTAACACTATCGATTAAATGATAAATGGAGAAATGACTGAATGAGTGACTTTTAATAATTATTGACATTGAATAATTGTATGCCTGATAAGGTACTTGAACTGTGAAACTGTGATGAATCATTTATACCAACTGTTTATACTACCATGTCATACAATAAAAATTTCTGATTTCTGAAAAAATTGTCATCATGACCCTGGACCTCGCCATTCCGTGGCACGCTCTATTGCAACAGAGCCACCGTGATTTCGTACCCAGATCGTGAATTTTGTCTCCATATTCTCGTCTTAGGGACGGTAGCGACATCTATCTAGTATCTATGATGAAAAATTTTCTCCATCTATGATTTAAATTTTCGTGTCGCATGGCGCATATGTAAGAAAATATCAAAACATACTATCCATTAGTATCGATGGTGGGTATATTAAAAAATGAATGAGAACAAAACGAACAAACGAGAAATGAAATCTAACTAGTTCAGTCAACGAGGATAGACGAAGCAGTCGATATAGTTCGTCAGCAAGCCGAAGGGCAGTGGGCTGGTCACACCATAGTGTCAGAAGCCAACAAAATAAAATCAGGAGCAAAATTATATTTGTCATTTTTATTTTGTATCTTATAGGTTCTTTAAAATAAGGATAAAAAGTGAAAACTACGAGCGAGTCGATTTCTTTTGTTTTATCTGAAATTTTAACTTACCTATTTATTTAAAATTGAGAAATAACAAAAGACAGCACATCGAGTGCGCTTTTGAGTGCAGATTTTTTTTCTATTATTTTCAACTCCGTAATTTCGATACTCTGGAAATCACTAGCTATTCAAAACCTCGGCTAGAAACTTTAAGTCTTTCGCGCCTGTGTAGAGGCGCGATCTGCACGCGGCTTGCGGCATGCGGCCAGTTGAAACGCATGCCCCGACCCATATTCTACCGTCGGTAACGTCCAGTAGGTAGCAGATCGCGGCCTACGCGTGAGATCGCGACCCACTGGACGTTACCGACGGTAGAAAATGGGTCGGGGCATGCGTTTCAACTAGACGCAGGCCGCAAGCCGCGTGCAGCCCCCTTACCATGAACTCTTATAGCAGGATTACTTCAATATTACTTTGTTACTTCGTACAATGACGACCTTAAAGTAAGCTTATTAAGGTCGTCATTGTACGAAGTAACAAAGTAATATTGAAGTAATCCTGCTATAAGAGTTCATGGTAAGGGGGCTGATCGTTTGTCTTTTATTTTCCTCATAGATATAGTATAAAGCACTCGGTATCACTCGGCAGTAAGTGCGTATTAAGAAACTCAAACTACACCATCATTAAAACTTTTTTTTTTACAGTTACAAATGATTTATTTATTTAACGACAAAATATTATATTAAAGAAACAGTAAATATTATACAAATAAAAACTATAAATAAAAAATTTGCCCTAAATCACCGACCGCGGGGAGTGTCCCCAGAAGGCTGGCTGCATTGCCTCGCTGGATTGCGAGGCTAATGCGTTGCGCGAGGTATGCGCCAGCCCTCTGTTCATTAGACACATCCACCAGGCACACAGAGATCTCTTAGAGATATACTTTATTATTACGTAATTGATACTTTCGTCCCTCGGTAAAAAATGCAATATTACTAAGACAATTGTTGCCTACTGTCGGCCTGAATAACTCTGACAATAGATTTGGGCACTAAATCACACGAGAAATTAAAAACTTTTTTTGACGATTGTTTTTGCTAACCGTACATTAATTACTGTTCGAGTAAGCTTAAAATCACTAGCAGTAGGAGTGGGCGAGCGCTAAAAGTATAGCGCATCTCTTTTGCATTACTAGTCACTCGCATAAAAATTCTGCCACGCCATTTTAGAGCCAATAAACTTTGTTTACTATTATTTGTTGTTATTTCAATGTATTAATAGTATTTTACTACATAGGCATCTAGGCTAGACTAATAAACTTTGCAAGAAAATCTACGAATACTATTTAAACGACGAACATGCATGGTGTGTGTCGCAGGTTCTGCATAAGGGATAAAGTGTAGAGTCAAAGTCAAAGTCAAATTTCTTTATTGCAAGTAAGCACGTTGAGTACATTTTTGCACGTCAATATATTTTTTGAATTTACATTTGCACCACTTTGCAAGGAAAAGGTGCCAACGCTGAGGAGAAAAAGTGGCAAAAAACTCTCAGCAACACATCTTTTAAAACAATGATAATACATTGATTACTTAATAACTATACAGTACGTAACTATTACTATTGTTAGTAAGTTTATCCCTCATGCGGAACCGGCGACACACACCATGCATGTTCATCGTTTAAATAGTCATCTATCCTGTAATACGCCTTCTTAACTTCTTAGATTACTAATAATAGAAATAGTTGTGTAATACCTAGTTATTAAGTAATTGTGTTATTATTATTTTAAAAGATGTGCTGCTGAGAGTTTTTTTGCCACTTTTTCTCCTCAGCGTTGGCACCTCTTCCTTGCAAAGTGGTGTAAATGTAAATTCAAAAATATGTTGACGTGCAAAAATGTACACAACACTATAACTCCGACTGCATAATATCCTACGTCATACAAAACGAAATATCGGAGATGAAGTATTATTTACGTTATCTAAAGAGCTTTTACATCACCTACATAGCATTTATTTTACGTACCTAGTCTCTATACATGATTTACGAGATATCTAACATCATAGGTAAGCTTACTTCACCTAACTTACCATCTACATATCCTATGTAGCATCTTAACATCGTCTACCTAATCTCTGCATCAGCTGCGTAGCGTCTACATTAGCTACATAGCCTCTGCATCAGCTGCGTAGCCTCTATATCAGCTACGTATCCTCTGCATATCCTATGTAGCATCTTAACATCGTCTGCGTAATCTGTGCATCAGCTACGTAACCTCTACATTAACTACGTAGCATCCTAACATCGTCTACGTAATATCTTCATCATCTACGTAGCCTCTACATCAGCTACATAGCCTCTGCATCAGCTACATAGCCTCTGCATCAGCTGCGTAGCCTCTATATCAGCTACGTAACCTCTACATCATCTACGTAGCATCCTAACATCGTCTACGTAATATTTGCATCAGCTACATAGCCTCTACATCAGCTACGTAGCCTCTACATCAGCTACCGTATACGCTAGCTACGTATCTTCTACATCAATAAGCACCACTTGGGTACATTAAGTTTTTTTATTTCTAATATTTTTTTGTATCTTAAAGTAATAATAATAATCAATTACGTAGTCTTTACATCAACTACGTAGTCTCTACATTACCTATGTAGCATCTATAGTTCCTCTAAACTAAACAATTAAACAATTTCTGACATTATGAGAGTGAAAGTACCAATTGAGGCGGAGACTGCAGGGCTAGTACGCGCACGTATTAGCGATCGGTGTAACGCCCGGGGAGCTGT
Source organism: Tachystola acroxantha (assembly GCA_963506565.1). NCBI lineage: Eukaryota > Metazoa > Arthropoda > Insecta > Lepidoptera > Oecophoridae > Tachystola > Tachystola acroxantha. The sequence continues at coordinate 8,264,816 of OY735893.1, forward strand.
CAAATGGCTGTCAGGTGCAACATTTCGTAGCACGACTTTGCCTCGGCGTCACCTTGGTGTGGAGTGGGCGTGGCGTATGCGCGGCGCGTTACAACGAACATGTGCTAGAGGGGCTGACCCTATACATATTTAAAAAATCATGCTCAAAGCCTATATCAAATATGCCAAGGAGATAAATTATAAAGATTATGAAATCGTAAGCTCTCAAGGGAACTAACGTGTAAAGCGTCAATACGCGTTTATTCGTTTCCCACTAGACAAGGTGATAGCAAATCGTTAATTTTTTACGCTCTCGCCGTGTGGTGTGATATCCATAAAATCGTCTCGTAAACCGACTATAAATTTAAGTATAATAAAATGTGCCGAACGGACGCTCGAGTACAGTCGAGGACACGTAAATTGTAGCCCTTTCTCGGTTTGAAGGTCGCGACTGTCAAAGTTTATGGTCAGGTCGAAATAAGTTGACTGTAATAGTTCAATCAAACAGTATGATTTCGGATGAATTGATGAGATTTTTTACGGTGAAGGAAAACATCGTGATGAAACATGCATGCCGTAGAAGGAGAAAAAATCTAAGGCGTGTGAAATGATGAAATCCGCTAATTCGCAGTGGGCCCGCGTGGTGGATCATGGCCCCGAGCTCCCTCGATGTAAGGGTAGGTCTGTGCCCGAGCAGTAGGGCAATATAAATAGACTGACGACGAGATGAGATTATCAAAAAACATCAAGATAAGAATTATTCGGTATTTAAAGATTTTCTTATGCATTATTCATTAAATCTTTCAGAAGGTACCTTACACCGACCTACCCAATAATTATGAAATCGGTACAAAGCAAGCGAACAAAAGATCTGTCAACGATGAGCGCAAAGAGACGAAGCGGGGGACAGAGGTGCTGTATTAAAGATAAGCGTCCATGTCGATAATATCTCTAGGTTACAGGTGTCGCAAAGCAATGTTGCGCTCATGTGCGGGCAGACACGGGCGCCCTGCTGTTACAGGTCTATGAGGTAAGTTGTCTGTGGTACAGTCGACAGCAGATCAATGGTAACACTTTTTACTTTTGACAGTTCTTATTATTTGCGTCATAAGACTTGAAATCGTACTGCAAGTGTTACCATTGATCTGCTGTCGACTGTACCTAATGAGAAGATAAGCCAAAAGGAGAGTATTCAGTATTGGTAACTGAACCACTTTGGTTCTACGAGGCTTCAAATTTTAAATAAATTATGGTCCCATTTTTTTTAAAGTTGATGTACAGACCCTCCTAAACCATTGCCTTAACCCACCGTTTATTATTACAGGCCTATACTTTATTTATATTCTTATGAAACATAATAAATAAAGCGGTATTTTATCTATATAAAAAGTTTTGCACATTTTAAACGACGTTTAGAGATGGGCAAATTAAATAAAGACCAATTATCAAATAAGACCAAATAAATACGAATGGCGGGCAGCGACGGTTGCAAAATTATTTGATAATTTTTATTTTAATGTCTACAGTGGTTATTTTGTGTTTAATATCACGTTAAATTAATCAGAAAATGTTCGCGAATGACAGTATGGTGAATTTATTGAATAATTTGAGCAAGATCTGAAGTTTCAAGCTTTTATCAAGAGTCCCGCTACAAGCTCGGGAGTGAACGTGACTGTCGAGCTGCTTCGTCCAGAGTGATACGCTACGGCGACTCCTCTGGAGGAAGATAGACCACTATTAGGTACATATTGAATTTTCTGTAACATGACATTGGCAAATAACGAACTGTCGAGTCCATTAATAAAATAAATAAGTACGAGTGCTATGAATGTGACAAGAATACATTAATAACATTGTTCACTAATGCACAGAAAAATTTACATTAAAGTACCATTAGAGAATATTAATTAACTCATTAGAACTCTCCCATTAATTCTAATTGTGAAGTTTTTTCAGTCGTGTTGCGAATGACATAGACATCAGGAGCAATAAAAGAACTACTTACTCCAAGTAATTATGGCTATTATTATGACTAATTTGTAAAGATTGAGATGACTTGTCTACTGTACAAGTTAAGCAGGTATTTCAGTTGGTTTTGACAGTGAATAATAAATATATCGGACGTTTTTTATTATCGAAACACGTCTTTTTTTAGTTTTATTGTTGTTTTACCGCATCGAGATGAGTTTGTCTCGGTAGTACGGACATCCCCCCCCCCCCCCCCCCCCCCACACACACAGAATTAGATATTAAGGGCCTTCCATGAGCCAACTAGCGCCGCCAATCTGGAAAAAATAATATATTCCAATTTAATAAATTTTGTTAAAAAAGCTATTTACAAAATGGTTATTAGGATGAATACTATTTTTCAATATACAATACATGGCATAATTGCGGCAAGCTAAGTTGTAGTTCACAAATGTGCCAAAAACGGCCGTTTTTCGCTATTATGCGAACTACATCTTACCAAAATTGAATCACGTTATGAATAAGCATTTAAAAAATAGTATTTATCGTAATAAACATTTTGTAAATAGCTTTTTTAATAAAATTGATTATATTGGAAGATATTATTTTTTTAACATTGGCGGCGCTAGTTGGCTCATGGAAGGCTCAAAGCAGGTATTTCAGTTGGTTTTGACAGTGAATAATAGATATATCTGACAGTTTTTTTTCGAAACAGGTAGCTTTTCTGAGTTTTATAAGTTTTAGTGGTTGTTTTAAACGACGGTTGGTTTCACAGTCCAAATAATAAGATTTGGTCTTAAAATTTCACTGTATTTTCGCTATTCACATCACTAGTAAGGTATAATGTCCGAAGTTTGCCCGCATGCCAACTGCTCAACGACTTTGGGAAACTTCTATGGAGTTTCACAAAGTTGGACGGTCAGACAAACGCATTTTGTATATATATAGTATAATAGAACCATTGAACTGAAAATACATGAAGTTGGAAGCAGGTATAATCTACTGGACATCAACCTTCAGAAAGCCATTGCAATGTAAGCCGTATTACCGCACAGTAAAGTGAGTTTGATAAGCTGTCGATATACCCCTGATTAGCTATCATCTGCAAATATAAGTTTGTAATAACAAAAAAATCTTTTTGGAGGCACGTGCCTCACATGATTTCAAATTTACAATTTTTGAATTTTTTCCTTTACTTGTGCTGTAAGACCTAGCTTCTTGAAAAATTCCATGATTCTAGGTCAACGGGAAGTACCCTATAAGTTTTCGTATTGCGTTTGTGAGAAAAAGGTCTTGACAGACAGACAGACAGACAGACAGACAGACAGACAGACAGACAGACAGACAGACAGACAGACAGACAGACAGACAGACAGACAGACAGACAGACAGACAGACAGACAGACAGACAGACAGACAGACAGACAGACAGACAGACAGACAGACAGACAGACAGACAGACAGACAGACAGACAGACAGACAGACAGACAGACAGACAGACAGACAGACAGACAGACAGACAGACAGACAGACAGACAGACAGACAGACAGACAGACAGACAGACAGACAGACAGACAGACAGACAGACAGACAGACAGACAGACAGACAGACAGACAGACAGACAGACAGACAGACAGACAGACAGACAGACAGACAGACAGACAGACAGACAGACAGACAGACAGACAGACAGACAGACAGACAGACAGACAGACAGACAGACAGACAGACAGACAGACAGACAGACAGACAGACAGACAGACAGACAGACAGACAGACAGACAGACAGACAGACAGACAGACAGACAGACAGACAGACAGACAGACAGACAGACAGACAGACAGACAGACAGACAGACAGACAGACAGACAGACAGACAGACAGACAGACAGACAGACAGACAGACAGACAGACAGACAGACAGACAGACAGACAGACAGACAGACAGACAGACAGACAGACAGACAGACAGACAGACAGACAGACAGACAGACAGACAGACAGACAGACAGACAGACAGACAGACAGACAGACAGACAGACAGACAGACAGACAGACAGACAGACAGACAGACAGACAGACAGACAGACGGATGGATGGACAATAAAGTGATCCTATAAGGGTTCCTTTGTGCCTCTTAAGGCACGGAACCCGTCACTTTTTGAGAAAATTGCATCCGTCATTGCCCCCAATATTAAAAAACCTGATTCTCATAAATTTTTCAATCATTTCGCGTCCTTTGGTTAATTCGTCCAAGACCGTATAGAATTATTATGTTAGAGAGAAAATGCTTACGCTAACCAATCTTTTTAATACAACCCCTGTAAGTGAAACCAACCCCATTGAGGCAGGGGTGCCGGCTCGTAATTAATGACGGTAGGGATGCCAACGACTAACTTATTATGTACCTCATTAACGATAAGGGTTGGCACACACGTTTAACCATGAAAGAAAGAATGGCCTGGGCCATGCTGTACCTATTGAGTAAACTTTACTATGGAGTAAAACCGTGAGCAAGAAATGCCCGACAGTAGCTTGCAAATGTAAACCCCGTAGAAAGTGCTATCGCGACAGCTTGTTTGGAAATTCCTGTGAATAGTTTTATTTATTTATTTCATTAATGGACTCGACAGTTCGTCATTTGCCAATGTCATGTTACAGAAAATTCAATATGTATAATAGTCTTCTATCTTCCTCCAGAGGAGTCGCAGTAGCGTCTTCACCATGGGTAGCCGCGTCTTCTTGTCTTCATCCAGAGGAGTCGCCGTAGCGTCATCACTCTGGACGAAGCAGCTCGACAGTCACGTTCACTCCCGAGCTTGCAGGACTCTTGATAAAAGCTTGAAACTTCAGATCTTGCATAAATAATCCAATAACTTCACCGTACTGTCATTCGCGAACATTTTCTGATTAATTTAACGTGATATTAAACACAAAATAGCCCCTGTAGACATTAAAAGGAAAATTATCAAATAATTTCGCAACCGTCTTTTCCAACCTCTCTGTCAGTTTGTTTTTGGTTAGCTCTCTATTCTGTAGGTAAGTCAATGTCACTTGACTGTCATAGTAAATTAATTCTACCCTCTTTAGGTAATTACGACTTATTCAACACACACATCTATATTTTAATAAATCGATACACCCATGACCTACAATACTTAGTTATTATGATGTAAATACAAAGCACATCAGTCAAAATGATGCATTAACACTGCCATTACACAGCTGTTTCAAGATGGCCACCGGCCAAATATCATATGGTAACTTTTTTTGCAGCCAAATATGGCAAAGGCATACTTCCCAATGAGTTTTATCTTTTGCTAACTTTAATTTGAAGTATCAATATTGTACTGTTTTTAACTTATCTATAATTTTACGTCTTTTATTTGTATAGAGGAGTAGCGGGCTTTTTGAAAATGGCGGGAAACGACGGTTGCGAAATTATTTAATAATATTCAGTTTAATGTCTACAGTGGGTGTTTTGTGTTTAATATCACGTTAAATTTATCTGAAAATGTTCGCGAATGACAGTATGGTGAAGTTATTGGAGAATTGAAGCAGGATCTGAAGTTTGGCGCCATGGTCAAGATTCCCACTACGAGCTCGGGAGTGAACGTGACTGTCGAGCTGCTTCGTCCACAGTGATTGACGCTACGGCGTCTCCTGTGGATGAAGACAAGAAGACGCGGCTACCCAGGGTGATGACGCTGCGGCGACTCCCCTGGAGGAAGATGGAAGACTATTATACATTGAATTTTCTGTAACATGACATTGGCAAATGACGAACTGTCGAGTCCATTAATAAAATAAATAAATAGAGGAGTAGCCTTTAAGCTACTGCAGCTCTGGAACGAAGGGGCTCACACGGAAAATACTTCTATGACGTCTTGATAATAATGTCTTCTCTATACAGGATGTCCTTGAATTCTTTCCACAAATTGAAACTGGGGTACTTATGATAAATATTGAATTGGTGAGGTTTTTTTAAAAATTAAAACTGCAAAAAAAAGAACTAAGTACGTCACAAGTCACACAATGACCTTAGAAATGACCATTTCTAATTTATACTAATTTCATTGTATAAATTATTATTTTAAGAATTATTGTAATTACTTATTGTATCCACTGACTCGGTGCTTTGGAGATATCTGTAAACCAGTCAGTTATAATTGAATAAATAAATAAATAAATTTGGTCAAATTACAGTGAAAGAAATCGTTGCAAAATATTAAAAATACCTTAAAAATTTAAAATGTATAAAACTCCAAAGCACAGTAACGATGGACATCTTACAACTATCCAAAAAAAACTGTTTTTTGATTGTTGAATTTATTGTAAATATTTTTTAAATGGATGGGATATTCGATTTTAACCGACGAGCGTGCATGAAGAGATTGATGAATGTAGAGGAAGCGATTGCTTAGTTGCAGCAGATGGAAGTCTATCGTCTTTGCGTACCCCTGCGGGAATCAAGCGTGAGTACATAAATAAAAATAAATACTTGCTATTTTGTTAGTCAATCACAAGTATTTATTCTTTCTATTTTTAGAATAGAATAGAATAGAATAACATTTATTGCCTATTAAGTAAGATATACATATAAGAAATAAAAATTACAATGACAATTAACAAACATATAACTTAGGCAAAAGGTTTAGGCTTCAGCTGATGCTGACACAGAGTGCGTCAGCGCTGGTTTTCAGCCCACACCTTGGCTCCAAATTGGTTATAGAGGAGCATCGTACCGGTAGTAGTTAGCTCGGTAGTAGGACTCTCGAATATGCTACAGTACGACTGCAACGATAAACTTCCAGGCTCTAGGTTGCGGCCTTGGCACGAATTGGCAGCCTACACCATGTTTCAGTGTTAACTTGGCATGCCAAATGCCTACGGAAAGAGGCCGTTATAAAGCCTCGGTTCAGTTCAATGAAAATAGCGGCTATAAAGCATTTATATCACTATTTTCATATAGTATCTGACGAAATTTTTAAACCGATTAGGTTCAAGTATTATGTAAACGTTACAGGTGGGTTCGGACAACTGTTTTATTTATTTATAACAAAGGTATGTTATGCTAACGACTTTTCGGTACTTTGCGCAAACATACCTAATTGTGAGTTTTAGGTAAAAATTGTCACTTGAGTGTTACGTAACGGGGGGTAGGGGGAGGGGTGGGGAGGAGGGGGGGAGGGGGTTACATGTGATTTTATTTTAATTTTACGACCCTTTCTAACTCTTAAAGTTTTTGAACGAAGTCTAAATAAGTAAGGGCTGGTGATCATGACCACACGAAAAAAAAATACGAACTATATAATAGCAATGCGGCCAGTGCGATGGGCACCCTGCCGCGCGGGACGGGCCTTGACGAGGTGTAGTGTTGGCTAAGTATATAGGTTAAGTATTTATAAGTGTATTGTTTTTTATATATATATGTCATAATTGCTTTTATAAACAGTTTTAAGTAATAAACCGAAATAGTTATACATTAAATACTTACCCTAAATTGTAAAAAATATTTCTTATATAAAAAATATGCCAATATAATTTCGAGCGCACGAGGCGTTTAACTCTCATATCCCTAAAATGCAGCCATTTATTACCACATGTGTCAAGCCGGGGTCGTTATTACTGTGACGCCTGTGCACTAGTGATGGGAAAAAACACAAACCACTTACCCAATAGACATGAAATCGGTACAAATGACAATGCCAGATTCCGCCCCACCATCAACCGCAAGTTATGAGTAATAACATAGAAACATCCTTAAAATTCAAATTCATGTAACAACTTTAAATCGCAAAAATAAGTACGCTAAACTGTGGCCAATAATTATGTAAACGCTAAATTGTATCAAAATAAAGTACACACCCCTTGTACAACATTTGCTTGGTGTTTAGCATACTTATTTTTGCGATTTAAAGTTGTTACATGAATTTGAATTTTAAGGATGTTTCTATGTTATTACTCATGACTGTACAAGATAACGAATAAATGTAAAAATATCTCCGTTTTTTATTAAAATTATTGGTTTAAAATAAAGTTTTGTACAAGTTGCGATTCGAAAAAAACAGCTTAATTAAGAATTCAGAAAATAGTAAGAAATCGAAGCGATTTATTCATTATTTTTGTTATTCTTCTATAGGAGTTGCGAGAGTGGTAGAAAATGATAACAAAGACAATGAATAATTCGCTTCGATCTCTTACTATTTTCTGAATTCTTAATTAAGCTGTTTTTTCGACTCGTTTGATGTACAAAACTTTATTTTAAACCAATAATTTTAATAAAAAACGGAGATATTTTTACATCTATTCGTTATCTTGTTCACCATATGGTTGATGGTGGGGCAGAATCTGGCATTGTCATTTTGTATGCAAATAAAGTATATTTGTTTGATTGATGGATACGACTAATCCTATGTGCCACTTTTTAACAACATCATAATTTTCATCAGTCTCTAAATAGACACCCCAAAATTGCTATACTTATAAATTCTTTAATTTTAGTAGTTAGTGCCGTAGCCTTCATAAAAAAAAATTAAAATCCACGCACACCGAGCCGCAGTTGGTCCTGGGTTTCAAGACCAAATTATCCCCGAAACTACTTAGTTCCCATCACTACGTGATTTTACCGCATCACGTACGCTGTACCGATTTCAGAGGTTCGATCGCGGCCTGAATATTTACGAACAAAAATCTGCATTTTGTTCGTCATCATACGGCCTTCGTTGGTTCTGCACACTCATTATAATTATAATTATATAAGTACTATTTTAATTAGAAGACATACAATAACTTTGTAATTAAGGATATTGAATTCTTCTGGAAATAAAGTTCATTTCATTTCATTATTCTTGCAAATGTTTGTAACTTAAGGCGCTATATGGTTGTCAAAAGCAAGATTGAGACAGAATATGCCCCGCAGCGGGAGAGTGAAGAGCACAGCGCAGTGCCTCGATATTCGTATTTTTATGAATTTTGGCAGGGAAATAAAAATCCGCCAACAATAATCAGATTTTTTTAAAACAAACTCTCGTATTTATAGTACCTTATATTTTAGTATATATTTTGTATGAATAACTGTTTCGGTTTAGATATAATCTTCATTTTAAAAGACATGGAAGGGGTATGTTTGCGATTTTATTCTATCGAGCGAAGTTTGTCCAATCGTGTATCGGTATTCATCAGTCCCTAAATAGACACCCCAAGATTGCTATATTTTTTTCAGACGTTTAATTTTAGTAGTTAATGCCGTAGCCTTCGTAGAAAAACTGAAAATACGCGCATACGAAGCCTTAAGGTGCAACGCTAGTCCCCATTCGGTATACAAAACTATACAGATTGCTGTTTTATCAACGACGAGCGAGTCATAAGTGATATATACGATACTGATGCAAAAATAAAAATATAGGTACCTTCTGGCCCATAATGTTGAATTCCTAAATCGTTGAATTCCCAAAATATTGAGATCCCATTATGTAGGGGCTTTTGAAAATGGCGGGAAACGATGGTTCAGTTGGTGTTTTGTGTTTAATATCACGTTAAATTAATCAGAAAATGTTCGCGAATGACAGTACGGTGAATTTATTGGATTATTTATGCAAGATCTGAAGTTTCAAGCTTTTATCAAGAGTTCCCGCTACAAGCTCGGGAGTGAACGTGACTGTCGAGCTGCTTCGTCCAGAGTGATGACGCTACGGCGACTCCTCTGGATGAAGAGAAGACGATATGATATTATGAATATTCTGTAACATGCATGACATTGGCAAATAACGAACTGTCGAGTCTATTAATAAAATAAATAAATAATAATGCTGTTATTCATAACCCTAGTTATACCTCGCTTTACATAAAACGTGTTGCCATCCCTTTCACACTTCGTTAAGACAGAAAGGGATAGGGGGCCTCTCTGTCTTTTTTTAAACGGAATACGCACCTCGAAGTTTTTCTAGGCAAAATATTCGACTCGTAATCGATCTCGGTTACAAAGCAAACATTACAGAATCGGCCGATTATTAAACGCTAATGATGTTTACACAAAACATGCCATTTCGCTCTCCAGAAGTGATTAATATATTTTTAATGCTACGCTAAACGTAGCGACGCCGCCGTACAAACATTTTGGCGGCCCGCCATCTTTGTTGCGAATCTAAAATGGTCTAGTAAATCTAGGAAGGAAGTTAGTAGGCTATTTTTACAAACGGGTTTATATTTTCTAGTATAGGAAAGCATTGAGAAGTGTTACAGAAGTTTTTATTATTATTATTAACACTTTATTATATACACACTTGATATTTACATAGTGACATAGATAAGAAAAGACATTTATTAATTTTATTATTTCATTTAAATGTCTAGCATTACAGTCTTAAACTAATGCACTATACATTTCATAAAATGTCTTAGTCATATTATTAAATTAATTCGGATAGTTCAACCGACCTATTTTGTACATATAGTTTTATTTTATTTTAGTTATATTTAGTTATTTTATTGTAAGTTTAGTAAGTTAGTTTATATTTTTAGTTATTTGAATAAATCCTTATATTATTATTATATTACAAAAAAAAAATTACTGGATAACCATAATGAAAATGTCAATAACAATAAAAAAAATACAAAATGTCATATACAAAGGGCGTAACTTATCTCTATCAGAGATTTCTTCCAGCAAACCCCATGAAGCGACAGTTTTTCATTAGCCATTATCAGTTTCTTCTCATCATAATCATTCTTCGTAGTTGCTGTTGCTTCAGAGGGAACTGAATTTTATTTACATTTTACATGGATTTGGGAAATGACATAACAATTTAATATTCGAGTCTGTCTATTAAGATCTCTTTTACCATGAACTCTTATAGCAGGATTACTTCAATATTACTTTGTTACTTCATACAATGACGACCTTAATAAGCTTACTTTAAGGTCGTCATTGTACGAAGTAACAATGTAATATTTAAGTAATCCTGCTATAAGAGTTCATGGTAAGGGGGCTGATATAGCTGACGTGGCCGACGAGCTTTTAATCTCTGATTACAAGAACACTTCATTGTACTCGATTTAGCAATCTTCAATCTAGGCTCGTTCGTAGCAATAAACGAGAGTTAAAGATATTCGGTGTAAACCATGATTTCATCAACTATCACGTTAAGGGCCTTCCATGAGCCAACTAGCGCCGCCAATCTTGAAAAAATAATATCTTCCAATTTAATCAATTTTATTAAAAAAGCCTTTTACAAAACGTTTATTAGGATGAATACTATTTTTCAATATACAATATATGGCATAATTGCGACAAGCTAAGTTGTAGTTCACAAATATGCCAAAAATGGCAATTTTCGCAATTATGCGAACTACAACTTACCGAAATTGAATCACGTTATAAATAAGCATTTAAAAAATAGTATCGTAATAAACATTACGTACATAGCTTTTTTAATAAAATTGATTATATTGGAAGATATTATTTTTTTAAGATTGGCGGCGATAGTTAGCTCATGGAAGGCCCTTAAGTGAAAATACAACTCTGGGAACAACGGTGCCTCTTGCAAACGACGCTTGTATCGCGACTGATGTAATTAATTACCTTTGCCCCCCTTTACCCCCCTTTGGGGGGGGGGGGGGGGAGTTGGAGGGGATTGCCCCCAATCTCTCCCCCTTTCTTGGCAAAACAATACTTGACATTGTGGGAGAGAACCATTGTTAGATTTCATTATGTAATCGTACGAAATGAACTGTTATTTCAGATTCGAACTTTGGTCTTTGGAATTTTGGTACTGTCTAAAGGAGAGCAAAGTCGTCGTCACTAAAATATGAACGAAAGAGAAGAGAATATATACAGAATATAAACAGAATATCTCTTATTAGAAAATTTATAATATGTATAAATTACATCATTTTTTAGGCAATTATTCAATTTACCATTTATTAATTATAATATAAATACAAACAAATAATAAAATGACTAAAAACTAATATTAAATAACTAAAAACTAAAACTTCCTGTAAATAAAATATGTCCTCTAGGAGCGCATCGGGAGTCACGGTGCCCAGAAGGCTGGCAGCATTCCCTCTCTGAATTGCCAACGCAATACGTTGGCAGAGGTAGCTGCCAGCCCTCTGGTCACCGGACTCCTCGGCCAGCCGCTTGGACAGCTCTTTAACGAGCTGTCGAGCGTCCGGCCCCCACGGCCCCAGTGTGTCGACCCCAAACGGCATAAATAGGTAGCTCTGACCAAGGCCACTTCATATGAATATATCTTCATATGATGAGAATATGGACAGAATATCACTCTCCCTAAAAGTACGGCCTAATACGGAGAAAGCTGAACAGGAGTAAAATTTACATTTTCTCAAAAACTTGACCTATTGACTGTTAGATAGGTAAAAGTTAAAACTATGTATGTAACTGTAAAAGACTTATTAAAATCGGTCCAGTAGTTTTTGAGATAATCTCAATCATAGTAAGTCTCCATTGCGGCGACTTTATTGCAATTCGGTCGGTTTAGTGAATCATGGGACCCCATGGGGTACACTCGTCGAAAACAGAGAGATAGTATTTTTTGATAAAATCTCAACCTTAAAAACTCTCCTGTTCAGCTTTCTCCTTGTTACACCGTACTTTACGGGATAGTGATATTCTGTCTATATTCTGTGTTTATATTCTGTCTATATTCTGTACACAATTCTCTCCTATTCGTTACTATTTCGTTCATATTTTAGTGACGTTATACACGACTGCATCAGTTTTAAAACGTTTCATTTTTATACTATAACTCCTGAAGGTGACTTCAAGAGTTATAGTATAATGCTTTAGTAAAGTAGTCTCTATGGACATAGAAACCTTAGCAATATAAGTTTAACACGATCAACCACAAATCCAGTTTACTTACAAGTTACAGATTTCTGTATTGATCGCATATACATACATTGTTAAAGGTTCACATGTGAATTGACAAGGTCTAATATTTTTACCCCCCTTTATAATATTTTTTTAGGTAAATATAGGTAAAATTAAAGGTCCCATATTTTTTCTTTTAAAAACGTCGTTTTCATTATTTAAAAATTAAGTTAATATGATGAAAATTAAAAAGGGCGTAAGTGACGATGACGTCACATAAGAAATAGTGTTGTTCCAAAATCGGTGTTTCGGACGTTTTCGGTATTTGTAAGAGTGTGTTCATTGACATTTTTCTTGTGGACTATTGATCATAACAAAATCATTATTATTATTATTACTTTATTGTACACGAAAGAAGATACAAAAAAAATTATATTAGAAACAATAAACTTAATGTACACAGGTGGTGCTTATCTCTAAAGAGAGATTTCTTCCAGCAAGACCTAGGAAGCGAAAATAAATTTTAAAGAGTAGACGACATTAACTACTACGTGTACAGTCTAATTACTTACCTAAAATAAATACACTACATACACAAAATCCTGTATATTTATAAAACATTTTTTTTTATATTTATTCTATAGTAAAGTCTTATTTTTTATATAGTAAAGTATAATAGACATAGCAGTACCCTACCAGTAACTTCGTATGCGTAGAAGTCGCTGTTTACCATGGACCTCCAAAACACTTTCAATGTACTGTGAGGCAGCTCTTCCTCTCTGGTTATGTTCCACATATATATTCCACATACCGCAATGGCTTATAGCCTATGTGCTGCCCAGATATTTGAGCTATCTCCTAGTGAAAGTGTCATAATCCTTCCAGTAGGTTTGGCGTGATGCCTGAACATTGACACAGACAGACAAACAATAACTCTAAAATTGGTGTTTTGGCATCTATATCGATCCTAAAACATAATATTCGGCGGAAAATGGCGAGAAACGACAGTTGCGAAATTATTTGATAATTTTCAGTTTAATGTCTACAGTGGCTATTTTGTGTTTAATATCACGTTAAGATAATCAAAAAATGTTCGCGAATGACAGTACGGTGAATTTATTGGATAATATGAGCAAGATCTGAAATTTCAACCTTTTATCAAGAGTTCCCGCTACGAGCTCGGGAGTGAACGTGACCGTCGAGTTGCTTCGTCCAGAGTGATGACGCTACGGCGACTCCTCTGGATGAAGACATGAAGACGCGGCTACCCAGGGTGAAGACGCTACGGCGACACCCCTGGATGAAGACGCGGATACCCAAGGTAACGACGCTACGGCGACTCCTCTGGATGAAGACAAGAAGACGCGGATACCCAGAGTGACGACGCTACGGCGACTCCTCTGCATGAAGAGAAGACCATATGATATTTTGAATATTCTGTAACATGACATTGGCTAATGACAAACTGTCGAGTCCAGTAATAAAATAAATAAAAACATAGTATTACAATTTTTTGGATATCTAATGAACAAACTCAACTTTTTTACAGTCTGATTATAATGTATATGTAGAGATGGGGCCGGTAGGGTGGTAGGTACGCCATGGCCCTAACCAAAGCTGTCATCTGTAATTTCGTAAAATCACTAGAGATTTACGCAAATCCCGGATTTAGCATCATCCTATAGCATATGGCAATCACTTTATAGCTCTCGCCATGAAGCAAGTAATGCCCCATGGAGTAAACCATATTTACATCGCCGACAACGTTTGCACATTAGCTTCTCTGCCCATCAATTTTGTATTTCCATTGTATGAATTTTCGATAAAAGTTGAACTTAATTACGAAATCAGAAGATATTTCTTTCTACTTAAGGGCCTTCATAGAGCCAACTAGCGCCGCCAATCTTAAAAAAAATAATACATTTCAATATAATAAAATAAAATTGTTATTAAAAAAGCTATTTACGAAATGTTTATAACGATAAATACTATTTTTTAAATGCTTATTTATAACGTGATTCAATGTCGGTAAGTTGTAGTTCGCATAATTGCGAAAAACTGCCGTTTTTGGCACATTTGTGAACTACAACTTAGCTTGTCGCAATTATGCCATGTATTGTATATTGAAAAATAGTATTTATCGTAATAAACATTTTGTAAATAGCTTTTTATAAAATTGATAATATTGATTATTTTTTTAAGATTGGCGGCGCTAGTTGGCTCATGGAAGGCTCTTAACCATACAAAATACACACAAACACACCCGCGAATTCCAATCGTTATCGTAATCACTTTCAATTTGACACATGGACGATATACATTGCTGCAATATTTTTGCAAGTTTTAACAAACGACAACGAACCGCAGCAATGTATATCGTTCAAGTGTCAAAATGAAAACGATTGAAGTCGCGGTCGGGCTTCTGTCCTAATACAAAATATACTTTAGACTCTCTCCAGAGTGGGATTTTTTTCTTTCATGGCCCTCGCAATATGTCGATCGATCGCCGCCCGTTGTGAGAGACGATTTCATCCCATTTAGTCCCTTCCCATTCTGCCTGATATCCTGTCAATATTCGAAGTGGAGAACCGACAATGTACGAAAATTCAATGCGAGAATGAATTGTTATTTTGACATCACAACTTATGTACTTTCGGCCATATGAACTTTCGGTCAATTAATTTTCGGCCTTATGAGCTTTTGGTCATTTAATTTTCGATGTTTCAAACTTCGGTATTTCGGGTATCGGCATTTTGAACTTTCGGTATTATGATTTTCGATGTTTTATACGTCGGCCTTATGAAATTCGGTCTTATGAACTTTTGGCCTTATGATGCGTAACCACGATGAGCGCATAGAGACGAAGCGGGGGGCATGCCGTATTAATGAGATGCGTCCATGTCGATAATATCTCTAGGTTACGCGTGTCGCAAAGCAATTTTGCGCTTATGTGCGGGCAGACACGGACGCCCTCCTGTTACAGGTCTATAGGGTAGGTGGTCTGTGGTTCTACCTAACGCTCTGTAGACTTATTAATTAGATAAAACGGGAATTGCCGTGTTAAACATTTATTATTGATGTCTCGATATTTCGACAGCATTGCAGCCATCATGATCACGAGTAGACTGATGATGATGGCTGCAATGCTGTCGAAATATCGAGACATCAATAATAAATGTTTAACACGGTAATTCCCGTTTTATCTAATTACCTAATATGTATACAAACCGTGTAAGTTTAAAAAGTGATATTCTGTAGAATGTTATCAAAAATCAACCTTGACCATAACGTAATACGTGTTTACTAACATGTTATTTTGGCTAGTTTTCAAGAGTATAATCGACTTTTTATTAGGTCAAGACACGAAGTGTGAAATAGCGAACATAATTCATAAAATAATAAATAGGTACAGTTTTTGTTGGCGTTTTATTTATAGGCGCTACCTTTGTGTTAGGGTTGACGCAAACGGAATAAATATTATTTTTATCAAAGTCAAATGACAATGCCAGATTCTGCCCCACCATCAACCGCATGATGTATAGGTACGATGGAACACAGAGAAAGGTGTACAGTAGAGTTTATAAGAATGAGATTTTCTCAAAATCTACTAGACCTATTGCAATAATTCTTTCACTGTTAGATAGATAAAAGTTAAAACTATGTACTGTAAAAGAATTATCAAAATCGGTCCAGTGGTTCTTAAGAAAATCTCAACCTTATTGAGGCCCACTGTATACTTATCTCTGTCTTCGTGTGTACAAGATAACGAATAAATGTAAATATATCTCGGTTTTTCATTAAAAATTTTGTTTAAATTATTGGTTTAAAAAAAAATTGTACATCAAACGAGTCGAAAAAACAGCTTAATTAAGAATTAAGAAAATAGTAAGAAATCGAAGCGAATTTTTCATTGTCTTTGTTATCATTTTCACTCTCGCAACTCCTACTGATTATGATTATGTAATATGAAACCTGTAATAAGTCCCCAACCAAATCCTCCTCCATTAAAATGTGGCAATGTCATTTCTTTAATTAAGCACGTTGTTTTAGAATTAAAACTATAGTGAGCCATTACTACAAATTATTATATATAAACGGATATCACTCACTTATACGTGGCGCGCTCACCTTGAAAAAGACCGTCGAAATCGGTCGAAACTGTCGGTCTAATTGCCGACTTTAACAATATAAGTGAGTGATATCCGTTTATATATAATAATAAGCACGTTGTGTTTATTTATTTGGTATCTATGCTTCGTTGAGGTGGCGATCAAAAAGAGTAAGCTCTTTCTTATTACTTCCAGGATGCTGTTGGGGCTGCCGCGAATTCTCCTCAGCAAGGAAGCCGTCTTCCTATTATGGAGTGGAAATCGCCAACATTCAATCATACACATACATATTATGTTGTAAAAATATAAATTAAAACTAAACTATCTAAACTAACAACCAACAAATGTAAAAAAAAAAAAATTATATAAAAAAACCTGCGCCAAGTCTCCCACAATTAGCAATGTGCCTAAAAGGCTGGCGTCGTTGCCCCGCTGTATAGCGAGGCTGACGCGTTGGGCAAAGTAGCCGCCAGCCCTTTGGTCACGCGTGGCCTCGACCAGGCCGTGAGATTTGTTTCATTATTTTTTTTTAATTTACTTTTCACCAACGCTGAGGAAAAAAATACTTATCACTGAACAGCGAAATAATTTTTGCAATAGGTCAAGTAGTTTTTGAGAAAATCTCAACCTTAAAAACTCACCTGTACAACTTTCTCTGTGTTCCACCATACATCTTAATCCATGTTCTGTATTGTAATCAACTTTATGTACATTAAAGAATAAAGAAGAATTGATGATAACATCAATTTTTGTGTAGTAAAGTACTTGTGTAGGCAGCCCTAGGCGCTGGCTCCGGCGGTAACATTTGACCTAGTTCCGAGGGCGCTTTGCTCTAACTTAATTGGGGAGGCTATTCCCGGCGTTTAACTACATGTGCCTCCGTGGAACTATTGCACATTCACATTATGAGGAATTGTAATTTAAAACGATAATTAATTGCGACTTCCTAGCACAGCCAGTACTACCTTCTGTGCTAGGGGGCCTGGGATCGATTCCCAGGAAAGGTGCCTAGTCTAGTACACACGAAGACAGAGATAAGTATACAGGGGGCCTCAATAAAGTTGAGATTTTCTCAAGAACCACTGGACCGATTTTAATAATTAAAGTCAACGTCAAATTTCTATATTGCAAGTAAGCACGTTGAGTAAGTACATTTTTGCACGTCAATATATTTTTTGAATTTACATTTACACCACTTTGCAAGGAAAAGGTGCCAACGCTGAGGAGAAAAAGTGGCAAAAAAACTCTTTTAAAAAATTATTTTATAGTACATAGTTTTAACTTTTATCTATGTAACAGTGAAAGAATTATTGCAATAGGTCAAGTAGTTTTTGAGAAAATCCTTAATAACTTTATGTCTTCGACCGTATAATTACTTTTCCTAGTCTGGTACACCTAGACTAGGAGACAAAGCTCTAACTTAATTGGGGAGGCTATTCCCGGCCTTAACTACATCCTCCGTGGAACTATTCACATTATGAGGACTTGTAATTTAAAACGATAATTAATGACGACTTCCTAGCACAGTCAGTAGTGCTGTGCTACCTTCTGTGCTAAAGGTCCTGGGTTTGATAGGAAAGTTGCCTAAGGTATAATAATTTTTCCTAGTTTGGTACGGTGGAACGCAGAGAAAGGTGTAAGTACAGGAGAGTTTTTAAGATTGAGATTTTCTCAAAAACTACTTGACCTATTGCAAAAAATCTTTCACTGTTTTATAGATACAAGTGAAAACTATAAAATAATATAGTAACTGTAAAGTAATTAATAAATTCTGTCCAAAGGTTTTCGGGAAAATTTCAACCTTATTGAGTCCCTCTGTATACTTATCTTTGTCTTCGACTATACTAGGGGTCCTGGGATCGATTCACAGTCGGAAACGTGTTTGTTTATCGTCGAAAATAGAGATAAGAATGTAAGTCTAAAGAAGGCTTCAATAAGGTTGAGATTATCTCTAGAACTACTTGACTGATTGTAAAATAATTCATCATCATCAGCAGTATATTTATATTGCCCAACTGCTCGGGCTTCCTTTACATCGAGGGAGCTCGGGCCATGATCCACCACGCGGGCCCACTGTGGATTGGAGATTTCCCATCCCTTAGATTTTTTTATACGGCATGCAGGTTTCATCACGATGTTTTCCTTCGCTGTTTTGAGAGCATTAATATTTTTAATTTTAATAGGTGTTACGAAATGAGACACATTCCGAGGTGTTACCAGATGCTACTATTACCAAATGGGAATAAACCGGTAAATGTATGTCATTTTTTCCTTCGAAGATCTTCCTTGCCAACAAAAGACCAAAATATTTGCCACAAAACATTTAAGTGTGTAGACGTAACGCTTGCAACACAATGCCTTCAATATTCCTATTAAACAGCCTAAAAGATTCTTGCCATTCCACAACAGCAGTTAAAATTCTTTTATAAGATACTCAGAGTACAGAGCAAACCAGATAGTGTCGCAAAGCCAAACAAAAAAGGATGTGGCATAAAGTGTACCTATGTGAGCGTCTTGATCAATCTAATAATACCTCGTACATTAAAATCTATAAACGCGCACCTAAGTTACGTTTATTAATAGGAACACCATCTTGAGGTCGTTCTCAAGATTGACTTTTGAGCTGAGAGTGATTTATTATTACGGGCCCATTGATCTCCTCTAAACAACTAGATACACTGTCTGCCTTCTAAAAATGGCCGAGCGAAAAGAAGGTCCAAACGGATGACCCCTCATTTGCTTTATTGGACATTATTTGGACGTTAACAATGGACCCTTATTTGGACGTTTTTAAATTGTTTTAGTAAGACCTTTGTGTATCTAGTTGTTTATAGGAGATCAATGTACTTGTACGGGCCTTAGTGGCCACGACCTCACACTTATTATTTTGGGCCCTCTGCTCTCTTCTGTATTCTAATACAAGATATTATTATGGCGTCCTTGTAAGCAAAAGACAAAACTTCGTAACATTACAGTTGTTTTATCTCGCTCTTTCAACAAGTGTTCTTAGCTTGTAAGAGTGGGATGGAGGAACTTTTGAGACGAAAACTTTAATATCTTCGCCGGTAGCATCTGTTCCGCTCCATTACCAACTGCCTCTCACAGTAATGCCTTTCATTTAAAAATAACATTGGAGGTACCTACATTCTAAATCAGAGACAAACAAAATGGAGTTTGGTTGGTTCTTGGCTTTTTGAAAATGGCGGGAAACGACGTTTGCGAAATTATTTAATAATTTGCAGTTTAATGTCTACAGTGGGTGTTTTGTGTTTAATATCACGTTAAGTTAATCAGTATGGTGAAGAATTTGAGCAAGATCTGAAGTTTCAAGCTTTTATCAAGAGTCCCGCTACAAGCTCGGGAGTGAACGTGACTGTCGAGCTGCTTCGTCCAGAGTGATGACGCTACGGCGTCTCCTCTGAATGAAGACAAGAAGACGCGGCTACCCAGGGTGATGACGCTACGGCGACTCCCCTGGAGGAAGATAGAAGACTATTATACATTGAATTTACTGTAACATGACATTGGCAAATGACGAACTGTCGAGACCATTAATAAAATAAAATAAAAAAATAAAAAAGTATACAGGAGGCCGTTTTAGACCGTATCTAGGTATATAAGCTAGGCCCATGTGAGGTATTTCAATATGAGCATGTCGGCGACTCGATGAACTTGTCCTATGAGCGATCTAGATGCATTCATTATACTGCGGAGTGAGGAGGCATTTGAATAGGCATGTTGAATTAGTATTGACAACTTAATCATTTTCATTATTTTACAAATAGATAGGTACACACGAAGACAGATATAAGTATACAGGGGCCTCTATAAGGTTGAGAATTTCTCATGAACTACTGGACCAATTTTAACAATTTACGTACCTACTGTAAGTACATAGTTTTAACTATTGTCGCGGTGCCCCCGCGGGGTGCCACATGCGTGAACATTTGACATGTAACATCTTATGTACAGTCGAAGACAGAGATAAGTATACAGGGGGCCTCAATAATGTTGAGATTTTCTCAAAAACTACTGGACCAAATTTAATGATTCTTTTACATAAACATAGTTTTAACTTTTATCTACCTAACAGTGAAAGAATTATTGCAATGGGTCAAGTAGTTTTTGAGAAAATCTCAACCTTAAAAACTCTCATGTACACCTTTCTCTGTGTTCCACCGTACCATGTGGCAAGCATAATAAAGGATTTGAATAAAGAATTTGAATTAACTTTTATTTATCTAACAGCGAAAGAATTATTGCTATAGGACAAGTAGTTTTTGAGAAAATCTCAACCTTAAAACTCTACTGTGCCTTTCTCTGTCTTCGACCCTACAAAATAAACAAACGAAGAACTAAAAAAAAACTGCAAATAAACTATCCCCTTTTGATTAATTTTTCATACCCTATGACACTCCCGTAATCCAGACGAATCTAACGATACCTCATACACCAACATTCATCAAGCCGTTTAAGAGCCTTCCTAGAGCCAACTAGCGCCGCCAATCTTAAAAAAATAATATCTTCCAATATAATCAATTTTATTAAAAAAGCTACGTTCACATTGTTTATTGCTATAAATATTATTTTTTAAATGCTTATTTGTAACGTGATGCAATGTAGGTAAGTTGTAGTTCACATAATTGCGAAAAACGGCCGTTTCTGGCACATTTGTGAACTACAACTTACCTACATTGAATCACGTTACAAATAAGCATTTAAAAAATAATATTTATAGCAATAAACAATGTGAACGTAGCTTTTTTAATAAAATTGATTATATTGGAAGATATGATTTTTTAAAGATTGGCGGCGCTAGTTGGCTCATGTCAGCGCCTTAAGCTACAGGATGGCAGGAAGGAATGGAGAAACATACATCCAAAAAACATTATCCTCTTTCTGGGACAGTCGGGTAAAATGATTTTCACCTCGACCAAGATTTCGTTTTCCGTCTATAGTCAATCGCATAATGAACTTAGCCGTCAAATAGACTAGTCTAGCCAATAGTTTTACCTAAACGCGCCGTTGGAGCGTTGCCAGGGAAACAGTGTAGTGTGACCATGAAATGATACTACGGTAGGAAAGGTTTCCATTTCATTCGACATTGCTTCAGGTGTCCACACTTAATAAGTCTCTAAGGATCAGAGTCAGTTTTGAGTATGAGTGTAGATAAGATAAGATAAGATAAGATAATTCTTTATTGTACAGAATTTAGGTACATTTTGCAGATGGATTTGCACAATATATAATTCGCTAAATCCTACCTGTCCAGGCGTATACAATATTATTGCTAATGCTAAAATACTAATTAAAAATTATTCCCTACAGTTTAAATTAAATATAACTACAAAACTACAATCAATTACAATAAAATATAATTAGGTACATGTCGTTTGAGTGCGGGCTAACAACTGTCAGATTTCATATAATTTTGACAGTCGTAAGCAAGCTCACGCTGAGTTCGAACTCAAAATTATCTATGACTATCAGAAACAGTTTAATTCAAGGTATTATAAATTCTTTTAATATAGATTTGGGTGGTGTAAATGTAAATCCAAAAATATGTTGACGTGCAAAGATGTATACACCGTGCTTACTTGCAATAAAGAAATGACAATGCCAGATTCTGTCCCACCATCAACCGTATGATGAACAAGATAACGAATAAATGTAAAAATATCTCCGTTTTTATTAAAATTATTGGTTTAAAATAAAGTTTTGTACAACATGCGAGTCGAAAATCAGCTTAATTAAGAATTCAGAAAATAGTAAGAAATAGAAGCGAATTAATTATTCATTGTCTTTGTTATCATTTTCTACTACTCTCGCAACTCCTACTGATTATGATTATGCAATATGAAACCTGTAATAAGTCCCCAACAAAATGATAGGTACAGCTTCAATGGTCACGTAGTTTGGAAGGTGGGGCAAAGCTCCATTGAAATGTGGCAATGCCATTTGTAACGTGAAAACGCTGTATTCTCTATCATTGTGAGTTTAGCTTAAGGCAACTTTTTACCGCGGGAAACTATCATGTATGCTTAGGAAACTCGATCGCCATGGTCAACGTATTGTTTTTTTTATCGTTTTGAAAATATCTTTATTTCGTAATATAAATAAAATACATTAAATCCTGAGCTAAATGATCATGAGTTGTACAGTTTGCAGGCTATTAAGCCTATTTGGAAACAGTTTTTTTAAAGCAGCAGTTAGGTATCATCGGACCGATGGGCCCGGACTATCACAGAATGGGTGCCATCGGACGGTCGCCGGCGTCGGGGCAGACCTCGGCGTAGGTGGAGAGACGATATCGTTAGATGCAGGGATGTGTGGCTGGAAGAGGCTCAGGACAGGGATGGATGGCAGAGGAGGGGGGAGACCTTTGCCCAGCAGTGGGACAATTTATAGGTTAACAAAAAAAAAGGTATCAGATATTAAAACTAAGGTTCAATAAAAGCTTACTTACTTAAAGTAGTCAACGTATTGGAGCAGAAAGTAAATCGCGTAAAGTAATCAAATTTTAATGTAAAACGTGCTTACATGTGACAGAAGGATCGTTCCTCATTTAATATGTACATTGCATTTTATTCAGAGAGATAAATTACGTGACTTTTTCAGGCTTCACAAGTTTGCAGGAATAATTCAACAATTGCGTTAAATATTCAGCAGGGTAAGTATCGTTATCTGAACAAGCTTTTAAATCCGGATTTTGACTTTTAAAAGTTCAAATAGAATACTTAAAGGGGTTTGCTTTTTCATGGAAAATTAGTTGATGTTTCTTTTTTTAACAGTCACTTGAATATAAAAGTATTCAGGGCCTCATTCAGGTTGAGATTTTCTAAAGATTTGACCGAATGTTAAAATTCTTTTATTTTGTAGTTTAGACTCATCATCATCATCAGTCTATTTATATTGCCCCACTGCTCGGGCACAGACCTTCCCTCACATCGAGGGAGCTGGGGCCATTATCCACCATGCGGGCCCAGTGCGGATTGGCGGATTTCACATGCCTTAGATTTTTTCTTCTAAGGCATGCAGGTTTCATCACGATGTTTTCCTTCACCGTTTTGAGAGCAGTCGGTAAATGTACGTAAATTTCTCCGTCGAAAAAACCGAGGATAACTCATTGGTACATGGCTGCCCTAGCTGGGAATCGAACCTTTAGTTTAGACTACAGACTACATAATTGTACTTACCTATATGTACAGTCGACAGCAGATCAATGGTAACACTTTTTACTTTTGACAGTCCTTAATATTTGCGTCGTAAGACTTGAAATTGTACTGCAAGTGTTACCATTGATCTGCTGTCGACTGAACAAGAATTTTAAAAATCGATCGAGTGTTTGTTGAGAAAATATCAACTAGAGGGACTAGTAGTCCAGTTGCGAGTACACGTTGAAACGATCGTACAAGTTAAGCAACGTGGGCGAGGTCAGGACCTAGATGGCCGCTAGTGACACTTTCATCTGAGCCCCTTCGTGCCTCGGGGCGCACGTTAAGCAGTTGGTCCCGGTTGCTGTCGCTTGACAGCAGTCGTTTTATATTTCATATATTTCATATTTATTTATTTGTTAACAATGTTCATTGTGTTCGAAATTCATTGTAATCTAAAACAATATAATCTAACGCAAACAATAACACTATTGTACAATATAATATCTACCTACCTAATTAAATACAATTAATAAAAATTCAATGTCATAACAATTCATTCGTTAGGCCACGTCAAAGGCCTACGGACGGCTTGAATAACTTTAACAAATAGGTTTGGTCATAAACCACACGAGAAAAGAAAAAGAGGTGAAAAAAAGACGTTAGACCGATCTTATTTGTTAGAAAAAGAACATCGCTGTCCGTCTATATCCCAAAACAAACACAAGTCAGACGTCAGACTAGTCCTACGTCCAAATGGAATCATGGTCACCCCGTGTGTGGGTAAACAAAAACAACTGAACATAGGCGTGTGAATCACTGTTTTGTTCGAATAAAAAATTGTAAACATCAGCAATGACAAGGTTTAAAAACTATCAACATGCTAAAAGAAATATACCATTTCAAGATTTAGTTTTTTCTGAATACGCGGAATATTTGTCAGAATTTTTTCGTAGATAAATTCCGTGAAAAAAAAATGTTTTCTGTAAATGACAATGCCAGATTCTGCCCCACCATCAACCGCAAGTTGTACAAGATAACGAATAAATGTAAAAATATCTCCGTTTTTTATTAAAAAATTATTGGTTTCAAATAAAGTTTTGTACAAGTTGCGATTCGTAAAAAAACAGCTTAATTCAGAATTCAGAAAATAGTAAGAAATCGAAGCGATTTATTCATTGTTTTTGTTATTCTTCTATAGGAGTTGCGAGAGTAGTAGAAAATTATAATAATTATGATTATGCAATATGAAACCTGTAATAAAGTCCTTAACAAAATGATAGCCAGCTTAAATGGTCACGTAGTTTTGTAGGTGGGGCAAAGCTCCATTGAAATGTGGCAATGTCTTTTCGTTTGCTCTGACGTAGTAGGCAAAGGGAATCTAACCCATACAGCCAAGTAATACAATGTATTTTTGTTTGTAACACTTTTTCAATGATTTCTTTGTCAGAATCATATTTGGCGAGTCCACAAGAAAAATGGCAATGAACACACTCTTACAAATACCGAAAACGTCCGCCGGTATTCACCGATTTTGGAACGACACTATTTCAGTAATGTGACGTCATCGTCTACGCCCTTTTTAATTTTCACGATCACACGTTCATGGACAGTGGCGGCATATGCCGTACTTTGAGTATTCGGAAAATGACAGTACGGCGTATGACGTAGTATTTTGATGCATTTAAAAAGACACAACGGCATCTCCCGCGGCGTTCGTAGGCGGTTTTCTTTGTGGAGCGGTCCCACTGTCATTCTGTGTAGAAAATAGGTATGTGTACTGTCAAAATAAAGGTTGTAGGTACATTTTTGTCGGTCTTGACACGCACATACTTAGAATCCCCCACGGTGTCGACAGTAGTTGAGAATTTTCACTGTCATTTCGTAATTTTTACTGTCCATGAACGTAATTTTTAAATAATGAAAACGACGTTGTTTTAATAAAAGAAAAAATACGGGTCCCTTAATTTTACCTATATTTTGATAAAAAATATTAATAAAGTAAAAAAAACTAGACCTTGTCAGTAAGCTTCATGCAAATGGTTCATGTAACTAAACGGTATAGCGTAAGATGTTATCTTTTACACGCCAATGCGGTATACCCGGCGCATTGCTGTTTAGAATATGATTGAAGGGAAGCTTTCAAATCGATGGACATACAAAATAGGTGTATGCTATCAGAAATAGCTTAGCTTGTTTTCAAGCTATTTCTTTATCGTATAAGATTCTTTCTTTTTCTTTTTTTTGTGAACCTATAAATTGTCCCACTGCTGGGCAAAGGTCTCCCCCCTCCTCTTCCATCCATCCCTGTCCTGAGCCTCTTCCAGCCACCCATCCCTGTATGTAAGTTTCTTAGGTTATTTATTTTATTTTATTATAGTTAGGTATATGAATTACTACTTACTATTACTAGCTTAGGCGCCAGGGCTTCACACAATATGAATATGTAACTGTTTACAATAAAGATTTTATTATTAATAATAATAATAAAATTGTAAATTTGTAATGGGTTATTATACTTATGGGTACATATCATAATGCATAAGTTTAAAATCTATACGTTTACAATGTATAAGTTCAATATATTTATACCTGTAAATAAAGAAATTATTATTATTATATTATTATCATTCATCGTATTAAACATTGAAGAGTGAGATCCTAATATTTCAACTTCGAACACCATTATATTGCCCCACTGCTCGGGCACAGACCTTCCCTTACATCGAGGGAGCTGGGGCCATGATCCACCACGCGGGCCCACTGCGGATTGGCGGATTTAACATACATTAGATTTTTATCTTCAACGGCACGCAGGTTTCATCACGATGTTTTCCTTCACCGTTTTGGGAGCATTCGGTAAATGTACGTAAGTTTTTCCATGGATAAAACCGAGGATAACTCATTGGTACATGCTGCCCTGGCTGGAAATCGAACCTGGGACCTCCGTATCGCAAATCCATTGACCCAACCACTGAGCCACCGAGCTCTCTCATTGTACATACATTGTACAGTCGAAGACAGATATAAGTATACAGGGGACCTCAATAAGGTTGAGATTTTCTCAAAAAGTACGGGACCGAATTTAATAATTATTTTACAGTTACATAGTTATCACTTTTATCTATCAAGCAGTGAAAGAATTTTTGCAATCGGTCAAGTAGTTTTTAGAAAATCTCAACCTTAAAAACTCTCCTGTACACCTTTCTCAGTGTTCCACCGTACATATACTCGTACTATATTAATTTAACTAGCATAAGTATAAGTCATGTTATAATTTGGAAGTTTATGTGCGTATCAATTAATCATATTAAAGTCATTGCTCTACAATGTAGAGTCTACATAGAACGTCGACCTTTCTCTACTAAACATGAAACAAAACTAATAATGCTAGAGTTCAAATACCGCTAGTTTGCAAGCTACTCGAACTCTCGCAGGTTTATGATTTACTTAAGGGAGACGGAGGGTAGCCGCCCTAATAAATGACATACTTGAGCTGGTGATCACGTCTTGAGAGTGTATCAGCTGAATTCGCTCTTGATTTGATCTCAGATATTGGTTTGAGCTCAGACTATTAATGGCATTACATGAGCCAAATAGCGCCGCCAATCTTAAAAAAATAATATCTTTCAATTTAATCATTTTTATTAAAAAAGCTATATACACAATATGTATATATACTATAAGTACTATTTTTCAATATCCAATACATGGCATAATTGCGACAAGCTAAGTAGTAGTTTACAAATGTGCCAAAAACGGCCTTTTTTTGTAATTATGCGAACTACAACTACCGAAATTTAATCACGTTATAAATGAGCCTTTAAAAAATAGTATTTATCGTAATAAACATTTTGTACATTTTTTTTGTTAACCTATAAATTGTCCCACTGCTGGGCAAAGGTCTCCCCCCTTCTCTTCCATCCATCCCTGTCCTGAGCCTCTTCCAGCCACCCATCCCTGTATCCAACGATATCGTCTCTCCACCTACGCCGAGGTCTGCCCCGACGCCCGCCGGCGA
The DNA here is from genome assembly GCA_963506565.1 of Tachystola acroxantha. Lineage (NCBI taxonomy): Eukaryota > Metazoa > Arthropoda > Insecta > Lepidoptera > Oecophoridae > Tachystola > Tachystola acroxantha. Next base: position 8,292,888 of record OY735893.1, read on the forward strand.
CCGTCCGATGGCACCCATTCTGTGCCAGTCCGGGCCCATCGGTCCGGCTGCATGCGGCACACGGGGCCCGCACAGTTATACTTTAATGTGGCCACGTCTGCTACGCCAGTTATCGATCGCATTTTTTTTTAATAATATTGCCTAAATTGGAAGATTTTTTTAAGATTGGCGGCGCTAGTTGGCTCATATCAGGCCTAAGGACCCTAATAAATGCTAGGTCTGTCTCATACCGGCGCGAGCTCACCTTGACAAAAGTCATTTCGTAAACCGCATGCGTATGTTTTGATCAATCAAACGAAAGTAGCATATAGGTCAATGTCTGGCCGCACGTCACTCGGACCGGGGTTCGATTCCCACACATACCTGTCTACTATTTTAAGTCTTCACTATTTCATAATAAGCTGGAGTGACAGCTCTGACATGCTATTAATAATAGTATACTGCTTGTTGATAAATTTATTTCGTTATGTCATTGCTCGCGACAGATTTGTCATTTGTAAATGTAAGTAAAGTAAGTCAGTAGTCTCACTCGCTTACTCATCATCATCATCAGCCCGTATCAGTCCACTGATGGACGTAGGCCTCTCCCAAAGCGCGCCACTCAACCCTACTCTCGGCCCTTTGCATCCAGACCCTGGCAGCCATCTGGTCCGGGCGTCTCACACTACGTTTACCCGTTCGTGGCCTCCATTCGAGAACTCGTCTCCCATCGGTTATCGGTTCTACGACAGATGTGACCAGCCCACTGCCACTTCAGTTTACTGATTCTATGAGCAATGTCAACCACTTTTGTCTTCTGGCGGATATACTCGCTTCTTATTCTATCTAACAGAGCAATGCCAAGCATAGCTCTTTCCATAGCTCGCTGAGCGACTTTGAACTTACTCCAAAGCAAGCGAGTAATCTCAGTACTTAGAAAATCTTTATTAGTTAGTATAAATACTATTTTTCTATATATACTTATTGAGTAAGTATAGCTTTTTTCTTTGTCATAAAATTGATATATTGATAGATTTTTTTTTAAAAGATTGGCGGCGCTAGTTGGCTCATATCAGGCTCTTAATGGTAGTATGGACAACAGCAGATCAATAATAACACTTGAAGTACGATTTTAAATCTTACGACGCAGATAATAAGAACCGTCCAAAGTCCAAAGACTTGGTTGTGTTAACTGTACATTTCTAAAACCTTTTTTATTTATGAAATTAAATCTCACTCTTTCTCTCTCAGTTAATATCCTAAGAATACCGCGTCCAAGTAGGTACTTTTTTAGAATTTTATTTTTCCATTTTTGTATAAAAAAAATTGTTTATGTAAATAATAAATATGTTATCAGTTTGTTGTAAATAAATAAAAAATTACCTTCCTAAGTAAGTATGAAACTCAAGTAAGTTGCTTTACTTAAGTTACATTAATAGGGCGCGATTTCAGGCCTAAGTTTAGTATGGTGGCTCGGAGTCTGTTTTTATATCACAACCCTTAAATAAGTAGGTCACGGCCGGGACTGCGGAATCGAGTTGGAATACTTTATATATTATATTATAAATACATACTTACATTGCGGATTTCAAGCCGCAGATTCTTTTAGAATAAAAATTACAAATAAAATAAAAATATTATTATTGTACGTAAGTTTTTCCGTCGAAAAAACCGAGTATCACGCATTGGTACAGGCTGCCCTGGCTAGGAATCGAACCTGAGACCTCCGTATCGCAAGTAAATTGACCCAACCACTGAGCCACCGGTCAAGTATCATCATCATCAGCCCGTATCAGTCCACTGCTGGGCGTAGGCCTCTCCCAAAGCGCGCCACTCAACCCTACTCTCGGCCCTCTGCATCCTGTCCCTGCCAGCCATCTTGCGAAGGTCATCCCTCCATCAGGTCGGGGGGCGTTACCGGTCAAGTAATTATTGAGAAAATCTCAACCTTATTGAGGCCAGGGGGCCTACTTATCTCTGTCTTTGTGTGTACTTGGAAGGATTCGAGCACAGACCGCGTCCTCTATAGACCTGTAACAGGAGGGCGCCCGTGTCTGCCCGCATATGAGCGCAACATTGTTTCGCGACAAGAGATATAATCGACATGGACGCATCTCTTTAACACGGCACCCCTATCCCCCGCTTAGTCTCAATGCGCTCATCGTTGACAGAATTCTTTGCTTGCAAATGACAATGCCAGATTCTGCCCCACCATCAACCGCTAGATGTACAAGATAACGAATAAATATAAAAATATCTCCAATTTTTATTAAAATTATTAGTTTAAAATAAAGTTTTGTACATCATGCGAGTCGAAAAAACAGCTTAATTAAGAATTCAGAAAATAGTAAGAAATCGAAGCGAATTATTCATTGTCTTGTTATCATTTTCTACTACTCTCGCAACTCCTACTGATTGTGATTATGCAATATGAAACCTGTAATAAGTCCCCAACAAAATGATATATGAGCTTCAATGGTCACGTAGGTGACTACAGGTGGGGCAAAGCTCCATTGAAATGTGGCAATGTAATTTGTACCTTGTACCGATTTCATGTCTATTGGGAAAGTGATCTGTGGATTCGAGTTACGATGACTTTGGAGGAGTAGTGTCATGATTGCAGCAGTTGGAATCCCGTCTCTGCCCCTCCAGGCTGGCGCGAGTTTATGTACCTACTTATGTATGTGAAGTCCTGTGAATTTAATTTTATGTACATTTGAATTGGTCGCGGTCCGTGCGTCGGTGTTTTTGAGTAAATAACTAAGTTGGTCGCGTTTCGTGCGTTTTATGAAAACAATAAAAAACTACCTCCACTATTGGTCGCGGTTCGTGCGTTAAATAGTTTGGTGATCTTACTACCTACGTTAGCAAGTATTACCATAGAGTTATAAAAACCGTTAAATTGTCAAAGGTTTAAGAGAGTTCTATCGCGACGCCGCCGCCGCTAGTAGCACTGCTCATGGGCGTACCCAGGTTCTGAGCCGGGGGTAGATGTTTTTATATAAATTCTACGTATTGCAAACAAATGACAAAATAATTGTTTTCTAGATAACAAAGTATTTTATTTATTAACAAAAACAAACTACTACATATTTACATTAAAGAATTTTATAGTTGTACATACATAGTGAAATACCTACCCGTTGCACCAAATCCGATTAAGCTGAAGCTTAAGTTCGCGTGGCGTTGATAACTCGCCCGAGGGGATGTCCACTTAAGTCGTGACTAAGTTATAAACTTATAAAGCGCTGTGTAGCTGGAAGGACTTTGTGAATATTAATCAAGGGCTTAGGGGTTTGCCGGTGAAATTAACACTGAGATATTACGTAATCTACGTAATATATCTTTTCTTTTGTTTTTTAGAACAAGGCTTTTTTTATTTTATTTTATTAATGGACTCGACAGTTCGTCATTTGCCAATGTCATGTTACAGAAAATTCAATGTATAGTAGTCTTCTATCTTCCTACAGGGGAGTCGCCGTAGTGTCATCACCCTGGGTAGCCGCGTCTTCTTGTCTTCATCCACAGGAGACGCCGTAGCGTCAATCACTGTGGACGAAGCAGCTCGACAGTCACGTTCACTCCCGAGCTCGTAGTGGGAATCTTGACCATGGCGCCAAACTTCAGATCCTGCTTGAATTCTCCAAAAACTTCACCATACTGTCATTCGCGAACATTTTCTGAATAATTTAACGTGATATTAAACACAAAACACCCACTGTAGACATTAAACTGAAAATTATTAAATAATTTCGCAACCGTCGTTTCCCGCCATTTTCAAAAAAGCCCAGAACAAGGCTTACATCACAGAATATCAGCAGCAGCAGCACCAGCAAAAAGACATTGCCACATTTCAATAGAGCTTTGCCCCCCACAAAACTACGTGACAATTTAAGCTATCATTTTGTTGGGGACTTATTACAGGTTCCATATTGCATAATCATAATCAGTATCATTTTCGACTACTCTCGCAACTCCTATAGAAGAATAACAAAAACAATGAAATCGCTTCGATTTCTTACTATTTTCTAAATTCTTAATTAAGCTGTTCTTTCGTCTCGCAGCTTGTACAAAACTTTATTTTAAACCAATAATTTTAATAAAAAACTGATATATTTTTACATTTATTCGTTATCTTGTTCATCATGCGGTTGATGGTGGGGCAGAATCTGGCATTGTCATTTTGTTAGTCCATGTGCCCTGTAAAACATCGTAGATGCGCCCTGGTACGTAAGAAACGACGATCTCCACAGGGACCTTAAAGTGGACACAGTCAACCAAACCATAAAAAAAATTGCTGAAGCTCACGAACATAGACTTCATCATCATGTGAATGTCGAGGCAATCCAGCTCCTCGACAACACGGACATAGTGAGAAGACTGAAAAGAACCAAACCTTTTGAGTTAGTGTAGTGTAGTGAAAACAATTCGTAGTGATAGTGCGCGAATGTAAGACACGTGAACAAAGTGATCGCCCTTAATCGACTCTAACTAATGTCGCTGGACTAAATCTTAGATATAAGTGTAAATTTATAGAAATTTAGGTCAAAATCAAATTACTTATTAGTCTTATTGTATTTAGGCTAGATCGTAATGTGAATAAAATGTCATATTATGGCACATTATTTTAAAAAAAAAAATGTGCCCTGTATTCTTTTAAAACCCTTCCAAGTTTCAATTACATTTGCAAAGAAAAACGAGAGTGTACAAAGGCATTGACAGAGGGAGCCGTTACCGACCCAAACTAAGATGGATAACCGTTATCGGAGACGGGTTGCGAGATGATCTATTTCTGTCCCTTTCAAGTGTATTAGGACTGTAACAAGAGGAGGAGGGACAATGTAAATAGGTATACGGCAGCCCAAATCAAGAGTCTTATTTTGTGAACAAATCATCATCAGTCTATTTACATTGCCCCATTGCTCGGGCACAGACCTTCCCTTACATCGAGGGGAGCTGGGGCCATAATCCACCACGCGGGCCCAGTGCGGGTTGGCGGATTTCACATGCCTTAGATTTTTTTTTTCTTCTACGACATGCAGGTTTTATCACGATGTTTTCCTTCACCGTTTTGAGAGCACTCGGTAAATGTACGTAAGTTTTTCCGTCGAAAAAACCGAGGATAACTCATTGGTACATGGCTGCCCTGGCTGGGAATCGAACCTGGGACCTCCATATTGCAAGTCCATTGACCCAACCACTGCGCCACCGAGCTCTCACTAGGTATACGGCAGCCCAAATCAAGAGTCTTATTTTGTGAACAAATATGATCGTCTAATTACCTGTTGTGATGTAACACTGAAGGAACTGATTGATCGAACCTGTTCATCGTTGTGAAAATAAAGTAGTCCGATCTAATAATGTGAAAATAACTATGCAATAATTACAGAACAGCTTAAAATGTTAGTAGGGTAGCGTAGTTTTTGTTTACAAAATAAGACACTAGTTTTTGTTATTCTTCTATAGAAGTTGAGAGAGTAGTAGAAAAGGATACTGATTATGATTATGCAATATGAAAACTGTAATAAGTCCCCAACAAAACGAATAGGTACAGCTTAAACGGTCACGTAGTTTTGTAGGTGGGGCAAAGCTCCATTGAAATGTGGCAAAGTCATTTGTACCGATTTCATGTCTATTGGGTAACATATTAAAACATAATTTTTTTTTGTTAACTTATAAATTGTCCCACTGCTGGGCAAAGGTCTCCCCCCTCCTCTTCCATCCATCCCTGTCCTGAGCCTCTTCCAGCCACCCATCCCTGTATCTAACGATATCGTCTCTCCACCTACGCCGAGGTTTAAAACATAATGTCACAGATAAATAAATTCATTTCACTTTTAACGTCATTTACGCAGTTGCTACCGAGCTAACTTATACTACACCGATGGTAGTGGTAAAGAAATTTGTAACGAAAATGGGTTTACGGCCCTCACGTCGTTACGCGACTGAAAACGTAATTAATACTGCGTCAATTCCATTCGGATTCATGGCCGGATGGGATGGCCCGGCGCGAAGGACCAGGGGATCTATTTTAGGATGTGATGTCCCGAACGGGTTTATGTCCGTTTTGATGGAGCGAAGTGGACAAATAATTCCCAAATTGCGTTATTATACTTTTGGTCCTCAGAACGGATATTAAAAATGATTTTGTAGGTATATTTTAAAACCATTATAGCAGGGTTTCTTAACGTGGGGTCCATGGACCCCTTAGGGGTCCGTAGCATGTGTGTCAGGGGTCTGCAGTAGGTCAGTCAGTCTAAAAATATTGCCTTGCCTTGTCGAAGACTGTCCCACAATTTAACGTGCTCATTGAGGCCAAACAGCAGCAACCTTCTCATTAACGTAGTAAGTGCAATAAAAGTGCCAATAAAAGACTTTTTTTTATTTCCAAAAATATTTATGGCTGGGGTCCGTGGAATAGTTTAAATTGTGAAAGAGGTCCGTGACTGCAAAAAGGTTAAGAAACCCTGCATTATAGGATCACTTTGTTGTCCGTCAAAACCTATATCTCAGATACGCGTGGACGGATCATTTTCTCGCATATTTGTATGAAAATACAAGAAACCCAAAACCTATGTACCTACTTCCCGTTGACCTAGAATCATATAATTTGGCAAGAAGGTCTTATAGCACAATTAGTAAAGAAAAAAATCCGAAAACTGAAAAGCATGATGTACCTACAAGATAACGAATAAATGTAAAAATATCTCCGTTTTTTATCAAAATTTTGTACACCATGCGAGTCGAAAAAAACAGCTTAATTAAGAATTCAGAAAATAGTAAGATCGAAGCGAATTATTCATTGTCTTTGTTATCATTTTCTACTAGTCTCGCAACTCCTACTGATTATGATTATGCAATATGAAACCTGTAATAAGTCCCCAACAAAATGATAGGTACAGCTTAAATTGTCACGTAGTTTTGTAGGTGGGGCAAAGCTCCATTGAAATGTGGCAATGTCATTTGAAATTACATCTCCCCCCCCCCCCCCCACCCCCACCCCCACCAAAAAAAAATTAAATATGCTCTCGTATTTACAATACTTACCTTACATTTTGATATATATTTTGTATGAATAACTATTTCGGTTTAGATAATATAATCTTCATTTAAAGAGTTATTAAATAGACACATCAAGATTGCTATATATTCTTTCAGACGTTTAATTTTAGTAGTTAGTGCCGTAGCCTTCATAGACCAACTGAAAATACGGATTTGCGTGGAAAATAAAAAGAATAGCAGACAAATTCCGATCGTACCGCTCTGTCCATTTTACGAAAATGGTTTTACGGCCTCTCCCAAACGAAACACATCGTTACGTCACACAAATGAAATTAAAACCTCGGTCGCTGCATCAATATTTCAACGGCTAAACCTTTATGGCGGGAAATCTCCGACGCCATGACAGTTATTTTCCCGCGTCAATTTTTAATGGCGGCGACAGGTGTCAGCCCTGCGCTTTGGAGTTTTGTAAACGTTTATTAGTTCTAACTGCAGCCTAATCTTCAAAAATGTATTATTAAAAGTATATAATAATCAAATATAACCAAGATTTCATACATTCCAGCAAAATTTACAGAATTTTAACAAAAAAATTTAACATAACCTCAAAAATTATAGAAATCAATTTCGCCAGAGCTCACTTGGGATTGGATTTTAATTATTAATTTCAGCAATCACTGACCTAGATTTCAACGAAACTTTGGATTAATCAATTCTGAAGCTTTTAGCTCAGCCTTTTGTACGGAAAGTTTTCTAAAACACGTTAAGTATTCGATTCGTTTTCGTGATCCGTGAAATTGTAACTAAAATTTTTTACAAAGAACTTACCCCAAGTTGTTAAATTGTAAACATACAACAAACAGTATAGTTTTGTGCTAGATTTGTAACTAAATAAAATAAATTATGAGCGTCGTTTTTTCACGAATACTCTAATCATGAGTACACAAACCCTTAGATTGGAATTTGTTTTTAAGAAGATAATTTTCGGAGTAGGTATAATAAAAATTAAATTAAGTTACTCACCCAAGTGTAGTCATGGTGACAATGGTGTACCAAAAAGCAGCAGGAATGGACGTGAAGTTTGTGTCCTGTTCATTCTTCTCAGCGTAGAACATGACAGTCGCAAATATAATAATCGCCATCGCCAATGAGAACACGAGAAACCCAAGCTCGCTCGCACAAGACTTCAGTGTATATCCCAGAATCCTCAACCCTTGGGAATGTCGGGAGAATTTGAAGATACGGAACACTCGAAATACTCTCAGGGTCACGAATGCCCCTGACACGTCATCGTTGTCCGTGATCCCCAATCCGATGTAGTACGGTAAGATCGCTACCACATCAATTATTGACATGACTGATCGCACGAATTTGCAGCGGTCTGGTGCGGCGAAAAGTCGAAGCAAATATTCCGCAGTGAATATCATTACACAGGCTGTGTCTAAACAGAAGAATACGATCTTGTACCGTTCGCCACAAGGCAGTGTACCAGCTCTGCCGGGCCTGTGGCCACAGGGGACTGTCTCGACCACGTTGGCCATCACTGACACAGCAATAAAGAACCCGGTCACATAGTAAAATACTAAGGCAGCAGTGGAGGTGTGAGGGTTCTCGAACGCCCTCCACATTTTTTGCCGCAAATCCGTGAGCTGAGGCAAACTCTGGTCCCCAGCTTCGCTAAGCTTATCGTCCATGAGTCTTTCTGCATTCTCCCTCTTCCTATCCCTATAGTCTTCGTAACAACAGTCGCCTATAACATCGGGAAGTATCCCAAAGAACGCTAACTCCTCATCGTACCCGGTCAAGCACTCGTGTTTTGGATAATGTAGTTTGCCAGTTCTATAATAGTTCAAGATATGCCTGAAGATATCAGGGTCTCTATCGAAGAAGTATTCTCGACTGTCCTCGTCGTAGAAGAATTCTCTTTCTGTGCTTCCTAGGAGGGAGTCGGGGTATTTCTCGAGGGTGTTTCTCCATGTTTCGAAGCGTCTTCCAGAGACGTTGATGAGGAGTTTCTCGTCTTCTGCTCGTCTGCGGTCTTTGGGTACCGGTGGTGGTGGGAGGGGGTGTGTGGCTATAGGCACCCAGCCGATGGCGGCGGCGCGGGCGAAGGGCAGCCACGCGGCCACAGACGCCATGGCGTGTGGTGTGCGCGCGGCGACGGCGGCGCGGCTACTGGCGTCTCCCCCGCGCCTATTTCGGGCAGCCCGCCCAGATTGAGACGATGTTGCCAGATGGGAAGTGGAAATAGCTGGGGGTTTGATGAAGCAGTGTGGGGAGAATTAGGCCTGATTCGCTGATGGTCGCTGAATCTTATCCTAAACCTAAATGCTCTCACTGTCACTCATGTTGTAACATGGTGGTGGTGGTTTTACTGGTGTACCAGTAAAGGCGAGAGAAAGGCTTAGTGACGACGTATATTAGCTGTTTGATCCATCTACACATCTTGACACTTTCTTAGTCAACTAAGTTCTTCATTGTATGAGGAAAAAATCCGGTTAGTTCTACACATATGCAAAACTACTTCATTGTCGTTGTGCTGGCCGGTTTATATTTAGTTTTAATATTTTTTTACATATTTTCAAAAGTTGACGTTTAGTTCGGTTCTAAGTGAGATCACATTTATATTTCTGCTATTATACGTTTTTACCTACGAAACGGCTTTCTTTCGGCTCCAGTCCGTAATAGTCGTTATCATCACCAAATAAAAAAATCATCATCAGCCCACTGCTGGACACAGACCTCTCCCAAGTAAATAGGCAATTCTTATTCCATACTGTCATACACGCCTCATTACTAATTCATAAAACAACAATAATAATTAAAAATAACTATTAAAAATATAAACTAAACTAAAAACTAGTACAGCTAACAGCAGATCAAGTGTAACACTTTGGACTTTGGACCGTTCTTATTATCTGCGGCATAAGAGTTGAATTCGTACTGCAAGTGTTACCATTGATCTGCTGTTGTGCGTACATAGTTTTTCGATTAAATCTATTATCTTAAAATACAGGGTGTATAGTAAAGGGTATATGAAGCCGAAGGGAGAGTGTTCAGTATCAGTAACTGAACAACTTTTGTCCTACGACTTTTCGATTTTCGCGAATTTATTTTTTGATTTTCCATACATTTCGTACCGATCAGCTGATCGATTTGTAGGAGACATTAATTTATTTTTATTTTTTATTCGAAAAGTCGTAGAACAAAAGTTGTTCAGTTACCGATACTGAACACCCTCCCTTCGGCTTCATATACCCTTTACGTTACACCCTGTATATGATTTTTAATGTTGGGGACGCCGATTATCTCTTACATAGAGCTGTGATTGCTACCTACCAACATTCGCAATATTATAAATTACATCAATTTTCAATTCCCAAACTCTACCCAAAATCCAAGCAGTTTTCCATACCACCAGCAACCCTTACCCGGGAGCAACCGCTCTACGCATGCGTGAACCGTGACGTCACTGCCTAATAAATTGATTTTCATCCACCTGTCTTACTCTAACTCATAACTACTCGTAATAGTACGTCTCTATCTCACATATCAAAGCTTTGGTGACCTTTTGTATATTTTTCACAGCTTTAAAAGAGCTTTTTGTAAGGCTTTTGTCTTGACGGGGTAGAAAAGGCTTGAGTGTAGCCTAGGGCGGGATTTAGTTCAAAAAGAATTCAAGTAGAGCGCCTAGGTAGAGAACTAATGAAATTACTTTACGTTTATTAAACTCTACATTTTAATTTAATTAAGTAACGTAATTTCTAACAATGTTAACAATAAATATTTTTAATATAATAAGTTAGTGTACTTAAATAATTGTTATAATTTCTTTCTATTATTAGAAATTACATTAGATAATTAATTACAAATAGTTGAACCGACTACGGGATAGAGGCGTGGTTTATGTACGATCTAACATAGAGAAAAGTAGACAAAAGAAATGAAATGACTATTTTCCATACTTTTAGGTTTTAAAATAAAAATAAAACTTTGAGTTGAGAATTTCTCAAAAATTACTTGACTAATTTTTTAATAAGCTCACGCCCTTTTTTCTCCGCAGGGGTAGGCAGAGACGATAGACTTACACATGCTGCGATACTAGCATACAATAGCACACTGGCGATCATGGCATACAATGGCATACATATATATCTTGGCAGACAATAGCACACAAATATCCTGGCATATTATAGCACACATATCCTGGCATACAATAACACACATCCTGGCATACAATAGAACACAAATATCCTGGCATATTATAGCACACATATCCTGGCATACAATAGCACACATCCTAGCATACAATAGCACACAAATATCCTGGCATATTATAGCACACATATCCTGGCATATTATAGCACACATATCCTGGCATACAATAGCACACATCCTGGCATACACTAACACACATACCTCATCCAATTTATCTAACAACCCTCCCTGTACATTCAATGCAGCGAAGTATCCACCGGCCGCTTTTCGCCACTACGTGGGCAATGGCGTGATGGGTGGCGAACCTCATCACCGTCTCCGAGCACATTTATAATAAAATCTCGTTGTGGTCTCACGAGTATGGAATTTTTTTAAATCTTTACAACTACGTATCATGTACTGGATAGTATAGCTACGTTGGCACCTTTTCCTTGCAAAGTAGTGTAAATGTAAATTCACAAAAATCTTGATGTGCAAAAGTACACAACGTGCTTACTTGAAATAAAAAGATTTGACATTACTGGTAAACAATTTTTACCATTACTATCGGTCAAGTAGTTCTCGAGAATATGTAAACGTTATTTAGGGTATTCTTTGACTTTCGTTAACGCTAATAGAATAGAAAGCATTTCAACGATGAAAAATTTCTAGCCGTGGGCAGGACTTGAACCTGCGACCTTGTCATTCCGTGACACGCTCTTACCTTAGTAGTTATTATTGTGACTAATTATGATTATTAATTTTGTGTAGTTATTATTGTGATTTAACCATTTTAATTTTATGTAACATCTATTAAAATATATATATTAATTTTACCTGTAAATAATATTATACCAATAAAGAATCTGAATCTAAATCTATCAACTGAGCTTCAATTAGCCGTGAATCAATCAATCAAAAATAAGTCAATCTCCAACAAATAATTTACAATTTAAATGATGATAAATTTCTAGCCGTTGTGGACTTGAACCTGCGACCTATCACGGAATGACAGGGTCGCAGGTCCAAGTCCTGCCCACGGCTATAATTTTTTTTTTCATTTAAATTGTTCGCCGAGCATGGCTTAATGCATAAAAATAAATAAGAGAAAGAAAAATGTATAGGATTGCTATTACCTAACGAAAAAGAGAAATGTCAAATACATTTTTATTTCTATTCTACTGGCGTTAACCAAAGCAATGCCATTTGGCAGGGAGCAGGGGGTTCAGGTAATAGAATTTATTCAATGCCACTAGCATGAAGCAAGAACTCTTTGGAGTAAGCCATATTAACATCGCAGACTGCGCTTTTGCATGACTTTTACCGGCTTAGCCACTCCTTTGTTGTTTTTGTTTTCTTCCATTCAGAATTTGTTTTATGCATTATGACATGCTCGGTAAACAAATTAAAATGATGAAAAATTTCTAGCCGTGGGCAGGACTTGAACCTAGATTTTTTTATAAGTATATATTTTTACTCAGAATTTGAATTACGCATTATCCATGCTCAGTGAATAAATTAGAACATGATGAAAAAATTCTTGCCGTGGGCAGGACTTGGAACTTACGACCTTGTCATTCCGTGACACGCTCTTACCAACTGAGCCACTTTGTGGCCTGTGGTGGCTTAGTAGGTAAGAGCGTGTCACGGAATTATAAGGTCGCAGGTTCAAGTCCTGCCCACGGCACGAATTTTTTCATCATGTTCTAAGTATATATTTTCCCATTGTTTGAATAATAGAAGTTAAACGTATAAAGCAGGGTCCGCTGCGACGTGTTACCATGTACGAAACACGGTAACATCCGATTTAGGGGCGTGGCGTAACAATTTTTGTTTGATAAATCGGCTACCGAAACATGTTACAGTGTTTCGTAACACGGTAACACGTCGCATCGGACGCAGCTTAAACAGACGTCACTTTCTATATGAGAGTGAAAGTGACAACAACAGCGGATAACTTGCCATACAAAATATACTTTAACCTCTCTCCATTAGAGCGCAGCGAAATGTTTTTTCTTACATAGCTACTGGGTTCAAAGAAAATATTCTTAGGGTAATAAAATAGCAAGAAACTTCTATGTTATTTTAAGGGCCTGACATGAGCCAACTGACGCCGCCAATCTTGAAAAAATAATATTTTCCAATTTAATAAATTTTATAAAAAAAGCTATCTACAAAATGTTTATTAGGATGAATACTATTTTTCAATATACAATACATGGCATAATTGCGACAAGCTAAGTTGTAGTTCACAAATATGCCAAAAACGGCCGTTTTTCGCAATTATGCGAACTACAACTTACCGAAATTGAATCACGTTATAAATAAGCATTTTAAAAATAGTATTTATCGTAATAAACATTTTGTAAATAGCTTTTTTAATAAAAAATGATTATATTGGAAGATATTATTTTTTTAAGATTGGCGGCGCTAGTTGGCTCATGTAAGGCCCTTAAACTAACGAAAGAAAATTGTTGCGTTCCGTGAAGTAGAAATGAGCTTAGAGATTTCCTTTGACCTAATTCCACCGGATGTTAAGTGATGATAAGGTTAAATATTGAGCACGCACTTCTGATAAGGTCACTGAGTTCCTATTTTTACCCGACTGACGAAAGAATTAGGGTAGTGTTTTTCCAGTGTATGTACTTGTTTCTTTTTGGTCTGCAGCCTAAACGGCTTGATGGATGTATACGTATGATAGTAACGATTCCAGATTGCGTACGCTAAGCTGCCAGCTGTCAAACTCAAGCGCGAGACAGAAGATGTCCCGCAGCGGCGGAGTGAGGAGCACGGCACACTGACTCCATATTCGTATTTGTTAATATTGGATGAATTTTGGTAGGGTAATAAAAATACGCCAGCAGAAATCAGATTTTTTTAAACAAGCTGTCATGTACCTACATTTTGATATATGTTTTTGTTTGAATAACTATTTCGGTAAAGACATAATTTTCATTTTAAAAGACATGGAGATTTTTTTTCTATCGAGCGAAGTTTGTCCAATCGTGTAGCGGTATTCACGAGTCTCTAAATAGATACCATGTCATGTATGAACGACAGTAACAGTGGCGTTTAGGATTAAACTTAGTTATCGCTAGATAATTAGCTACAATGTCAAGTTAAAACCAATTTCTCTGGATTTAATAGTTCAAAGTTCGCACGAATTATGCGACGAATGAAACTTATTTATGATCAATTAATTAACATTTTGACTGACCTAATTCATTGGTGAAAGGCTGAAAGAAATACCTGAAAGAGGATGGGGAGGCCTTCCCCCAACAATGGGATGACCTATAATTAAGAAACGACGAAGAATATAATATTCACAAAATAGCATGATAATAATATTAATAATAATGTGGCTATTTTTTATATTTATATATTTTTCTATTGTTTTTTATATTGAAATGTATAAATATATTAAATAAGAGTTAAAATAAATAGAGTGATTAATAATAATGTTAATTAATTAATAATAATAAACGACGAAGAATATAATATTCACAAAATAGCATGATAATAATATTAATAATAATGTGGCTATTTTTTATATTTATATATTTTTCTATTGTTTTTTATATTGAAATGTATAAATATATTAAATAAGAGTTAAAATAAATAGAGTGATTAATAATAATGTTCAAACAATATTTAATATAATAATAATTTGACTAAGCTAACATAATGATAATTGTGAATTGTAATTATTTGTAATTAAATTATAGGAGGGCTCTAATAAATAAGTAAATAAATTGACTGATGAAAATAGGGTATGATATTCTTTTTAGGTATACCGAGGCCGTCACCCCAAATCCAACTATCATTCATTTTTTTCTTAGTAAAAAACAATGACGGGAACTAAAAATTCTCGATTTAATTTGAAAAAAAACTATTAAAACCGTTAATCAAACAAATATAAATCGGGTTCCAATCTATGTTAAAATCTTATCTTGTTAAAATGTTAAATAATACACACACACCATTGTAAAATGTACATTTATTCTTACATCCATAATCACGTACTATGTACATTAGAAGCGCAATATACACAAAAATACTCCATTCTTGTAGCTGTTCTAAACATACATAGGCAGTAAAGCCCAGTATTCACTAGTGGAAAATATAGATTTAGATTTCTTTATTTCATTTTTACATAATAAAATACTATACAATAATATAGGTAGTACATACATTATGTCAAATATAGTCATATTTGTAAAAATGATCGTTAGATTATAATTCTTCTTCTGTAATATCCATGACTGAAATGGAATTCTGAAAATAGCGGAAACCATGGTAGTCAAATTATTTGTTAATTAAAATAAAATTGCGTCCGGCTGTTTTGTGTTTAATGTCAGGTTAGATTAATCAGAAAATATTCGGGAATAACAATATAGAGTGTTAAAATGATTATATCTGCAGTGTCAAGAGTGTCGCTATATATAGTTCAGAATCCCAGGGGTCTGCGTCGATTTTTACTAGCCGTCAATGTCAGATTTTTGTCGAAAATTAGTACAAAAATATCGATCGCGCAGGCTTTGACAGGAATAAAAGGCCAGCCTGCTAGCCCCCCTGGGCTCCTTTCGTCCAGGGTCCAGACGATTCCTTTGGTGGAAGAAAGAGAGATACTCGTATCTATGATAGAATACAAATACTACGATGTGTCAGGAAAATATTACAATTACCAGATTCCACAAAAACTAGTATCTTTTTCGTGCATCATCATAAAAAATAAGATTTTTAAGTTTCTAACGTTCCTTATTCATAGAATTCGAATTCATATCGATAGGACGTGGCTATTTTTTTCTGACCAAACCAGAAGACGTCACTTTGATTCGCATTCTAGTTAATTTTTCCTTAAGTGAACACTGGGCTTAATAATGAAAAGAAAAATGTATTACTTCAGAATAGAATGGTAACGTAAATTATTTTACTACTTCGACTAGTATTAAACTATTTTAAATTAAATTTTCTAGTTACAAATTTTCATGCAAACAGATCTACTTATAGATTTTCAATTGTGCGCAATTCTTTATTTATTATTTTAGAAATTAAAAATAAACAAAAAATGCGCTTAAATCACAAAAGGAGTGGTCTTTTGTTAAAATTAGTTTCTATTTCTTCTTATTTGATATTTAAAGAACGCAATAATTAAATACAAAATAATTATGCAGGATAACTAAAAGATAAATTGCACTTAATTAAATCTTTGGTGATATATATTATTAACATGAAGACTAGGTGGTCACGAAAAATAAATAACTTATCTTATCAGTTAAATAAATATAAATAAACTATGTGTCTTAAACATAACTTATATGAAAGTTCAGATTTATATAAAGTAAATTATTGACGAATTTTTTGTTATTCAATTAATAACAATAACTTTTTTCTCAGACAGTGAAATAGCAGCTTAATATAATACCATATTAAGGACCAAATCCTATTGCAAATGGCGCCCTCAACGTTTAAAAATCATGTCTATCAATATAATACATTTTATTAAAAATAACAATGTACCAAATCTCTATTACGATAAATACTATTTTTGAATACGCAGTACATATCTTAATTTTGAAAAGCTATGGAATATTGCGCAAAATTGTGACAAAAAAATCGTTATTCGCAATTATGCGAACTATAACTTAGCGAAATAGAATCACATTGTTAAAGAATAATTAAAAAATAGAATGATGTAGATTTATTTTTTATGCATTATGCGGTGAACAAATTAAATGACAAAAAATTCTAGGCGTGGGCAGGACTTGAACCTGTGACCCTGTCACGGAATGATAGGATCGCAGGTTCAAGTGCCCACGGCTAGAATGATGTAAGTTTGATACTTAGTTGTCCTAATAAGAAATATTTTAATAGAAGATTTTTAAGGGGGGCGCCACTTGTATTAGGATAACCCCTAAAAGCTTACAGTATACTATTACACTATACTATTATTTAATTTAAGGTTCCCGTCCTCAAAATGAAAAAGAACCCTTTTACAACTATCATTTGCACAACTCGGACTAGAATTCTTATGTTTCACTTAAGTTAAACGAAGCCGCTCTTAAATAAACACTTTTTTTATTATCTAATTATTACAATTTAAGTAATATCACCCACAAATTACTTTCACGGTATTCTTACCTTTTTTCGAAAAGAAATGGAATGATAAAGAGATCTCTTGACTAGAGAAACAATTATATAAACGTGACTACTTATAATTTAATTACGAAAAATAAATCATCAGTCATCATCATAATTATTACACTTGTATGATTAGAACATGATGAAAAATTTCTTGCCGTGGGCAGGACTTGTATGATATATTATGTTTCATACTTCTTTTATTAAACTTTTTACACAAACATACCTACTTTAATTTAAAAACAATGTAAATAATATTGCACTGTATAAAAAAAAATTCATGAATGAACAATATTTTTCTTTGCGTCTTGGACCGTTTAGTTAAACATTACAAAATAATAATATTGTCAGAGATTATCTCGATAAAAGCGATTGCTTGTCAAACAGAAGTGACTTATGATGATGATGACGTTTGAAAGTAAATAAATAGAGTAAATCGAAATTGGATTGACATTCCAAAACCACAGGTGTTCTGTGAGATGAGTGTTGTATTTTTGTATGTGTAAAGTTGTGCCTATACCTATGACCTAGGTATATGTTTGATAATGTGGTTTCTTTTATTACAAATGACAATTTTTGGAGTTCTAACAACATTCGAAATTAATTCAAAAATATTCGAGATTATTTTGCCACTTTTTCTCCTCAGCGTTGGCACCTTTTCCTTGCAAAGTGTTGTAAATGTAAATTCAAAAATATATTGACGTGCAAAAATGTACTCAACGTGCTTACTTGCAATAAAGAAATTTAATTTTTTTTTAAAGGTTTACAAGGTTTCGAACACACACGGAACCAATAATGTCGCCAAACCAATCAACAATACTATGTTATGAATTATAATTAGAATCAAATTCTTGATAGCATTTGTAAGTGATTACAATAATTAATTTTATGTACTGAAAAATAATGTATATGATGTCGTTAATAGTCATATAAAAAACAAAATATACATTGGATGGAATATGTGATAGTGATCCAAATTATCAACATTCGAATGGTACTTTTTTTTCAATATTGTAAAACAATAGGTACCTACATACAATTATGTATACCTCAGCTGATATCAGCAAATTGCTATTTTTTGGACTTGCATCGTCATTAGAATGGCTTATTTTACATTTTGGAATGTCAAATCTTGCACTAAAAAAATTAAGTACCTATTTTAAACTAATATTAATGTGAACATTCGATACATTTTATCCGATTAAATCGGACATTTCTACTAATTGAATCATATATCATTATTTCCTGGTGCTTAGCAATCGTCTACAAAAAATCTTTTGTACGACGAAAGTGATGTTTTAAGTTATTGCAATTTCCATTAAGTATAATAAATTTATATAATCACTTGAGCACAATAATTAAATAAATAATATGTCAGAAAAACTGGAAAATATTCAATTTAATAAGTAACTTAGAAAACTGTTTAACGAAAGATAAGTAAAATAATACAATCTTCAAACAAAATAGTTATATGATTGTTTGAATATACTCGTTTACGACCTTCGTAATTTTATGAAATTCAATAATATTTACAAATATTCTTTGCCAGTACTCAAGTGATTTATTAAACGAGCAAAACAAATGTTATACTAATAATATAAATTATTATAACTAATTGATTACGTTTGACTAGAAACGTTCGATATTCAGAGATCAGTGTCATTCATAAAACCAAGTGTATGTTAGGTAGGACACTAAACTAATGAAGTTGACAGAGTTATATGACACAGAAACAAGTGGAATGTAGAAGTATTTACTATCTATTGTATTTTACAATTTTTCTCTTATTATAACCAATATAATACGTTGCATGTATTGCGTATTTGACAATTATCAATATATTCTATACAGTTTAGCTAGAATATGGTTAACTAAGTTCCATACTAACATAAACTTGGTTCAAATGTCAAGTCATATTATAAACCAACCAAGCATTCGCTACTTTCCTTTCACACTAATATTCTTTACCATTAGCTGTACATTTATTTATTTAAAACTTGAAGTTGTCAACTTTCGAATGACTGAAATATATCAAGAAACAACTGAACATCAATCTAGTATTTTACATGAAAGTATTTCAAGTTTGATATAATATGATAAACTGACTAATTAATATTCATTACAGTCAACTATTATCTAACTTTAAGTCCATCCATCTGTTCTTTGCAGCACAATTCAACGAATTTACTATGACATCCATTTATTTGCTTAAGGGTTTTTAGAAAAGATTTACCAAGTTCCAAAGATTTTTAAGTTGTTATTTGTTACCGAATAAATGAACTTGAACTTGAAAGGTGACAACTTTGTTTAAAAGATTTTCAGTTACATCAAAGCATATTATATTAAAGCACTGTACTCTAACTTACTGAAACTGAACTTAGGTGTGAAGAATTTTGATGGATTTTAAATCAGCATTGTCTTTATGAAGAATATTCCGGTAGCGATTAAGATTTGCGCTTTTCAAAGCAGGTACACTTTTGACGTGACTAAAATTTGTTTGTATGTCTTTTACAACTTTAGGTTAACAAAAAAGATGGAACATTGAACCTGTCTTTAGTCTAAATCCATATCAGAACCGTTTTACTAGTTAAATTATATGATAAATTTTTTTAGCCGTGGACACGACTTGAACCTACAAGTTAAGGTCACAGGTTCAAGCCCTATCCACGGCTATAAAAATTCTTCATTTAATTTATTCACCAAGCATGCTTTAATGCTCACAAAAAATCTATCCCATCCAATTATGTCATCCTCGGGGAACAAATGAAATGATGATAAATTTCTATGAACAAATTTAAATGTCCTGTACATGGCTAGAAATTTTTCATCATTGAAATCCACAACAAATATTAAAATATCAATTTCCCTAATTCCAAAAGTTGTCGTTGAAAATTCTTCATAAAGAGTCGAGCTGAATATATTTCTCTGTTATAGTCTTGTTAATACCCTTTCTAAAATACCCAGTAAACTCAAAAAAGCCTACTTACGCAGCAGCCGAACATTCGAAATCACGAATGACAACTCCAAGTGTCTTTCATAGCACTAACAAATGCTGCTGGGGTATACGGCGTCACAAGAGATGATCGTCCTGATCATCATGCTCATCCTCGGATTCAGCAGAGTCCAGACTCGGGACGTGATCCAACTCCTGGCCATCGCATTGCCCATCGAGCTCAGATGAGGGTGCATCGTCGTCTTTCCACTTGTCCATCGACCGTCTTCGAGCGTTCATGAAGAAATTGCCGACCGTCGTCGGTTCTAGACCGAGTTGACGAGCTATTGTGACTTGCATTTCTTTTGATGGCCTTTTCGTTTCCTGAAATTGGATAATTTAATGTTTTATGTTGGTGAAACACTAGTGGGGGTTCTTCATACCAAACTAAATCGGCGTAAGTAAACTCACGAAGATCACGCTAGTTGATAACTTTTCCAATCTGACAGTCTGTCTGTGTTGATGTTTAGGCATCACGCCTAAACTACTGGAAGGATTTTGATGAGACTTTCACTAGGAAATAGCTCAAATATCTGGGCAACACATAGACTATAAGCCATTGCGGTATGTGATGTGGAACCACGTAATCAGAGTGGAAGATCTGCCTCCCAGGTACATTGAAAGTACTTCGTGGAGTCTATACAGTAACCAGCGACTTACTATAAGTTGTGGGTACAGCTAGTAATAAATAAACAAATGATCTAGTCAGGAAAGTAATGATCCAAAACGTCACGAGCGCAGCGACCATGAGACGCATCATGGCGCACGACTTCTTTAACGACAGTTATCATTAAAGTATTTTTTAGAATTATATAAAAAACTTAACATAAGTACCTATTTAAGTCACTTTTATTTTTTAATTCTTGAGACACATCTTGCTATCTATAGGTGGGGATTTGTAATTAGCTTCTAGACATTATTAAGTAACCTAAAGTTATTGTAGCTGTAAATCTTCCTTAAAATAAATAATACAAACTAAGGTAGCAAGTGGAAGAATGATAGAAATAGCTACCTTAAAAATAGCCTGTAGAGTACGCCGCTGGAGATCTGTGAAAACCAAACGCGGCTTCTTCGGGGAAGGCAGAGTATCCGTACATGGCTCCTCCTTCCGCTTGCAGGCTGTAATAGAATATAGAAAGCTTAAAAAAGGTTTAATTTTTACGCATTATGCCTAGCTCGGCGAACAAAATAAATGATTAAAATTTACTATACGTGGACAGGACTTGAACCTACACGGCACGGCATGTCACGGAACGACAAGGTTCAAGTCCTGTGAACGGCTAGAAATTTTTCATCATTTAATATACACCGCATTTAACGGACGAGTAATTTATAACCATTGTCCCATTGCTTGACAATGGTCCTGAGTCTCATGACTCCTCTATCCAATGTATACAATAATAAGATATATGTACAAAAATATACTTACTGCCTCTCTGAGGAATCTGAGCCGCTGTAACAAAGACAAAATATAAATTATTAGCTTTGACAAAAAAAAATACTATTTGTAATTAATATTAGATTAAAAATAATATAGATGTAAGTTCAATGTGCTGGAAATGGTACCAAAAGTTGCACTACAACGTTTCTTAGTGCAATCATCGGCATTTACGAGAGTGTTAAAAAGTTGTAAAATTAACAAAAGTAGAAATGCGAGATAGCACTTCTTCTTTTCTCATTGAGCTCGCATCTATATTTTTACTCTAAGTAATTATTCCAATTATGTCTTAAATTCTTGCCATATCTAAAGACAACAAACATGCCTCTAAACACTGATTACAAGCCTCCATATACGTTGGTAGCGATTCTGGTTCAAATTTGCTAATTTAACATGTCTAAAAATACATAGGGGTATTTTTCTTAATACATAGCTGTTAATTTTAGTTTCTGTACATTAATCTGTCACTATAAAATTATCACCAAAACAGCATTCGAAAATATTTTAGAGATCTGGACGATTTTAATTGCATTGAATATGGAAACTTATACGCTTATTATAAATCAAGATTTTAATAATAATATACATTCATTTGCCAAAGTATTTTATTTGTTTATTATTAAAATAGGACAATAATTTCATTTACAATTATTTTTATATCTATTGCCTAGTCTTCTATTAAATAAATCACAATTTGGAACAGGCCTTTGGATACATAAAACAATGGGTTACTAAAGTTAAATTAAAATTCTACTACTTGTCGTACAAACCTATCAGAGTTGTTAGATCATTCAAAGGCGTTTGACACGGTCTATGGAAATTCAACTAACTTATGGAATGCAATAAATATATTGAGAGTTGAGCAACCACGACCAAATTTCGCAAATGAAAATCTCATAAGCAGTCACCCATTTTGGTTCATGCGTCCAATGGTACTTATTTATATCTCCATAGGCCACTTCCAATATATCAATAGAATATTTGACATAACTTTTTAATTGAAACATGAAAATAAAATATGAAATTCGTTGTTCGATATGTCAATTAACGTCAGATATATTAATAGTTAAACTCAGGTCATTTCATACCTTTTTATAATATAAACGATATCAGTTTATGTAGCGTTAATAATCTGTAACACCTTAATATCATTCTAACTTAGTTCTGATTTCTAAATACTGGTATAGTCTACAAAATTATCGTCATCGAATCGAATGCGAGGAGTTTACTGTACATATACTTTCTCGATTCGATCCCGAGCTGTGAAGTGTAATTTTAAATAAATAAATAAATCTCACTTGAATTTGATTTTGAGCATCAAATTATTTATAGGGATTTCAAAATGTGCACACTTTTAAACGTCGCTAAACGAGGTGTGATCATTAGGTATATAGTTGCGTTTAGATTTAGGATTAGTATTGGTAGCTACGACAGAATTGCACCTAACTGTAGCGATTCTGTCGCATGTTTTAAGCTAACTTTGAC
The DNA here is from genome assembly GCA_963506565.1 of Tachystola acroxantha. Lineage (NCBI taxonomy): Eukaryota > Metazoa > Arthropoda > Insecta > Lepidoptera > Oecophoridae > Tachystola > Tachystola acroxantha. The sequence continues at coordinate 8,316,122 of OY735893.1, forward strand.
AGTTCTAATATAAGTACCATCCTTTTTATATCTTTGGTGTAGGAAAGAGAGGCAGCATTTTAGAACTGTCAATTTGTTTTTTTAAAAGATTTTTAGATTACTACAATTTTCAATTTTTAATGATCTTAAAAAGCCTTTAATTCTCATTAGTTGTCAAATATACTATTATAATTAAATCTAAACATCAAACATTATTATTTAAAAAAATGCATACCTGGCGACAATGTAAACAACATTAATAAAGGATTCTGAAACTCGCAGGCACCTATAAAATCATATTAGAAAATCTATGGCAGCCCGGGCTCGGGAGGTAACCAAAAAGGGAGGGAGGGAGGGGCAGCGATAGCAGTCTAACATTCACCTTGGCTTCTTTAAAGCTAACAAAACACTTACCTACTACTAAAACAATGTTTTAAGAAACATCATCTATAAATCTTTTTGACTAGGCAGTATCACCGGGCTAAAAGTCTAGGGAACCATTCCTTAAAATTATATATTACAACAACGGATATACCTTTTTTTAATCCAATTTTTAACCGAAAGTTTACAATCTAAATATCGAGACTTCTTCAAAAAGTTAAGGTTATTTTAGTATTAATCAATTAAAAATAAGTGAATCTCCAACAAATAATTAACAATTTAAATGATGATAAATTTCTAGCCGTTGTGGACTTGAACCTGCGACCTGTTACGGAATGACAAGGTCGCAGGTTCAAGTCCTGCTCACGGCTAGAAAATTTTCATCATTCATATTGTTCGCATGTCATAATGCATAAAAATAAATCGATAATAATTTACAATCTGATTTTACTGGCAATTCAAATAAAGAAATCGATAAAATATTGTAATCAAATGAAAATAGATGACGCTGTTTTTATAAAGGTTAAAATTTAATCACTTTCGCCATCTATTGAAAAACAAATTAAATTATATTATATTATATCTAACCAATATCTAGTACCAGGAATGTAGAGATATGGCGTTGAAAAGATATTTACGATATTATAAAACGTTACAAAGTATTTTATTAGTGTTATGTAACTAAGTACTATATTTATTAAAATAATTGCAATAGGTACATGATGAAATGAATCAAAAGAATTGCAAATTATGTTATCAGTGACATCTTTTAGATTTTCTTGGAACTACGTAATTGTTGTACGAGGAGATTGATCGTTTCGTTTATATAAATCCTTTGGAAACTATGCCTTTATCATTGTAAAAAAATATCTATGAACTAAAAAAGCAAGAATGATACTGCCTATTCAAAAAAACATCTATTAGAGCAACTGTCTATACATTTTACACACTTATTTATATAAGTAAAATAATAAAAGTAAATTAAAATAATAAAAATATCCATTCAGGCATTATCCTCTCTGTATCTAAGTTACGCTTGTCACAAAGCATCCTGTATAAATTAAAACACTTAATATAATATTGTTATATAAATATATTATATACATTTTACCTTTGCGACAAGCTTTTGACGTATATTTTATATAAGAAACCAAGTCCACTGCTACGCAGCCACAGATAGGATAGGATTGGATTAGGATATAATTAAGGATATTTAAGTTAAAAACTAGATAATAGAAATTAACTTTAATAACAACATAAAAATATCATCAACACAAAAATTTATAATTTTTAAGCGCTTTTCAGACGTAAATAAAATGTCTTCAACTCTGTTTTCAAAGTTCCAAAACTCAAAACCAAATCATTAGTGGCGCCATCTAGTTCTTTTTTGCCTCTTAAGGAAGCTCCAGCGACATCTATCGGAAACTTACAACAACTATACCGATTAGTCTAATGGTTTTACTGGGTTTATACCATGTAGGATCGCAAAATGACATTAATATCCACAATGTCCCAAACGGCACCCTTTTAATTTGCGCTAAGCAAGGCACTTACTAAACAAATATTAACAAGTAGTTTTTTAAATAAAATTATTAGAAGATATGATTTTTGTTAAGATTCAAGGCGCCACTTAGCTTTTAAGGAATCTACTGTTGTCATTTGCTTAAATTGTTATAAACTCGAAAACACAAAATAATCCCCTTTCAGGAGTAGGAGTGGGAGTTTGGGAATCGAAATCAAAGGGACTCACAATCCCGAAACGTCCCCGGCAGCTTCGTATGCCGGTGCGTCCCAGGGTGTCCCAGGGTACACGTGGCCCTGGGCGGGTGGGGCCGGGAATTCCCGAGGCTGGCAGTAAGCAGGCGGGTTGTTTACATTGTCGCCTTTTAACGGTTGCTGGTTTGTATCTGAAAAATTAGACTTTTATTTATTTACTGGATTGATATGCAAACTATTCGCCTTTAAGGAAACCAGAACCAATGCTGGTGAGCATGCCCAGGTACAGATCGCTGATGAAAGTCTACAATGATCATATTGATCATATATGACATCGATTTGTATTCGCAACTGCAGCTAATTAAACCGTTACAAATCATGTTTTGCTGTTTTTGCTATTTGTATTCCTTGCTAGTGGGATTAGTCACTGTCTATAAATTATTTGCTCTGACTGTTAAGGCAGTAGCGGTTTTAGCTAAGAAATCAATAGCTATGTGTTTAGCAGGTACATGCAACCCTGTTTTTTCTCTGTGTACATTCAACCTCGCCGTACCCCTATAGCGAACAAAAACAAGATAAGAATCGTACATGTTTTTGATAGGAATGTGTTGATATTTTCAAAGTAAAAAAAAAACGCCGAGTTACTTTCAACTATAATCATCATCAGTCTATTTATATTACGCCACTGCTCGGGCACAGACCTGCCCTTACATCGAGGGAGCTCAGGCCATGATCCACCACGCGTTCCCAGTGTGGATTGGTGGATTTCACATGCCTTAGATTTTTTTCTTCTTCTACGGCATGCAGGTTTTATCACGGTTTTTTCCTTCGCCGTTTTGAGAGCACTCGGTAAATGAATGTAAGTTTTTCCGTCGAAAAAACCGAGGATAACTCATTGGTACATGGCTACCCTGGTTGGGAATTGAACCTGGGCCACCGAGCTCTTATTTCAACTATAACAATATGTTTTAAACATGATGAAAAATTTCTTGCCGTGGGCAGGACTTGAACCTGCGACCTTGTCATTCCGTGACAGGTTCAAGTCCTGCTCACGGCAAGAAATTTTTCATCATGTTTAAGTTTGTTCACCGAGCACGGACAATGCATAATGCAAATTCTGTATAATTATGTTTTGCCTAATTTTGTTGGTGCATTACTAATATATATAGCTCGATTACCACTCACTCACTCACTCACTCACTGACTGACTGACTGACTGACTCACTGATTGACACGCCTGTTTAGTCTGAAGGAGTTCCCGGAGGTGAAAGTGATGTAGGGGGGAGTTGTACAGTTTAGTGATTGGACCAGAGGAAAACTATAGGGAAGTGAAAAAAACAAGATGGCGGCGGGTCACGTGATGCCATCTCCGCCATTTTCCAACCGATTTCGGTTAAAATTGGAACGCGTGTCACATGGCCCGCCTACTTTGTGACGAAATTGAAAAACAAAAGAAAAACAAAATGGCGGCGGAAATATAGCCGATTGAAAATTTGGACATTTCAGACCAAACTTTGACGAATTAGCTGGCCTAGCACGAGCGCATGAGGAATATCCAACCAATTCCACTTCGTAGCACATATGATGTAGTATACCAGAAAATTGTCAATTTTTGGAAAAACAAAATGGCGGACGAGCTGTCAACCATAATATTTTCATTACAATTTGGCAAGATTTTCAATCTCATTTTTCGGGTGAATGGCAACATTTTAGTGGAATGTCTTGTATGAGACAATTGTAGGTCTCGATGAATAGTGTTGCAATAAAAAAAAAGTTTCCCAACTTTTAGGGTAATTCACCCTCCAGAACCCAAAAATGGGGAAAATGGAAATAGCGCTTTTTAACCAAATTTGGGTATGCAGTTCGATGAAGGCACCTCACCCAAATGACATTTGACCATTTTCATCTCAATCGCCTGGCAACACTGGAAGTTATGGGGCATGAAAGTTTTGGTCAGACTCATGTTTGGGCGCTAACTTTGTTAAAGAAATTTTGGGCTATCGTAACGGTTTAAATGCCACATGTTAGATGCTATCCTGTACATTAATTATAAAGTTTAACATATTTTAAAATACAAAATGGCGGCCAGAATATTGACTTCTCCAAAAAGATACAGTTTCCCCATACATTTTCCTATACGAAACGAAATGATTACTAGCGTGCGGTAAATATCTATCAGTAACTATAGCGAGGCCGAAGGCCGAGCACACCCCGGCGAGGCCGAAGGCCGAGCTCCGCGTAGGGCGAAGCCCGAAGCGTCCCCTTGCCGAACAGAAACAACTCCCCACCCTCCAAGCAACTTTTGCGAGGCCGTAGGCCGAGCTCCGTGCAGGGCGAAGCCCGAAGCGTCCCCTCACCGAGCAGAAACAACTCCCAACCTTCCAAGTAAAATTTGCGAGGCCACAGGCCGAGCTCCGCGTAGGGCGAAGCCCGAAGCGTCCCCTTGCCAAACAGAAACAACTCCCCACCCTCCAAGTAACTTTTGCCCCCCGGCGAGGCCGAAGGCCGAGCTCCGCGTAGGGCGAAGCCCGAAGCGTCCCCTTGCCGAACAGAAACAACTCCCGACCCTCCAAGTAACTCTTGCGAGGCCGTAGGCCGAGCTCCGCGTAGGGCGTAGCCCGAAGCGTCCCCTTACCGAGCAGAAACAACTTCCCACATTCCAAGTAAATTTTGCGAGGCCGAAGGCCGATCTCCGCGTAGGGCGAAGCCCGAAGCGTCCCCTTATCGAGCAGACATAACTCCCCACCTTCCAAGTAAATTTTGCGAGGCCGAAGGCCGAGCTCCGCGTAGGGCGAAGCCCGAAGCGTCCCCTTGCCGAACAGAAACAACTCCCCATCTTTCAAGAAACTTTTGTGAGGCCGCAGGCCGAGCTCCGCGTAGGGCGAAGCCCGAAGCGTCCCCTTACCGAGCAGAAACCACTCTCTTCCTTCCAAGTAACTTTTGACCCCCGGCGAGGCCGAAGGCCGAGCTCCGCGTAGGGCGAAGCCCGAAGCGTCTCCTTACCGAGCAGAAACAACTCCTCACCTTCCAAGTAACTTTTGCGAGGCCGTAGGCCGAGCTCCGCGTAGGGCGAAGCCCGAAGCGTCCCTTACCGAGCAGAAACAACTCCCCACCTTCCAAGTAACTTTTGCGAGGCCGAAGGCCCAGCTCCGCGTAGGGCGAAGCCCGAAGCGTCCCCTTACCGAGCAGAAACAACTCCCCACCTTCCAAGTAACATTTGCGTGGCCGTAGGCCGAGCTCCGCGTAGGGCGAATCCCGAAGCGTCCCTTACTGAGCAGAAAAAACTCCCCACCTTCCAAGTAACTTTTGCGAGGCCGAAGGCCGAGCTCCGCGTAGGGCGAAGCCCGAAGCGTCCCCTTACCGAGCAGAAACAACTCCCCACCATCCAAGTAACTTTTGCGAGGCCGTAGGCCGAGCTCCGCGTAGGGCGAAGCCCGAAGCGTCCCCTTACCGACCAGAAACCACTCTCTTCTTTCCAAGTAACTATTGCGAGGCCATAGGCCGAGCTCCGCGTAGGGCGAAGCCCGGAGCGTCCCCATGCTACCAAAGGCTGAAAAATGCCCCTTTCGAATTATGAACAAAGTTATGCAAATTGTGTACAGCTAGCAACGTTTGGCTTTTGAAAACTTTCTATAAGTTTCTGGCATACGGGCATTTTTCAGCCTTTGGTAGCGTGGGGACGCTCCGGGCTTCGCCCTACGCGGAGCTCGGCCTTCGGCCTCGCAATAGTTACTTGGAAAGAAGAGAATGGTTTCTGGTCGGTAAGGGGGCGCTTCGGGCTTCGGCCTACGGCCTCGCGGTCCGGCTCGGCCTGCGGCCTCGCAAAATTTACTTGGAAGGTGGGGAGTTGTTTCTGCTCGGTAAGGGGACGCTTCGGGCTTCGCCCTACGCGGAGCTCGGCCTACGGCGTCGCAAAAGTTACTTGGAGGGTGGGGAGTTGTTTCTCTTCGACAAGGGGACGCTTCGGGCTTCGCCCTACGCGGAGCTCGGCCTTCGGCATCGCCGGGGGGCAAAAGTTACTTGGAAGGAAGATAGTGGTTTCTGCTCGGTAAGGGGACGCTTCGGGCTTCGCCCTACGCGGAGCTCGGCCTTCGGCCTCGCAAAATTTACTTGGAAGGCGGGGAGTTGTTTCTGCTCGGTAAGGGGACGCTTCGGGCTTCGCCCTACGCGGAGCTCGGCCTACGGCCTCGCAAAAGTTACTTGGAGGGTGGGGAGTTGTTTCTGTTCGGCAAGGGGACGCTTCGGGCCTCGCCGGGGGGCAAAAGTTACTTTCAAGGAAGAAAGTGGTTTCTGCTCGGTAAGGGGACGCTTCGGGCTTCGCCCTACGCGGAGCTCGGCCTTCGGCCTCGCAAAAGTTACTTGGAAGGTGGGGAGTTGTTTCTGCTCGGCAAGGGACGCTTCGGGCTTCGCCCTACGCGGAGATCGGCAAGGGACGCTTCGGGCTTCGCCCTACGCGGAGCTCGGCCTACGGCCACGCAAATGTTACTTGAAAGGTGGGGAGTTGTTTCTGCTCGGTAAGGGGACGCTTCGGGCTTCGCCCTACGCGGAGCTCGGCCTTCGGCCTCGCAAAATTTACTTGGAAGGCGGGGAGTTGTTTCTGCTCGGCAAGGGGACGCTTCGGGCTTCGCCCTACGCGGAGCTCGGCCTACGGCGTCGCAAAAGTTACTTGGAGGGTGGGGAGTTGTTTCTCTTCGACAAGGGGACGCTTCGGGCTTCGCCCTACGCGGAGCTCGGCCTTCGGCATCGCCGGGGGGCAAAAGTTACTTGGAAGGAAGATAGTGGTTTCTGCTCGGTAAGGGGACGCTTCGGGCTTCGCCCTACGCGGAGCTCGGCCTTCGGCCTCGCAAAATTTACTTGGAAGGCGGGGAGTTGTTTCTGCTCGGTAAGGGGACGCTTCGGGCTTCGCCCTACGCGGAGCTCGGCCTACGGCCTCGCAAAAGTTACTTGGAGGGTGGGGAGTTGTTTCTGTTCGGCAAGGGGACGCTTCGGGCCTCGCCGGGGGGCAAAAGTTACTTTCAAGGAAGAAAGTGGTTTCTGCTCGGTAAGGGGACGCTTCGGGCTTCGCCCTACGCGGAGCTCGGCCTTCGGCCTCGCAAAAGTTACTTGGAAGGTGGGGAGTTGTTTCTGCTCGGCAAGGGACGCTTCGGGCTTCGCCCTACGCGGAGCTCGGCAAGGGACGCTTCGGGCTTCGCCCTACGCGGAGCTCGGCCTACGGCCACGCAAATGTTACTTGAAAGGTGGGGAGTTGTTTCTGCTCGGTAAGGGGACGCTTCGGGCTTCGCCCTACGCGGAGCTCGGCCTTCGGCCTCGCAAAATTTACTTGGAAGGCGGGGAGTTGTTTCTGCTCGGTAAGGGGACGCTTCGGGCTTCGCCCTACGCGGAGCTCGGCCTTCGGCCTCGCAAAATTTACTTGGAAGGTGGGGAGTTGTTTCTGTTCGGTAAGGGGACGCTACGGGCTTCGCCCTACGCGGAGCTCGGCCTACGGCCTCGCAAAAGTTACTTGGAGGGTGGGGAGTTGTTTCTGTTCGGCAAGGGGACGCTTCGGGCTTCGCCCTACGCGGAGTTCGGCCTTCGGCCTCGCCGGAGGGCAAAAATTTCTTGGAAGGAAGAGAGTGGTTTCTGCTCGGTAAGGGGACGCTACCAAAGGCTGAAAAATGCCCCTGCCTTTCGAATTATGAACAAAGTTATGCAAATTGTGTACAGCTAGCAACGTTTGGCTTTTGAAAACTTTCTTTAAGTTTCTGGCATACGGGCATTTCGAGCGTTGCTTGCTTTAAAAATAAAAAAATAACCTCCTTTAAATGAGCTAACTCTTTTCGAATAAATGTTTTTCACAGAGTTTTGAACTTGAAACTTTCGGGCGGTGCTTGATATAATCAGTGGATGGCTTGCACGAATTATTTGCACAGCGAACAATCCGGATAATGTTTATTTAGTTGCGGCGCCTACAACACGAAAACAAAGCAGTCTCGCGGGCCGCGCGCGGCCCGCGCACCATGCAACACCTAGTTAATAATATATATAGCTCGACTACCACTCACTCACTCACTGACTCACTGACTCACTGATTGACACGCCCGTTTAGTCTGAAGGAGTCCCCGGAGGTGAAAGTGATGTAGGGGGGAGTTGTATAGTTTAGTGATTGGACCAGAGGAAAACTATAGAGAAGTGAAAAAAACAAGATGGCGGCGGGTCACGTGATGCCATCTCCGCCATTTTCCAACCGATTTCGTTCAAATTTGGAACACGCGTCACATGGCCGACCTACTTTGTGATGAAATTGAAAAACAAAAGAAAAACAAAATGGCGGCGGAAATATAGCCGATTGAAAATTTGGACATTTCAGACCAAACTTTGACGAATTAGCTGGCCTAGCACGAGCGCATGAGGAATATCCAACCAATTCTACTTCGTAGCACATATGATGCAGTATACCAGAAAATTGTCATTTTTGGGAAAAACAAAATGGCGGACGAGCAGTAAACCATAATATTTTTTACATATATTTTCCTATACAAAACGAAAGGATTACTGGCGTGCGGTAAATATCTATCAGTAACTATAGCGAGGCCGAAGGCCGAGCACCCTCCCGCGAGGCCGAAGGCCGAGCTCCGCGTAGGGCGAAGCCCGAAGCGATAGAACACCGCGAGGCCGTAGGCCGAGCTCCGCGTAGGGCGAAGCCCGAAGCGTCCCCTTGCCAAGCAGAAACAACTCCCCACCCTCCAAGTAACTTTTGCGAGGCCGAAGGCCGAGCCGGCTGCGAGGCCATAGGCCGAGCTCCGCGTAGGGCGAAGCCCGAAGCGTCCCCTTGCCAAGCAGAAAAAACTCCCCACCTTCCAAGTAACTTTTGCGAGGCCGAAGGCCGAGCCGTGCCGCGAGGCCAAAGGCCGAGCTCCGCGTAGGGCGAAGCCCGAAGCGATAGAACACCGCGAGGCCGTAGGCCGAGCTCCGCGTAGGGCGAAGCCCGAAGCGTCCCCTTGCCAAGCAGAAACAACTCCCCACCTTCCAAGTAATTTTTGCGAGGCCGGAGGCCGAGCCGGCCTGCGAGGCCATAGGCCGAGCTCCGCGTAGGGCGAAGCCCGAAGCGTCCCCTTGCCAAGCAGAAAAAAACTACCTACCTTCCAAGTAACTTTTGCGAGGCCGAAGGCCGAGCCGGGCTGCGAGGCCATAGGCCGAGCTCCGCGTAGGGCGAAGCCCGGAGCGTCCCCACGCTACTACTACGATAATGTTTATTTAGTTGCGGCGCCTACAACACGAAAACAAAGCAGTCTCGCGGGCCGCGCGCGGCCCGCGCACCATGCAACACCTAGTTTTTGATATAAAGTTGCACATTCGTGGTAAAGTAACGAAAGTAATTCAAAAGGGTGTTCAACTATTCATACATTTTAGGACTTTGACAAAGTCAAAAGTCAAATTTCTTTATTGCAAGTTGTGTACATTTTTGCACGTCAACATATTTTTGAATTTACCATTTTGTAAGTACCAAGGCGGAGGAGAAAAAGTGACAAAAAAACTCTCAGCAGCACATCTTTGGACATTCTGGGACTGATCCAGTATAATTAGGTAGGTACTAAAAATGTTACGCCCAATATTTGGCATGCAAAATTTTAATTATTTTGGACCTGCCAATATCATTAAGGACCTGATATGAGCCAACTGCGCGCCAATCTTGAAAAAATAATATCTTCCAATTTAATCAATTTTATTAAAAAAGCTATTTACAAAATGTTTATTAGGATGAATACTATTTTTCAATATACAATACATGGCATAATTGCGACAAGCTAAGTTGTAGTTCACAAATGTGCCAAAAAAGGCCGTTTTTCGCAATTATGCGAACTACAACTTACCGAAATTGAATCACGTTATAAATAAGTATTTAAAAAATAGTATTTATCGTAATAAACATTTTGTAAATAGCTTTTTTAATAAAATTGATTAAATTGGAAGATATTATTTTTCAAGATTGGCGGCGCTAGTTGGCTCTATGAAGGCCCTTAAATTAATGTTTCCACTTCACTCGGCTATTCGTATTCGCTATTGGATGTTTGTCGTATTTGTCAAATACTTGACGTACGCTAACAGCAGATCAAGTGTAACACTTTGGACTTTGGAACGTTCTTATTATCTGCGTCTTAAGATTTAAAATCGTACTGCAAGTGTTACCATTGATCTGCTGTTGTCCGTACATATAAATAAGACGATTTTTTTTTGTCAAGTATACCATCCACACATGTTAATTGCCACCAAAAAATTCAATAATTAAAATACGCTAATATAAATTAATCTAGATTTTCAAAAATTGTAAATTACTTATACCTGTCTGATATGATAATGTAACATTTCATTCAAGGCATATTTCTTCGTCTTTTAGCCATTGTTTTACTTTTTAATTTACGAAATGGCAAGTCTTTTAGTTACTTTTATACATTTTCTAATAGACCGTATTTTCACTTTCAACCAAATGGTCTCCCCAATATAAAAAACGACCAACTCTACATCGCTAACTTTACCATAGTAGAGCGGTCTCGGGTCACGCGGGGTGCCGCACGGGGGGAGGGGAGGGGTGTGGATCGATACTGTGGGGTGTGGACGGGTGAGGGGTGGCTTGGAGGGTGTGACGTCACAGGGTAGCCATGTGCCTGTAATGTAGAGCTGCCGACTCTATTCTGATATTTACTTGCAATGGATTGATAGTGTACAAATGCACACATTCTCTATGAAGGTTGTCTGTGAGATATCGGTTTCAGCGATAAGACCGCCTTTTGCATAAATAAAAGTGTATAGGAGCTAGGATTTTCTCGAAAAGCACTCGGCTGATTTTAAAAATTAAATTAATAAATCTTAAGCTCTTTTACAATCGTTCCAGTAGTTCTTGGAAAAATTTCAACCCTAATGATACTGGAGGTATGTAGGTGTGCTACCAGGAGACCATGGCTAACCCGAAGTCTCAATATGTTTCACTTAACACCTGTTTCCACTTGGTCAGAAGCCCCATCTCTTTAAGTGTCAGAAGCCCCAACTCTTTAAGTATCTTCAAGAGAGTACCAGGGCACTATGACATGCCTAGAGTCTTATTAACATCCAGCGTATGTCTGTGGAGCGAAACCAGCGTCAAGTGTCGTGCCTTGGGAGATACCTCTGCGTCCATCACTCAGACTGATGATGAAGTTGCATTAAAAGTACAAGGAGACCATATCTAACCCGGAGTGTCATGTTTCACTCAACACTGCTTCCACTTGGTCGAATCTCCAGCTCTTTAAGTTTCATTAAAAGTATTAGGACACTATAACACGCCAAGAGTCTCATTATCATGCTGATGTTGGTAGGGCGAAAGGGACGCTAACACCAACGTCAAGTAAAAGTACCAGCAGACCATGGCTAACCCGGAGTCTCATATCACTCAACACCTGTTGTTTCCACTTGGTCGAATCTCCATCTCTTTAAGTATTATTAAAAGTACCAGGACACTATGACACGCCAAGAGTCTCATTAACGTGCGGTCCAAAAACAAATGATGCATTTCTACCTGCCTCGTAGCACTACCGTAGCTTCGTAGCACTACCGTAGTCCCGTAGATAGAAGTTAGATTAAAGCTAGCATTCTAATTAGATTATTATGCTTAAAAATAGATACTCAAAATGTACTATTAGTCTGTTTCGTGGAAGTGCCGACCGGTTTTTTTATAAAGAGGGGAGCGTCCATAGGCGTGGGTCCGTTCTACACTCTGGCTGTTAGTCATAAATCTAACTTAAGCTCATTTCCATTGAATCGTGCTTTGTCACTTTCACACTTGGTAAAATAACATTGAGTTAGAAAGGGACCGTGGCTTAATCGTGGAACTAACGCGTTATTGGATACGGTGAAAACTGCTAAACGGTTTGTGCTGATTCTGGAGAGACGCAAGCTAAATCTAATCGTTACTAAGCGAAGCGCAGTCGAAGACAGAGATAAGTATACAGGGGGCCTCAATATTGTTGAGATTTTCTCAAAAACTACTGGACCGAACTTAATAATTATTTTACAGTTACATAGCTTTAACTTTTATCTATCTAACAGTGAAATAATTTTTGCAATGAGTCAAGTAGTTTTTGAGATAATCTCAACCTTAAAAACTCTCCTGTACACCTTTCTCTGTGTTCCACCGTACATTATACTGAAATTCCCTTCAACCGATAGTCGCTCAGCGAGCTATGGAAAGAGCTATGCTTGGAATTTCTCTGTTAGATAGAATAAGAAACGAGTATATCCGCCAGAAGACAAAAGTGGTTGACATTGTTCATAGAATCAGTAAACTGAAGTGGCAGTGGGCTGGTCACATCTGTCGTAGAACCGATAACCGATGGGGTAGACGAGTTCTCGAATGGAGGCCACGAACGGGTAAACGTAGTGTGGGACGCCCCCCGACCAGATGGAGGGATGACCTTCGCAAAATGGCTGGCAGGGACTGGATGCAGAGGGCCGAGAGTAGGGTTGATTGGCGCGCTTTGGGAGAGGCCTACGGCCAGCAGTGGACTGATACGGGCTGATGATGATGATGAGATAGTTGAACGTTTCGTCAAAAACCCTCTTCGTCGACGAAGGAAGGATGGTTTAGATTTAGTTTAGATACGGCAGCTATAACTGAATCACCGATTTTGAATCCTTAAATCATGTCCTATGACGGCGTTAACACCCGCGCTGTTAGGCATAAACGTGATATACTTAACGTTTTAACACGGTTCAATGATAATTTTATTTTAAAAAACCTAAACGGTGGTGTTAAGGCCCAGAGCCCTTTTAACACTGGTAATTGGGAGTTCTGGACTGATGATTAAAACTGTAGACTGTATTACAAACTCAGTATATTTAATGTAAAAATAAATAACGTGGAGGCACAGCCTGATCGAACGTTAGTTCAAATATTGAAGGTCATTCTTGACAGTTACTTTTTATTTGACAATTTGAATGCGTTTACAAAGCCGCTTCCAAAAGGATTAGTTTAAAAATATAGTAAATTAGATAAATACGTAATAATGAATTAATTAATGTAAATATATAAAATTATGGATTATTTAACAGGTGGAATAGGTAACTTTAAACCACGTTTATGGATATTAGTAACTAACCTAAGACATGCAACATGATTCGTTTTTTTATAATACGGCAGTTGTATTTGGTTTAAGGTAACACAAAGAAGCATGGAACGCACGATGCTCGGTATATCCCTACGCGACAGAGTGAGAAATGAGACCATCCGCCTGCGGACCCGTGTCACCGACATCGGCAAACGAGTGGCAAAACTGAAATGGGCCTGGGCGGACCTCTGTCGCCGAAACGATGGTCGATGGAGTAAGTGCGTTCTAATGTGGAGACCCCGGACGGGTAGAAGAAGCGTGGGCAGACCACCGGCCAGATGGGCCGACGACATAAAGAGGGTTGCTGGCTCGGTGTGGACCAGACAACCTTGGGATCGGGCCACATGGAGGATTCATGGAGAGGCATATGATTTGGTTTAAGGGAAGTGAAAGTAGGTATATGGGTATATGGTAACTTTTGTTTACTCGACATTATACAAAATCTCCATTCATTTATCATGTTATCTTATCATCCACTATCGCGCGGCAATGTATATCGAACGGTTGCACGTGGCGCGCGTAGTGTTGTGCGGTGACGCGCCGCATCGACCGCGAGCCACGCCCGCGCATCGATTGTGGACAATCGATGCGCGCAGCTGAGCGATGCGGACAGAGCCCTGCGAGGTTACTCTCACCTCTTATAGCGATTAGTTTAGGTTCCTAAACTGACAATAACGAGAGCGGTAAAACCAGGCCTGGTGCACTCCGCGCTTTAGGTATAAATCTACAGGTACATCGGGCGGGCGGCCTTGGGCCGCGCCGGCGCGGCTATTCAGTGGGCTGCTGCGCGCCAGATTGATTGCACGTAGCCCGCTATTTTGCGCCCGCGCTGCGACGTATTTAGCCGTCTTTCATTGTATCGGAAGAAAAAGACAAGAATTTGGTCTAAATTATTAAAATATTCTTTCATACAATTTAGTACCTACCATAATAATTTATTTTATTTAGGGTGGATTCGACCAAACTTCAATTTATACTGGAGTAACTATCCCAGGGTTATTTTTATTTCCCGATTTTATTCTCCATTAACTTACGAGTAGTTTTACCATGCAATCTAGAGAATAGTTGCAGATAATTGAATGAAATTGAATGAATAATGAACGAATAATTAGATTAGATTTATATAACAAATCGCAAGGCTAGTTCTTGCATCTTAAATATGTAAATATGGGTTTCGGCTCCCGGACTAGATTGTACCTAGCTAAAACCTAAAAGAGTTATGTTTAGTATTGTAGACACCCATTAAAGTGTAAGAAGATAGCATGCATATGGTCTTTTGTGATCTAATACCGTAGGTATATTTGAAATATCAGTTTGTTTACAAAAGTAGAATAATAGAGTGGTATAATAATATATGTTCATTAAATATTCAGATTATTTATCTTTCACAAGCCGGCAGCCCTAATCGTGTCAGAAGAGTAAAGAGCTACCCGATAGAAAGAGACGCACGTTGTAGGTGAATATAATTGTAGGCACTTCGCGCTGCGCGAGCTGAATTCGATGGGTGCCTGGAACAAAGCCGCAATAGACAAAACATAATTTTTCAGGAAAAAAGATTTAGTGAAAATCTTGAATAAGTACTAAACTACGAGGCATAACAAAACGGTTTGAATATTAATTGATGTATTATTTTTTCTGGAGTAATTTATCAAGTAAAGAAACATCTAGTGCTTACGTAATTATTAATAAAACTAAAAAAAAGATAATGCCGTTTCATACACTTAAATTCGTTACCGCAAGAGTCCATTGTGGTTTTATTCCAGTAAAATTGCGAAGTAAAGCAAACAGCAATAGCTTATTGCTACGTTGTGCGCAGTTCTGAAGTATGTATCGCGAAAACAGTAAAAGGGTTTTGCAGTGTTATTACATGAATTTTAAAATATAATTGAAAACTGTACTCGTGAATACTGTGAATAGTATGAATACAATATTGTTTCATTGGAATTAATAAACGTCTTGAGGTAAGTGATTGAAGCTGTGTCTAAGCATAGCTGCTTATTTGGGCATGACTGCGTAGTAATCTGGGTTGGTGGGTATACCTAGTCAGGAGATTGGAGCTGTTCAGGGGGTATGTCTTCTTGGGAGTGATGGTCGGTTGCCACATCCTCAGTACCAGATGCCGGGGCCTCGTGGAGGTCATGGTGGTGGCGTGGAATGTCATGGTTTTTGCGTAGGCTTGATGGGTCTGAGTGCGGGGCTTTAGGTATAGGTGTCGGTTGACTGTGGGCTCCTTGCGGCTCCGAAACTATTTCGTCGGCAGGGGTGGCGGCGGCACGCAGTGTTTATGCACCTCGTGTACGTTCGCTTCGTGTGCGTCCGCCTCTTGCTCTTGCGCCTCGGAGGTGGGATCTGGTTGGTTGATCGCGGGTGTGTGGCTCCAGATAATCACCTTCAAGGCCGTATTTTGGTTTTGGTATGCCCTCATGAGTGTGACGCGCGACCACTTCCATAGCATTGGACCGCAGTATCTTGTTGCCCTCTGAGTCATGCATCCGGTTTCGTCCTTCAATGAGCTTTTTTATATCAGCGGGGTCGGATTGAGCCGTCTCTGCGACATTGTGTTTCTCGCCACTGAGTGTGGCAGCGCACGGTGCGTTGCGTCGCTGCACCGCAAGGATTTCGCCGCGGTGGCGGGCGCACGAGCGGTGCGGCGCCGCTGCGTTGTTGTGCCGCGGCCGCGCCGCGGCGGCGACCCATAGTGTTGGACGGTCTGTCGGATCAAGTTTTAATTTTTTTTCGAGTGGAGACGGATCACGTTATCCGTGGATGCAGGCCCGTTAATGGACGTGGATCGTAGGGGATGGGTGTTGTTGGCCCTACTATTACCGTAGTAGTGGCGTGCCACCGCCGAGGTCGACGTGGAGGCATACGATAGTACTGGATCAGTCCCTTTATTGCATTAGGAAGCAGTGATAGACAATTTTTTCTCCAGGAAATTGTTATTTTGGGTGTTGTAGTTAGTTCAAATGTTCCCATCCCTTGTGGCGCATAAACAACTGAGCGGTGCCGCTCCGGCGAGTCCGGCGACGCAACGCATTCCCCCCTCCCCGCCTCGTCTCGCGCGGCGCGAGTCCCGTGCGGCGCCGCAACGCATCGTGTGCATGCCACCGATATTTGTATGTAAAACGACGCAGCGGCGCCGCTCAGGCGCCGCGCCGCCGCCGCAACGCACCGTGTGCTCCTACACTAACATTTGAACTGGCTACAACATTTGGAATGGCAATTTCCTGGAGAAAGGGTTGTCTATCACTGCTTCTTAGTGCAGTGGGGGGACTGATCCAGTATTGTCGTATGCTTCTACGTCGATTTCGGCGGTGGTGCGCCATTGCTACGGTAATAGTAGGGCCAACAACACTCATCTTTTACGATCCATGTTTATGAACGGGTTTGTATCCGCGGATGGCGTGATCCGTTTCCACTCCGACGGACTGTGCAGCGCTGTGCCCGCCACTGCGGCGAGGTCTTTGCGGTGCGGCGACGCGGCGCGCCGTGTGCTCCTGCACTTGGTGGCGAGAAGTGTAGTGTCGTGGAGATGGCTCACTCTGACTTTGTTGATATGAAAGGGCTCATTGAGGGACGAAACTAGATGCATGACTCGGAGGGCAATGGGATATTGTGGTCCAATGTTGTGGGGGTGGTCGCGTGTCCTGCTCATGGGGGCATACTAAAGTTGAAGTATGGCTTTGAGGGTGATTGTCTGGAGTTGCACACTCGTGATCGGCCAACCGGATCCCGCTTCCGAGGTGCAAGAGTGAGAGGTGGACGCGCACGAGGTGAGCGTACACGAGGTGTGCAGGCGCTGCGTGCTGCTGCTGCTCCTGCTGATGAAATGGTTTCGGAGCTGCAGGGAGCTTGCGGTCAACCGATGCCTATACCTGAAGCCTTGCACTCGGACTTATTGGGCCTATGCAGGGGCCATGACATTCCACGCCACTGCCATGATTTCTGCGAGGCTTTGGTGTCTGGTACTGAGGATGTGGTGGCTGACCATCGCTCCCAGGAAGACATACTTTTTGAGTGGTTTTAATTTCTTGATTGGGTGTACCTGCCAGCCTGGATTATTGTGTGGTTATGTTTGGATAAGTAGTTGTGTTTAGATGTAGTTTTGATTGCTTACCTCAAGACGTAACTTGGTATACACACTAGGTTAGGATCTATAATAACACATAGGATAGTTTTTATCCCGGAAAACTTCTCTTTCCCATGGGAATTCGTTAAAAAATGTAAAAGGTGGTGTCGTTGTTCCGTAGGTGACACTGTTTTGTATGCATGTTTTTCACCCTGGTAGCATCAAATTCTAAGGTCTACGAAGACGATGTTGCGGAAAAGCTATTATACAATAATATTACTATCCAAAATATATTGTGTGAAGGTTTTAAGCGTCTATCGTACAGTAATGGTGATCGTGAATCGGCATACATGTTTATTTCGGGGAACAAAGCCGTAATGCTTGTTACCTGTAGACTATTGATAAAAACTTTTATCTTTGCACATAGCACCATTATTCCAGTAAACAAAATTCGAATTCTAAATGAGGAATAACGAGGCTATACCCATAACGATTTTGCTAAATCAGCCAGTGTTCATTTAAAATTTGTGAAAAAAATACACGAGGTGTATTCGGATCCATAGATTATGAAAATGGCGTGATAGGAAAACTGCCACTATGGCTATTGTGGTTTTATTCCAGGCACCCATCGAATTGTACTTTATTGCGTCGCTGCGAGACTCGCGATTTATTTTAACGGTTTTTAGGAGAGACTCTTCTGTACTTGTACTATTATATATTCTGTGGTAAAACTCAGTAACATTGTCACCCTATCGACTTCCTCCATAGGAATTTGTTTTTTAGTTTTCTCAGCAAATATTAAACTTGGAGCCCCGGACCTTGCGTCACAAATTAGAGCCGCTGAATGCCGAAATATTGATGGTAGTCACGTCATCCGTGATGATATATTTACCGAGTTATTAGCGTTTGTAAGGGGCCGCGCCATCCTGACGGTCCGAAAAGTTATTATGGTTATAACTTTTGAACTATTGCGGTTTAAATGTCGGTTCTTCCGTCACGAATTCAGCGTTCTGCGGCATTATGTCCTCATACAATCCGCTGTTGTGTAGCTTCTCTGGTTCTCGAGATCCAGGGGGGGTGGTGCGAGATTCTGCACGGCCCCCTATGAAGGCTTATATCTTTTTATCTGTTTATGTTTGAAACATGAAATTTGGGTACATGTTCATCATTTCAGCGTCACATCCTGTTTTTTCAATCAAATTTGTTCCATATGGGTTCATTAATTTGATTTTGATCAGTCAGATTTTCAAGCGTCAGGTTGGCGCGGCCCCCTTCAAAGGCTTATAACTTTTAAACTATTGCGTCACAAATTATGAGACTCCGTCACTAATTCCAGCTTAAGCGGTACATCAGTCCAGGATAGGCCTCGAGGACCTGGGAGCTCGTCCGCGCCATTCTGACAGTAATACATTTTGGGGTTAAATCTGGAGAAAGTCCAACTAATTGATTTGAAAACTCAGGACAGAGCGACTTGGCGCAAAAGAACGATAAGAGCCAACTTGGAATAGACGGGAAAAGGGCAAAGAAGAACATTATTATGAATTAATCTACTATCATTATTGTTATGGCTAATGAAGAACAGATCCTCCTGGCACATGCCTAAAGGATACTCTGATTACAGGAAAAAATTGTAAACAATCCCATTGATATTAATTAGATAAAACGGGAATTACCGTGTTAAACATTTATTATTGATGTCTCGATATTTCGACAGCATTGCAGCCATCATGGTCACGAGTAGACTGAAGTCGGTGGGTGTTAAACGTCAGAAGGGTGACACAAAACGATCTACCCTCTTTCGTGTTCGCTGACTGCGTTGAGAAAAGTTGTTGATATTTGCAGGTACCCCCATTTTGCAAAAAGAACTAATTATGTCCGCTCGTTTGCACGTTTTATCTAATTCCGTGAAAGTTTAAAAAGTGAAATCCCATTGATGTCAAAATATAATGTAACCAGTTCCCATTGCATGCCACGCACTGGTCGTATCCGCTATGAGCTTACTACGCGTCAATGTATATCGAACGGACGCGTAGTGACGCGCCGCATCGACCGCGCCCGCCCGCGTGCCGGCCGCGCGCATCGATTGCCGACAATCGATGCGCGCAGCTGTTGGGCTGTTTGTTTACATCACTACGTGGGGTGTCCAGACAACTTTTTTAAATTTTATTAATATTATTTAGTGTATTTATGGACTCGACATATAGATTGTATTTGACATGGTATTTTTACTGAAACTTATTTTGATATTCAGTGCAATTAATTATTCCATAGAGCTTTTAAGGTTGAATAAATGAAGTATTGAATAGTATTGACAGTGCTAATGTCATGTTATAGAGCATTTATAAGATATCATATTCCTATTCCTCTAGAGCAGGGTTTCTCAAACTTTCGGCTCCACGAACCCCTGTTAAAATTTCCAGGTGACAGCGAACCCCTAACTAATTACCTCCCCAAAGACAATAATAAAATTGACTGTTGAAGAAAGAAAAAAAGGTTTTTATTTGAATAAAAGGCATGTCAACAAATAAAGTACCAAAAGAAATGTCTTTTTAATATTAATGTGATGGGTGTGCTTGTTTCTTGTCGCAAATGGATTAAATTTTAGGAGTAATTTTGGACAATTTTAACCTTAATTCTGACTCGGTATCAAGTCGATTTCTGTATTTAGTTTTTATCATGACCAGGTGTGAAAACCCACTCTCGCATAAGTATGTTGTAGCAAAGGGTAAAAGGAAATTCACCGCTTTGCGTGAGAGTTCGGAATACTCTGCCTGTCTAGCTGCCCAAAAATGTATCAAAGACATCCTTGAGCTGATTTAATCAGCTTGAAGAGTTTCATCTACGGACATTTCTAATAGAAAGTGCTGTTTTTAAATCATCAGGTATTATCACTTTTTAAACTTTCACGGTTTGTATACATATTAATTAGATAAAACGGGAATTACCGTGTTAAACATTTATTATTGATGTCTCGATATTTCGACAGCATTGCAGCCATCGTGGTCACGAGTAGACTGAAGTCGGTGAGTGTTAAACGTCAGAAGGGTGACACAAAACGATCTACCCTCTTTCGTGTTCGCTGACTGCGTTGAGAAAAGTTGTTGTTTGAGACATCAATAATAAATGTTTAACACGGTAATTCCCGTTTCATCAGGTATTTTCTTGCTCGCCAATGCTTCTCTGTGCAACGAATTCAGTCACGCGCGCACCAACATGTGTGCCGCGCGCGCCTGCCAGTTATCAAGCCACCATTACGTAAAACTTGTCGCGAACCCCCTGCCGTCGAATGGTGAAACCCTAGGGGTTCGCGTACCCCACTTTGAGAAACCCTGCTCTAGAGGAGTTACCGTAGCGTCTTCACCCTGCACCCCTATTCTGCTATTTGAATCGAACAGAGTTGAAGGACTACATAACCAGTATATAGCTAGCACGACGAAGTTACCTGGGGCCGGGCCAGCATATACTGGTTACATAATCGTTCGATGCAAATATTTTAACAGAGTTAAAATTATAGTGAGTCATTACTACAAATTATTATATATAAACGGATATCACTCACTTATATGTTGAAGTCGGCAATTAGACCGACAGTTTCGACGGTCTTTTCAACGTATAAGTGAGTGATATCCGTTTGTATATAATAAATTTAACAGAGTTCGACAGTTGGAGGAAGCAGCTTTTGTAACTTTTTCTACTCTGTGTTGGCACCTTTTTCTTGCAAAGTAATGCCTTTTTCTTGTAAAACTAGATTCAAAAAATGTTGACGTGCAAAAATGGACACAACGTGCTTACTTGCAATAAAAAGATTTAATTTGATATACTAGTGTAATATACTATGTGCCTACCTCACTTGGTAATGTATATCAACTGACGCGATAGGTAGTGACGCGCCGCGCCCATCGACCGCGCCCGCATCGATTGTCGACAATCGATGCGCGCAGCTGAGACGTCGGCGGTTGTTTGTTTACATCACTACGCCTTTACTTTTTTAATTTAAGGCGATTGTTCGGTGATTGGCCACAAATGCCGTTCTGTGATTACTCGAATCTCGAAAGCTAAACTGAGGACTTCTAAAAATGGCGTGAACTTTACAGTATATCTAATTCTGTAACGGCCACTAAGTCGAATCCTAAACCTAAACGCAACTGTCTCTGTCGTTCATGTGCTATGTCGTGTAAGAGCGAGCGGGACGACTCGTTTAGCGACGACTAATATTAGCGTACTCAATTGGCAAATAACAAAAAATGTTTAAATACCTAAAAAAATACGGCATAAATGAACTAACGTGATCTTGCATAAGGCAGCTGTCCTACCGCCGGCTATGAACGAGTAGAGCTATCAACTATAAAACGAGTGGGCGAGCAGCGAGTGGCGAGTATAGTTTTGTAGCTCGGCTATAGACGCGAGTAACTATGGGCTATTTTTTGAGTAAGAAGCGTACAATAGATAGTACAAGGATAGTGCGTTTTTGGGTGAAGGTACATGCTACGGCAGGTAACTTCACCCAAAAAATGTTATTATAATTTAAAATCACTAACATAGTTGTAAGCAAATTGTTACTAACATATTATGGACTTGTGTCTGAAAATAAAAGATTTCATTCATTCATTCATTCAGTACATTCCATGTTAATAAGAGTGATACTCGCTCGTCGACATAATATTTATACAGGGTGTAACGTAAAGGGTATATGAAGCCGAAGGGAGGGTGTTCAGTATCGGTAACTGAACAACTTTTGTTCTACGACTTTTCGAATAAAAAATATAAATAAATTAATGTCTCATACAAATCGATCAGCTGACCGGTGCAAAATGTATTAACAGGCAAAAAATAAATTCGCGTAAATCGAAAAGTCGTAGAACAAAAGTTGTTCAGTTACCGATACTGAACACACTCCCTTCGGCTTCATATACCCTTAACGTTACACCCTGTAGTTCAACGAGCGAATACATCCCATCGCTCGTCGACAAAATAGCCGAGCAAGTACTCGCTAGCGGTGTGAACAGTCGGCGATGAACTATTAATATATGCATCTCTTTTGTTTACACGGAATGTAGTATCTTTTGTACGTTTCTTGGGCGAGAAAATAACCGAGAGTTACTCGCTTACTCGCCGGTGGTGAGACAACTGCCTAAAATACTAAATAAGTTGAGGTTCAAAACTATCTTTGAATATAGACCTGAGAAGATTCAGTTTGTAGCATGCTCTTTTTAAATATCTGACGTTAATTGAAATATCGAAAACCTTATTTCAGACATTATTGCCCCCAAGTGGCAATGGGCGAATAATTAGTAAATTATAAAAGCGCCCAGACTCTCGTTAAAGCTAGTAGAATAAAAATTAAAATATATGGAATTGACATTCATTTCGTTATTTAATGTTCAGTGCCATCTATTTATCGCGAACAAAAGTGTTGGTGCTCATAGAATCAGTAAACTGAAGTGTCAGTAGGCTGGTCACATCTGTCGTAGAACCGATAACCGATGGGTAGACGAGTTCTCGAATGGAGGCCACGAACGGGTAAACGCAGATGGAGGGATGACCTTCGCAAAGTGGCTGGCAGAGACTGGATGCTAAAGGCCGACAATCGGGTTGATTGACGTGCTTTGGGAGAGGCCTGCGTCCAGCAGTGGACTGATGCGGGCTGATGATGATGTATTTTTCCTCTCCTCTTCGACCGTACAACATACCTAGGACTTACTTTAATTATGTTTTTACCTTCTTTATTTTTAATGTAATAAATGTAAGTATGCTTCGTCTAGTTTTTAGTTTATAATAACTTGTATTAAAATATATGATAGAGGATATGTGTGCTATTGTATGCCAGGATATGTGTGTTGTTGTATGCCAGGATATGTGTGCTATTGTATGCCAGGATATGTGTGCTATTGTATGCCAGGATATGTGTGTTGTTGTATGTCAGGATATGTGTGCTATTGTATGCCAGGATATGTGTGTTGTTGTATGTCAGGATATGTGTGCTATTGTATGCCAGGATATGTAAGCTATTGTATGCCAGGATATGTGTGCATAATAATGCCAGGATATTTGTGCTATTGTATGCCAGATCGCATGTGGGCTATTATATGCCAGGCTCGCTATGTGTGCTATTGTATACTAGTATCGCAGCATATGGAAGTTCATTGTCTCCTACCACCGCCGGGAAAAAGGGCGTGAGCTTATGAATGAACGTTTTAAAAGATCTTTCTATTCTACTAGCTATAACGAAAGTCAAGCCTTTGGTTACATATTGTCTGTACGACTTAGCTAAACCATCTGCCATAATATCTGCATTATTTTACCATCCTCTATTTAAGTAAGTTATTATTACTAAAGAATTTACCGCTTGTTTCGTCTTGGTATGTGTTCCTCCTCTTTTGTTCTGGAACAAAATTGAAACTTATTGCGGTAAATTTTATTAGAATTTTTTAGAATCTTCAATACCTATCTGTTTGGTCTATATGTGAATTTGGTTATAACTTAAGAACCGCTGCATGGATTTTAATGCGGTTTGAATTGGATTATGAAGGCTGAATGTTTGAATTAAGTTAGTAAAATGTAAATTGTACTTTTCCCTATTTAAATGTCTTTCTGCTCACAACTGACTATCAAATCAAAATATAAAATATAAACCTACAATATTGTCAAAAATTAAAATCTATAACTTTACTAATAACTTATATACATTAATAGAAACATGAAATTACAATATTTTCTATCATTATGTAGGTACTTATGTCAAAATTTTGACCACAAATTGTTTAAGAGATCAATTTTTTTTAATTTATAGTAATGAGTGAATACGGGCTAAATATAAAGTTTATATGAATATCAAAAAACACAGTTATATATATTTTTCAAATGTTTTCTGCAGTCTTAGGCCAAGATTCAGACCTAATTTTGAGTGTGAACTTAGAGTGACCTCTTACAACTGTCAAATCATTGTCTTATATTTTAATTGGATAGTTAAATTGTGAATATAAGAGTCCCTTGCAATAAATGATAAACCGAGAGTCAAGGGTTATGTCGCTAACTCGTGAATCCTATTCTTCAGAAGCTCTTCAGATATAATTTTTTTGTATAATTTCACTAAAATTCGATGTAACAGGTATTAATATAACAAACATTAGTACAGTCGAAGACAGAGATAAGTATACAGGCGGTCACAATAAGGTTGAGATTTTTTCAAAAAATAATGGAGCGAATTTAATAATTATTTTACAGTTACATGGTTTTAACTTTTATCTATCAAACAGTGAAAGAATTTTTGTTATATGTCAAGTAGTTTTTGAGAAAATATCAACCTTAAAAACTCTCCTGTACACCTTTCTCTGTGTTCCACCCATAGATCTCTTTTAAACAACTAGATACACAAAGATCTTACTAAAACAATTTTAAAAACGTCCAAATAAGGGGTCCATTGTTAACGTCCAAATAATGTCCAATAAAGCAAATGATCCATTCATCCGTTTGGACCTTATTTGCGCTCGGACATTTTCAGAAGGCATGTGTATCTAGTTGTTTATAGGAGATCAATGGTTCCACCATACCTATATATAAGGTAAAATACTACGTCAAACCTGCCACAAGAGATAAGATAACTATTCATACCATGACGACGTTTCCAGACAAAATTACTAAAACAGTGAAACTAAATGTTATAGATTTACAAATGGAGAGTAAACTTCACGACTCAGATCCAACACCGAGACCTCACTAGTCCGTGGCACTATCTTTTCCAACTAAGTCGTTGGATCACACCTACGAACTAGAACACGCTTTAAGGGAAGTTAAGTTGAGCTAGATTTATGCATCATCAGTCTATTTATATTGCCCCACTGCTCGGGCACAGACCTTCCCTCACATCGAGGGAACAGGGGCCATGATCCACCACGTGGGCCCTCTGCGGATTTCACATGCCATAAGATTTTTTTCTTCTACGGCATGCAGGTTTCATCACGATGTTTTTCCTTCACCGTTTTGAGAGCACTCGGTAAATGTACGTAAGTTTTGAGTATAACTCATTGGTACATGGCTGTCCTGGCTGAGAATCGAACCTGGGACCTCCGTATCGCAAGTCCATTGACCCAACCACTGAGACATCGAGCTCTTTTTATGCATAAACGTGCGTATTGTTTAACAAGAGTTAACTCGAACTTGAGTCCGTGTTATCTTTCATTGCAAGGGCCCTGACAGCATTTGCCTTTCTAATCCGAATTCCGAAGTATAGGTTGCTTTGTTAGAAAGGAGCGTGCCACTGAATGATGAGGTCCTGCGTTCAAATCTTGGTCGCTACGAAAATTATTCTCCATCTATTAAATACTTTAATATTCGCTTTGCATAGTGTACTTTATGTAACAAATAATAGAGGCGGGAAATGCTATATATACTTGCATTATATGACTGTTCTGTGACATACGGTATAACACAAAGAAGAGTATTTTTAATAATATTTATAAAAAGAGAAATTAGTCCCCACTCTAACTATTAACTACCGAAAGAATTTTTATAATCCGTCAACCAGTTTTTGAGAAAATCTGAATCTAATTAAGACCTATATACTATTCTCTGTTATGCGACTGTACACACAAGTATAGAGAAAAGTATACTCAATAAGACTGAGATTTCCTCAAAAACTACTGGACTGAATTAAATCATTATTTTACAGCTACTTAGTTTTAACTTTTATCTATCTAACAGTGACAGAATTCTTGCAAAAGGTCAAGTAGTTTTTGATATAATCGCAATCTTAAAAACTCTCTTGCTCTGTATTAGACCGTATATAAAACAAAAATTAAACCAAAAAACTCAATAAAGCATCATGCGTTTACCTGCAAGCCTTAACGCCGACATTCTCTGGAACTCCGGCTCTTGCAACCACTTCCACATCCTTCTAAACGTCTCCCGTCCAGACTTGAGCTTCGACCACGGCTTAGGGTTCCTCAAGAGATCACTCAGGGTCCCCTGTGACCTACACAGAACCCTCTGTGCAAATATCGCTTGAGGTATCGAATATCTCTTCAATTCTCCACTTATCCTTTGAGCTAGTTCCTTTGTGTTTATTTCCTCTGCATCAGCTTGTTGCTGCTGTTGCTGCTGCTGTTGTTCCTCTCTTGCCATCAACGCAGCATTCAAATCGAGGCCAGGGCTTGGTAGAGGCGGCGTCGGCGACCGCCTCTCGAAGGAATTAGGAGAAACGCTACGTCGACTGTACGCCGATTGCGGTGACAACGGTTCATTGTACGCCGCAGGAGATAGCGAGGAATAAGACTGCTGTTGTTGAATAACAGTGAAGGTACCACCGGCATGGTAAGCGAATTTGTCGGAGACTGTGCTGATTGGAGGTAGCGGGAGTAAAGGGGTTAGGGTGGCGTATGATGCTGGTTCTAAGCCTGGTGGTGTTAGGCGTCCGTTGACTGCGGATAGGGGGTGGAAAGCTGCGTCTCCGTCGGGGAGAAGGTCTGGGGAGAGTCTTGGTGGTGACGCATTGCTTGGGGCGACTATCACTGTGAGGGGAACACGATCACGGCACCTTGGTTCCTCCATGGCGCGCGGCCGGCGGCAGCGGGGTCGCGCGGGCGACTGAACCACGCTTGCGCGACGCACATCGCCCTCCGCATCCTGCAAACACCCCTATACCCTCACCATCTTTCACAAACCTATCGTCCACCCTCCCTATTGAATCTCCAACTGTCCCCTTCAAAACTTAAAGCTCAAATTCATTTAAACTTCCACAATTCTGTATACACATTTAATTCTAAACCTTATATCTAAGACATTTACGTATCATTTCTTTTGATATTGAATATTATTTACGACTGTTTGATATAAAAAGGCTTTCATGCACCCTTACCTACCCTTAAGCTGATATGCTCGCAACATTTTCCTTACAATTTACTATTGCATAGCTTTCTGCTTTTCTATTACGTTTCTGAAAACGGATGCCTTCTAACTCTGCAATGGATCATGCTTTCTAAGACATTGTCGATGATTTAGGATAGTTATAGTGGAGGTAATGCCCTCATTCGAGTACTGGCGGTACTATTTAATGGAGCCTTACCTTCCGAGGAGCGCATTCATGCCAATGATGCCTAGCCAGCAATAACCAGCTGCGTGGGTATCATTGGCATGAACAAAAAACATTGTGTATATTGTTGTATGTCAACCATGATCTCCTATAAACAACTAGATACACAAAGGTCTTACTAAAACAATTTAAAATACGTCCAAATAAGGGTCCATTGTTAACGTCGAAATAATGTCCAATAAAGCAAATCAGGGTCCGTTCTTTGCGCTCGGACATTTTTAGAAGGCAGACTGTGTATCTAGTTGTTTATAGGAGATCAATGACGTAATTTTTTTTAAATTTGCATTTACACCACAATGCAAGATAAAAGTGCCACTGATGAGAAAATGTGGCAATTAAGTTATCAACAGCGATTTAGGGTTCCGAACCTCAAGAGGAAAAAAGGAACCCTTATAGGATCACTTTGTTGTCCGTCTGTCTGTCAAGACCTCAAAAAAATACTACTAAAAGGCCTGCAACCTCAACAAAAAATCAACTTTCTACGTTAACGCAATCAAAAGATAATTATGGTTTATTTTATGTCCCCCCCTGCTCAGGCACAGACCTTCCCTTACATCGAGGGAGCTCAGGTCATGATCCACCACGCGGGCCCAGTGCCCACTGGCGGATTACACGTGCCTTAGATTTTTTTATTTCATCATGGCGTTTTCCTTCACCATTTTGAGAGCATTCGGTATGTTCGTAAGTTTTTCATTGAAAAAAAAAACAGAGGAAACCCCATTACATAGCTGTCTTGACCAGGGATCGAACCTTGGACCTCTGTATTGTAAGAAAAGTAACCCAACTACTGCGCCACCGAGCTCTCAATTAAAGAATTAGTGATAATTTCTCCAAAATTACAATCTCAGTCTAATCGAGTATGCAAAATAAATAAATAGGTGTGTGTGTGCGTGTGACACAGACGGAAGCACACACACTAGCACACAACAATGACCCCGACACCTGGCTTGTAACAAAAGGCTACATAGTGATGGGACAAATCTTGAAATATCGATATCGATAAAGACAACTAACAATTTGTGAAATTGACTTACTTATGTATGAGAGCTCGGTGGCGCTGTGGTTGGGTTCAGATTCAGATAAGATTTGAATTCTTAAAACAATATAGTGTTAAAACAAGATGCCATCACAGCCAATAAAAATCATGAAACGATGTAGAGCCCATATGAATCGGAGTCTGACTGAAATTACAACGAATGCACGACATTTTAAAATAATATAGAATCAAGATGAAACCAGATAGATACCAACTTCTCCAACTGATTATGCTGGGCAAAATAGCGGGCAAACGGGGCCCTGGACGTCGGAAAAAATCTTGGCTCCGTAATATTCGTGAATGGACGGGCATCGCGAGCGCTGAACAGCTGTTTCGGTTCGCTCAAGACAGGGACAAGTACGCGGAGCTGACAGCCAACCTCCGCTAGCGGAGAGGCACTTCAAGAAGAAGATGAAACCACGGCAAATTGACTCACACTTGAAATAAAAGTAAGGCAATATGCCGAAACTAATAATTGCAAGTTACTTGCGATTAATGACAGAAGGCAAACATCATCTTAAAACAATGTAGAGCAAAAGATACACCCATTGATCTCCTGTAAACAACTAGATACACAGTCTGTCTTCTAAAAATGTCCGAGCGCAAAGAAGGTCATTTGCTTTATTGGACATTATTTCGACGTTAACAATGGACCCTTATTTGGACTTTTTTTAATTGTTTTAGACCTTTGTGTATCTAGTTGTTTATAGGAGATCAATGAATGCACCACATCTTATGGCCATTTTTCTTCCAGCTGGCCCACTACGAACAGAATGATCAAAACAGAGGAAGATAGGTGTACATAAAGTAAAAACAAATAAAGCATGATACATGATATTATAATCAACAAATCATAGCTATCGATTAAAGTTATCGATAAAGTCAATCCCCTCATTATCGGTGTCGCCGCGCCACCCCTATACCACGTCCTGCTGACACCGGTGTTATATTTAACGTTAGGTTACGTAAGATTGTAACTATTACTATAAAACGGCCAAGTGGGAGTCGGACTCACGCACTGAGGCTTCCATGCAATGCAACTTAATCGTAACTTTGCTCTAACGAAAAGATGAACTTTTAGAAACCAATTTATCTTATTGCCATTATCAAAATTTTATGTCCATACACATTTTATATACTTACTCCTGATTAGTTCATCATCTGCAAATATAAGTTTGTAATAAGAAAAAAATATATTTTTGGGGAGATGTAATTTCAAATGATATTGCCTGATTCTGCCCCACCATCAACCGCATGATGTACAAGATAACAAATAAATGTAAAAATATCTCAGTTTTTTTTATTAAAATTATTGGTTTAAAATAAAGTTTTGTACATCAAGCGAGTCGAAAAAAACAGCTTAATTAAGAATTCAGAAAATAGTATGAAATCGAAGCGAATTATTCATTGTTTTTGTTATTCTTCTATAGGAGTTGCGATAGTAGTAGAAAATGATACTGATTATGATTATGCAATATGAAACCTGTAATAAGTCCCCAACAAAATGATAGGTACAGCTTAAATGGCCACGTAGTTTTGCAGGTAGGGCAAAGCTCCATTGAAATGTGGCAATGTCTTTTACAGTTTTCAGATTTTTTTTCCTTTACCTGTAGAGAAGAAGTATAAAAGTTAAAACTATGTAACTGTAAAATAATTATTAAATTCGGTCCAGTAGTTTTTGAGAAAATCTCAACCTTATTGAAGCCTCCTGTATACTTTTCTATGTCTTCGTGCGTACTATATCTTGATTAGGGAACTGACATAGGTATTTAATTTAATTAAAATGTAGAGTATGGTGATTTACAAATCATCGATTTCGGAAAAAAAATCTTTTAAACATAATAATATTCACTGCATCATTTGTATAATATTCGGAACATCCTCGTTAGACTCTTTTGTGACTCTCCTAAATTATTCTATCATTATTATAATAAACTAGTCTGTCCAAGCCAAGCCACCCTTGCTTTATCGACCCATGACGAAAATCCCTAAAAATAATTTATGAAACAAAATCCAAACAATACCGTTCTATAACATCCATGTAAAAAAACAATCACCCCTTGCTGCCACCCTATTTAATTAGCATAACTTTTTACTTTTTTATCGAGCGGCATGTGACAGCTGCGCGCGCAGCCGCCATTGCGTGACGTCAGATATCGATCTTTTGTCGTAAATCGATATTATCGACCAAACACCTGCGGTCGCGCGTGCCGCACTGCTTTCCGGGAGCATTGAACTTTTTGTTTTCTTTTTTGAGATTTTGTAGCAAGGGGTTGCAATTCTTACGTTATAAAATTGACATCAGACTCATATATCTTTGTTGCAAGTAAATATTTTAACACGGTAACAATTTTTTTTTGGTAAGTTGCATTTACGCCATTTTGCAAGGCCACCTTGGCTACGGTGAAGAGAAAAGGATCTTTTAGAATTAAATAAAACTATAGTGAGCCATTACTACAAATTATTATACATAAACGGATATCACTCACTTATATTATTGAAGTCGGCAAAAAAGTGGCAAAAAAATTACACATATTTAAATAGTAAATAACTATATTTTTTTAATAATATAATAAATACCTGTAAAAAATGTTACACTTGATTTGAATTAGGTAAGTTGTGATGGCTGCCATAGCCATCAATCACAACTTCCCTTTTTTTTACTTAACCAATCTATTATATTACACTTTCTTCAAATATTATTTTATACCCTTGTTATAGGTTTATAGATTCTTTATTCTCATTAAAGACAGATTACAAGTCACTTACATGAGAAGAAGGTAAAAGTAAATTAAAAGTAGGTACTTATACGTTACTTCAATCTATAAAAATACAAGTAAATATTACACATCACTAATAAATTAGTAGGTTATTTATTAAAGTAATAGGCTACTTTGCAAAAGGATATGTTGTGATAACTGTTTTTTTAAATTCATTAAAAGAGTTTGTTTTCTTATAGGTGGCAAAAACGTGAGGAAAACCTTTTGACAATGGACCGTTTTTATTATCTGCGTCGTAACCGTAAGATTTAAATCGTAATTGTGTTACCATTAATCTGCTGTAGTGTATCTCTACGAACTGCCGCCATTTTGTGACAACTTAGTTGCCATGAACTGTACCTCCTACCAAATAATATTAAAACTACATTGAATGGCATTGAAGAACGCTATTGATAAATAAAATCGAAGAAGATTTTGATCGATTAATCAATAAAATATCCAACCTGTCAATTAATATTTGCAGCCATCTTGAAATATCAACAACAAATTGCCAAATAAAACCAATGAAATTCTTACCAAATCAATACTTAAATCTTTTCTATTCATCTGCATCGAAATTCCATCATTTTCCATTCGTATTGTCAAGGAATCGTTTATAAACACATTTACAACTAGTTCAGACATTATTTCTGACCTAAAAATATTGATAGCGAGCGGTGAAATATATCGGAAATCTTACCCCGACGTGACCCGTCGCCATGGCAACGCCACCACACTCAACCCCAAGTCTCTTCGCAATGAAAACATATACTTATCCTTTTCTAACTTAAACATTTTCCGCTTTAAACGAAGAGAGATAGACGTATGATTGTCAGTAACGTCTGTGAAAGTAGCCCTTAGTAAAATCGATATCGCACAAGGCTAGGCGTCGATTATCCGTTCTTTACGCTTTTCAAGCGATAAGGTTCCATATATCGTGTTACTTTCACGCGAAATGCAACTTTAATGTTGAGTACTAGAGTATGATTTCGGAGGTAGAAAGTTTTGGTATTGGTTTTTGTGTAATTGTGGGGTAGTTTTGAGGTAGAAGCACCGGACATCGAACTAAGTATTGATTTTCCGATCCTCTGCGAGTTCTGCGACTCGTTAGAAGCGTGTTCGATTTATTGGAATATAATGTCGAGTTACAAGTAGATGGATATAAATAAATGTAACCATATATAGATAACATTTCAAAGTACATAGTTACGAGCTATGGAAGCGAACAGGTTCCTGGAAAGTATCTTGACAGAGCTTTAAAAATTTCATTATTTTTTTTTTAAATCTATAATTGTTTAGGGGTTTTTGTACACATAAAGTGACGATGCCAATCCCATCGTACCTATTCTAAATTAACTTAAATTTTATAAAAGATCGAGAACAGCATTTTAGCTGGGCCTGAAGTTGGCTCAGCTAAAATGCCGTGGAATATACCTACATCTAATTTGCATAAACCTAAACTATTGATAACATGCTCTCTTTTAGTCGCGTACCGGACAACATTCCATCAAAATATGTTGCAAGTTTTCCTTGGTCCCACAATCTTCGCAGTTGGACGAATTATGTACTTATAAAATGCTTATTAAAAAAGCTTATCAATTCAGAATAGACTAAACTAACAAAACATTAGATAAAACGAGAATTACCGTGTTAAACATTTATTATTGATGTCTCGATATTTAGATAGCATATTCTAACTCAGAAAACGTAACGGAAAATATAACTCGTCTGCAACGAGTTACATTTTCCGTTTTATCCATTGATCTCCTATAAACAACTAGATACACAGTCTGCCTTCTAAAAATGTCCGAGCGCAAAGAAGGTCCAAACGGAAGAATTGACCCTCATTTGCTTTATTGGACATTATTTGGACGTTAACAGAGGACCCTTATTTGGACGTTTTTTAAATTGTTTTAGTAAGACCTTTGTGTATCTAGTTGTTTATAGGAGATCAATGGTTTTATCTAATTAATATGTATATACAAACCGTGTAAGTTTAAAAAAGTGATATTCAAAGTATAGGTACTAGGTATACTCTGCTGCCGAGAGTGCGGCTCAGCTAAAACGCACCAAATATGTGAACCTCGCTCCGCTCTACGACTTTATTCCTTTCGCTGTTGAGACTGCGGGGGCATGGGGTTCTGATTGTTTAAATTTCGTCGCGAATTTGGGTCGCCGCTTAAGGGACAGTGGTGACCCACGCTCCGGGTCGTATCTCGTCCAAAGTATCTCCCTCGCAATCCAGCGCGGTAACGCTGCTGGTGTGATGGGAACCTTTCGACGAGACACGACCCGAGACGGCGACTTTTATATTTGATTTGATACAAAAAATTTAGCAGTTACATGTTTTATGTTTAGTTTAGTGTATATATTTTTATTTTAGGTTAATATTATAATAATGGCCCGCAAAGCAGCCACATTAAAGTGGAACTGGGCGGGCCACGTGTGCCGCATGCAGCCGGACCGATGGGCCCGGGCTGCGACAGAATGGGTGCCATCGGACGGTCGCCGGCGTCGGGGCAGACCTCGGCGTAGGTGGAGAGACGATGTCGTTAGATACAGGGATGGGTGGCTGGAAGAGGCTCAGGACAGGGATGGATGGAAGAGGAGGGGGGAGACCTTTGCCCAGCAGTGGGACAACATATAGGTTAACAAAAAAAAATTATAATAGTTCTTTTTAATTTTTATTATAGTTACACTAGATGATTTGATTTATTAATAAATGATATTATACTAGGTATTAGAATTTAGTTTAGACCAATATCTACTACATAAGGATTCACTAAGGGTGAGTTGAGGTTTTGTCAAGACCTTTAAAAGTGACCGATTTAAAAATTTGAGGATTTGAGCTTTTGTCAAGAATACCAACCACATGGTAAGTATGACAAATACGGAAATACGAATAGCCAAGTGAAATTTGATTATTAGAACAAATTGTGTAATGTAAACAGGCAACTTTGTAATGCAATTGTTTAGTCTAACGTCCCGATAACCTACCTACTCGTAGCCATAAGTTAGTATGTAATTTTACGACATACAGGATGATTTTTTGTTTTGTTTTCAGTTTTAATTTGTAAAAAAAAAATTGTAGAATTTTTTTTTTTAAAAAAGGGAGGTTTCGGGCAGCGATTGGAGGCACGGAGCTCAAGTTAATTTTGACTGGTCGCGCGTATGCGCCGAATAACGAGTGAGCTCCTGCCCGCCAGTCGTTCCCCAGCTAGCCATCCCTTTGGGCGTGGTACACATTTTGATAGACTGACATTTCTGCATTTGTAAAAGATTAACGTAATAAACAGACAGTGAATTAACAATAAGACTTTTTATTAGTACACCATCCACACCACCCTCGAAACCACGGGAACACGGTAGCTACCCCACAATGGGCATAACATACCGTTTTCAACGCATACTCGCAACTGTATTACTTTACAAATTACTTTTACCTCTGAATTACCTCTAAATGAATCGTGAACAAAATCAGATAACAAAATTAGTTGACATTGCTCATAGAATCAGCAAGCTGAAGTGTCAGTGGGCTGGTCACAACTGTCGTAGAACCGATAACCGATGGGGGAGACGAGTTCTCGAAAGGAGGTCACTAACTTATAAACGTAGCGTGGGACCAGATGGAGGGATGACCTTCGCAAGATAGCTGGCAGAGACTGGATGCAAAAGACCGAAAATCGGGTTGAGTGTAGTGCTTTGGGAGAGGCCTACGTCCAGCAGTGGACTGATACGGGCTGATGATGATCATTAAGTTGCATTAAAAGTACCAGGAGACCATGGTTAACTAGGAGTCTCATGTATCATTCAACACCTGCTTTTTCCGTTTCGTCAGGGTACTAGCTCTTTAAGACCCATATTAATAGATCACTCTTAGCTCAAAAGTCAATCTTGAGAACGACCTCAAGATGGCGTTGGTATGGTATCACGTGAGTAACGACGTATTAATAAACAAAACTCAGTTCTCGAGAGAACTGTCAAACTCACACTTGAGAACGTATTTGCTTATTGCAGGCGAACCGCGACTTGAGGAAGACATCACATGATACTCAAGATTAAATAGCTGTACCCCGCAACTTCGTTTGCGTAGAGGAGGAGGATGGAGAGGATCAAGGAGATCAGGAGGCAGATCTTCCTCTCTTGTTACTTGTTTCCACATCACATACAGCCATGGCTTATAGCCTATGAGCTGTCCGGATATTTCAGCTATCTCCTAGTGAAGCTCCCATCAAAATCCCTTCAGTAGTTATGGCGTGATACTTGCACAAAGACACAGACAAACAGACAAAAATTCTAAAAATTAGTGTTTTGGCATCAGTATCGATCCTAAAACAGATTACAATTATTCTTTTCAAAAAATATCCAATGTACAGACACAACTTTTTTACAGTCTTATGTATAGATGACATACTTGAGATGGTGATCACGTCTTGAGAGTGTATCAGCTGAATTCGCTCTTGATTCGGCGTTATAGTGTCATTAAAAGTACCAGGACACTATGACATGCCTGGAGTCTCGTTAGGTAGGTCGTAGTGTCGTGCCTTGGGAGAAGCCTGCGTTTACCAGTGGGCATATACGGGCTGGATGATAGTGAAATTAATTAAATAATAGGTATGTTAGGACATTAAATAAAACGCAACTTTTTCTTTGTTTCTTTGTATTGCATCAACTGTAACACTTTCAGTTTTCATCGATATTGAGCAAAGTTTACCTACTTTATTATAACTTGCTCACATTTTGACATTTAATTGTTTATTTTTATACTTATTACGTATAGCATTTAAACTCTACGCATTATAAAATATTCTTCAAAATAAATAATTTTCTTTTTATTATTTAATAGGTAGTTATGTGTACCTAAGAGTTCAATAAATATTAAATAAAAGATATTCTTGCGTGTTTGTACGAATAGGAATTTTCATTATGATGTTCTATAAATTCCGTACGCAATGACCTCGCGACAGCGGCTGCTATAGAAAATTATTTAACGTCTTGTGAAATGATTAAAAGACTTTATTACACTTTACTAGGTATAGATATATAATTAAAATTGTATTGTGTAATAATAATAATGAAATTGAATTGTGTGAAATTGTTTCTGTTTATATATCTGAGAAAGATGTATGTTTATACACTGAAGTATTCATTATATTGAAACACAAATTAACCTCTGTTGACCTGTGCTTCTTCTACCCTTTTCTAGCAGTCAAAGGTTACAGAGACTAATTTAAAAAGTGTTAAGTATCTATTTTTAATCATTATTTTTTTTGGAGTGTTCCGAATCTGGCAAAAAAGCACGTTACTTTGATTTTTCATTCCTTGGTGTGATATTGAGTTTGAAGCGATACACAATTTGTATGAGAATATCGATATTCAGGACAGCCGTTTATGGAACTAAAAACTTGTACAAACTAGCGTTTACGATTGACGTAGGATACCTACATTTTATGCCAAAAAAGCAGTATTTGTTTTTTTTATAATATTTAATTATAAACAATTATATGTCAAATGTGAGCATAACAACGCATGCTATGTCATAATGCTCTGACTCCTTCTCGATAGTAAACACGTCTCCGAGTCGTTTCATTATTTTGTATTAAGCTTTAAGCACCAATTTTCTTTATAACAAGTCGTTCGAAATAATTAAACGACTAAAATTCTATAAATATCTTACTATGTATAGGTTAAAAATACATGTTATAACATTTTTACAAGTCTATAATTATATTTAGTTTATTATGAGTTAACCAAATGATCTATACCGACTTTTTAGGGAGCAATTTCATTTTGTTACTCTACATTTGTGGCGATATAGAAAATTCAATCATGATTTTAAACATAAAATAAAAATTGACAAAGATTTATTGTAAATTAAACGAACTTACCTGTTGTGAAGTTCAATTATAATTGTATATCTTAGTCACGAATCCTATTTACTTGTAAGTACGCCGATCTATCGCGTCTCTGCTCGCAAATTTCAGAGTCCATAAAAAAAGAAAAAAAGAAGTGTCAAGTTCCGCCGCCCCACCCAAACGGCCATTGTAGTTCAAAGTATAAGTATAACTGTTTCATGACAAGTTACTAGGGAGTGTTAGGGGTGGGTGGGACTATTCATATCGTGACTAAGATATACAATTATAATTGAACTTCACAACAGGTAAGTTCGTTTAATTTACAATTGTATATCTTAGTCACGAATCCTATTTACTTGTAGATGTTGAAAGTGTCATCTATCATGAAACAGGATAAATATTCTAGGGCAACTATGTTGTTTTAATTAAGTATTTGCTATATTTACTTCTTCCAACATAATGCAATATGGTCGTTGACGACACAAAAGTTATGAATTATTATTACATGAATGTATGTCCATTTGCACATCAATCAATCTACGTTATCGTTATTAATTGATAGGTATGAACCCCGTAAATTCCAATTTTGTAGTGTACAACATTTGACGGCATGAAGTCACTGAACCATTTAATATGATATTGTGCTGATCAGGTAGGACCTAGTGCAGTAGCATTGTGTATAAGCTAAGGTGGGATTGACAAGCTCTGGCAATTTGAATTATTAGAGTGCAATACGTCTCCATCATAAAATTTAGTGAATGTGTGTGTGATGAATCTACATAATCATTAATTTTAATAAGTTATGATCTAATTGAATATATTGATGTCAAGCCATTTCGCAGCTGATGTATCAGCATGTCTAATGCTTTGAGCAGTAAATATAGATCAGTTCACACCACCAAGGTATATTTGATCTGCTAACAGATTATGAACCCTATGCCTATCAAGGTCTCTTGTGACTTATTGTTAGTACAGTATCAATTTACTTGCGAATTAAACGCGTTTAGTTGAGATAGGTACGCAATGACTATACCTAATAGGTATGTAAGCAATATATAATATTAGCAATATTCTGGATTAAAATGAAAAATTAAATAAATTAAATTTAAATGAGGTTAAGTATATTGTTATAGGAGTGGAACTATTTCTTAACCATTGGTTAGGCAGGGTTTCAATAATTCACACCTTTATTAAGGTCTGCACCTGGAGTGCAAAAACTATAAGGAGTATAGTATAAATAAAAACTACTGATTTTTTGCAAGAATCTCCAAAGGTCTCCTTAGAAAGAAGAAACAAACAACCAAAAAATTAATGTTTCAAGCCTGTGACTGGATTCTGGATCCCAGGCAATATGTTGTTAGGTAAAGGCGACATACTGAAGAATCAATCCTAAAGAATTACTTGATCAAGTCGCTATCGTTATTAATTTGAGGGCGTGGTAATTTGGGTAGTGCTGATTTGGCACAATTTAATGAGCTAAGCATAATGGGCTGAGCAAACATACAGCATATTCAATAGTGATCTGTGAAATAGAGGTATCACATGAATGTATCCTCATAAATGCAACATCACAAGCCGCTTGTCAGAGGCATGTATTGTACTGTTTTGTACATATATTGTACTGCTTTGCTCAAACTAAATCCTGAACTATGTGAAGTACTTGGCCGATTAATTCCCATCAGCGCACCCCTGGTTATGGTTAATCCAAGGTTATGGGTAACCACTGGGTCAATAAAATCACTTTTCATAAATTAATAATTAACAAATAATCAATAATTGATAAATTAATAATTAGTCTGGGCATTAGCACTTAACGCCTTGTATGTACCACATGCATGAGGCAATAAATTGATTTGATTAGAGATCCCTGGAAACAGAGTTTGTTCTGAAATCATATTTTGATTGTTACCTAAATTGAAAATAACGATAATAAACGTAGTGGAAATGTACATAATAAAATCCCATTTCGCATTGTTTTGACTGGCAAGTCTACGAATCCGGTTCGGCGTGCCTGTTTTCGGTTGGATTCGGGGTCTGATTAAATATTTTCTTCTGATGACATTATATATATGTATGTCACACTACACCTTTGTGGCCGCTGTGACCCTTTGGCTTCTACCAATACCTCAATATCAAATAATAATGTATGTAATATATATGTCACTATATAGTTGCCACAGTAGTTTAATAATGTGATTAAATGTGGGTAGGTCCCTAATTGTGTACCTCCCATATAAGGCTCTGGCATGCTATGGTAAAGGTATTGTGAACATTATTTTCATCTAGACATGTGTCCAGCATACGTTTTTATAGCAAGAAAGTTTGAAAGGATTTAAAATACTTAATTGTTGTTTTTAAATTCTTCCCAGAGGGAAAGGCAAGGCCAACTAGGGCCTACAGCCTGGTCTGATGTAAATAGAATGTCTTGGAAATCGCGTAAATACGCGGGCCTCACCGTAGCAACCCTAGGTCGTTTAATTTTTAAAATATTTAATAGGTACAGAACTTCTTCTGATGATCACTGACCTATCTATTCAAGTGAGTTACTAGTCGAAATCATCTTGTAACTTATGTGGTATTTATATACCTACTTATCTGATAATTATCTTTATTTTATAAGAGTCTATTGTGCTTGGCCCATTCAAATATCTTTGTATATAGCCAACCAACCATAATAATTTTGCAATGCATGCAACGGTTAATGGTCCCAGTCAGAGGGCCAAAATCTCATATTTTGCATTTATTTTGGTTATAAACCCATTATAACATTATGCCAGTAATTTTAGCCATTTTCCTTGTGGAAAGCTAGTGTGGAATCACCTCTGATACAGGGTTATGCTTAAGGGCGGAACAGTTTTTGAAGCCATGAAACATCAATTGTTTGCATTAATACATAATAAAGCCAATTTTCATAATGCTTAAGCTGTCAGGGTAGCTTTATTCAAATATTCTGCACATAAGCATCCAAATATTTGAGTTTTAGTTTGTTTAAAATTGCATACATAATGTCAAAATGTATGTTGATTAATTATTAGGTATTTTGATATAACATACACAACACACAGCACGGCACAGCGATATGAAATGATATAAGCATTTCATAAAATTACAATAAGGGAAAGTCATTTAAGATTCCAAATAAACTGTAGAGATAAGACCTAGTGATCCTAGGTAACATATCACTCATTACATAATTTTGGGCCCCCTCAAGACACTGTATTTGAAACTGAAGGAATTTCCGGTGTCTTTTAAATATTTAAGTGTATGCACGCTATAATACAATGTCTATTAGCTTTACAAGTATGTATCAAATTATTTGAGATACCTATTTATTTATATGAATTAATTAAGGCATTTAAAGTGAAGTATCTTAGAAGAATAGGTTTACCCTTTCTCTATTAGATTTGGTATTAACGAAATGAAGGAAAAAATTTGGCCCGGAGTTGGCCTATGCAACTTGTACGGCCGGGGAGTAATTGCCCCATCAGTTGAAAGTTATCCTATATGCAGGTGAATTTCACACCTCGCATACGATTGTATGAAACGACTTGCATACCTAGCGGATATGCAAGAAAAAATCAAATGAATAATTTCACATGTTTTTGATTTATTGACATTTAAATATGTATTATTGATATTTAAGTATGTATGCATGGCAGATTCATCTGTGATACCTGCTGTTTAAGGGGTATTTTATAATCCTCAAGTCATGACAAGGCCGTCTTGTCATTAATAATGATAATATATTGTATAAATCATGTATATAACAGGCACATATACCCGTGAGCCTACCTTTGGGCTAATGCGGGTAGGACTGGTCTGGTGCCGTCCTTGCTGCTGTGTGTTCCATCCAATACTGGTGGTAATACAGGCTTGCTGGTCGTCGTGCTAGGCTGTTCTGGTGTGCCTAGGTTCCACAGAAGATTTTAACAGATTCTTGTTGAATTTGTTGGCTAGGTATAAGCAGGTCACGGAAATTGAAAAGTTTTGATGTTGGTATAGCCAATATGTTAGAAATGTTCACACAATTGCTTGCATTCATTCAATTTATCAGACAAGTTATATTGCAATGATATTTATCAACTGCATCGGTGTCTAAGCGTCTAGGCTAGACACATTTTGTAAGTGTTATCGGTATAACAGTCAGCCAGCAACACTGATACAATAGTGTTCAGGACTTTAATCGTTCCTTTTAGGACGAGATTAAGAGCAGTATCCACTGCAAAAGACAACACAGCCCATATGTTTCTGCTTTATTAAATCATCATCAGTCTATTTAGGTATATGTCTCCGTGCTCGGGTACAGACCTTCCCTCACATTGAAGGATATTTATTAAATAATTAGTCAAAATTAAAATGTACATATATTATTTCTGACATCACAGCCTTAGTATTTGAGTTGGAAATAGGAACAATGTATGGCAAGTATAACATTTCTCTGGATCAGGACATCTTGTTTCATTTCTTTATCTAGTGGCCGAGGTATTTTTCCCCATGGGCACCGCTGCGACTGTCTACAGGGTCTGTCTGTTGTTGGCGTTGTTCAAGAATGGACTGTGACATGTCGTCCAGTATGTATTGTAAGAAGGTACATAGTCATACGATCTACTGTACTTTGCCTTTCTATGATTCATTTTAGGTTAGGTTATGTTAACACACTAAACGCCAGACGTGACCTGCCTGAGGCAATACATATCGATTGTTCGCATGTATATCGTGAAAGGAGCCCAGGCTCTCAATACAGCCTCTCGCTGGGAGTGATAGATACGCATCAAATTGTTTGCACGTATGGTCGTGGTGGAAATATCATATATATTCCTCACCCGAGTTTGGACGTTAGACGTCACAACTATCACTCCAAATTACAACCCATCGCATGGGTGTACACTGTACAAGCATCACTAGAAGAAACAACTCTTCGTCACTCAGGTTATTCGTAAACTTCACTTAACCTCACGGCATTTGTTCGATATCTTCTTCTCATCTTCCCCAGGCGATATCAAGCCGTTCTAGCCAGTTCTAATAACTGATCGAGTACGAAATTTTTCGTTTTCAGCAAAATTTTCCATAAATTGTAGGAAAAACACTCACGCGGCATCGACGCAAAGATTAGCAATGGCCGTTTGGGTGGGGCGGCGGAACTTGACACTTCTTTTTTTCTTTTTTTATGGACTCTGAAATTTGCGAGCAGAGACGCGATAGATCGGCGTACTTACAAGTAAATAGGATTCGTGACTAAGATATACAATCTTAAAATATGAAAGCATAGAAAGGACAAGAGATGAGAAAAATTCGTACAACACAAAATTGCATTCTACTGTTAAAAATATACAAATAAAAAATATTTAAATACACTCCGGAACTTATTTACAGACGATCACGTGGACACAATCATAATAATACTCTAAAAATTAAAAAATAATTAATAAATTCGCTAAAACAGTTATAATTGCACAACAGATGAACTAATAAATTCATAACTAGGAGTATTCTTCTATTGATTAATTAATTATTCCTTACAATTATTTTCTATTTACGTATGTTATGTTAATTCATTTTTCAGAAGTCGACAAAACTTAATAGTAAGACGGATTTCTGTTTCCTTACGTTTTTTGTTAGACATTATTCAAATATCATGAAACAAATTTCAAAATGTGCAGAAGATATTTTTACAGAATAGTCGTGGTTTGAAATATTCGATAGATAATTTAAAAAGCCATGCGAGAACAAAGATTATCTACGTTTTTCCTTTCTCGAAATCAAAAAGCATGTCTAATTCAAAGTTGCGTAGATTAAGATATACAAGTCAGTAAAGTATATATATTTACTTAAATGGGTATAATGTAGGTAATTACTAAATTATAGAATATAGTAGAAGTATTCATACGTCAGCAAAACTACGCATCCAAGCGTTACTTAATTGTAAGATAATTATTAAGATGAGGGTTACAACAATCATACTCTGGATTCGAAATAAATTTCCAGACTGCTAGGTGCCTAGCATAGATTTATATACTTTTGACAAAGACACATTTAAAGGATTTTAGTTTTTCTTGCATGTACGTCATGCGAAACGAAAATCTAAATATTAAATAGACAAAAAAACATTTTCGACACAACCAGGATTGAAACCCGGGACCTCGCCATACCGTAAACCCTTTTCCAAGTATTCACTCACTTCCCTATGACAAATACAAATCCGTTGTCCTCGGATGTGAAGACTCAATCACGCACGGTCGGTAGCTCTGTTGAAAAAGAACGTAATGACGACTGACGAGGGTCCGAATTCGAATCCCGATCATAGCGACAAAATTTGACCACCTATTTAATATTTAAACACATTGAAAATAAATTTACGGGATTGGGAAATACATCTAATGCTAAGAGTTATAGTAAATCAATATTTTAAAAATCATTACATGCTGTTTGGTATTAATTCCCAAACATCTAGCGAAGATTTTTATTGAAAACTAGCATTTGGATATTTATGCCAGTGACATCCAAGAAATGACTGAAGCCTTTGCATAAATCATTCCTAACAATGAATAACGATACAGGGGTTCAGGCATTTAAAATAATGTTTATCATTTATTTCTAGTTAGCACGTTGTATAGAACGCATCATAAATATCATACAATATTGTTGTATCTAAGGCACATAATGTTTAGGCTTTCAATTATTACTTTCGTATCGTAAGAACGATGCTAATTTAAAAAAAAATATGACATCCTTTGCAACAAACACAAATTAATTATATGGAGAAAATATCACGGACACGATTTCAACCTACGACCTCGTCATTCCGTGACGTTGACGCCATCTATCGAAAAATATCCGAATTATCTCCATCATTATCTAACATTTCAAGTCCGAATACATATTTTATTGTTGACATGCTTTAAAAGTAATAAAAATCACCATAATATTTGATGTCTTTTAAGTTATTTTTTAAATCAATATTTTAGTAAAATTTTGTGTCTGTCGCAAACATTGAAACTATTGCAAAGCTATGAATAAAAAAAATACTACCAAATCTACTAACGATGTTAAGAAAAAAGTTACACATCTCAGTTTCCAGTACTTTTTACAATAA
Source organism: Tachystola acroxantha (assembly GCA_963506565.1). Taxonomy (NCBI): domain Eukaryota; kingdom Metazoa; phylum Arthropoda; class Insecta; order Lepidoptera; family Oecophoridae; genus Tachystola; species Tachystola acroxantha. Next base: position 8,360,214 of record OY735893.1, read on the forward strand.
CAACAATTGCATATCTTACAATACATCTCTGTCTGTCTGTTAATAATGCATTATTTCCTATCCCTTTCCAGCAGCACTAACTGTGCAATTTGCCAATCATACAAAACAACTATTTCAATATAAGACACGTTCATTAATGAACAATTGAATCACAGTCTAGAATTTTTCGGCACCAATGAGCGTTTAAATTCGTCACCATTATTATATTGCCTTACCACGTTACAAGGTTATCCATGTCAGATTTTGTAACACGACGAAATTGAGTAGGTTCCCCGAATCAATGCAACCATCAAGCCTTACTGTGACATTACTATTTGTCTATATTTTTTATACTTCTAATAATGTCTATAGCTAGCAATTGACTAAATTCCGCCATTCCCGCCTAGTTGAACTATTCCAGCTGTATTTAAAGTCTAATAATTATAGTTTTAAATCCGTGAAAACAGCTAAATTTATTAAATTGTACGAAACTGCTCTTCTATTATTTAATTTATACATAGAACCCAGTCTGACTCGCCCGATTCTTCTATACAAAAAATATTTTGCAAGTCATATTGTTATGAATATATGTTTACTACATTTTCAGTACCAATTCTAGCTTTACTAAAGCTGTTTTTATTATAGTTATAATATAATTTATTGCTTGTCATTTATTGCTACGTTTCCTACTAGACTATTTACCTACTTTTAGTAAAAAATCAATTGACTGAAAACTCATTGACTGAACTAACTGAAAAATATAAATTTTGTAATAGGCCTGCATTTCTTTATTTGCGGTGTATAATAAATAAATGACTGATGTAATATCAATGTCAGAAATCTATTTTAACACTTGCCATGTTTTTAACGACGTTTAGAACTTATTTCTCTGGCCACAAATAGTGATATAAATTGACTAAAATGTATGTTAGTTGATAATTTATATCATATATTTATATAGAGTTTTTGACATATTTTCAATGTTCTAAACATCGTTGATGTGTTGCGATATAAATAGATTTCCTCCAACTGGCAACAGTATGAATTTCTCGAGATCCTAAAATTAATTTCGAATCTAATGTGTTAATTTTGAGTATTAGTATTACTCCATTTCACACTGCCACGTTTTATTGTCGGGTTGACAAATTTATAGACTGACAACTTAACAATACAATACTTACATACATTCTAGGTTCTAATAAAAATCGTGTATATATATTTTGGATTTCATTAATTGTAATTTGGCCACAATTTTAGTTTGGCCCCTTACTAATAAACGTAAGGAGCTCTGTTAATTGTAAATAATTTTACTTTTAGGTAACATTAAATTTACATTGTAACTCTAATGACTAGCTTTTCTCGTATGGCCACGGGATTGCAAAAAAAAATCACTGAGTATGAACAAAAATCTCAAGGCTTCAACGGGTATAGGATTATTAATAATAATAAATAAATTTTGTTACCAAAAATAGTACTTACCTTATCAATCTAAATTAATAGATTACATAGATTTTTTGTAATTTTTTTTTGGTAACAAAAACGATCGATCGACATCTTATCTTAATTAAATAGAATAATGGGATCTCAATACAGGTATGAGCGGATGGATTTATTAAAAAGAACACTACAATGTACAAGTCCCTATTATGTAAGTTATTATACGTTTTTTTTATGAAAGGCACCTATAAAATGTCCCTCGACAATCGTCGAAACTACTTATATCAGTTTATTATTGTATTTCCATACCAAATTCTTATTATGGATATCAATAGTCAAACAGCTTTTGAATGAGATCAAAGTATTTTAATCTTCCTAATGGTACTGTTTTAAAACTTATATATCCTTTAATATTTTATTATTGCAATTTTAAGCCCTTAGGAAAAATTGTGAATACTTTTTTGAAGTTAGTCCATTTTTGTGCGAAGATAAACTAGCTTCAATTGCTTATATCGGTACGTTTTTAACATATTGAAATTCAGTATCAGAAATACAATAACAACGATTCTAATCTCACGGCTACTAAATATACGACTAAACTAATCTCTTAAGCAAGGCTCGTCTTTCTTAAATATTCGTTCAATAAATTAAAAAAATGTTATCTAGTACCTTCGCTTATTCTAATTAATTTTTTTCAATTCAAAACACACAACAACGAAACAAAAAACAACTTATAATATCACACTTTCGTCAATCTAAATCGTGTTTTGACGCTAGTATTGGAAGCATTTGTTTTCATGAGTGTATCTCACATAGACGCCAATGGTTGAGTCATATTATTTAAAAGATCGAAGGATTACCTGGTTTATGCCTTGAACATTCAGAAAATGACATCTGTGTGAGCTACATCATTAAATAGCTTTTCCTAACTGTCTCACAGCAAATCAATTTATCTAAGCTGCACTTTCATCAACATTTTTTTATTTCACTAAATTACTGGAAGGCTTGATCATATCATATTGATTTGTATTCTATAAAAATATTAGAATATAATATGTTGTATTTAATTTTACGTAGCTTCATTATTTTTACATTATTTTTCGTCGTTGGAGTATTGTATTTTGGTATCGCCTTAATTAGTAATGAATGCCGTGCCCTGCGTCTCTTATTTGTATTTCACATTCGACCGAGCAAATTTGAATGCTATTCGCTAGATGGCGCTGTTTAGTAATGACTAGGTATTGATTCTGCCGCTGTAACAAGGTTACTCCGTCCGTATATAAATAGAAGACGCAGAGTCATGGACAAGGTAGCAATTCTGTAGTGCGTTTTGTAATTTGAAACTAACTTTGACAGTTGGTTCTCTTGAAAATGGCGGGAAACGACGATTGCGAAATTATTTGATAATTTTCCTTTTAATGTCTACAGGGACTATTTTGTGTTTAATATCACGTTAAATTAATCAGAAACTGTTCGCGAATGACAGTACGGTGAAGTTATTGGATTACCTATTTATGCAAGATCTGAAGTTTCAAGCTTTTATCAAGAGTTCCCGCTACAAGCTCGGGAGTGAACGTGACTGTCGAGCTGCTTCGTCCAGAGTGATGACGCTACGGCGTCTCCTCTGGAGGAAGGTGAAGACTATTGAATATATTGAATTTTCTGTAACATGACATTGGCAAATGACGAACTGTCGAGTCCATTAATAAAAAAACTTTGACAGTTCTAATAGTGCCATCCTGTTTATAACTTTGATGCAGGAAACATTTTAGACGTGTCAGATTTAGGTTAATTTAAAAAAAACGCACCCCAGAACTACTACGAATGACTGTAAATTCTAAATTTCAACTACAACCTTTGCCGTATTAGTTCCTCGTTTATATTAATTAACAATAATTATTTACACTATTCCCCTCACATATTACCGCCGTCATGAACGAAAATAAATTTATTGCGTTTTAAATTCAGGGTTGGGAAAAGTTTGTACGTAAACTCAAACTAAAAAGTCCAATTACGTACAGTCGAAGACAGAGATAAGTACGAGTATTCAGAGGGCCTCAATAAGGTTGAGATGTTCTCAAAAACTACTGGATCGAATTTAATAATTATTTTACATTAAAACATGATGAAAAAATTCTTGCCGTTTGCAGGACTTGAACCTGCGACCTTGTCATTCCGTGACAAAGTCATAGGTTCAAGTCCTGCCCAAGGCAAGAATATTTTAATAATGTTCTAATTTATTCACCGAGCATGGATAATTTAATGCAATTCAAATTCTGAATTATTTTACATTTTAGCAATAGTTTTTGAGAAAATCTCAACCTTAAAAACTCTCCTGTACAACAGCTTTCTCTGTGTTCCACCGAACGTTAAAATATTTTGCTCGAACGCATTCGAATCGTTGAAGAACCAATATAAATTGGTCCGGCTTCACTGTCAACCGATTATACTGGTTACGCAACGATCCGACTGCGTTCGACTCAAAATATCTTAGCGGAATTGGCTTGTAGCTTCAAAGTCTGTTTTCAACAAATTACGTGAAAGTGTCGATTTGAGTTCTCCATCCCTTAAATACTCCTACAGTTAAAAAAAATGTATAAAAAAGCTAAACAGTCCGATGCATAACCGGCCGCCAATGCGGCAAAGGCGCCGGCGTCCACCGCAGCACTGTCGACGAACTTGTCAAAGCTGGCGAACTAGACAAACCTGACGAACTCGTCAAACTCGACACATACGCCGAGTCCGACAAACTAGTCATGTCCGACAAATTGGACGTACTCGGCAAACTTAGCAGGTGCGAAATTGACGTGTTCGTCAAAGTTGTCAAACTTGACGATGTCGGCATAGAACATGACGCGGTGAGGGGCGTGGATCACGGGGAGCGGAGATCGGGGGGCGGTTTGTCGGGCGCCAGGTCGTCGGTCTCGATACCGACAGAAGGACCGACAGACGCTGACGTATCCATCGCAGTTGACTCCGAGGTAATCACACTGGATTGGAAGAAACGATCTGGAAAATGAAAATGTACTTAATATTATACAGACTAGGGTCGATTCTCAATTAAACTAGACCAACAATTTTGTTATGGCGTGTTTTTTTTTTAATTTAACCTAAATCATACAGCCCTCTTACCATGAACTCTTATAGCAGGATTGCTTCAATAATGCTTTGTTATTTCGTAACATGACGACCTTAAAGTAAGCTAGCTTATTAAGCTTATTAAGGACGTCATGGTATGAAACTCAGATCAGTTCTTATTCCCTGATCTTAGGTATGAAATAATAAAGTATTATTGAAGTAATCCTGCTATAAGAGTTCATGGTAAGTGGACAGGTCTAAAAATGCCACTTCCCATTCTTACACCAAATTTAAAATGATGGTACTACTTTTAGAATTGTCAAAGGTAGCTTAAAATTATAAAAAAAACTCGCCATAATTACAAATATTTAACTACTTATGGTCAATTCATTCTAGCACAGAGTCGAAACGTCAATTTAAAAGTTATCTCCACAACATAGTTCACATAGCTCTTCTGTTCCGAGATAATAATAAAAAATAACGCGAATGCGCGAATTCGCGCGCATTGTGCGCCTTGGACATTTTGCTCCTTAGACATTTGGCGCTTTGGACATGTTGCGAGCATAGGTTATTTTGCGCTTTGGACATTATGTGCCTAAACCATTCGATGGAATACCTACGACCCCTAAGCGACCAGCCGAGCAGCGACTCTCACCTCTTATAGCGATCCAGTTTAGGTTCCTAAACAAAACCGAATCGTTATTTGTATGATTGATGTTACGTCATTCATACAAATAGCGATGCTGCAGTTCTGTTACTACTTCGTTTTAATTGTGAAGAATTTAACTCATTGATGCGCTTTGACTCTGCGCTAGTCAATTGACCCTTAAACTTTAAAAAAGAGTACGCGAGTGGTTTTTTTTAAATTTACTTAAGATAAAATTGTAGCCAAAAGTAATAAAGTTATAAAAAGCGCAATTTGTAAATTAAGGATTCCAACGTTCTGTAATATTACAAAGTATACTTATTACTCATTGATCTCCTATAAACAACTAGATACACAAAGGTCTTACTAAAACAATTTAAAAAACGTCCAAATAAGGGTCCATTGTTAACATCCAAATAATGTCCAAAAAAGTAAATGATTCATTCATCCGTTTGGACATTTTTAAAAGGCAGACTGTGTATCTAGCTGTTTATAGGAGATCAATGTTATTACTAGAGAAATACTGAGATTGATAAATAATAAAAATTACCTGATTAAAAAAAAATTAATAATTAATTATGGACTTGTTGATAGATAAATTAAACTACTTATTAAGTAAATACTAGCCTTATTTCCACCGTTGTGACTTTTTGAAGTTTCAAAAAAAGGTTTTCGGTTCTCCATACAAAATTATCTGCGCCACTGGAGATCGAAAATTTTCTTCGAATGCTAAAAAAAGTTACAACGGTTCGTATTTTATTAAAAACTAAAATTAGTTAAGGCGGAAACAGAGTTTTTTCTATACTTACTTAGTGCGGCTTGCGTAAGATTATATTTAAATTATTTTTAATTAATTGAATGAGTTTATTAACTTAACACAATTACAATATTAATGTTTTGATATTTTCTTGCATATGCGCTATGCGAAACGAAAATCTAAATGATAAATGGAGAAAACTTTTCATCACGACCGGGATTCGAACCCGGGACCTCGCCATTCCGTGGCACGCTCTATTCCAACAGAGCCATCGTGATTCGTATCCAAATCGTGAATTTTGTCTCCATATTCTCGTCTGAGGGACGGTAGCGACATCTATCCAGTAATTGTGCAATTACTCAAATTCATGTTGGATTAGAGCGTGCCACGGAATGGCGAGGTCCCGGGTTCGAATCCCGGTCGTGATGAAATTTTTTCTCCATTTATCATTTACAATATTAATATTGAACTTTAACAGATCGATAAACACGTTTAAGCACTTTGATATGAATTATATTTTTTTTTCAGAATAATTATTCTGATGAAATAAAACATTACTTAATTACACTGGATTTCGTAAGTAATGTCATCTGTTATTTTGGCATTGTCAGATTTTAATCTTTTCTTGTTTCTCGTTGACAATTGTTTTTAAATATGGCCCTTTGACAATTAAATATGATAATAATTCAATATTATTATTCACTGTATCAAGGGGCGCGAACATTTTTTGTAAATTTTCCTTTTACTGGAATTCGAGGCATTTAATTTTCGATATGCTTCAACTACCATAAATTCGAAAAACATATTGTATTGAAAAAAAAACTCTCTTTCCGCCTTAAGTTTCTTACATACTTGCTAATTAGTTCTCACGAATTCAAGCTTACCCTCTATTCGTACAGTAGACCACACGTCACCATCTGCCAAACCACAATTCAATATGGAACTCTATGTTACAAAGCTAAAAGTTCATTTTATATTGCAGAAAATTAACAGATGGTACACAGAGTCTGACCAGACCTCTCACGAAAATAAACAAATAAAAAATAGGGGTGTTGATTTTAAAACAATATTGCTTAATTTAACTTACGTTATCATGCCAAATAAATATACGAAAATTAATATTTCGATAATACAACTCAATTCAATTATTCCAAAAGTGAATGTGTAAAATTGGTGGAAAACGTATCCGTTGCAAAACTATTTCATATACTTACCTAAATTGTAATTAGTGATGTTTTTGTTAAATGTTATGTTAAATTGTCGGTCAAGCCCGTAAAAGCCCGTTTTGAATAGAAAGCTTATATCTTTAATCTGTACGTACTCGTAAAAGTAGGAAGGAAAGTCTGAAATCGGTTCTCTTGAAAATGGCGGGAAACGACGGTTGAGAAATTATTTGATAATTTTCCTTTTAATGTCTACAGGGACTATTTTGTGTTCAATATCACGTTAAATTAATCAGAAAATGTTCGCGAATGACAGTACGGTGAAGTTATTGGATTATTTATGCAAGATCTGAAGTTTCAAGTTTTTATCAAGAGTTCCCGCTACAAGCTCGGGAGTGAACGTGACTGTCGAGCTGCTTCGTCCAGAGTGATGACGCTACGGCGACTCCTCTGGATGAAGACAGGAAGACGCGGCTACCCAGGGTGATGACGCTACGGCGACTCCCCTGGAGGAAGATAGAAGACTATTATACAATGAATTTTCTGTAACATGACATTGGCAAATGACGAACAGTCGAGTCCATTAATAATAATAATAAAAAGTCTGAAATCGATCGGAGTGTAATCTAGGAACTGTTTATCTATGTTTGCTTGCTGTCTCTTTCACTCGGCCACGTGACGTACTATTGGTAGTATTCCCATTGCGCGCGAAATAAAACAGGTTTATTTCTATCTACACTTCAAATCAAAGTTAATTAAAAATTAGGCTGCAATTTAATTACGCGAATTTATAATACATGTTAAATTATTGTTAACATTGATCACTATTACTTCCGTGAATATGGCAACGATGCAAAACTTAGTGTATAATAATTTGTAATAATGCCTCACTATAGTTTTAATTCTAAAATGTCTAAATGTATTATTATTGTATTATTACTTATTATTGTACCTATCTCTCCAGGTTTCACAGGTTTAGGAAAACCCGGTTCTTTGAAAGGCTTGCACGGAGACACAGGTCCAACGCGTAGAGGCCCCTTAGAGAACTTTAATTTGAAGGGATATGTGATGCACCTAGCGGGACCCGCCTCTGAGCGCATCTGACTGCACTCAATAACAGACCCCGTCAGGTGCATAAACTATTGCAGTGATTGGAAATTACAACTTAATTGGGGCTATTGGTTTGGGGTGTTGGTGGGTCAGTCAGTCTTGTCTATAGAGCGAGACGTCGGATTATTATTATTATGTCGGAGTTTTCCGATAATTCTAAATGCAAGATCTTCAATTTCGAGCTAGATTCAAGAGTCAAGAGTGAACATGACTGCTGAGCTTTGTCTAGGGTTGATAAAGCTACGGCGACTTCTCTGGAGGAAGAAAGAATGAACGACAGAATACGAATTACAAACATAAGGTAGTAGATAAAATAAATATATAAAAACTGCCCTAACATTCCAAAGAGCCTCCTGATTTGAGAGGTCTGGTTACACCCTGTCAAAATAAGCGTATGATCCACTGTACAATGAATGATTTGATCACAATCTTAGTGTCGAACTGTGAAAAGGTTCTAACTGAACTCACCGTCATCCAATAGCACGACGTGTTCCGGTCCCGCCGGAGCTGTCATTATATTGAATTCGTCGTCTAAGGTTGGGAAGGGAGCGTTCCATCTGAAACAAACCATTATGTTGTCTTATCCTCATGATGTCATCCTACTTCATGATGGCACCCCATCATGAAGTAGGATGACATCATGAAGCAAAGAAGTAGGGCGACATCATGAAGCAAAGAATGACATTGATTTATAGGTGCCATTGTATTATTTTGGTATTATTTGGTGGAGATGCTCGGTGGCTCAGTGGTTGGGTCATGGACTTGCAATATGGAGGTCCCAGGTTCGATTCCCAGCCAGGGCAGCCATGTACCAATGAGTTATCCTTTACCGAGTGCTCTGAAAACGGTGAAGGAATAACATCGCGATGAAACCTGCATGCCGTATAAGAAGAAACAAATCTAAGGCATGTGAAATCCGCCAATCCGCACTGGGCCTGCGAGGTGGATCATGGCCCCAGCTCCCTCGATGTAGAGGAATGTCTGTGCCCGAGCAGTGGTGCAATGTAAATAGACTGATGATGATTATTTGTTGTTTGAATAATGAAAAGTTCCACAAATGTATCATTAATTAGTGGGGCCTTAAGGACCCCCACTCCCCGTACCTCGGAGGTGCTCTGGTAGACGCTCTTGGCGCGTACAGCCCCAGCCCCCCCGGCGGGGACACGTTCCCTCCCCCCGACATCAGCGCGCCCCCGCCCGCCGCAGACACACCGCCGCCCAGACCGACGCTGCTTAGAGAACCGTAGCTGAACACCTGGGAAAAGAATGATGTTCAATCTAGACTGGATTACGGCGCTCTTAATGAAGATGGATTATGTTATCAATGAAAATAGTCTGGTCTCAATAAAGTTGAGATTTTCTCAAGAATTATATTCTAGGTCTATGGAGTAAGTCTTAGCCCTTACCACCACTTAGGCTACCACTTAGTGGTCTATGAGTACATGAGGTGTACTCACACTGCTCATGTGGCGAAATCCAGAACATGTTACGCGTCACCGATAACTGCCCGCAATGGTCAATTGAGGGTGGTCTTGTCAAGATTCATAAGGCTGACGAGGACGTGATTGAGTGGCTGGACAGCCTCCCACTCACGATCTGATCTCTGGTTGCCGTGGCCATACGAAAAATAAATAAATAAGGAAGGAGACGATGCGATTCCATTTGTCGCATTTATTGCAGCAAAACGGCCACTACGTGGGTCCTCATCGGCATCTTTTACAGCACTTTAGATTCCCTTCGGTCTCCCAGTGGTACCCCGAGTACGGGTACACCTCATCATTACAGTAAATGGCACCATGTTATAGCCAAACGTCAGGACTGGTGTTTCTCATTGCCTCCTTACATCTGTCCGGTCAGTAAGCGTCAACTTACCTGTTGAGGTTGCGAATGGAAGTGGTTGAAGTGTGATATAGGCGGGTGCGGGTGAGAGTGTGGGTCCGGGTGGCGGTAGGCGTGCGGGGAGCGCCGCCGCGGGGAGCCGGGCGGGGAGCGCACCTCGGGGGACGAGGGGGACGTGCCGCCGCCGCCGACCAGCTCGCTCGCTGGAAGAGAAACACGGGACTTTTAGTTGCCTTAAAGTATCATTATCATCAGTCGTTGAGTGACTCCGGGTTAACCATGGTCTCCTGGAACTTTTAATGCAACTTCATCATTAATATCATCGTGTATCAGTCTACTGCTAGACCTGGTGTTCGCACCGTATTCACCCCACGGACATACCTTGGACACCATGCTAATGAGACTCTAGGCGTGTCATAGTGCCCTGATAAAGTATCAGATATGATATTTAAAGAGATGGGGCTTCTGACCAAGCGAAAACAGCAGATGTTGAGTGACATATATGGAGACTCCGGGTTAGCCATGGTCTCCTGGTCATTTTAATGCAATTTCTTCATCATAATCAGACCGTATCAGTCCAGTGCTGTGCATAGGCCTCTCCCAAAGCAACCTTTCGCAGGTGGCTGGCAGAGGCTGGATGCCAAAAGACGAGAATGCCAATCCAAGGAAGTCCAATGACAGTAACCGAGGTCTCTAATGAGACATAATCTCATAAATTAACCTTCCGACCATAGTCAGTTCAAGGCATGGTTCACTGCGACCTCAAGTATGTATTATAACCATCAATCGTACCTGTAGATCTGATAATGGCGACCGGTCTCGCCATTGGAGGCAGTGGTGGTGGCGGGAGCATAGAGCTGCTGAAATACGCTGGCTTTGGACTCCGGGACAAACCGTGCACCTGGAACCAGAGATTCTCATTAGATATTAGCTAGAAATACCTGATCGTGAGACTATTTTCGCATAGCAGCTGATAAGAAGAATTTAGGACGAATATTTGAAGGTATGGATAAGGCGAAAGATTATATCGCGACCGCGGGAGCCTTCGTAGAGGAACGAGTAAGTAATACCTACTTTTATTTCGCAACAGCAAGACATTCATACTTAGTAAAGTAACCAAACACCGGCTGAGTTGCCGGTGCAAAAATGGTCCTCAATTCAGCTTCTTCTTTTCTCGTATGGTTTAATGAGCAAACCTATTGTCAGAGTTATTCAGGCCTCCAACGTGGTCTAACTACTGTTGCCGATTAACAGCAACCGGGCCCAACTGTTAACCGTGCTTTCTGAGCCCCTCAGATTAAAATGTCACTAGCGGTCACCCTCATCCAGAAACTGCCCTCCCCATCGTTGCTTAACTTTTACGATCATTTTCAACGTGTACTCGCAACTGGAATACCAGTCCCTCATGTGTCAGCAACGCTTGTAATTATGAACCTACTTAATAACCTGACAATAACAGAAACTAATTAAATACAATATAAACTCTTAATAATAATAAAACCTAATGCACACATTAAAATCACACAGATATACCAGCTCCATTTTCACATTCACACACCTTCACTTCACAAAAAACATTATCTTCGCTTGTAGTTATTATACTTGATATTATTATCACCTGTAACTGCTGGACATCCGTGGGCTCCTGACACACGAAGGTGACGAAATCTCCCAAGGAATCCTGAGGTGCACCGTCATACTTCCCGCTTGAATGCTGCCCTGATAGAGAATCTGATGCTGGAATAAAGCAAACGAAGATACTTTTAAGAAGTAGGTAATTTAGCACATAAACTCACGCACATCTCCCATAAGGGAAGGAGATTTCTTAAGAGAGGAGAGGAAATAAATAGGTTTCGGACATCACAGGTACGATTCGCAGAACTTATGCACAGATGGCATTTCGGGTCGGACCCCCACTGCTCATGTGGCGAAATCCAGAGCATGTCACACGTCATTGATAATTGCCCGCAATGGTCAATTGAGGGTGGTCTTGACAAAAAATCATAAGGCTGACTAGGACGTGATTGAGTGCCTTCCACTCATGATCTGATCTCTGGTCGCCGTGACCATACGAAAAATAAATAAATAAGGAAGGAGACGATGGGATTCCATTTGTAGCATTTATTGCAGCAAAACGGCAACTACGTGGGTCCTCATCGGCATCTTTTACAGCACTTTAGATTCCCTTCGGTCTCCCAGTGATACCCCGAGTACGGGTACACCTCATCATTACAGACAATTGCACCATGTTATAGCCACACGTCAGGACGGGTGTTTCTCATTGCCTTCTTAAATCTGTCCGGACATTATGTTGCAACTTGCCAAATACTGACCAGTAGGATGTGTATCGGTGGGTGGTGGTGCGTGCTGGTAGAATATCGTGTTAGAGGGGACGAGAGGCGCCTGCGCACTAAGGCCGGCAGAACTGTGGGGAATGCCTGCAACGGAGATATACATAGGTTATTGCATCATTAATAATCTACGGTGATAGGTAATAAACAACAGCAAACAAGCTGGCTTGCCAAGAGCGTCAATTTAATAGTTAACAATTATCTCTACAACGTAATGCACATAAAGTTATGAGATTTAAAAAAAACGCAAATTAGACGGTCTTTTAACTATTAACGACCAGTGAAAAATGTGCTTTACGGTTGTGAAGATAAATGGTAACTTTTACATTGACGCTTCGATGCGCTTCTACTCTGCGCTAGAATTAATTGACCCTTTAGATTATAATCCTGTAGCTGTAACCACCGTATCGACCGGGCCTTAATTACTTAAATAGTTAGAATATAGATGTATGATTATTTTAAATGTACGTCATAATTTATAAATTTTAACATTTTTGTTTAAACTTTCATTTTCAATATAAATCGAAATACAATTTCCAGACATTACAATGCATAGAGTCAATAACCTACCGTATTATCACCAACAATAGTGTCCGACCAATAAAAACCCGCTTGACATTCATGTCCTTACGTACACCGAATCACGCGCACGTGTAGTGCACCTCGCGTTACGACTCGCTAAATATAGACTTGAATATAATTAGTGCGTGTGATTCAACTTATGTCGCTGAACTATTTTCAGCAAATGACAATGCCAGATTCTGCCCCACCATCAACCGACAGTTGTACAAGATAACGAATAAATATAAAAATATCTCCGTTTTTTATTAAAATTATTGGTTTAAAATAAATTTTTGTACAAGTTGCGATTCGAAAAAAACAGCTTAATTAAGAATTCAGAAAATAGTAAGAAATCGAAGCGATTTATTCATTGTTTTTGTTATTCTTCTATAGGAGTTGCGAGAGTAGTAGAAAATGATACTGATTATGATTATGCAATATGAAACCTGTAATAATTCCCCAACAAAATGATAGGTACAGCTTCAATGGTCTTGTAGTTTTGTAGGTGGGGCAAAGCTCCATTGAAATGTGGCAATGTCTTTTACTTGGATCATACTTGCAGGACAATTTGATGTGTACTTACTAAAGCATTGTCCAACAAGCATAGCAGATGGCGTAGCTCTCTCAGCGGGGGGCTCGAAGGCGGGCGGAGCTGGACTGTTGTAACCACAGTAGTATCCCGACTCCAGCTTAATACCGCCTCCCGACCCACCAGGAGACTCAGAGCCGGTCTCTTGCAGGATTGAAGCTGGAAATTTCAGGAATTTCAATATTGGAAGTAATTAGTATTCGACAAGCAATGTTAGAGATCAAACTGGCATAGCAGAAAAACAAAATGCAGTTTCAATTTTGAAAAAGTTATGTAACGATAATGAGAGTGGAAAGAAAGTCGATAATAATAATCTAGGGTCAATTGCACTGACAAGCTAACTCAGGTTAATTCAAATAATTGCCATGATTTAAATTGTTTGGTGCAATTGAGCCTTAGAAAACTTGTAATATGCCGAAATGGTTGCGATTCGATATCTTCCTATCTCAAGACTTAGTTTTCTTTAACAGGGAATGTTTCGATTTTTGTGTAATAATTAAGATGTTACAATCGGGTGCCTCAAAAATTCAATGAGTACAGAAATATCTAATTCTAGCATTTCTGATTAATACAGTTCTGTCTGTTCCGTGTAAACTACGTTTTTTTTATTATCATAGGAACACATTTTTAATCTTGATAATCTTCTGGGGAATTTACCCCCTCTTCCTGTAGATAATGTACTTTGTTTAATAAGCTAGCAGGAACATTAAGTTAAAGGACAAGAAGAATAGACGTACCTTTAGACAACTTCCATAGTTCCTTCGAGGAGAAGACTCCGGTTGCTAGAATAATATCGTTGCAAATTACTCCGTTGTACGGATTGTGGCTATAGCCTGAAACCGACCAGTCCAGACGTTATAGTTTAAATAGCTACTTGTCATCTCTGTAAACAAACTATGGAGGTAGGAGTGCAGTAAGTATAACTTGATTCTGTAGAATTTGTAAAGATGCCAGACTAGTAATATTTCGTGTCTCGATTGCACTTTTTAGTGCAATATTTGTGGCGCCATTTTCAGCGAGTTGACCTTGCATCTATAGTATTTTTACGATGCCAATGGTAGAATATAATTTAAACAAACTTCAATGTTTTAACATCAAGGATAATAACGAACCATTCAAAAATGTCTGAACCGAAATAGGAAAAATCGATCAATCAAATAGAATTATAAATTATTGTATCAAAATGACACAAACAGTTGCACAAAATAGAAAAGTACGTACAATTTTGAACATTTGGTAAGGAGTCTTTTGGTAGATCGATTCAGTTAGCAGAGCACCCTGGTTTTCATAGCAAAAGGTATTGTTTTATTAGATAAATAAATAAAAAAGAATGAAATAATAAAAATACCTTTGTAATTTTACGAGGTATATAATTTACTGTAAGGTAAAACCAACAAGTATATCAACGAAATTATTATAAGGAATTACTGCTGGGAAAAGATTCGTAGGTGTAATTCAAGGATAGGTTCCCATACAGGAAATGTAAGATCAAATCTTCAGATAACAATTCTAAAGAACCAAGTTATTACCTACCTTTTCTTCTTTTAAAGAGAAATAAAGAGGAAAGTGACCACACACTATCTTTGGACAAAGGGTAGTGTTTGAGAAAATACTATTATGTCATCTAAGTAAGTGAACTAATTGGGAGAGGGTATACAATTAATAACCTACTGACTATTGATCTTCGTGATCACAGGAAGACTTTTAAGACCAAAAATATCTATATCACAGTTAAAATTTATGAATTACAGTGATAAATACATACTTTGATGTATCAAGTTCTTTATAAGATATCTGATCATATGCCCTCTCTAAGTCTTCCTGTGATACATATTTTTTGGTGAAATATTTTAAGAGTGCTTTAATGGCATCTATTATTTATTTTCCTAATAGGGTGTTTTAATTGTACCTGTGTATTTACAGGGATGGCATTATTATTATTACGGTGGAACACAGAGAAAGGTGTACAGGAGAGTTTTAAAGGTTGAGATTTTCTCAAAAACTACTTGACCTATTGCAAAAATTCTTTCACTGTTTGATAGATAAATGTTAAAACTATATAACTGTAAAAGAATTATTAAATTCGGTCCAGCAGTTTTTGAGAAAATCTTAACCTTATTGAGGCCCCATGTATACTTATCTCTGTCTTCGACTGTACAAGCTACAACATCAATCATACGAAATACAACGAGAAAAATGCACGGAATTCGTCAATGCTTTTCTAACTAAACTTTGGCTTAAGACATCGCTAGTAAAAATATTAGAAGAGCATTAACATATACGAAGATAAAAAGAGTGAAAGAGAAAGAACACCGACTACAGATACAAAACAAACGAGCAACGACCAAACGTACGATTTCACAAGTCCATAGATTTTTTTAAAGCATGAAGGTGTGAGTGCAAGCCAATGCTGGGATTAAATTTTAGAAAAAAAATCACAAAATACGAATAGAAAAAAAATAAAAATTTGAGGACACAACGAGATTTGTGCAAAACCAATTAAGATAGATCTTCATACAGTTGTTGCAATTTGCTCAATATATGATATCGAAGTTGGTAGATATCAGGGGAAAATTTAATTTTTTACAAAAATCAACCAATAAGTTAGTCTCAGGAAAACAGCGATGAGTACTGCCGTGCGTTTTTTAAACTAACCTAAATCAGACAGTTCTAAAATGTTGCCTCTATTTCCTTCGCCAAAGTTAGAAAAACGATGGCACTACTTTTAGAACTGTCAAAGTTAGCTTAAAATTAGAAATCACACGACGGAATCGCTGTCAACATTTTTCCTAAGAAACCTTTAAGAAACTCATTTACTTTAATAAAAATTAACATAAGACAAACTCTACTATTTACTAGAAATACAAAGGTTTCCATTTCAATAACGCAAATTGCCACAGACTGTACAAAGTATTACCACAACGAGTTCCTGTAGTAATTTGGCTCGATAGCGAGTACGTAAATACTAAACGAGGCTTGTGAATGGTAGGATTTTAGTGCTGCTAGTAGCCGCTAGGTTAGCAAAAAAAATTCCACCAATGACAAGCCTCTAAGAACTGGTATTTACGCAGTCGCCAGCGAACAAAATTAACTACAGTAATTCACGGTAATGGTAGTCGATAACAGAGAAAAGTATGCAGAAGAATCATTACGGTTGAGATTTATTCAAGAACTATTTGACCGATTGTAGAAATTCTGTTACTAGCAGATAGTTTACAATGCAGACTACATAATTGCATAAGAAATATAAAAATCGGTCGAGTAGTTTACGAGAAAATCTCAATTGTGATGACTTTCCTATACCCTTACAATGCTGCCAACGTAAGTTTGCTACGTAAACCGCAGTTGCGTATCAGCGGAGGTATTTACGTTGTCAACTCATGGTAGTCAAAGATAGGCATTATGTACTTTTCTCTGTGTTAGAGCCTACAGACACGACACATCACGACACCGGAGGCTTTACCTTTACTTTTAGCCTCGTGTTCGTTCTCTTTGTCTCTAGGGTGAGGCGAGAGGGAGCCGCTTAGAATATCTGAAAAATATCCATGGATGTATTAATGGGCACTAGTCACTACTTAAGGGTGCTTGTACACGATGCATGTAACATGCTCATATAGAGGCACTTGAGCATGGTTATATGTATATTGTAAACAACCGTGAAAGAAGGTCCAGCTACTCGCGAATGCAATAATGCGAGGAGAAATCGTACCGAGGAATTGCACACGTACCTTATACAGGCTATTTTGATCAACGACCAGTAACTCAGGGGTGATAAGATAAGTACTGATGCAAAAAATACCTAAATTTTGCATGAAAAAATCCTCAAATATTAAAATTCGTTCTACACTTGTTGCCTTGTCACTGACAGAGTGATCGGTATTTTGTATCGCACAATGACAGCGCAGCGATAATTTTAAGAGAACTTGAACAGAGATTTTTTTAATAGTAATTATGTTCAAAATATGAAAGACACAATTTTAGGAACTAAGATTATTTAGACTACCCCTGAGATGGGGGTCGCTGATCAGAAATACTTCCTGTATTGGCAGAATCATCGACAAACGTTGGAACCATAAACAGGAAATTGGAATTGGATTGGAACATGATTAGAAGTTTTTAGTTTCACAGCTTGCTTCGTTTGTTATTAGCTCGTTCGGAAATAAAGATTCAGCAAACATACAAATGTTGAAGATTACGTGATTGACATCTAATAAAATGACCATTAAGTTGATAATTTATAAATCGAGGTTAATGGAAAAATATACTATTGGTATAAAACGGCATAATAAACAGACAATTATTGGGACTGAGAAAAATGTTTGTGAAAATGGAAATTTAAGGATAGGTTTCTAATTTGCAAATAATGAAACTGAATTGAGAAAGAAGTATTGACTTTTCAAAATAATTCAAAACATTTTAATTGCGGATGATAAATCCATGTAAAATGGATTCACATTCGAGAGAGATTTAACGTATGATGTAATTGCGTGATGCGATTGAAAAATTGCAACGCGGTTCGCTGATTGGCTGGCGTGAAAATTCTTTAATTGTGAATGCAGCTTAAGGTTAATTTATAATTATAACCAAAGCCCGCGGTTTCACGCCGCAATTCTCACGCCAGCCAAGCAGCAGATGGCATTGCCAATGTTGCTAAATGCTGCCAATTTTGTGGTGTTTTTATTATCTTTTTGACACTGCAAATAACATCAAAACTTCCTCCTCAAAAAATGATAGGTAACAAGCAAACAACAATATAACTGAGCGAGAGACCTGGCAGACCGTCGCTCCCATTACCATAGCTGTTGATGAAGTTTGCAAGGTACAAGTCGAGCTCCCTCACAGAGACATTTATGTGATAGGGATTCACGCAGAGACCGGGCTGTGTGCACTCTGGGTGCTTCTCTAATCTCTCGCCATCTGTACTCTCTAGTGGGATCGCTTTAAATAGTATCACCATTACTAGATCTAGGCGCCACACCTGAAATATGAAACGTATGGGTTTATAAGCCAATAAATAACATATATATTCAATAAGACATCACATTAATATTCATTTCACATTCCATAGTCTGCCTGCACTCTAAACTAAAGAATTTATACAATTGGTCAAGAGTTGTATATCATGCGCTATGCATTTGTATGTGTGAAGCTCTCATTCACAGCAGAAGCCGAGCCTTAGGTGGACACATAATGCCGCCCGAGGATAAAAGTCTCTCGCCCAAGTGCATCCTACGATTCCTGAAGGACTTTGTCCTTGGAAGCGAGATATAAAGAACTCGGTGCGCGGCCACAATAGACCTTTGAGGTCGCAGGGACTCTTGGGCTTAAACCAACACCAAATCAAGTACTAATGGTGGGCTTTTATTATTTATATCCCAACAAGGGGTGACAGGATTAGCAGAAATTTCATATCAATATTGTACAGCTGCCTTCAAGATTACGAAACAGCATTCCTTTCCTAAACTGTCCGTTCAAGAGGAAGTAAGTTGGTGTAACCGCTATCGACTTAAATACTGTCTCAAATAAATGGAGGAACTCGTAGTCCAGTGGCAAGAACGCTTTGAAAACGATTGTACAAGTTAAACAACGTCTGTAACTGGAAGAGTAACCGCCAGTGACATTTTCATCTGAACCCTTCCGTGCCTCGGTACGCACGTTAAGCAGTTGATCCTGGTTACTGTCCCTCAGCAGCAGTCATAAGAAGCCTACCAAATCTGACAATAGGTTTGGTCACCTTAACCACCGAGAAAAAGACCTACTAGGATATTCTAAGCAACTCTCACCTTATCAGCCTGTCGGAGGCAGTCTATCCTCCTCATCTTTCCCTTCTGGTCCGGGTTTGACAGGACACAAACCGCTGGCCTCTTCCCCGTGATACTGAGGACAAAGTCTTCTCTGCAGTCCTGAGTGATGTCCTTCCGAAGTTTCCCTAATAACCGCGATGCCCATTTTTGTTTTACTTCTGCTTTTTCGTTCTGGAATTTTTTTAAAGTAATATTTATTAGGTGTATTTATAAATAACCCATCAAAGAGCAGCGGTACTTGTTAAGCATGAGGAATGAGTTTGGTACAAAGTAGATTCTATTGTAATAGTGAAAGACTCTGGTCTTCAAAACTGCGAGTTCATCCTTACATTATTTTAAATGTATATACCATTGTCAGAGCCACTAAGTACAGACAAGTAATGTAATAAAAGAGTCTCAAGAAATACTTTATCTATTGTAAAAAATGTTTTACTAGTAGATGAGATAGCTGAGATAGCAGACTATTAGCTGTATTTTTTTTTTTGAAACTCGATTCTTGATTTTAGTGAAAATATAGGTAAAGCTTAATGACTTGTAATTGTGATTGACCGTATAGTCGACAGCATACAAATGTTATGCGAATTTCCAATTTTTCCTAGATTTTCCTAGGTATAACCTGAGCTTATACGGTGGCAACATTCTCCGTAATTAATATCTTCTTCTTCCAGTGCATCGCTACTACTGAAGGCGTCAGCACCACATATGTACCTTTATCCTAAGCCAGAAACGCTGACGGAAAAGCTCTTCGACGCTGGCTATCATAGTCCACTCCTATATGTTGCAGAGTCACGATATCTCCTTCTGCCAACCCACATATTCCCCTCAATCTTACCAGTACCGATTGTGTCTCAGCACATTCTCTCCTCTTGGTGGTTAGTCATGAGCTGTTCCTGGGATTTACCAGCGCGTCGCAGAACTTCGACATTCGTGACCCTCTGGATCCAACTTATTCTAAGCTTTGTGATATATGTAAACCAGTCAGTTATAATTGAATAAATAAATAAATAAATAAGCATACTCCGGTAACATACATTTCAAAGGCCTATAATTTCTTAGGAAGATCTTCCTTTATGGTCCAAGCTTCGCTGCCATACAAATCTATCAGCCAGATGTATTATTGGAGTATTCTATAAGTATGTATTGTATCATCATCATCAGCCCGTATCAATCCACTGCTGGACGTAAGCCTCTCCCAAAGCGCGCCACTCAACCCTACTCTCGGCCCTCTGCATCCAGTCCCTGCCAGCCATGTTGCGAAGATCATCCCTCCATCTGGTCGGGAGGCGTCCCACACTACGTTTACCCGTTCGTGGCCTCCATTCGAGAACTCGTCTCCCCCATCGGTTATCGTTTCTACGACAGATGTGACCAGCCCACTGCCACTTCAGTTTACGATTCTATGAGCAATGTCAACCACTTTTGTCTTCTGGCGGATATACTCGTTTCTAATTATTATGTATTGTATAATTACCTGTAATTCATATTTAGTATGCCGCTCCTCCTCGAGACTCATCCGTTTCTCGTGTTTCTTGTAATATTTCCTTTTTGCCGCTTGTAGATTGAACCACGTGTAGGAAAAGGACTTGACAAAAGGCATCAGTGCCTCTATGAACGGATGGAACTCGTCCTGTGAACATTCAAACAAGGACCAACAAGAATTAGTAAGGAGATAAAGACTTGAGTTAATTGGCGCCCGACAAGGGGCTGCTAATTTTTGGCGCCCATTAAGGGACCCACGTAAAGTAAGTGTATGTATGTGTAAGTTAATCAGTGTAGATTAATGTAAAACAGTACCTATATCACTAGACTATTTTGTTTTAGGAAAACTATCCGGAAACTATTTTTACAAACTGGTTTTCTATTAGAAGTTTGACTACTTATCGTAAAAAATAGTAACACCTATGCATTCTAAAATTGAAATATAAAGTTAACAAATGAGTAAGTTAATTATAATATAAGTAAATAAATGTCTAATGTATATTCTAATCTGGCTCTATTTACATAATTTTATATTGAGTGGGAATTCTATCTGCGCGATTCTAACACATCTCCTACAATCAGTCAATGTATTTTGCATCCCTCCACGTATTCATTGCAGTAAAATGGTTTATCGCCCGTTTTCGCCACTACGACAAATTGAAAAAAAAATCAAAAAAATTAACTAAGTACGTGCCAAGTCACACAATGACCTTAGAAATGACTATTAGGTCAAATTCAAGTGAAAGAAATCGTTGCAAAAAATTAAAAATACCTTCAAATGTAAAAAAACCTCCAAAGAACAGTAACGATGCACTTCAAATAAAAAAAAATGATAGTTGAATTTATTGTAAATATTTTAGATTTTTCCCCAAATTGTTTAATTTACTTATGAAATGAAATGAAATAAATTTATTTGCAAGAAACATGGTAAATTAGGTCATATTGAAGTGTCATAAATAATAAAGTGCACATGTTTCGCCAATTTTTGGCAGGCAAAAATTATATGTAAGTGTAGCTATTTTTTTAGGTTAATATTATAATAGTTATTTCTAATTTTTATTATTGTTATATGAATAAATACACAGCGTAGCTTATAATAATGATAAATTGAATAAAATTAAATAAACGCTGTGCAGAATTAATCTGACATACACAAGCCTAATCATCCATTTAATTTTGTCGAATGAATTCAAGGCTGTATACTCTTTCACCAGACATCACTCGAAAAGTAGACATATTTCCACGAAAGTGCCGTAAACAATGGCGGATTCCAATACACCAAAGCGAAATGGGCCCGCAATAAATCACGCGACACATTTGCATGCATTAGGTTATGATTCAATGCTCATACAATACAGTATGTGTGAGCACACGTGATGAATACTAAATTAATTGTGTAGTTTGGAGTGACACATGTAATTTGTCGCTTAGGTAGCTTACTCTATGTCTACGTCGAATACAAAATTAAGTTTTAAAAAACCTTCTAGGTCCGTGTTTCCCAATTAGTGGTACGCTTACCCCTAGGGCGCGGACTGGGTAAAAGTAGCCACACATAGACAGGCATGGAAAGAGCTGGAGGAGGTCTTTACCCAAAAAGGGGTCCATATCCAAGACTTGAATGTAGAATACAACTAACCATACTAATAATAACTTAAGAAAATCAACTAACACTACTAAAAACAACATCTGATTTGTAAATTCGTAGGATATGGAAATAAAAGGCTTTTTTTTACCCCTAGGGGTACATGTAATTTGTCGCTTAGGTAGCCTACTCTAGCCTACGTCGAATACAAAATTAAGTTTTAAAAAACCTTGGTCTAGGTCCGTGTTTCCCAATTAGTGGTACGCGTACCCCTAGGGGTACGCACGGCTATCAGTAAAAACCACAATTGTACTGTAATTTAAAGAAAATAAATGTTATTTAAACTGACTTATTTTTTTTCATTTATCATTGCTACAATAAGGGGTACGCAGTTTGAGGTCTTTTTTAACGATTGTACGCAGTAAAAACTAATTGGGAACCACTCTAGGTAACTAAAAATTCAAAGTTTTGTAGTAATGTATCATCATCAACAGTCTATTTATATTGCCCCACTGCTCGGGCACAGACCTTCCCTTACATCGAGGGAGCTGGGGCCATGATCCACTACGCGGGCCCACTGCGGATTGGCGGACTTCACATGCCTTAGATTTTTTTTCTACGGCATGCAGATTTCATCGCTATGTTTTCCTTCGCCGTTTTGAGAGCACTCGGTAAATGTACGTAAGTTTTTTCATCGAAAAAACCGAGGATAACTCATTGGTATTGGCTGCCCTGGCTGGGAATCGAACCTGGGACCTCCATATCGCAAGTCCATTGATCCAACCATTGAGCCACCGAGCTGCGAAGCTTTTGTTTAGTATAAGTATAATTTTTTTACAAAAAAATACTTTGTATTCGTATGTCGTGTGGTATGACATCCGGTTTCCCAACGTTGCAGCTATAGAATTCACGTAGTCTCTAGCGAGAGAACTTACTATAGGAATTCATGGTAATGATACAGCTGCCATCGCAAAGCTATGAAGTAACTGCACAAGATATATCATCCATCATTTAATATTACAAACTTTGCAAATCCATCTTCTAAAATTGAAACGTATTTCCTCACTCTATCAATCTATTCAACTCTAAAAATACCCACATTTTTCGCACCAACACCCGCTCCCCGATATAAACAAAAAAAGTCCAGTCACAACAAGATTTGGCGTCCGTTGCAGACACACCGCCGCTCTGCCAAACTCCCCTGGGTGCCATGCCACTTGGCAGGACCCTGGCTCGCGTGACGTCACGGAATCTCCTGGCTGCAAGTGAAAAGGCCGGAGCAATGACACTTTTGACGGGGCATTGTCAGTATTTATTGATTGACAACCAGACAGACTTCCGGACAAGTCTGTGGTTAGGACATGAACTGCCGTAACGGGTCCAAGATCGATTCCCAGGTCATAGGAATAGGGCCCTATCATGCATGAAGGACGAGATCGCAAAAAAGTCTCAAGAACCCTAAAAAATCCTGATAATGAATATTATTTGATATCAGGGTGTTGGTTAAAGTCCATAAGGGTCATTGTAATCTCAAAGGTATATATGTCGCTCCCAAGGCCACCGTCCTTTAGGAATTAGATGATGCACTTGGACGGGAGTTTTTTTATATTCTCGACCATGAATAATTATTCTGAGTCAATTTTAGGTAGATTTCCACAATATCTACGATAATTTATTTCAGTAAGCGATGTCGCAGGCAAAGCTACATGACATTTGGAAATTCTAATGTAATACCTAGGTAAGGAAATAATGACAATAGTCAATAAAGATGGAAAGCCTATAGCTAGATAGGTTCGTAAAAAAGGCGAAATTATGTAACCTGTTTCACTAGATAGAGATTCATTACATAATTTATCGATCGTTTAAAAAGAAATGGAAGGTTTCAATTTTATTCTGCAAAATATAAATTTCCCATCCCAACTAAAGAATAACTAAACCTATAATAAGAAACTTGAACTCGTCCACTTCCCCTCAATAAATCTCAAAACTGCCAGTTGTATAAACATCCTCTCGGTAAGATTAAAAACTCTTTGCATACCTAACCTAACTCAATTTGTACCGAAAACAAACAACCGCCATATTGGAGACGCCGCCAAAAAGCGCGCGAAAAGAAATAAAAATGGCGTCGTAAAACTATCACAATACGCCAGCGATAAGGTGCAAATATTTGGCATAATATAAGAACAACAAACGCTGAATAGTAAAGTAAAATAGTTGGCAAAGGTGCGGGATTCGCGGAGTCTAGTCTAGTTTGATACTGTGATGATATCATGCGGGATATCGCGGAATTTAGGTACGAGTTAAGCTTAGAATTCTCACAAAGTAAACAAGCTTGATATATGCATTATAATAAATAAATATCTGTCTAAATTAGTCGCTAGATTCGTTGCAGTAGAACTTCTATTTGTAAAAGTAAACAGTAGATTTGCATCCATTGTTAATGTTGAAGGTACAGTTATAAAAATGGGCCATCAGTCATGAAGATTCATCTTAAATATCCAAGACACGATTTGGATTCAGCTGTAGATAATATTCCTAAGAAATTGCAAAAGGTATTAAGTAATTTAGTTCCCATAAAAGGTAAAGAAAGATAGAGCAAGAATCAAACACAAACAATAACAGATGGGCTATAAAACTAGTATTCCTTATCGAATCAAACAAACTATTAGGATAACTTCCAACTACCGGACTATGCCAAAACACTGGAGTGCGTTCACCCTGAAAATTTTGGCGGCAAATCCGACCACACGCTGACGTTTCCTTCATTATTATTTTTTTCTGTCTTTATTTCGCGGCGGACCAATTTATTTTATAGATATTGGCGCTGGTTCATTGGGGATGCCCGGCTGGACTTGGCCGTGGCACTCGTTGGCGGACCTAACTGGGTCGGCTACGTCACACAGGAGCACTGGCCAAAATCACGGCGTACGCGGAAAGATGCCGTGAAAAAAGTAACGGAGGCCGCCATCTTGCCACGCGCTGTTTTGGCGCGCAAGACGTTGCGCGTTCCGATCCACGCATACGTTGGCTTGTCGCGTAAACAATAAATCCGTCGATATCGATGAATAAATTCTGTTGCAACATAGAATGCTAAGCGTGTTCGATTAACGCAGTTGGGTATTAGCGGCACGCATACGGAATGCATGTAAAAGTTACTTAGAATTTACCTAAAGCTCTCGAGAAAACGTGAAGCTTTTGAGTAAATACAATTATCGGTAGTGAAGAGTAGGAAGGAGCATTTAAGAGACTATTAGGTTCTATAAAAATGGAAGATGATAGTGACTAGAATAGGTTTAGAGATTGAAGAACAACTAGTGACCAAATCCAAGATTCTTGGCGAGGCTTAGGCTGTTCGACCTAATAAATTGTATCCTAAAGGAACATTATTATACATTGGGTTCGGTGAAGAAGGAAGATGGTAGTGAAAGGATCAGGTTTGGAAATTGAAGAAGAACTAGTGACCGAGTCTACGAATCATGGCATTACTATACTTAGGCTACTGGACTGGGCTGGTTCTACCACAACGAGAAATCGGGAGGCGGTTCTAGAATTCCTATGGAAGACCGGGTGTATCTGATATCATTGAAGGAATGTAAGTAATATTTCATGGCCTAGGACTTACGCCAACGGTAAACAAGATTACCAGGGTCTCTATTTCGTGCGGTGTTGTCGAGAGTGTATATTGACATAATGATCGTAAGAAGACGACTCCCTAAGAAGTAGTAGCACAAGTTATCTTCTCGTGAAAATACCACAATAGACAAATCAATCGTCAATATAGTTAAGTTTGGTTACCAGAATTTGTACAAACACAGCCTTATAGAAAGGAAAGGTAAAACTCGCGTCTTCACAAACTATTTACGAAGCACTGAAAGCATGTACGTAACAAGATTGGACGACGTTGTTGGGTAAAGCACAGTTTTTGAAGACTGTCGAATTTTGATAGCCGCACGTTTCGTTTACGACATCAGCCTCGTAAAGCGTATGGTGTCAGCAAAATACAATAATTTCGACATTGGGTACGTTAAAACCATCAAAGAAAACATTTTTTTGTCTATTTTTCCTTGAGAGTTTCGTCACTGTCCTTGGTTGGCTTTTATAGCTATTTTTCCAGGCGGTTTCGCTGTTAACTTTTAGGCGCCATTGTAATTTATATATTCTGTAGTAAGGAAACCGGTAGTTACGCATAAACGCAACAGATTTAAAGCTATTGTAGGTACAGTCGAAGACAGAGATAAGTATACAGGGGGCCTCAATAAGGTTGAGATTTTCGCAAAAACCACTGGACCAAATTTAATAATTCTTTTACAGTTACATAGTTTTAACTTTTATCTATCAAACAGTGAAATAATTTTTGTAATAGGTCAAATAGTTTTTTAGAAATTCTCAACCTTAAAATTCTCCTGTACACCTTTCTCTGTGTTCTACCGTACCTAATGTTGGATTCACAATCAGGTTGGCGATGTTATGTTTATGTTTGTTTATCGAAATTGCAGCACCGAATATTCCATAGAATGCTAAGCCATTCAGATAGTTCAACCGACCTATTGTATATATAGTTATTAGTTTTTTAGTTTAGTTTATATTTTCTAGGTTAATATTATAATAGTATTTTTTTTATTTTTATTGTTTAATGAATAACCTTTCATAGAAAATTATATTACTATTGTCCATTATTTCACAGCCATATTATATAATAAATACGTCAATTTATTATATAAAATACAATGTCAACCGTACTGTTGACGTACATTTACTAAATGCTCTCAAAATTGGGAATGAAAACATCTTAACGAAACCTGCATGCCGTAGGAAAATTCTAAGGCATGTGTAATCCAGCAATCCGCACTGGGTTCGCTTGGGTCATGGCCCGAGCTCCCTCGATGTAAGAAAGTCTGTGCCTGAGCAGTGGGGACATAAAAAATAGACTGATGATGTATCATTCAAATGATACATCATCAGTCTATTATAGTCAAAAATAACATGGACCATTATGTGCAAGATAATGAAGTTATCGCCAGACAAACAAGAGGAAAAAGTATGAATATGCTATGGCGGCCCCTATGTCTTGATTTGTATTTATAAGAAAAATGTGTATAACATGTAATTTTTTTTTTATAACTAACTTCCTCAGACGATGAGGTTGTTGGAAGGCAGGCCATTTAAAACGGAGTTGTCTAGGTGGCTCTTACAAAATATGTTTTACAGTGTCAAGGAGTTCAGTGACCGTCATCAGTGTGTATAACATTTGTACGCCTCCTAACAGGCTGAATACCATGACTTTATTATTAAATTGTATAACATCTCGTATTCTGTGTATTCTAACAAATAAATGTATTGATTGATTGATTGATTGATAGTGCAAAGGTATATATTAGTTTTATCATAGCCATATATTAGTTTTTTCTTATACTATATTCCCCTTGAAAATGTGCACATCCTACATCTTCAATCAACGTAGCACTCACGACTCAGCATAAACAGGCGCGATCTTTATTCGATTTTATTACTATACACAAATGCGCTTGCCTGTATTTATATCGGCATTACCAACAAGTTGAAGACTAGTAACAGCTGAACAGTTTGTGCAGAAATAGAAAATAGTTTCAAGAACTAAAGGCGGAGCTCCAGTGTTAGCGTTTAGCGACGCCGCGTGAATCTAATCAATTTACCTCGTCCAAGTAGTTGCGATCTTTACGAAGGTCAAACTCCCTCCTTCGGTAAATGAAAATCTATCAAATGACTTTCGAAGTTACGTAGGGAACTCTTAAAATATAGGGAAACGACAGCAGAAGCCTAAGATTTTTATAAACGACAATTACAATTCCCGTGACCTTTGATGAAACTCCCACTAAGCGTTCTTAATAGTACAAAAGTCTACAAAAGTGGTGAAAGGAAATATCATTGGTATTTAACAATGCAGATATCATATTTCGTGTACCACAATATTCGGCCAGAAATAATAAAAATTAAAGCTAAAGATATGGAAATACATATTGATAATTATCGTAATGAGCTCGGTGACGCAGTGGTTGGGTCTTTGGACTGACGATATGGAGATCCCAGGTGCCATCACCGGCCAGGTCAAACATGTACCTACCAATGAGATTTCCTCTGTTTTTTGGAAAACTTACGTACCAAATGATCTCAAAACGGTGAATGAAAACATACTGCTGAAACCTGCATGGCGTAAATATTCTAAGGCATGTGTAATCCAGCAATCCGCGCTGGGTCCGCGTGGGTCATGGCCCGAGCTCCCTCGATGTAAGAAAGTCTGTGCCTGTGCAGTGAGGACATAAAAATAGACATGATGTATCATTGTGTATGAACAGTGGGGACATAAAAATGGTCTGATGATGATGTTGAATCATTGAAATGATAGTGCAACTAGCAGGATGCCGCCTGAGATGCTCCGCACTGAGATGTACTGTAGCGCTGGTATCTCTACCCAGGCGGATTCTGGACTACCATTATCGTGGTAACAAGAACACCTAAATAACGACGTTAACGAAACATTTAATTCGCTCCGCTCATAAATCCGCCCCGCCGCCAGTCGCACCGCACCTCACATGCAATCCGATCGACCTGCTCTCGTAAGAGCCTATATCGAACGGAATGGCAACGCTCAACTTCCAAACATGTTAATGCAATGTTTTTTGGATATATTGTGAGGGATTCGTCCGAATAGGGCACGAGAAAGGTGTGTCGCCGGTTCCGCATGAAGAATAAAGTTTAGATTGCTAATAATAGTTATATAATTACCAATAGATGGGGGAGACGAGTTCTCGAATGGAGGCCACGAACGGGTAAACGTAGTGTGGGATGCCCCCAGACCAGATGGAGGGATGACCTTCGCAAAATGGCTGGCAGGAACTGGATGCAGAGGGCCGAGAGTAGAGTTGAGTGGCTCGCTTTGGGACGGCTGATGATGATAAATTACTAACTAATAAGTACCTAGTTTTAAGAAATTGTGTTGTTATTATTTTAAAAGATAAAGAGAAGAGAAAGAGTTTTTTTTTCTCCACAGGGTTGGCACTTTCCCCTGTAAAGGTGCGACCATCACATCATGGCCCACGTAGAAAGAAAAAAGAGGGGGGGGGGGGGGTGTTCAGCAAGCCATTTCATACTTCATTTATTCAACCTTAGCGGCTGTAGGGAACACTTGGTTATGTCATACATAATGTGATAATTTACAATAATATAAGGTACAGAATACAAACTAGATTAAGGCTGGATGCACGAACAGAGACACAGGGCCGACCCATCATGGGATATAACGCCTAAATCAAGTGTCTTATTTTGTAAACAAATATGATCGTCTAATTACCTGTTGTGATGTAACACTGAAGGAACGGATTGATTGAACCTGTTCATTTTATGTGAAATAAAGTGATCCGATCTAATAATTTTTATTAATTAACAATAAGGGGGTTTCAAAGTGACATTTAAGAAACAAAAATAGTACCGATAGCTCGGGTAGATGGCACTGATTTCTCGAATTCGCATCTCAAAAATATAGAGCGCACGGGCTAATTTTTTTATTTATTAATGAGGGGTTTTCAAAGTGATAGTTCTATGGAAAAAAACAAGCTTTTTAAGTTGATTATAGATGGCGTTGCACCGAAGTGCGATATCATCGTAAAAACACAACACCATGAAAAAAAATTCAATGTCAGCTGAATAATTTATTTTTATTGGCTTGTCCATGAAAAGCCCAAGTTACTAGCAATAACAACGCATTATTAGAAAAGCGCCCACTGTCTCTCAGATTTCCTAAATCGCAATCATGACGACATCAAGCAACCCGATCACTGAACCTTCCTGCAATTGATATCGATCAGTACACCGAACTCGTCGGGTTGTGCTGACGACATTAAAAGGCATCAGCTGTATTGTTATTCCTTAGGAACCCTGTTTACGTAGAGTACGTGGTGCCACAGATAGAGGCAACAACAGTATGTTAACACGACACTTAAACTAATAATAAAATAAAATACTTAGGTTTATAATAATAATAATAAGCGGTGACTCACCAATCTAGTGAGTGGCGAATCACCGCCTGCCAAATTTTTCATAATTTCGCGACAATGTGATCATGGCAGGTGTCCGACGTCTCGCTCTATAGACCAGACTGACTGACCCACCAACACCCCAAACCAATAGCCCCAATTAAGTTTTAATTTCCAATCACTGCAATAGTTTATGCACCTGACGGACAGACATGAAATAAAGTTGTAGACCGTATTTTGTCGTGAAGAACATTAATTCAGACAGCACACCATACAAACACGCAAATTAACTAAGGCTGTGACGCGTGTTTTTTAACTACCAGACAGATATAAAAATGCTGCCATTTCCCACATAAAAGTTAGAGAAAAGATGGCGCTATTAGAACTGTCAAATTATGTGAAAATTAGGACAGAATTGCTGCACACCAGAAATGGAAGGAATTGGTTGGGATACAATGCCTTAGCAGCCAATTTTGCGATTGGTACTATATAAGCCCCCCCCCCCCTTACACTCTTGGTTATGTTATACATGTGTAATAATTTATGATATAAAGTACAGAATACAAACTAGGTTACGGCTGGATGCACGAATAGCGAAACAGGGCAAATATCCGATCCACGGGATATAACAAAACGATCTAATAGCGGCTGTAAAGAGGCCTTAGAGTATAGTAGTAGGTATAGAAAGTAACAGAAACAATGATATCTGTAGTAATGTCATTTGCTGACGAAAAAGCAAATAGCAATCTCATACATTTTTGTTTCCTAGTCCTATGGGACTTTTGACAATTGTTAAAGCTAGTTGTAGCTAGTAGTAGTATATACTATATCCAGTATCATAATACTGGATATAGTATATACTGTGGCTACGCCTACAACTTGCAAGCTAGCCGTCGCGATGTCTACAGATATCCGGGAGCGAGACACGATGGGCTGAGAACTAGTATAACTTAAACACTAGTATGCGAACTATGTTGGAGACTCCTAATAGCTTGGAGAATTCCTTATTCATAATGGGGTTACTGCTGATTGTTCGTAATGTGGCGGAATCTAGAAATAGGGTATTTGAATCATATATTTTTATTGCATCAATCAAGTCTTCATGCTGAAGAGAAATCTGATCAAACAATACCGGAAAGAATACTTCCGGAACAACAGATACCAACTTCTACAATTAATTATGATGGACATGGAAAATAGCCGGCAGAATCCCTTGACGCCGGAAAAAATCTTGGCTCCGTAATATTCCGGAATGGACGGACATCGTTTTTCATCGTGTTTCTGCCTAATCAGTTACGACAATTCATTAGGTAACAGGTTCAATCCAGGTTTAGAAATCTATACTGGTAAAAAGTTCCACTCGGTCTCCCGCGATACAGGTTTTACCTAGTGCATACAATATTATGTACTACACTTTAACTTATTGGAAATAAATGATTTGATTTGAAGAAAAACAATCGTGAGCGTTGAACAGCTGTTCCGGCTCGCTCAAGACAGGGTTTCTGTCTGGACAAGTACGCAACCAACCTCCGATAGCGGAGAGGCAATTCAAGAAGAAGACATAACACCGAAGATAAGTCAAGTGAGAGCTCGGTGGCACAGTGGTTTGGTCCCTGGACTTACAATACGGAGGTCCCAGGCCAGGTCACCAATGAGTTTTCCTCGATATTTTTGAAGGATTACATTTACCGCTCTAAAAACGGTGACAAAAGACTTTGTTAGGAAATCTGCATGCTGGAGAAAAAAATCTAAGGCATGTGTGTGTAACCAATCCGGACTGGGCCCGTGATGAATCATGGAACAACTCCCTCTATGTAAGGGAAGTTCTGTGCCCAAGCAGTGGGGATATAAAATTAGACTGATGATGAATGCGATTACTGTTCATGGCTCAAAAGAGTAATTTTAGAATTAAAACTATAGTGAGCCATTACTACAAATTATTATAGGTATATAAACGGATATCACTCACTTATATTGTTGAAGTCGGCAATTAGACCGACAGTTCCGACCGATTTCTCAAGATGACACCCGCGTCGCCGGTGACGTTTCTTCGCGCACTACGGATCAACGCCCGGTCGAAACTGTCATGTCGGTCTAATTGCCGACTTCAACAATATAAGTGAGTGATATCCATTTATGTAAAATAATCAAAGGAGCACCTAATATTTCGGAATCTAGAATTTTGTGTTGAGTGTCACGCCCTGGGAGAGGCCGAATACGGGCTGATGATGATGTTATTGGCAAAAATCAAGGCACAGAATGGCAAAGTTTAAAACAGGCTAATAAAACTGTTCACCATTATAATATATCCTTTCCAAACGATTGGCCATGAAAAATATGAACACAGCAGCGTTCTAAACCGTATAAGTCAAATAGTTACGACTCATAACTTTTGAACAACTACAGTGGAAGCTAATATTTTATTTGGCACTTGCTCAAGCGACCGAGTGCTTTTCAAGGTCACAGGGCTTTCAAATGACAGTCAGAAAATAGTCCAGTAGGAAGTGGTAATTGGCGTGGCGAATTGACAGTTTCTTTATCGACTATGTCAACCTGATTATGCTGATTTTCCACCAGATATGTATATACGTTGCTATATTGCGTTGGATGCATTTCATCATCATCAGCCCGTATCAGTCCACTGCTCTCCCAAAGCGCGCCACTCAACCCTACTCTCGGCCCTCTGCATCCAGTCCCTGCCAGCCATCTTCGAAGGTCATCCCTCTATCTGGTCGAGGGGCGTCGACACTACGTTTACCCGTTCGTGGCCTGCATTCGAAAACTCGTCTCCCCCACCGGTTCTACGACAGATGTGACCAGCTCACTGCCACTTCAGTTTCTATGAGCAATGTCAACCACTTTTGTCTTCTGGCGGATATACTCGTTTCTTATTCTATCTAACAGAGAAATTCCAAGCATAGCTCTTTCCATAGCTCGCTGAGCGACTCTGAACTTGTG
Organism: Tachystola acroxantha; assembly: GCA_963506565.1. Taxonomy (NCBI): domain Eukaryota; kingdom Metazoa; phylum Arthropoda; class Insecta; order Lepidoptera; family Oecophoridae; genus Tachystola; species Tachystola acroxantha. Next base: position 8,393,556 of record OY735893.1, read on the forward strand.
GGCCAGTCTCACCGTCAATGTCCACGTTTCGGCTCCGTAGGTCATCACTGGCAGGACGCACTGGTTGAAGACCTTAGTTTTTAGGCATTGTGGTATTGAATGTGGATGCGTTTGATATCCAGCAATCATACTCATTGGTCCACATACAGGGGCGCTGACTCCGTGGGTGCTCGGGGGCTCTAGCACCCATGAGAATTAAACAGTGGGTGCCGAGCACCCCTGAGAATAAACATCAAGAAACAGATCAGTAATCGCCTTTTAGGGATGGGCGTTTTTTCATTACCGATGCGAGCCACGGATGCCAGTTACTGATGCCGGTATCCGTTACCAAAATGTTAGTTTTTCGACATTGACAGATGCAAGATATAACAGTAATGTAGGAATAATAATATAAATAATTATTGATGCATTTTAATTCAAATATGATACTTAGATAGAAATTTTATTTTAAATAAGTTGACAATTGTATCTTTGGACTAAGAAATATCAACCTAATAATGTAGTATCAATGCTTTAATAGTGTAATATTTGCATGTTATTATTATATGGCAAGATGTGCTTTAGACATATTTCATGTATTTAACACCTTCTATTGTAACCATTTTTTAAGCAAATAAAAATATCTTGTCTTATCGATGCGTGATGCCGATGCGAGCAAAACGAATCCTCAAAACTCTTCTTGAATATCATCAACTTTTTGTTTTGAAAGGAAGGAACATCAAATGAGCATGATCACCCATGAGGTTTTCTAAAAGCCGGCGCCCCTGTCCACATAGCATAGCACTGGTGGAAACGAGTTCAACTAAGCTATAACAAGCTACCTATTCATACGCTGAATTCTCTACCCAAAGGTTGTCTGGAAGAGATCGCTTTAAGCGATAAGACCGCCAATTGTAATATTAACGATATTAGCCTATTTCTTTTGTGTAGGTAATTCTTTTCTTTTTTGCAATAAAGAATATTTATCTTATCTTATCTATGTTTGTTTATGGAAAACGTGTGCTATGGATGCGCAGACTGACGTATGGATGGGAGCTATGCATAGACTGAAGCTATGGCTGTCGCTGCATCGCATAGCTCAAGTTGCGCAATCAGTGCCATCTGCCGGGGCCATCAGTACTTTCTTTCTTTTTTAAATGTAACCTTGAAAACCCATTGAGCACGAATTTATTGAGCAAATTGTAATTTTGTAACTAAATACGAAAGTCGTAGAAAGCTACAAATCCGGGAAATCCCACGCCTTACCGCTATGCCACTCAGGCGCATCAAAATTATACAAAATCGTATACAAAGTCACTACTACAAGGTGTTTAACGCTCTCCAGTTTTTCCGCTGCCGATTTTTAGAGGCTTTTTAGTCCAGCAGTGGACTGATACAGGTTTCTGATGAGATGGTTTAATCACTGTTTAGCTTTTAAACTCAGATATTTATTAATAAGAACCCGTGGCCAGTTCGACCAAAAAAAATTACAACGAGGAAGATCTAAAAGTATCTGAGTATTTTTTTGTAGTTTTATCGAAAAATCCATCTGGATATGGACCTTTTTTTTTTGGTCGTGCATTAGACCACAGATTACAACGATTCTGTACAGATTGATTGGTGTGATGTTGACCGTACATTTTAAAATAATCTACGGAAATAATTTATTTATTTTTAAGGCGCACTAAAGCAGCTCCCTCGATGTAAGGGAAGGTCTGTGCCCGAGCAGTGGGACATCTGCACAATGTTGTAGATAGGTACATGATTGTCTTACATATAGAAATAACGTAACATATACAAATGAATAGGACTGACCTCAGCAGCATGACGATTAAAACACAGTAATTTTTTTTAAAATCTTATTTTTATTGGAAAGATCTGATTTGGTTAGCATCAACTATTTTTATAAGCGCTCAAGTTTTGTAAAAGTCACCATCGACGACCTTTTTGCCAAAAATTAAATGAACAAAAAGGTCGTTTGATTTTTAATTTTGGCAGCGCTAATAAAAATCATTGGCGCACTAATCAAAGTAAAAGTCAAATTTCTTTATTGCAAGTAAGCAAGTAAGCACGTTGTGTACATTTTTGCACGTCAACATACTTTGAATTTACATTTACACCACTTTGCAAGGAAAAGGTGCCAACGCTGGGAGAAAAAGTGGCAAAAAAAACCTCGGCAGCATTTTATAATAATAATAACACAATTACTTAATAACTAGGTATTATACAACTATTAATATTATTAGTAATCTACACTTTATCCCTCATGCCCATTGATCTCCTATAAACAACTAGATACACAGTCTGCCTTCTAAAAATGTCCGAGCGCAAAGAAGGTCCAAACGGATGAATGGACTCTCATTTGCTTTATTGGAAATTATTTGGACGTTTTTGAAATTGTTTTAGTAAGACCTTTGTGTATCTAGTTGTTTATAGGAGATCAATGCTCATGACATGAGGAACCGGCGACCCACACCTTGCATGTCATCGCTCCCGACCGTTTGGTATCTAACGTTACGTCCCCTTGTAAACAAAATGCACTTGTTTATTATTCGTAATCCGTAAGGCAAGGTGAGCCGAGGCCGATGCACTTCGCGAACAATTATTTGCAAATGTCTAACTTACATTCGAATCACGTGCGTTTTTTTACAATTGTATTGTTGACTGTCCTGACGTCGGCTGCTTAATGTATGCTAATTCGTATTGTAAAAGTAGCTTTATTGCGCCAGTTGCGTAATGTGTTTAAGCTTTAAGCGAATGAAACAAATTTTATTAACTAACAATGAGGAGTTTTTAAGAGACTCTATACCTGACATGAGCAAGCTAGCGCCTCCAATTTAATAAAAAAATCTTCCAATGTAATCAATTTTATTAAAAAAAGCTATGTAAAATATCTTTATTAGGATAAATACTAATGATAGGTATTTCATTATTGCTCAACAAGCTTTGCAAGCAAATTCATTCGCTGAATTCTCTACTCAAAGGTTGTCTGCAAGAGATCGCTTTAAGCGATAAGACCGCCAATTGTGATACTAACTGTTTAGCATATTTCTTTTGTGTAATTCCTTTTTTGCAATAAAGAATATTTATCTTAACTTATCTTTGTCTTACTATTTTTCAATATACAATACATAGCATAATTGCGACAAGCTAAGTTGTAGTTCACAAATGTGCCAAAAACGGCCGTTTTTCGCAATTATGCGAACTACAACTTACCGAAATTGAATCACGTTATAAATAAGCATTTAAAAAATAGTATTTATCGTAATAAAGATATTTTACATAGCTTTTTTTAATAAAGTTGATTATATTGGAAGATATTATTTTTTTAAGATTGGCGGCGCTAGTTGGCTCATATCAGGCCCTTGGTGATTTGGGTCACTGAGACAGCAGAGTAAAATATGACGTAACTCCCCAAACGCCTAGCTAAATTGCTGATGGGTTTAGGTAGGTATAGAAACACCTATTCCTCCTAATCGACTTACAAGCAAGTCTTAACATTGCACCAAAACCGTCTCAAATCCAACGTATGATGTCTAACGACAATCGCATGCAAATCCCGGGCGTTGTCGCGATCCCGGGATTCTGGGGATTACGGGATTACTTCGCACATCACTAATCCCGTGTAAGTTAGCAGTTGTCAGCGGCTTATGGTAAGATATTGGGCTACTTGCTTAGATAGAGACTATGTTGATGGCGATCGGCGATTTTATCTTAAGGCGCTGACATGAGCCAACTAGCGCCGCCAATATTAAAAAAATCATATCTTCCAATATAATCAATTTTATTAAAAAAGCTACGTTCACATTGTTTATTGCTATAAATATTATTTTTTAAATGCTTATTTGTAAAGTGATTCAATGTAGGTAAGTTGTAGTTATCAAATGTGCCAGAAACGGCCGTTTTTCGCAATTATGTGGTTATTTTTATTATAATGTCTACTGTGGTTAATTATCAAATAATTTTTGTTATAATGTCTACAGTGGTTATTTTGTGTTTAATATCACGTTAAATTAATCAGAAAATGTTCGCGAATGACAATATGGTGATTTCATTGGATAATTTGAGCAAGATCTGAAGTTTCAAGCTTTTATCAAGAGTCCCGTACAAGCTCGGGAGTGAACGTGACTGTCGAGCTGCTTCGTCCAGAGTGACGACGCTACGGCGACTCCTCTGGAGGAAGAGAGAAGACTATGATTTATCTTGAATATTCATTCTGTAACATGACATTGGCAAACGAAGAACTATCGTGTCCATCAATAAAATAAATAAATAATCAAAAAACTTTCAGTGAATGTTTTGTGTATTTTATGCCCTGACTGTGTAAATTAACCTGTCTACACTTTTATTCAAACATTTATATGATACTTATATTGTCTCATTTATATACAGGAAGTAATTTCAAATATAACGCTACCGCCAAATCGCTATCACTAAAGCATACCCCTTATAGCATAGGGTTGTATCGGGCACAGTAATATAGTGTTGTGCAAATACAGTTCGAGTTATGACAGTGTTGCCATTTTGCGGTGAGCGGTTTCGGCGCATGGTGTGTGCATAATTTGTTTGGTATTCAACCTACTTACTGAATGTTTATGATTTCAGGAATATGGTAAATTCAAATACATTTTGCGGCCTTTTAGATTAGTCGGTAGGAAGTTTTTTATTGAGGCGTTTGCAAAGTGACATTTAAGAATCAAAAATAGTACCGCTAGCTCGGGTAGGTACTAATTTTTAGAATTTTTGTCTGTTTGTCTGTGACTTTATGCAAGTATCACGCCATAACTACTGAAGGGATTTTGATGGGAGTTTCACTAGGAGATAGCTGAAATATCCGGACAGCTCATAGGTTATAAGCCATGGCGGTATGTGATGTGGAAACAAGGATCCAGAGAGGATGATCTGCCTTCTGATCTCCTTCATCCTCCTCCTCTATGCAAACGAAGTTGCGGGGTACAGCTAGTTTTAAATAAATGCCTTATTCCCTAATAAAATCAGAACCGTTAGCTATTCCAGTCAATAAGGGGCAACTTCGAGCTTTTATTAATATACCAGCTCCCGAGGCGAGAATTTATAGTAACATTATATTGTAGTTAGAATTTACTTACCCTCCAATGCAGTCTTCTTGGAAGCTAGCATAAACAAAACGGCCGGCGAAATTAGAGAACTATAAACTTATAGTTCCCGGGAACAAAGAAGCGAAAGTCACGTTCGCATAATTTAAGTGGTCCGATTCAATGGCGCCGACGTCATTAGCGCAGAAGAGTAATTAAAAGTCATATAAAAAAATCTCAAGAATATTAGTGTACTCGTATTACTTGACACAGAAAAAGGCGAGTATTTTGGCTGAATGCGGAATAATGCGGATGTCCTTTGCCTGTGTCAATATTAAGAACGAATGAATGATATTAATGTGTAGGGATTCCTTGTTAAGCGCGCGAAACGCCATTATCTACTTTTTTGTGAAAATTCTAATTAAATAGTTTCCGTGGTATTTAGTGATTAATAATCACGTTAAGTAAATCAGGAGATGTCCGCGAACGTTTCTATTAGTTGGAGTGCTCGAAAGAAGTCGTGTTTGTGAAGTTTTGTGCTCTTAGCAAAGATTCCCTTGCATTAACTCGATTATTGCGTGGATCGTAGAGTTATTTCAATTCAAATACAAAAGAATTTTCCAAAAAAAAAATATATAGGTAGGTAATGTGGCAAAACTGTTGAAAAAGTACCATACCAATCGAATTTCAAAATAAGAAGAATAGAGTTAAGTACGAGTAAGTGCCTTGGGAGAGGCTTTACTTTGGTTTCACACATGTCCGGAAGAGCTTCAGAATAGATTCTGAATCTCGTTGTCACGCCACAATTTCACGCCAGCCATTCAGTAGACTCACGCCAATGTTATGGCAATTACAGCGTTTCTTGAGATACTAAATCCACCCTAAACCGAACATTCTTGTGCAACTATTGAGGAACAAACAATATAGTGTTTGGCAAAGCTGCAAGCTCGATTAGACTGCGCCATCATTCCGTTCATTCAATATTTTTTTTACCAAACACTGTAATTTCTTGGCTCCAACGCATCCGTTTACATGCCAAACAATAAATTTATTGGATCAGGAGGAGTGGCAACACTGGCTACGTCACAACACGTCACAATACGTCATCAATTTTGGATTTCAATAATCGTACGGTAGATTCGAATTTTCGGGTTATATAACGCATGCGCCGTCAAGGTGACTCGTTCGGTGCTACGAGTGAGTCTATTTTAGTTCGAATTTCATAAATATCCCGTGACAGCTCATCTCTCCCGCGTCTTTTGCCGCCATTATACGGCGGCCATCTTAGTTTTAAGCTTGCGTAATTATAGGGCTCCTGTGTTTTCTTAAAATATGACTCACTTTTCGTGCAATCACAAAAATACTATCAACAATACCAATACAATTTAGTCGTCTATAACAATTGCAGTTTAAACGGTTGAAATAGTCACAATCGGCGTCCAGATTCGTCGTTTATGACAACGTCCTTGCTAATTTTAAAGCCCTTTCAGAAAGTTTAGCGTTTATGAGGTAATAGAGTTGTGACGTAGTTTTGGCAGCTTGCCGGGCGTACGACTGGACCTGAAAAATCAGACGAGCCGCCTCGTGTGCGGGTATTTTTAGCGTGTGTCCCCGCGACGCACCTTGAGGGACAAACCGGGCAGATTCCGCTAGTTTCACGTACAGTACAGTCTACAGCCACGATCGGTAATTGACAAGGTCTAAAAATTATAAGTATGTTAATAATTTTAAAAGAAAAATACCATTTCAAGATTTTGCCTCTCTGAACACGTTGAATTTTTTCAGATTTTTTCGTAGATTGTGTAAAATTAGGCATTCCGGAAGTACTGGTGCTCCGACGTAGTAGGCAAAGAGAATATAACCCATACAGCCAAGTAATACATTGTAATTTTGTTTGTAAAACTTTTTCAATGCTTTCTAGGTAGTCAGAATCATATTTGGCGAGTCCACGAGACACACTCTTACAAATACCGAAAACATGGGTATTCATCGATTTTGGAACGACACTATTTCAGTAATATGCCGTCTTCGTCACTATCCTAACTTAATTTTGAAATACATGCGACGAGATTTGTTATTGTTTAGTATATAGTTTTAGATTTTGTGCACCGGGCATAATCACACCAGGTAAACTCTACCCTTTTCGCAGCGGCAACAAAACCGCTCTATCTTTATTTGATGTGTTGTTACTTGTTAGATACTATAAATATACCCATGGGGTTCTCTTGAAAATGGCGGGAAACGTCGGTTGCGAAATTATTTAATAATTTTCCTTTTAATGTCTACAGGGACTATTTTGTGTTTAATATCACGTTATATTAATCAGAAAATGTTCGCGAATGACGGTACGGTGAAGTTATTGGATTATTTAGGCAAGATCTGAGGTTTCAAGCTTTTATCAAGATTTCCCGCTACAGGCTCGGGAGTGAACGTGACTGTCGAGCTGCTTCGTCCAGAGTGACGACGCTACAGCGTCTCCTCTGGATGAACACATGAAGACGCGGCTACCCAGGGTGAAGACGCTACTGCGACTCCCCTGGAGGAAGATAGAAGACTATTGAATATATTGAATTTTCTGTAACATGACATTGGCAAATGACGAACAGTGGAGTCCATTAATAAAATAAATAATGTACACATGTCTTGCTGTTGCGAAATAAATGGATTACTTACTTATCTACTTTCTGTATCATAGTCTCTATTATACGCCTATTCTTTAAACTTTATAAATATCGGTAATTAATGTATAAATTTATGTTGAAAAGTTTCGAGTGATTAATTTTCATAAGCGCGTGTTTAGTCGCTATTTAGGATGTTTCTGACTATGATCTATAGCGATAGTTTTTGTGAAGGTTTTTATATAATTTGTATTCTAGTAAATAACTACTGAATATTTATGAATAAGATATCACGGTCACAATCCTGGCCCAAACTAGTACTGTTAAACACAGGTGTACAGGAGAGTTTTTAAGGTTGAGATTATCTCAAAAACTACTTGACCTATTGCAAGACTTCTTTCACACAGATGTGTTAACACTCACGAGCTCCTTATGGCAGACTCCGATGTTTTCTTTATGTCACAGCCTGAGTATATCCGCAGGCTGTTGAGACCACTCACAGACCAACCGACCGTAGAATGATAAACACGCACACACACACACACACACACACACACACACACGCACTCTCCCACATGCACACACAAACATACACACACGTAGATAGACAGACATAGACTCGAAATTTTAGTTAACCTTTATTATCTATTTTATGTTCATTTTTTTATATATACTATATAATATTTGGTACATGTTTAATTGAAATTCATTTTGCGTTGTTATGTAATTGGCATTATATATTTTTATACATGTATTTTTTTCAAATGTAACATGCTGTATATAACTAAATAAAATAAATACAGGGTGTAACGTAAAGGGTATATGAAGCCGAAGGGAGGGTGTTCAGTATCGGTAACTGAACAACTTTTGTTCTACGACTTTTCGATTTTCGCGAATTTATTTTTTGACTTTTCATACATTTCGCCCCGGTCAGCTGATCGATTTGTATGAGACATCAATTTATTTTTATTTTTTATTCGAATACTTGTAGAACAAAAGTTGCTCAGTTACCGATACTGAACACCCTCCCTTCGGCTTCATATACCCTTTACGTTACACCCTGTATAGATAAAAGTTCAAACTATGCAACTGTAAAAGAATTATTAAACAGTACTTTTTAAGAAAATCTCAACCTTATTGAGACCCCTGTATACATACTTCTCTGATAAGTATCCAGGGGGTCTCAATAAGGTTAAGATTTTCTCAAGAACTACTGGACAGATTGTAAAAATTCTTTAACCAGTAGATAGAATATTCAAAAAGCCGTCAAGTAAGGTCTAACACAGAGAAAGGTGTTCAGGAGAGTTTTTAAGGTTGAGATTTTCTCAAAAACTACTTGACCTATTCCAAAAAAATACCATTAGATAGATAAACTATGTAACTGTAGAAGAATTATTAAAATCGTTAAAGTAGTTTATCTATTTATTTTATTAATGGACTCGACTGTTCGTCATTTGCCAATGTCATGTTACAGAAAATTCAATATATTCAATAGTCTTCTATCTTCCTCCAGGGGAGTCGCCGTAGCGTCTTCACCCTGGGTAGCCGCGTCTTCATGTCTTCATCCAGAGGAGTCGCCGTAGCGTCGTCACTCTGGACGAAGCAGCTCGACAGTCACGTTCACTCCCGAGCTTGTAGCGGGAACTCTTGATAAAAGCTTGAAACTTCAGATCTTGCATAAATAATCCGATAACTTCACCGTACTGTCATTCGCGAACATTTTCTGATTAATTTTATGTGATATTAAACACAAAATAGTCCCTGTAGACATTAAAAGGAAAATTATCAAATAATTTCGCAACCGTCGTTTCCCGCCATTTTCAAGAGAACCCCGTTAAAGTAGTTTTTGAAAAAATCTCAACCTTATTTAGGTCCGCTGTATACTTAACTATGTCTACGTGTGCACCTACTTTTTGGCGATAATCTCAACCTTATTAACTCTCACATACAGCTTACTCTGTGTTAATACTTCTTTGTGTACTTCATCTGCCTAGGTCACTCGTCAACCAGTCTGTTTTCTTTATCATAAAAGAAATATCGTTATTTCCCTTCCAGTCCTTTCAATCCCGAAGCCACGAGTTGTAGCGATCATTTTTCCGATAATAGAACGTGCCTCTCTTTCGCTCGGCGGCGGCGTTGCGCAAAGACCCGAGCTAAAACAGGGCTGAGACTAAATATAGGTCTGCAATGCTGCATCGTGTCAAACCTATAGGAAACATTGGCGTACATGTGTTCTATCAAACGAATTCGGATTAACGAAATAGGTGCGTACGAAAAAGCATTAGGAAAGCTAGATTCAGGAAAAAAAAAACATTTTGACGACAGCCAATCAACGAACGGGATTGCCAAGATTTCTCGCCAATGAGATGTTTTCAAAAAATAAACTTTTTAAGTAGATGGCGTTGCACTGAAGTGCGATTTCATCGTAATAAAAACAACACCATGAAAAAAAATCAGTGTAAGCTGAATCATAATCATCATCAGTCTATTTATATTGCCCCAGTGCTCGGGCACAGACCTTCCCTTACATCGAGGGAGCTGGGGCCATGATCCACCACGCGGGTCCACTGCGGATTGGCGGATTTCACATGCTACGGCACTATCTACTAAAATTAAACGTCTGAAAAAAAATATATAGCAATCTTGGGGTGTCTATTTAGAGACTGATGAATACCGATACACGATTGGACAAACTTCGCTCGATAGAAAAAAAATCGCAAACTACCCCCTTCCATGTCTTTAAAAATGAAAATTATAGCTAAACCGAAATAGTTTTACATACAAAATATATATCAAAATGTGGGGTACTATAAATACGAGAGCTTGTTTTTAAAAAAAATTAATTTTGTTGGCGCATTTTTATTTCCCTGCGAAAATTCTGCGCCGTGCGCCGCTGCGAGGCATCTTCTGTCTCGCTCTTGCTTTTGACAACCATATAGCGCCTTAACGAGCTTTCCGAGGCACGAAAAATGAAGTATTGATAAATTAAGATGCAAAATTATCTATCCTAGGACACCTAATCGTCCCATTTAAGCACTTCACATAGTCCAATGTACGGTGGAGCAAAGAGAAAGGTGTACAGGAGAGTTTTTAAGGTTGAGATTTTCTCAAAAACTACTTGACCTATTGCAAAAATTCTTTCACTGTTTGATAGATAAAAGTGAAACCTATGTAACTGTAAAAGAATTATTATATGCGGTCTAATAGTTTTTGAGAAAATCTCAACCTTATTGAGGCCCCCTGTATACTTATCTCTGTCGTCGACTGTACTACATGCACTAACCGCATATTACCGTCCTATTCGCAGCCAGATTTTCGGCAACACAAATTGCCGTATAATATTCAATTAGGTCGGCCGATATTGATGGTGCCGGCAATTTTGGTTAGCACATCTGCCGTGTGATAAACGTTTGGTTTTCGGGCCGTTTTCAGCCGTTTCGGGCGTTCATTGGTTTTAATGCGTTCGGGAACGTATAACAATCATAGTTATGTGTGACTAGCTCTCTGTCTATTAGCTCTAATTTTTGTAGTGTGAGTTTTGAAAATGGAGGGAAACGACGGTTGCGAAATTATTTGATAATTTTCAGTTTAATGTCTACAGTGGTTGTTTTGTGTTTAATATCACGTTAAGGCGCTATATGGTTGTCAAAAGCAAGAGTGAGACACAAGAGGCGGAGTGAAGAGCACGGCGCAGTGCCTCGATATTCGTATTTTTATGAATTTTGGAAGGGAAATAAAAATACGAGACATGAAAGGGGTATTTTTGCGATTTTTTCTATCGAGCGAAGTTTGTCCAATCGTGTATCGGTATTCATCAGTCTCTAAATAGACACCCCAAGATTGCTATATATTTTTTTCAGACGCTTAATTTCAGTATTTAATGCCGTAGCCTTCGTCGAAAAACTGAACAGAAAATGTTCGCGAATCACAATATGGTCAAATTATTGTAGGATTCATGCTGGATCTGAAGTTTGGCGCTATAGTCAAGAGTTCGGGAGTGAACGTGACTCGTCGAGCTGCTTCGTCCAGAGTGATGACGGTACGGCGACTCCTCTGGATGAAGAGAAGACGAAATGATATTTTGAATATCCTGTAACATGACATTGGCAAATGACGAACTGTCGAGTCCATTGATGATGATGAATAAGTGGCTACAGAAACATCCCTAAATCAACGATCTCACTAACTATTCAGACTTAAAAGTCTACCCCATTCTTAAAAGTCCATTTATCACGAGGCAAAAAAATTTAAAAATAAGTGAGCAAAAGAAACAATCAGAGGCAAAAGGCTTTTCAGCGTTCAGCCTCCGATATTATATCGGGGAGCGTATTGGAGGGTATCTACTATCTAGTCTACTAGAGCTGTCAGTAACAGGGAAAGATAAATTTCTTTCGGTAAAAGTGTATTTTCTTCGGTAAGTGAAATATAAATGAAGACCGTAGTCTAGTCTGTAGTGCCTTCTATGCAAAGGGTTCTAGGTTTTTTTTCCTTTTTAGGGTTATGTGCCTCAAAAGGAAAATAAGGAACCCTTATAGGATCACTTTGTTGTCCGTCTGTCAAGACCTATATCTCAGAAACGCGAGGACGGATCAAGTTGAAATTGCCGTGAAAATATCATACTTCTACGTCAACGCAATCAAAAGATATGGCCGTTTATGTCGCATATTTTGTATGAAAATGCAAGAAAACCAAAACCTATAGGGTACTTCCCGATGACCTAGAATCATGAAATGACAATGCCAGATTCTGTCTCACCATCAACCGCAAGTTGTACCTACAAGATAACGAATAAATGTAAAACTATCTCCATTGTTTATTAAAATTATTGGTTTAAATTAAAGTTATGTACAAGTTGCGAGTAGAAAAAAACAGCTTAAATAAAAATTCAGAAAATAGTAAGAAATCGAAGCGAATTATTCATTGTTTTTGTTATTCTTCTATAGGAGTTGCGAGAGTAGTAGAAAATGATACTGATTATGATTATGCAATATGAAACCTGTAATAAGTCCCCAACAAAATGATAGGTATGGTATGGCTTTCTTTCTTTTCTTTTAGGTATAGCTTAAATGGTCACATTTATTTGTGTCAGTTTGGACGAAACCAAAGTACTTACACGAAATGATCGAAAAATGTATGAGAACCAACTAATATTTGGGAAAGAGTAACCCGATCCAAACGCAAATGTCGTTGTTTTTGGATTGGGTTGTACCTACGTAGGTTTAGGTTAGGTTATTTTCGTATGTATAGAGGGTCGGACTGACCCGGAAGGGCCCGGGTGGCTCCCCGTTCAGAAATTTCCAAAACTAGTTTCAAGGATGGCTTGCTCAGGTTCAACCATTTTTCGAATTTTTACATTTCATTTCTCTCTAATTGTATGAACCAGCTATCTGATCTAGTTTACATTTAGGTCGCAAGAGGCTTGACGCAAGGAGCTTGCCGCAAGACAGGCGGTAGGTAGGGTCTCTACCCTACAGACCAGTAGGGTAGAGACCCTGTCGGGTCCTCTGACCCGGCTGGCAAATGCCACCTCGACTATATAGGCCAGTCCGATGCTGTGTATATGTATGTAATCAGAGGCTCAAATCATGTGTCTTATATTGTAAACAAAAACTACCCTCCCCCACTAACATTTTAAGCTGTTCTGTGGTTATTGCATAGTTATTTATATCTTATTAGATCGGGTTCCTTTATTTTCACAATGATGAACAAATTCAATCAATCAGTTCGGTTTTTATCTCAACAGGTAATTAGACGATCAAAGTTTACACAATAAGACACTTGATTTGGGCTACGGTATATTTATAAGAATTCAGACATTCTATTGACATCAGACCAAGCTGTATGCTCTACTTGTCTTTGCCTTTCTGTCTGAGAATTTTTTTTGAAAAATGAATCACTTGTTGCGTAGCAATCGTAGCAACTATTGATCTGTCAACATTAACGGCATTGACATTAGCAGTGTCAAGGCCAACCCATCCCGGATTGTCTGACAGTTGGCAGAGGTTGCCACCACGTGGTCTGCCAAGCCGGGAACACCTACATACTTCTGTTTACGTCACGAACACATAATTTGGAGGGACACTTTGAGACTCAATGTTGATGACAACTGGGTCTAACAAAAAAAAATACAGGAAAGTTATTAGGGTTGAGATTTTCTCAAAAAGTACTTGACTGATTTTTTAAATTCTTTACAATTACATAGTGTGTACTCTAAACTATGTACAGTCGAAGACAGAGATAAGTATACAGGGGGCCTCAATAAGGTTGAGATTTTCTCGAAAACTACTGGACCGAATTTAATAATTATTTTACAGTTACATAGTTTTAACTTTTATCTATCAAACAGTGAAAGAATTTTTGCAATAGCTCAAGTAGTTTTTGAGAAAATCCCAACCTTAAAAACTCTCCTGTACACCTTTCTCTGTGTTCCACCGTACTAGTAAAATAATTTTTGAAATCGGTCAAGTAGTTCTTGAGAAAATCTCAACCTTATTGAGACCACCTGGATACTTCTGGCCTAATTAAGGTTGAAATTTTCTCAGAAACTACTTGATCGATTGCAATAATTCTTTCACTGGTAGGCAGCTTTAAGCGCAGATTATGTAATGTAAATGAATTTTTAAAATCGACCGATTACTTTTTGAGAAAAACACCTTAATGACTCTGTATAGGTAAGTACTTTTGTTTGTGTTAGACAGTATTTTTATTTTTCGAAAAAAATACGATAAAAAATGCTTACTACTACGGATAAACCCTGAGACCTCCGTAAGTGAGTCCACTCTATCCCAACCACTAAGCCACCGAACTCTCATTGATTCATCATCATCAGCCCGTATCAGTCCACTGATGGACGCAGGCCTCTCCCAAAGCGCGCCACTCAACCCTACTCTCGGCCGTCTGCATCCAGTCCCTGCCAGCCATCTTGCGAAGGTCATCCCTCCATCTGTTCGGGAGGCGTCCCACACTATGTTCGTTCATGGCCTCCATTCGAGAACTCGTCTACCCCATCGGTTCTACGACAGATGTCAAGTCCGCTGCCACTTAAGTTTACTGATTCTATCAACTGCTTTTGATTCATCCACCTTTACCTATCAGCTCGTAGTCCAGTTGCGAGTACACGTTGAAAACGATCGTACAAGTTAAGCAACGCTGGGCGAGGTCAGTACCTTGATGGGTGACAGCTAGTGACACTTTCATCTGAGCCCCTTCGTGCCTCGGGGCGCACGTTAAGCAGTTGGTCCCGGTTGTTGTCGCTCGGCAGCAGTCGTTAGGCCACGTGAGAGTTCTACGGGCGGCTTGACTAACTCTGACAAATAGGTTTGATCACTAAACCACACGAAAAAAGAATGCTATCAGCTGTCAATACGTAATATCCATCAGTGAGGTCAAGGATTCGACAGGTCAGTACCAAGTCAAGGGTCCTTGGCAGCCAGTCAACTTGGCAACTGATGCTGCGTCTGATATAGCCCTAACAGTTAACGGTTATTCCTAACTGTTGAAAGTTAGTTTCCGCGGCAGTTAACTGCTGATATAACCTTTTCTTTAACGGTAAGTGGGAAAAAATATGTATGACTTTTCATCATCATCAGCCTGCATCATTAGTCCATTGCTGGATAGGTCCCAAGGCACACGAAGGCAGAGAAAAGTATATAGAAATACTCAACCTTATTGAGTCCTTCAATAAGTTTGAGATTTTCTCAAAAACGACTGAGCCGAATTCAATAATTATTTTACAGTTAAATAGTTTTAACTTTTATCTATTTAACAGTGAAACAATTCTTGCAATAGGTCAAGTAGTTATTGAGATAATCTCAACCTTAAAAACTCTCCTGTACACTTTTCTCTGTATTAGACAGTACAACAAAAGTTGGTGAAACAAACAGTCATTAACGTTGGGACTTTTGAAAATGTTACGAAATTATTTGATAATTTTCAGTTTTATGTCTACATTAGTTGTTTTGTGTTTAATATCATGTTAAATTAATCAGAAAATGGTCGCGAATAACAGTATGGTGAAATTATTGGAGGATTCATGTAGGATCTGAAGTTTGGCGCTATGGTCAAGAGTCCCACTACGAGCTCGGGAGTGAGCGTGACTGTCGAGCTGCTTCGTCCAGAGTGACGACGGCGACTCCCCTGGATGAAGAGAAAACGATATGATATTTTGAATATTCTGTAACATGACATTGGCAAATGACGAAATGTCGAGTCCAGTAATATAATAAATAATAACAGTCCTAACGTTTGACTATTCATGGTGCGAATGTCTGTAGTGATGATGTATATCCGTACTCATGCGACAACTATGAAACCTACTAAATCTGAAGTGCTCTAAACAGACGGCGACGAGGTTAGCCACCCATCACTCCATGCCACACGTAGTGGCAGAAAAGCTGGATGCAGTAAGTCATTTTGTTGCAATGAAGGGCAGATGGAATAAGTAGTCTCTGCTTACCCCACAGACCACTTACCCCACAGACCAC
This sequence comes from Tachystola acroxantha, assembly GCA_963506565.1. Classification (NCBI taxonomy): domain Eukaryota; kingdom Metazoa; phylum Arthropoda; class Insecta; order Lepidoptera; family Oecophoridae; genus Tachystola; species Tachystola acroxantha. The sequence goes on from OY735893.1 coordinate 8,409,690, forward strand.
TTACCCCACAGACCACTTACCCCACAGACCACTTACCCCATAGACATGAAATCGGTACAAATTTGCACGTGAAAAATTCAATCAACTATGAGCACATAGAGACGAAGCGGGGGACAGGGGTGCCGTACTAAAGAGATGCGCCCATGTCGATAATATCTCTAGGTTACACGTGTCGCGAAGCAATTTTGCGCTCATGTTACAGGTCTATGGGGTGAGTGGTCTATGGCTTACCCTTATGGGACAATTTATGTACGTATGTAAGTATTGTAAAGCCTTAGGATGTCACTCTATGATAAAACAAACTCTCTCGACCAAGTGCATCATTAGATTTCTGAAGGACGTTGGCCTTAGGAGCGAGATATAAGAATTCTGTGCACGGCCACAATAGACCTTTGAGGTCGCAGTAACCCTTGGGGTTGTATAGTCGAAGATAGAGATAAGTATACAGGGGGCCTCAATAAGGTTTAGATTTTCTCAAAAACTATTGGACCGATTTTAATCATTTTTACAGTTACATAGCTTTAACTGTTATCTATCTAACAGTGAAAGAATTTTTGCAATACGTCAAGTAGTTTTTGAGAAAATCTCAACCTTAAAAACTCTCCTGTACACCTTTCTTTGACTTCGTACAAATTATCTGCAAGTAGCGGTCGTCCTTAAGGTCACTTACAACTTTACCTAATTATTTTAGGAGTTGCATGACCGCAATACGAAGCTATATATAAGTCAGTATGGAAGTCCGGACAGACGTACAAACTGCCTACTCTGCAAGCCATAAGCAATATAGAGACGGTCCTATGCTGCAATTACGTTTCCTCTCTCCATATAAATTGTCCTCCACTTCACTACGCCTCTTATTTATCGGCTTTTCCGCCATGTTTTTATTATTTTTTTTACTATGCCTCCGAGAAATGAGGGAGCATTTATGATTGGAACTTTATGTGTATATTGTTACGGTATTTATTTGTTCGTGTATCGGTTTTCTTAGCTTACGTAACGTAAATAGAAGAATGAAAATTGATTTTTCTTCTTAAGAGCCTTCCATGAGCCAAACTAGCTAAAAATAATATCTTCCAATATAATCAATTTGATTAAAAAAGCTATTTACTAAATGTTTATTGCGATAAATACTATTTTTAAATGCTTATTTATAACGTGATTCAATTTCGGTATTTTCGGTAAGTTGTAGTTGCCATTTTTAGTAGCGACTAAAATAGGCCACCCGGCAAACCCTCCTGCTTTTTAGTATTTTAATCATTAAAAAATAATTGGAAATTATTTGACAACTCATTGTCAAGGACTTATCCTTCGAGAGATGTGTTCCAGAATCGTAGCAGAAGTTATATCTTCTTACCCCTTAGGGGTAAGTTCCAAAGAGTACAACAAGGGTGAGTTTCTGTGTGTAATGTATGTATTCTCAAAATCTTGAATGCTCCTGGAATAGCCGGTAAACTCCGACCTCTGTTTAACACAATACGCCTTAACTCAACAAAGTTAAACACATTATGACTAACACAAACTTACCCAGTTCTCTGAAAAGTAAACAAATTAGAAGGCCCTTACAAATGAGAGGTTATAATGAAAACAATTTGGATTATAAATAAATTAATCGTATATATTTTTGCATAAATTTTTAGAATTTACATTTACACCACTTTGCAAGGTGGCAATGCTGATGAGAAAAAGTGGCAAAGGCTCTCAGCGGCACATCTTTAAAGGTGGATATAGACTAGAGCATTTTCTCGAGCATAATAAATAATAAATATTAACAGATTTCACTGTAAGAGCCCAAACACAATAATAAAACGTACCTGAAAAACATCAATATCCAGATTCCAATTCCCTAATGGCATTGCCTTTGGAATTGGTGAAATTAAAAAAGAAGTTTACAAAAAGGGGTAGGTAACAGAAACGTGCATAACATTCCGCTGAGGGGTGCATTCGGGATCCATGCACATTTACTAATTATACAAAGTGTTTGAATAAATGTGAGCTGTACTAAAAAGGGGTCGCAACAATATTAGAATAAAGGAGAATGATTATTCCAGGCCCATCCTGAATGACAGCTGCTGTACTGGTTATTGAGACTCTTGTTAGATATATATTTTATTCGGAATACATTCAATTCAATTGAATTCAATCCTTCGAATCGTTCCTGATGCAAAGGTTGTCCAGCGCGGTAACGCCGCTGGTATTATGGGCACCTTTGCATCGGGAACGATCAGACGAGGATTATTTGATTAAGTACTTATTTTTCTATATAAATGTTGTTATTATTTATTGAGTCATTTCAATTCATATTTACTTATCGACTTTTATACTGAATGCGTCATTTCCTGATCATCTACTCACAAGGACTCTTATTAATAAAACTGTCTTTCAATGGCTTAACTTGACAATCGCTAAACCATCGAGAAATATTATTAAATTCCTATAAATTGATTTGACAGCAAAGTTAAGTAAATACTACGTCTTTTTAAAAAAATCTATAAAATGACCAGACGATACGCTGATGTAGATTTCAATATACATTACCAATCTATATATCCATTTATTTAATTAATTTGGTTTTTCGTCAAATTATTTTTCAAAAAATTTATAACTTGTCTAAGGACTATGAACTATGATTAGATTTGATGAACATTTAGATAATGACGATTTCTGAACACATATTTTTAGTAAAACTCACACTGACTCTACACCATAAATTAAAATTAAGATCGACCAGAAACATACAGAAAATCATTGTACAACAATATAGTACCTAGTAAGATACAAATTTATTATTTTTAGTTTAATTATTATGTTCATATTTTCTGTATGTCTCAGTTCAATACAACATTTAAGAATTAAAATCATAAAGTTACAGAAGACGTTGCGTGAATCATTATGTCTTTTATTTTAACTTTTAAACATGCAAATTACTGACATTTTCTAAATATAAAGTATATTTAAGTTAAGTGATCACTTACAAAACTTTCTTGCAATATGAATGAATATTTGTTACCATGCATAAGAATACAAAGATTTTCTTTGCATTTTCCTAAAAAAATATAGGAAAAATCTATTATCTATTATTAGTTTTTTAAGAAACAAGAATTGTCGACAAATTCATTATCAAAACCATTTTTGAATATTTTCACATTATTCCCAAAACTTTGGAAATTTTTAATTTATCATTCAACTTTCAACTCTTTCGAGATCATTGAAAAGAATACAATGGCCTTCAATTTCCAATATCTTGACCGATTGAAAAATATATTTCACTAGTCGACTATGAAATTGTATATATTATATAATATATATATTTTTTTTATTCTCTCAAAAAAATTTGAGAAAATTTTAACTTTAATGGCCCTATAAATTTTTCTCTGAGTAAATATTTCATTCAAATATTATTCGTCTAAAAATTCCATCATAATGTATCACGCAACTCAAATTAGCTATAATACAGTTGGATAGGGATTATATCAACATTAACAGTTAGTGAAAAACATTCAAACACCGAATAGTGGCAAGAAAAAGTGATAGAAAGAGAAACAAACAACACGAGGGGGATAGAAAACATCGATTATATTGTTTTAAAACACCGAATGCGACGCGGTCCTGTTAGCGACAGCCGGCCGGGTATTTTTGGACTTTTTTTTTAAAGAACTACTTTTTTTCTCAACCAGAGTGATGGCGAGTAAAGATTTATTTAAGTATAGGTACATTTTTTTAACTCCATTTGTAACGTTCTGATTATATTTCAAACTTTTCTAGAGTGGCATTCATAAATAATAATAAAAAAACATTTTTATGTTCGTTACGTACATATTGGTTTGAAGATTTAAAATATTTAAACTTCGTTTATCATAGATTTATTTATAATTTCTACACTTTTGCTGATTGGTTCATATTCATACCAAAAAAAACATTTTTATTGTTATTGAATACAATTCAATATTCTCGAAAACATAAAACTTATTTGAAGATTTGAAATATTTCACGTAACTTTAGTTTATCATAGATTTGGAATAGGTACTATCTAATTCTTCTTCTGGAGTGGTATTCATATAAAACCATATTTATAGTAACTATATTTTAGACTATATTTATTTTAGGTTAAATGTCCTTTAAAATTATTTACTTTATTTCTACATATTTTGTAGGCTTAGATAGATATCTCCGTTTTTTATTCAAATTATACAACTACTTAAATGTATTTTATAAGTATGACATATTATATAAAAAAACAAATACAAGTATAAATACTTACCTATATCTTTTAGGTTAAAGGTTTATTTTTAATTTCGATTATCATCACATCATGGATTTGTTACTTTTGTAGCTTATGTTGTTTTAATTTATTTATACCTAATATTAAGTAAAATTGCAATTGATTCTTTAAATATGCTATCGTGTTCATCATTTATATAATCACTATTTATTCATTTACCATACATACATTTCAGTCTCATGTTTAACGGCTTGCATGAGATCCTATTTAAATTATTATTTTTTAATGTTAGATAATTCAACCGACCTATTTTGTACATATAGTTTTATTTTAGTTTAGTTATATTTTAGTAAGTACTTTTATTTTTAGTTTAATATTGTAAGTTTAGTAAGTTAGTTTATAGTTTTAGTTAGATAATGCGTTTATGTTGCTAAACATGTTTATTCTAAACACAATTACAATATTAATACAGTCGAAGACAGAGATAAGTATATAGGAGGCCTCCATAAGGTTGAGATTTTCTCAAAAACTACTGGACCAAATTTAATAATTCTTTTACAGTTACATAGTTTTAACTGTTATCTAGCCAACAGTGAAAGAATTTTTGCAATAGGTCAAGTAACTTTTGAGAAAATCTCAACCTTAAAAACTCTCCTGTACACCTTTCTCTGTGTTCCACCGTACTCTGACAGTTCGATAAACGTGTTTAAGAATTTAAATTTTAATGTCATCATCATCATCATCAGCCCGTATCAGTCCACTGCTGGACGTAGGCCTCTCCCAAAGCGCGCCAATCAACCCTACTCTCGGCCCTCTGCATCCAGTCCCTGCCAGCCATTTTGCGAAGGTCATCCCTCCATCTGGTCGGGGGGCGTCCCACACTACGTTTACCCGTTCGTGGCCTCCATTCGAGAACTCGTCTACCCCATCGGTTATCGGTTCTACGACAGATGTGACCAGCCCACTGCCACTTCAGTTTACTGATTCTATGAACAATGTCAACCAAAACCAAATTTTAATGTGCAAGATGATAAACAAGTTTATGGGTTTAAATGTGTTTAGGCTACTGTTAAATGATATTTAAGAACATTGCGCAAACCGCCCTAATTCTAGTTTCAGTTAAAGCTAAGTAAACAGCAATACTATCTTCAAATATACCTTATTTTCCAAAGTCTAATATTAAATGAAATGCTATTTTCTTCCCGTTCCAATTCGGTTCCACTCCGACAATCTCGATGTGCCGAATAAGCTAAGCTAGTAAGCTGGGCACCGCTGTATAATTTTCAGACTAAGCGTTTTCAGGTTCAGTGCCTACTTTAAGTGAATTTGTCTTTACAACCATTTATTTGCTGTATTTTTTATCAATTTTTATGCAATTTTATCAAAAGACAATATACATGGTGTAACGTAAAGGGTATATGAAGCCGAAAGGAGGGTGTTCAGGAGCGGTAACTGCACAACTTTTGCTCTACGACTTTTCGATTATCGCGAATTTATTTTTTGACTTTTCATACATTTCGTACAGGCTGATCGATTTGTATGAGACATTAATTTATTTTTATTTTTTATTCGAAAAGTTGTAGAACAAAAGTTGTGCAGTTACCGCTCCTGAACACCCTCCCTTCGGCTTCATATACCCCTTAACGTTACACCCTGTATATTGTCTTTTGATAAAATTGCATCAAAATTCCTGGTTTGTTGTTTTTACTGCCCCCTTATCATGAACTCTTATAGCAGGATTACTTCAATAATACTTTGTTACTTCATACAATGACGACTTTAAAGTAAGCTCATTATACGAAGTAACAAAGTATTATGAAAGTAATATGCTATAAAAGTTCATGGTAAGGGGGCTGTTCTACTTACAAAGTTTGTGTACTAATATGGAAAATAGTTCTTGAGAAATTCTCTACCTTATTGAGGCTGTATACTTTTCTGCATTTTCGACTGTCTAGAAAAAAAAATGTTCCGACATAAAACGTCCACTGTTCAAATATATCAACGAAATTTTCTACATTTATTTCAAATATATAAGTGGAACAGTTATTATAAAATTGCTAATATTTAAGCCAATAAAAACTAATATTATGGGATTTATATTTCAATTATTTCCAAAGATATTGATGGTTAAAATTGTGCTACGTCCCTTTTTAGCAAAATGAAATTAGTATGTAGTTTGTGTGACATTTATAACACATAATAACTGATTTCAAGTCTCAAACTTTTTTTTAAATTCTGTTTTCATAACTGACCACCAATTCGTCTATTTTGTTTGTGTAAGTTACAAAAATAAATTAATTTTCAATGCTTCTTTTCTTATGTTAACTAAAAAAATACGTCTCTAAATGTTTATTTCAAACGTTAAAATTATATGAATTGTCAACATCCACGTATCAGAAATAAAGGAGAACGACTATTATCTGATTCTATTCTACAGTCCCTTTGATAGCGCTATCGAATAATACGATCAACCCGCAAAATACGTAGATATATCTACGTATTTTTGCCCAACGCTTCCCGTAGTATTTCAACTGCAGACATCAATGGGCGTTATGCGACTCTATGCCGTAGTTTCGCTGCAGTCAGCTTACTCACATCTTCCCTTCCCACACCATATCGATTTACCATCTAACCACTTTGCAATTCTAAATGCGCTTTTTTGCTGTAATCCTTAAATGCTCAAAAGACGCAGCGCTTGGAATTGAGAAAATGTAATCGTATTTTGAAAGTTTTGCTACAATTTTATCGCAATAATGTTTCATCCTTATTTTGCAATGGTATTGATATATTTAAATTATACCTATATAAAATCTAAATATCAATTCTTATTTACGAATTGGTGATCTTTATAGCATATTATATAGCATTCTTTTACATATCAAATTTATCAAAATTTTAAACGGTTCGTTTTCGTAATGCTATTAGAAGTATTTATATAACTTTTGTAATAAAATGATCATATATCTTTTGTAATAATCTGTGGATAACGTTGCTGATTATACAATAAGTACCTTTGTTATGTTAGTACGTAAGCTTAGGCTAAGTATACACATTGTATAATTGTTTGTTATCCCAAATAAAATAAAATAAAAATAAAAAATAAAAATCATTTAAAATTTATTAAAAACATATCTATATCCGAAAAATATATTATAATAAAAAATAAATTCAATCCTCATTCATTAATTTACGTGCCTGACTAGTCTTAGAATGTTCATTTAAACTGCAATAATATTTTGTAAGAACCGAAATAGTATTATTAAATTATTACGTCTCGCTTGATGATTCACAGGGTTACAAAATATATGTATGCGTTATGATTATTATTCTTTGAATACATTAATTTTAGCAAAAATTTCTCTTGAAGATTTGTTAAATATTTTGTCAATATACATACTTTTTCCACTTCCTTAACTTCACTTATTTCCCAAAAAAGTTCGTAATATTTACAGTAAAAACATAAGATGATGTTGCATTTTTAAATATCTTACGCAATATGTATTCACCGTTAACATCGATTTCACAAACTGTTTAGGCTGAAACGCTGAGTTTCCCTTTGCCTTGTTTTTCCTCAACTCCAGAGTAAACCGTAGAGCCTGTTTATCACCAGTCATTATCGATCTGTTTACACGTTATGTTTTGAACACTATTTATGATACCATCATTATCCTTTATACGCGTTTAATAATCTCCATTTTTCGATTGTTGTATTTTGTTTTCTATTTAGTTTGTCTTTTGGCAAAATGTCAGGTTAACCACGTGTTTTTGAAAAATAAAATAAAAAGCTTTCTTTTTTTGGTACTCTCTACTTTTTGTTTTTATTATGGCCAGTATTTAAAAAAACGTTCAGGAATCACGTGCGTGCATCGATCGGTCGGCGAAATCGGAACGTCCCGAAAATACCCGGGTGGCGAGCGCTTAGGGCAAGCGACAGTAGCTCACAACATCTGTTAATATGATCATTGTTAATTACATATGGGTTTGTTGTTAATATATTGTAGCCACCTGTCCCGAGGAGGGCGCTTGTAGGTAGGTCGCTACGTCGTCCACCATGCAGGCTCGCGGCAGATCAGGGAGGAACATAATACGCTAGAGGGCGCGCATGACGCGAGTGGGCAGCGCGGCGCCCCGCGACCGACTGGCGCGCCGCGGCACTCCCCCCGGCCACCCTCGCACACCCCTCACACCCCCGGCACCCCCCGCCCCGCGCACCCCCGTCTCGCCCCGCCCTACGCACAGGGCTTTCAGCGTAGAGCTTTTCCGCATTTTCCGTTACGCTATTTTTGTTTGTTGCAGTTTTTTGTTTTTATTTGGTGCTGTCTTGGCGTTATTGTGTTTGATTGTCACTGATGTTGGTCTAAAATGGTGTCTCCAGTGGTGGCAAAATCCATATGGTAGAAACTAAAAATATTCATATTTGCATAATTTTTTAAATGACATAATAATGATGATTTTTTTAAATAATTCTGCTGATTAATGAATCAGCCGAATTATTTAAAAAAATCATTCGAAGATTTAATATTATGTCAGTTGCTATATGTATTAAGTAATTAATGATAATTATTATTACTGAATTTTTAATGAACCCGACCCACGAAAATACACTTTTTTATAAGATTCAAATGTAGGTACCTAAAAGATAATAGCTTAAATTTTACTGCCTTTGTAAATACGATATATCTCATACGTTGTGTCTAATTTGAGATATCATATAAATCAAAATTGAATTGAGACCGCGCTCCATACGCCCGTGGTCAATCTCCTTTATTTATTTTCATTCTAGTTTTGTAAACAATAATAAGACTTTAAATTGATGTTGGTTGTTGGTCAATAATTGTGGAACAGAATTAGACATACATACATACTGACACTCGAAAAACATAACCCTCGTCCATGCACAGTCGGGTAAAAAAGGATGAAGCCCAACTTTAACCATCAAATATCTGTAATGTTTGGAATAAGGGGCTCGTAGTCCAGTTGCGAGTACAAGTTAAGCAACGTTGGGCGAGATCAGGACTTGGATGGGTGACCGCTAGTGACACTTTCATCTGAGCCCCTTTGTGCCTCGGAAAGCACGTTAAGCAGTTGGTCCCAGTTGTTGTCGCTTGACAGCAGTCGTTAGGCCACGTCAAAGGCCTATGGTCGGAATGACTTTGACAAATAGGTTTGGTCACTAAACCACACGAGAAAAGAAAAAGAAAATGTTTGAAAAACTAATTTCTGATTTATTCTCAGCGATCATTGATTTAGCCAACAACCAAAAAAAACATCAAACACCCTATTCTCCGTGAATTTTCTTGTGTAGCAGCCCTGTATCCCGCGGTAATGCATTCGCGACGTTCGTTCGTGTCGGCGCCGCTCGGGCCGGATCGGTACGCGCTCGGCGCTCGTCGGCCCGCTCTTTCCAATTCGGAACGTGAGCGTCGTAGCAATGCGAACAACTTGGATAATTTGGAAAAGGCCTGTGCCACTACCATAAAGACCCCAGTACACAGTGGCCGATGCTGGGGGCTGAGCCGCGTCGATTTTTACTAGCCGTCAATGTCAGATTATTGGCGAAAATTAGTACAGTCGAAGAAAAAGTGATATTCCTAATCCTGTCACTCAGTTTCACTCCACACATACTACGCAATGAGTATGTAATATGAAGACAGAGATAAGTATACAATAAGATTGAGATTTTCTTAAAAACTACTGGACCGAATTTAATAATTCATTTACAGTTACATAAGTTTAACTTTTATCTATCTAACAGTGAAAGAATTTTTGCAATAGGTCAATTAGTTTTTGAGAAAATCTCAACCTTAAAAAACTCTGCTGTACACCTTTCTCTGTCTTCCACCGCACAAAAATTTCGTTTGCGCAGGCTTTGACAGGACAAAAAAGGCCAGTCGGCTAGCCCCCCTGGCCGGTTACCTGCATTTGCGCAAGTTGGCCATTGACATTGAAGTTTTTTAAACGACAACTGTCAAGCTTCTTTGAGTACGGTCGAAGACAAGGAAAGGTGTACAGCAGAGTTTTTAAGGATGAGATTATCTCAAAAACTGCTTGACCTATTGCAAGAATTCTTTCACTGTTAGATATATAATAGTTGAAACTATGTAACTGTAAAAGAATTATTAAATTCGGTCCAGTAGTTTTTGAGATAATCTCAACCTTATTGAGACCCCCTGTATCTCTGTCTTCGACTGTACAAGTAAGTAGTATTTATTATACAAATAAATTGCCGCGGCCGTGATTACTTTGACGCGAATGCTTCTTCGGGCTGCAATAAGCAATGGGCCATGAACACCTTCTCGTCGATGAGCTACTATGCCTGCCGTAATGCATGGCCATGCATGGGTCATTGTGTAGTATCTTAACGTGACCATACGTCCCGCTTCGGGCGAGACAGACCCGCTTTTAAACTGTCTGTCCCGCTGACCAAAAATTTGACCGTACTCCAAACAACTTTGGTCAATGTCCTTTAGTCGAATACTTTTAGACTTATTTAAAAAAGAAACCAATTTTTAATTAGCATGTATTTAACTTAGAAAGTTTGAGCTGCAGTTGCGAATACTTAGAAAAACAGGGGGTGGCCGCGACTTCAATGGTTATGGTTATCGTTTTCATTTTGACACTTGAACGATATACATTGCTGCGTTTCGTTGTCGTTTGTTAAAACTTGCAAAAACATAGCAGCAATGTATAGCGTCCATGTGTCAAATTGAAAGCGATAACGATAACGATTGGAACTCGCGGTCACCCCACAGCTATTTTTTTTCTTTGCGTCACTTAAAAAGGCTGGACATTTCCCAAAACACCAAACACCGCCGAACTGCCTACAACATAGACATGACATATCTGTTCTTACTACAAAAACTATTTTAAAGCTAAAACCCCTTAATTTTAAATTCGATTTTAGATTGCAGATGAAAGAACGCTTGTTTTGACTTTTCAATTCCTTAATTTAACTTCACATCTCTATCTTCAAGTGCATAAGGTTTACATTAGTGCGTGATCGTAATTCAGCTGACTCGCGTATAAATGTCACGTATCGTTTGTGTGTGTGCGTGGAATAGGGTTGTGTGCGTCGATAATATTTTCTTGGGCGGAACGGGCGGCGTAGCATTTTAGGCGGATTCTTTTATAATCTTAGTCTTTCAAGTAGATTCAAACCTTTTAGCTTACCGTTTATTGAAAGTAAATCCTATTTAAATGACAATGCCAGATTCTGCCCCACCATCAACCTTATGATGAACAAGATAACGAAAAAATGTGAAAATTATTGGTTTAAAATAAAGTTTTGTACTTACATCAAACAAGTCGAAAAAACAGACTAATTAAGAATTCAGAAAATCGAAGCGAATTATTCAATGTTTTTGTTATTCTTCTATAGGAGTGGTGAGAGTAGTAGAAAATGATACTGATTATGTAGACCTGATTATGTAGAAACCTGTAATAAGTCCCCAACAAAATGATAGGTACAGCTTAAATGGTCTCGTAGTTTTATAGGTGGGGTAAAGCTCCATTGAAATGTGGCAATTTAACGTCAGTATTAGACAAACTTATTATATGATAAAAACAATAGTATTCACAGTGAAGGAGTTTTTTACGAACCATTATTATTATGATGACTTACATTTTGTAAACAAAACTACCCTACTAACTTTTTAAGCTGTTCTGTGATTATTGCATAGTTATTTTCACATTATTAGATCGGATCACTTTATTTTCACAATGATGAACAGGTTCGATCAATCATTTCCTTCAGTGTTACATCACAACAGGTAATTAGACGATCATATTTGTTAATTAGTTTGAGAGCTCGGTGGCGCAGTGGTTGGGTCGATGGATTTGCAATAAGGAGGTCCCAGGTTCGATTTCCAGCCAGGGCAGCCATGTACAGTCGAAGACAGAGATAAGTATACAGGGGGCCTCAATAAGGTTGAGATTTTCTCAAAAACTACTGGACCGAATTTAATAATTATTTTACAGTTACATAGTTTTAACTTTTATCTATCAAACAGTGAAAGAATTTTTGCAATAGGTCAAGTAGTTTTTGAGAAAATCTCAACCTTAAAAACTCTCCTGTACACCTTTCTCTGTGTTCCACCGTACCAATGAGTTATCCTCGGTTTTTTCGACAGAAAAACTTAGTACATTTACCGAGTGCTCTCAAACACGGTGAAGGAAAACATCGTGATGAAACCTGCATGCCACAGAAGAATAAAATCTAAGGCATGTGAAATCCGCCAATCCGCACTGGGCCCGCGTGGTGGATCATGGCCCCAGGTCCCTCGATGTAAGGGAAGGTCTGTGCCCGAGCCGTGGGGCAATATAAATAGACTGATGCTGATGATGATTTGTTTACAAAATAAGACACTTGATTTGGGCTGCGGTATACTCTACCTTATTGTGAGTTCTGTATACATTTCTCTGTATTCAACTGTACATAGCTTAGTAATTAAATACAGGGTGATTTATATAGAGCTGATTAGTATTAGAGACGTTATGTAAGGCTGCCGCGCCGCAGAGTCGGCGGCACTCTATGCTGTAGAGTCACGTAGAGCGCACTAGAGTTACAGAGAGCTTTAAAAAGCTGCAGAATGATTATTAGGACTACAAAAATGCATGCAAGTTTTCTAGGTAAGTATGTGTTTTGCAAAGTGGTGTAAATGTAAAGTAAGGTTGTAGTGGTGTACAAGTATTTATTTTATTTATTTTATTAATGGACTCAACAGTTCGTCATTTGCCAATGTCATGTTACAGAAAATTCAATGTATAATAGTTTTATATCTTCCTCCAGGGGAGTCGCCGTAGCGTCATCACCCTGGGTAGCCGCGTCTTCATGTCTTCATCCAGAGGAGACGCCGTAGCGTCAATCACTGTGGACGAAGCAGCTCGACAGTCACGTTCACTCCCGAGCTCGTAGTGGGAATCTTGACCATGGCGCCAAACTTCAGATCCTGCTTGAATTCTCCAATAACTTCACCATACTGTCATTCGCGAACATTTTCTGATTAATTTAACGTGATATTAAACACAAAACACTCACTGTAGACATTAAACTGAAAATTATTAAATAATTTCGCAACCGTCGTTTCCCGCCATTTTCAAAAAGCCGGTGTACAAGTAAATACACAATGTATTTACTAAAGGGCCTTCCATGAGCCAACTAGCGCCGCCAATCTTGAAAAAATAATATCTTCCAATTAAATCAAATTTTTTTTTTTACAGCAGATCAATGGTAACACTTTGGACCGTTCTTATTATTTGCGCCGTAAGACTTGAAATCGTACTGCAAGTGTTACCTTTGATCTGCTGTCGACCGTACATATACCTAATTCGTTGTTATTCGAAATGACATTGCCAGATCCTGCCCCACCATCTTGTACAACTTGTACGCAAGTTGTACAAGATAACGAATAAATGTAAAAATATCTCCGTTTTTTATTAAAAAATTTTAGGGACATTTTTGACATTGATTATACACAGTAACATTTGATATTTGACATTTTGATATTTGACATTTTGATAATTGATATTTGACATTTTGGTTTATATAATTTAATGGCGAATGAATGAATTGTAATTAATTAAGTTACCATCGTCGACGTTGGGATTGTAATTTTAATGAAATAAATAAATAAATAAAATAAATAAATAAAATTATTGGACTAAAAAAGTTTTGTACAAGTTGCGATTCGAAAAAAACAGCTTAATTAAGAATTCAGAAAATAGTAAGAAATCGAAGCGATTTATTCATATTTTTTTGTTATTCTTCTATAGGAGTTGCGAGAGTAGTAGAAAATTATACTGATTATGATTATGCAATATGAAACCTGTAATAAGTCCCCAACAAAATGATAGGTACAGCTTAAATGGTCACTTAGTTTTGTAGGTGGGGCAAAGCTCCATTGAAATGTGGCAATGTCTTTTATTTCATCATGTGAAGTTATCTCTGCGCCATTCGTCTACTCTGTAAACAATCAGAGAGTTGTAAATCTAATATAGCACAACTAGTAGTCTCAAAATCCAGCGCCGTATATTATATTAGGCTCAGAACACAGTAGCGCTTAGGACACACGAGATGAAGAATATAATAATTGAAAAACATTATATTTATTTTATTAAGGGCCTTCCATGAGCCAACTAGCGCCGCCAATCTTTGAAAAATAATATCTTCCAATTTAATCAATTTTATTATAAAAGGTATGTATTTATCCTAATAGTAATAAAATAATATAATTATAAAAGTTATGTACCTACATAATGTTTATTACGATAAATACTATTTTTAAATGCTTATTTATAACGTGATTCAATGTCGGTAAGTTGTAGTTCGCATAATTGCGAAAAACGGCTGTTTTTGGCACATTTGAGAACTACAACTTTGCTTGTCGCAATTATGCCATGTATTGTATATTAAAAATAGTGTTTATCCTAATAAAGATTGTGTACTTAGCTTTTTTCATTAAAAATCAATAATTTGTAAGATATTATATTTTTTTAATATTAGAGGCGCTAGTTGGCTCATGGAAGGCCCTTAATGGTCTCGACAGTTCGTGTCGCGAAGCAATGTTGCGCTCATGTGCCCGCAGAGACACGGGCGCCCTCCTGTTACAGGTCTATGGGGTAAATGGTCTGGGCTACAATAAGTATAATATTGCATTCTTTAACCTGACATTGGGTCTCTTGAAAATGGCGGGAAACAACGGTTGCAAAAATTTTTGATAATATTTATTTTAATATCACGTTAAATTAATCAGAAAATGTTCGCGAATGACAGTATCGTGAAATTATTGGATAATTGTAGCAAGATCTGAAGTTTCAAGCTTTTATCAAGAGTCCCGCTCCGAGCTCGGGAGTGAACGTGACTGTCGAGCTGCTTCGTCCAGAGTGATGACGCTACGGCGTCTCCTCTGGATGAAGACATGAAGACGCGGCTACCCAGGGTGAAGACGCTACTGCGACTCCTCTGGAGGAAGATAGAAGACTATTAAATATTGAATATTTTGTAACATGACAAATGACAAAACTGACGATCCATTAATAAAATTAAATAAGTCTTATGTGTGAACCGAGCCTAAGTCCACATTTGATTCCGTCCTTAGCATTCTGGGAGCAATGGCTTGTAAAAGTCGACTCAAATTGCAAGGTTCCGTATTTTGCAGTTCAAATTTTTATTTTATAACTTTCTGGAGCTTTAGGGAATTCTTGAATGATTTTATGACTTACAGTCGAAGACAGAGAAGTATACAGGAGGCCTCAATAAGGTTGAGATTTTCTCAAAAACTACTGGACCGAATTTAATAATTCTTTTACTGTACTTTTTTTATTATTATTTGGTATCACGGTGTTGGTACACGCCCAAGGGTCACTGCGACCTCAAAGGTCTATTGTGGCCGCGCACCGAGTTCTTATATCTCGCTCCCAAGGCCAACGTCCCTCAGGAACCGTACAATGCACTTGGGTGAGAGAGTCTTGATATCCTCGGGTGGCACCATGTGTCCACCCAAGGCTCGGCTTCTGCTGTGAATGAGCGCGTCACAGAGGACATGCATGGGGGTTTCCTCGGCTTCGCAGCAGAATCTACAGGCAGTGGTGACTTTTACTGTACTTACAGTTTTAACTTTTATCTATCTAACAGTGAAAGAATTTTTGCAATAGGTCAAGTAGTTCTTGAGATAATCCCAACCTTAAAAACTCTCCTGTACACCTTTCTCTGTGTGCCACCGTACATAAACTCGCCAGTCTCCCAATGGTAGGCAGAAACGACGGAATATCATCTGCCGCGATCCTGAAACACCTTCTCCAAACTAAACATACAACCCTTATAATAAAATAACCTTTTAGTTGTGACATTTTTAATCTTCGTTAATTATTTTTATGAGCTCGGTGGCTCAGTGGTTGGGTCAATGGACTTGCGATGCGGAGGTCCTAGGTTCGATTCCCAGCCATGTACCAATGAGTTATATGTTTTTTCGACGGAAAAACTTACGTACATTTACCGAGTGCTCTCAAAACGGTGAAGGAAAACATCGTAATTATACTACATGCCGTAGAAGAAGAAAAAAATCTAAGGCATATGGAATCCGCTAATCCGCAGTGGATCCGCGTGATGGATCATGGCCCGAACTCCCTCGATGTAAGGGAAGATCTGTGCCCGAGCAGTGGGGTAATATAAATAGACTGATGATGATGATGAATTATTTTTATCATTAAAATTTTACAAATATTATTGTTTTTTTGATTTTCATTAGAAACCTATTTCATTACTGTCTTTCAAAATAGGCCTCCAACTTATTTTATACTTGGGTAATCAGGCTCTATTGGCAACATGAGACCAATCACTTGCCCCATAGACCTGAAACAGGAAGGCGTGTCTGTCCGCACATGAGCGCAAAATTGCTTCGCGACACGTGTAACCTAGAGATATTATCGACATGGACGCATCTCTATAATGCGGCACCCCGCTTCGTCTCTATACGCTCATTTGACAGAATGTTTCGCTGGCAGTACCGATTTCATGTCTATTGGATAAGTGGTCTGTCCATAAGACCTTACTATATCGAAGAACCTTACTCTCCTTCAACAACAGTCGGTTAAAATAGCAATAAAACGTGCACATTGGGTCGATATAGACACCGCAGAACATTAGTACCGCAGTGCACAGTGCAACAGTTCACAGCTATCTCGGGACATAAAGTCGGGCCGGGAAATTAAAAAGAGTAACGGCCCCAATCGCCTATCGGGGCCTGCGGGCCACTGGGAATGCATTTTTGTTATTACTTCGCGTGATTATTGGGTTATGTTTGTAACTAACATAACCACTGTGCAGTACTGAAGGTATTTATTTTATTAATGGACTCGACAGTTCGGCATTTGCCAATGTCGTATTACAGAATATTCAAAATATCATATCGTCTTCTCTTCATCCAGAGGAGTCGCCGTAGCGTCGTCACTGTGGACGAAGCAGCTCGACAGTCACATTCACTCCCGAGCTCGTAGTGGGACTCTTGACTATAGCGCCAAACTTCAGATCCTGCATGAATCCTCCAACAATTTCACCATACTGTCATTCGCGAACATTTTCTTAGTAACTTAACGTGATATTAAACACAAAACACCCACTGTAGACATTAAACTGAAAATTATCAAACAATTTCTCAACTGTCGTCGTTTCCCGCCATCTTTTGGGATGATATAAAGTATAGGGGAACACATAAAAGATCCCGATAAGTTGAAGTGCAAAAACAGCACCATATTAGAGTAAGTATTACTATCATCATCAGCCCGTATCAGTCCACTGCTGGACTGGGCCTCTCCCAAAGCGCGCCACTCAACCCTACTCTCGGCCCTCTGCATCCAGTCCCTGCCAGCCATCTTGCGAAGGTCATCCCTCCATCTGGTCGGGGGGGTCCCACACTACGTTTACCCGTTCGTGGCCTCCATTCGAGAACTCGTCTCCCCATCGGTTATCGGTTCTACGACAGATGAGACCAGCCCACTGTCACTTCAGTTTACTGATTCTATGAACAATGTCAACTTTTGTCTTCTGGCGGATATACTCGTTTCTTATTCTATCTAACAGAGAAATGCCAAGCATAGCTTATAAATATGGAACTCTGTTTCTGAAATAAATGATTTAATTATTATTGTCTTTATTTCTTTTCTAATATATTTATACATTTTAATAATAATAAAACAAATAGTAAAATATATAAATATTAAAAATAGCCACCCGCCGGCAGCGGGATGCATACGCATCCAAGCTGCCGGAGGTTAGGATCCCAGAGTGAGGAACTCATCACAATACGTGCCGTGTCCAGCAGCACTGCCTTCTGCATCCGGCTCTTGACCCAACTGTCTAGCGAGAGTCTCTTAAGGTGTTGGTCGAGACTCTTCGCTATTAAACTTTTTAAAATTATTATAGCTCTTTCCATAGCTCGCTGAGCGACTTTGAACTTGTGGGCCAGTCTCACCGTCAGTGTCCACGTTTCGGTTCCGTAGGTCATCACTATCAATCAGGGTAAGATTAAGAGGCGCTCCGTTCCCTCTGTAGACTCCTATTACATGCATGCATGCATATTATGATGCTCCTACAAAAGTGCTAACTTCACCGCATGCCTACATCAAAAAGATAATCTCGCCTACCATAGAGTTGAGAACGATTAGATAAGTATTATCGGGAGCCTTTTGTGGTCTTCTTACTTTATGACTTTTTAAAATTCATATCCGCTTATTAGGTCTTACTGGAAGAAATCTCTCTTTAGAGATAAGCAACACCTGTGTTCATTAAGTTTCTTATTTCTAATATTTAAGTACCTATGTATCTTTTTCGTGTGCAATAAAATATTAATTAGTTATTAAAGTATTCACAGCTCAGTGCTCATCACGAGTTCGTTGCACTGGCTGTGGAGACTTTCGGCCCGTGGTCGTCCGACGCGAAGAAATTTTGTAGAGATATTTCCACCCGCCTGATCCTCGCCTCGGGGGACCCCAGAGCTGGCGCCTACTTCAGGCAAAGGCTGAGCCTCGCTATTCAGCGGGGCAACGCCGCCAGCGTGCTGGGGTCCCTGCCGCGCAGTGCGGAGTTAGACGGCGTGTTCGGACTTTAATTGTCTATTTACAATTTAGGTATTTATTTTATTTTGTAAATAGCTTTTTTTAATTTATAAGCAGTAATGTATATATTGTGTAATTGTATTTAACATGATGAAGGCATTTATTTAAAAAATTGTATTTATCGTAATAAACATTATAACATTAGTTATTCAGAGTCTGAATTTTATTTTATTGTTAAGATCGATATACGGTACCTACAGGATTTAATAAAAAAATATATTTTTATTCTATTTTATTTATGTAAGTAATGATGACTTGTAATGTAATTATTTTACCAATAAATAACTAATGTCTTCGTCTTGTTGTTGGCGTGTGGATTAGTTACCAACATTTCGTAGCACGACTACACGCTTGCGACCGATATTTCATATGTGACTGTCAACTTTGTCTCGGCGTCACCTTGGCTTAGCGTGGCAGCGCGTTACAACAAAAATGTCCTAGAGGGGCTGACCTCAGAGTTATTCAGGCCGCCCGTAGGTTTCTGACGACTGCTGCCGAGCGACAGCAACCGGGATTAACTGTTTAACGTACGCCACGAGGCACAGAGGGGCTCAGATGAAAATGTCACTAGCAGTCACCGATCCAGACACTGAACGCATTCACAACTGGAGTATTATGAACCCCTCGACGTCCATTACGTAGGGCCGGGTTCGATCCCCAGGTCAGTCATGCTGTCAAGTGTAGGTAATATTCAAGAATTTTACGTAATGATTGAGATTGAAAAATGTTTTATTTAGGTTGATGTGCTAATATAATGAGTTTTCCTTGAAGGAAATTTTATACCAAAGGCCCTCAAAAACTTGAAGGAAATATTTTAAACCTTACGACGTTTTGATATTTTCTTGCATATGCGCTATGCGAAACGAAAATCTAAATGATAAATTTTCATCACGACCGGGATTCGAACCCGGGACCTCGCCATTCCGTGGCACGCTCTATTCCGACAGAGCCATCGTGATTCGTATCCAGATCGTGAATTTTGATGAAAATTTTTCTCCATTTATCATTTAAACCTTACGACGTTGCATTGCATATGACTTATAAAATAAATTGAATGGTGAAAAATTTAAGTCCTGTCTAACCGTTTCCTATGTCTGCCACATTTCCCTAACCGCGAGGTCACACGTAATATAAATTCCTATCCAATATTCACAAATTTTCCACAGCATTTTAATGCCCCGGGGCAAATTGCAATTTTCTTGTGCTTGCTCCGTCGTCGCCTTAACTGGCACAGAGCGGCTGCTCTAAACAAGTTGTCATTGAAACACTTATTTATACAGATATAAAATTTTTAGAATTAAAACTATAGTGAGCAATTACTACAAATTATTATACAGGGTGTAACGTAAAGGGTATATGAAGCCGAAGTGAGAGTGTTCAGTATCGGTAACTGAACAACTTTTGTTCTACGACTTTTCGAATAATAAATAAAAATAAATTAATGTCTGTAGGAAATGTATGAAAAATCAAAAAAATAAATTCGCGAAAATCGAAAAGTCGTAGAACAAAAGTTGTTCAGTTACCGATACTGAACACTCTCCCTTCGGCTTCATATACCCTTTACTATACACCCTGTATATAAACGGATATATTACTGAAGAACACTTATATTGTTGAAGTTGGCAGTTAGACCGACAGTTTCGACCGATTTCGACAGATTGCGGTTGGTTCTTGCCTGCTACTCGGAAGCCCGTACTTAGGGTCGTATCCGATATTGGGAATTTGAGAGCGTGAGCGAATGCAGAGTAGACGCAGTGAGTACGGACAACAGCAGATCAATGGTAACACTTGCAGTACGATTTTAAATCTTACGACGCAGATAATAAGAACGGTTCAACGTCCAAAGTGCTACACTTGATCTGCTGTTAGCTGTTACTGCGTGACGGGACCTAATGTGAGTGGCGGTGACTTCCCGACAAGTGAGATCGATCAACCTAATCGAGAGTTCTGGAATGATGATAAAAACTGTTAGACTCTATTACTAACTCATTTTGAAAAATACCGCGGAGCCACTAATCGAACGTTAGTTAAAAAAATTACGGTCATTTTCTTAACTTAACAATAGAATGCGTTTATCTTTAGATACGCCTCCAAAATAGTTATAAAATGTTACAAATTAGATAAATAGGAAATGATGATTATATAATTATGATGATAAATAATATAAAGATCTATCGGGACGGCTCGTGGAGTCCACACGTGACCAAAATGCTGGCCTGTATTTCGCCCAAAGAATTAGCTTGGCTATTCAGAGGGGAAATGCCGCCAGCATTTTGGGCACGTTGCCGGACAACGGGGATCGGTTGAACTATCTGTAATGCAAGCCATTCAGATAGTTCAACCGACCTATTTTGTACATATAGTTTTATTTTAGTTTAGTTAAATTTTAGTAAGTATTTTTATTTTTAGTTTAATATTGTAGTTTAGTAAGTTAGTTTATATTTTTAGTTATTTTAATAAACTTATAAACATATTATGGACTATTTAACATATCAAGACTTCCTACCATAAACGCGGATCGTTGAGTTATTTCATTGCATCATCAAATGTTGACGTGCAAAACTGTACACATTGTATTTCCTTGCAATAAAGAGATTGTGATTATATACTAACATAAGAAACTGCAGCTACCAGGCGACCATAAAGGCCTGGAAATGAACTTAGTAGCGTTTTTCCGCGAAGCTTGCGGTGCGTTCAGACGCTCCTCGCCTGATTTATACGTCGCTTATCGCTCTGGATTTATTTGTCTGCTAGCTTCTACCGGCTATGGGGCCCTGGTACGAGCTAAGAAGATGATAGAGTTGTCGCAAGGAAATTGACATAATTTTGTATTTAGCTCGGCGGCTTTTTGGCTAGGACTTCTGTTACGGAAGCCGCGGGTTCGATCCCAGTTCAGCCACCGATGATTTACATTTACCGAAATATTTTCAAAATGTTGAATACGCCACCGTTTAGGCCCCCTGTCCCTTTCTATCTTAACCTTTTTTAACGAAGTGTGAAAGGGATAGCAACACGATTTAATGGAAGTGAGGTTTATCTAGGTTTATGAATAACAGCAATAGGTTAGGTATAACGCTTGTATAATCCGTCATTTATTATTATTTATTTAAAACATTACCTACTATTATAATAATACATTATTTTGATTGGCCACCAGCATCTTCAAACTTGAGAAGTTTGTCCAGATGTTTGTCAATCCGGGGTCTGTGCAAATGATCATGGCCCAGGATCGAAGGGAAAACTTTGACTCAGCAGTGGAAGCATAAGGCATGATTGGTGATGATGAACAAAGCCAATGGGCGCAATTTACCAGTTCCGCCAACGAGACAAATCTAACAACAGTCATGAATCAAAATCCATCAAGCCCTTTAGGCTACAGGAGGGTGACCGCTACTTATTTATTTATTTTATTAATAGACTCGACAGTTCGTCATTTGCCAATGTCATGTTACAGAAAATTCAATACATAATCGTCTTCTATCTTCGTCCAGGGGAGTCGCAGTAGCGTCTTCACCGTGGGCAGCCGCGTCTTCTTGTCTTCCTCCAGAGGAGTCGCCGTAGCGTCATCACTCTGGACGAAGCAGCTCGACAGTCTTTCTCTCTTGATAAAAGCTTGAACCCCCAGATCTTGCTCAAATTATCTAACAAATTCACCATACTGTCACTCGCGAACATTTTCTGATTAATTTAACGTGATATTAATCTCAAAATAACCACTGTAGATAATAAAGACCGCTACTTCAATTGTTTTCGTTATCGTTTTCATTTTGATACTTGAACGATATACATTGCTGCGTTTCATTGTCGTTTGCTAAAACTTGCAAAAACATTACGATAACGGTGGAACCCCACATATGTTACAAAATAACCATAGACTCCAAAATACTCACCACATCGTCATAGGTAATCTTTTCTATGTTTCTATTCTATGGTTCCTTCAAAAAGAATGTACATAGTGGATTGTAGACTTCTAAAAATAATGTCCAACTCATAATGATGGGCAAGATTGAGGGGAAGAGGCGGGTTGGCAGAAGGAAGAAATCGTGGCTCCGCAATATAAGGGAGTGGACAGCGATAGCCAGAGTCGAAGAGCTTTTCCGACTGGCTCAAGACAGAGAGGCACTGCAAGAAGAAGAAGAAGAAAAATAATGCCCAAATCTATCCGCATCGTAACTCTACGTTGTCCCAATGTCTCGGGGCGCGGGTAATTGTACAAATTATAAATTTGTGACCGACTGCCGCCGCAGCCGCGGGATTAAAACGCAGCGCAATCGGTGCCTGCGGCTATCCGCAGTGCTTTGTAATGCTGGACACTTGATTTAGTTTATATTTGGTCAAAAAGTGGTTCACTCCCCATGACAGAGGGGGGTGTCATGGGGAAACGCGGTTGCCTCTGCCGTTCCGTCCCCATGACACTGTTAAGCACGTCACTATGAGCTTTGCCCATCTCTAGTGTGTCAATTGTAATGGCGGATACGAATGAAAAGCAGTTTACTCCCCATGAACCTATCCCGGTTCTGACAGTTCTGGTCTTTTTGTCCACTCGACCATCGGCCGAGAGATTTGTGGTCGAATGGTCGACTTGACACCTAACTTTTTCAAAAGGTGGCTGCTCGACCATCGATACAGCCATATGGTGTACTGTCGATATAGCGTACCATCGATATGATGTACCATCGATGTAGCGTTTTCAATATACGCTGCGGCCCGACATAATGTGCTCGGACCTTTAAAGAACAGTGTTCAGTAAAAATGTTTTTTAATGGTTGCTCTTGTAGAAATGCTATAAGTAACTACAATTGTTACACTGCGTTCGACGCCCTACATAATATTTAACTGACACTACGGGGGGTATCATGGGGAAACGCGGTTGCCTCTGCCGTTCGTTCCCCTTAACACCTTCTATAGGGTACAATCGGCTATTACTTATCCGTGCATTCCCCATAACACCACCAAAATGGCCCACCGCTGTCAAGGGGAATTAACGGCAGGGCAGACCAAAATACCGGGGGTGGGTCATTTTGATGGTGCGTGAAATGAACGGAAAAGAAGTAGCCGATTGTACCCCATACCCTCACCCACCCTCCATATCAAACCAACACACACTTAACTTCCCTAATTTTTATGTTCATTTTTAATATTGTAAATCCGTCATTGACAGCATGTTATGACTTAAACTGAAATGTAATTTATTTAAGTGCTATGGATTTTGTTATGACGAATAAAAAAAATAGGAATTACAACGGGACCCCATAGATTCTGGTCCCCATTCCGTGGACTGTGTATTATTTGTCCCATTCCGTGGACTGTGTATTGTTTGTCCCATTCTGTGGACTTTGAATTATAATTCTGTGTAATTTTGGACACTTTATTCAGTTTATATTTGGTCGAAAAGTGGTTCATTCCCCATGACACCGCTGGGTCCGCTGGGGTGTCATGGGGAACCCTTATTGCCTCTGCCGTTCGTTCCCCTTGACACCTGGTTGGTCAGTGTCATGGGGAATGAACGGAAAAGTAGTAGCCGAGTATACCCCATAGGAATTACAACTGGACCCCATAGATTCTGGTCCCCATTCCGTGGACTGTGTATTGTTTATCTTATTCTGTGGACTTTGAATTATAATTCTGTGTAAAGTTGGACACTTTATTCAGTTTATATTTGGTCGAAAAGTGGTTCATTCCCCATGATACCGCTGGGTCCGCTGGGGTGTCATGGGGAACCCCTATTGCCTCTGCCGTTCGTTCCCCTTGACACCTGGTTGGTCAGTGTCATGGGGAATGAACGGAAAAGTAGTAGCCGAGTATACCCCATAGGAATTACAACTGGACCCCATAGATTCTGGTCCCCATTCCGTGGACTGTGTATTGTTTGTCCCATTCTGTGGACTTTGAATTATAATTCTGTGTAAAGTTAGACACTTTATTCAATTTATATTTGGTCGAAAAGTGGTTCATTCCCCATAACACCGCTGGGGTGTCATGGGGAACCCCTATTGCCTCTGCCGTTGGTTCCCCTTGACACCTAGTTGGTCAGTGTCATGGGGAATGAACGGAAAAGTAGTAGCCGATTGTACCCCATAGGAATTACAACTGGACCCCATAGATTCTGGGCCCCATTCCGTGGACTGTGAATTGTTTGTCCCATTCTGTGGACTTTGAATTATAATTCTGTGTAATGTTGGACACTTTATTCAGTTTATATTTGGTCGAAAAGTGGTTCATTCCCCATAACACCGCTGGGGTGTCATGGGGAACCCCTATTGCCTCTGCCGTTCGTTCCCCTTTACACCTGGTTGGTCAGTGTCATGGGGAATGAACGGAAAAGTAGTAGCCGAGTATACCCCATAGGAATTACAACTGGACCCCATAGATTCTGGTCCCCATTCCGTGGACTGTGTATTGTTTGTCCCATTCTGTGGACTTTGAATTATGATTCTGTGTAAAGTTGGACACTTGATTCGGTTTATATTTGGTCGAAAAGTTGTATTGTCGTTGTATTTAAGTAGGTACCAGTTAGGTATCGATATATATTTAATTATTGCTCAACAAGCTACCTATTCATCCGCTGAATTCTGTAAACAAAGGTTGTCTGGAAGAGATCGCTTTAAGCGATAAGACCGCCAATTGTGATACTAACTGTATTAGCATATTTCTTTTGTGTAATTCCTTTTACTTTGCAATAAAGAATACTTATCTTATCTTAAAAGTTTAGCGCCAGATACAGGATTGATATTTGCTAACGAACCGCCCAGAATGCCGACTAGGTATCTTTAGGGGTAGGTATGGTCATCCTCAAAATGAAGCCAATTGTACACACTTGCGCAGTGACCGAAATTAAAACACTTACCTACCTACTGCCATTTACGGACTCTAATTAATAAAATGAAAAAAATCTTCCGTTCATATTGAATTTTCTCGCGTCGAATTGGGACATGCAATTCGAGTTAGCAAGGGATTGTAGTTAGTTGTTTAATGAGGTTTTTTCAAAGTGAAGTTCTAAGGAAAAAACAAGCTTTTTAAGTTGATAATAGATTGCGTTGCACCGAAGTGCGATGTCATCGTAAAAAAACACAGCACAATGATTTTTTTTTGTCAGCTGAATAATGTATTTTGGGCTTGTTTGTGTAGGAATACAGTACAAATTAATACTAGGTATGAAATATGAAAAGCCCAAGTTACGAGGTTACATTTAAAAAAGAAAGAATACCCGCTAGCCCCGGTAGATGGCACCGACTGGTCTGGTGTCAACATTAAATGCGTTGCTTGTAACTTGGGCTTTTCGTATTTCATACCTAGTATTAATTTGTACTGTATTGTTTAAATTACACAAACAAACCAATAAAAATACGTTATTCAGCTGACATTAAAAAAAATTCATGGTCTGTGTTTTTTTACGATGATACAGCACTTCGGTGCAACGCCACCTATTATCAACTTAAAAAACTTGTTTTTTCCTTAGAACTTGGGACATGGTAGCGAGAAAATTCAATATGAACGGAAGATTTTTTTCATTTTATTAATTAGAGTCCAGTAAATGGCAGTAGGTAGGTAATTGTTTTCCGGTCCGATCTAATAATGTGAAAATAATTACGCAATATTCACAGAGAAGCTTAAAATGTTAGTAGGGTAGGGTAGTTTTTGTTTACAAAATAAGACACTTGATTTGGGCTTCAGTTTACTTGTTTATTACATACATTACTGTACTACATTCGATGTATTTTATCTTCCTGGTTTTGCTTTATTGAAGACTATTTTTCTTTCAACAATTCTCCCTCTTCCGGGCAATATTTATAGACTATGTGCCAATACATACATACATAGTATTACATGCATTTGTGCCTAAAACTAAAAAGTAAGTGCGCACTTATGTAACAGCGAGGCGAGCCGGCTAACTACAATAGTCATAGTACAAGGAGCTACGAAGTGAAAATGAAAAATTGTATATTTCATAAGAATTCAGAGATTACATTCAATGTGAACATGGGCGTACCCAGGTTCTGGGGGGTGCTTATAGAAAGAACGAACGCGCCGCGTAATTTTTAGTTGTAAAAATATTGAATTGCAAACAAATGGCAATAAATTCGTTTTCTTAATTTTTATCGATAAAAGTACTAGATAAGATACTTAGTAGGGACGTCAACATTATCCAAGGGGGGGGGGCAGGGCATTTCTTATTACAAACTGTCGATGTATGGACATAATATTTTGATAATGGCATAGTTAAGTTGGTCTCTAAATCTAGTTTATTTTTTTAACCTTAACCTAAACGCGAAACGCGGGACGCATCGCTTAGCACATAGACCAGACCACTTACCCAATAAACATGAAATCAGTACAAATGACATTGGTAGATTTGAATGGAGCTTTGCCTCACCTACAAAACTACGTGACCATTTAAGCTGTACCTATCATTTTGTTGGGGACCTATTACAGGTTTCATATTGCATAATCATAATCAGTATCATTTTCTACTACTCTCGCAACTCCTATAGAAGAATAACAAAAACAATGAATAAATCGCTTCTATTTCTTACTATTTTCTGAATTCTTAATTAAGCTCTTTTATTCACTCGCATGTTATACAAAACTTTATTTAAACCAGTAATTTTAATGACAAACGGAGATATTTTTATATTTATTCGTTATCTTGTTCAACATGCGGTTGATGGTGGGGCAGAATCAGGCATTGACGTTTGCAAACGAAAAATTCTGTAAACGATGAGCGCATAGAGACGAAGCGGGGGACAGTGGTGCCGTATTAAAGAGATGCGTCCATGTCGATAATATCTCTAGGGATGAATTGGTCGCGGTTCGTGCGTCGGTGTTTTTGAGTAAACAACTAAGTTGGTCGCGTTTCGTGCGTTTTATGAAAACAATAAAAAACTATCTCCACTATTGGTCGCGATTCGTGCGTTTAATAGTTTGGTCATCTTACTACCTACGTTAGCAAGTATTACCATAGAGTTATAAAAACCGTTAAATTGTCAAAGGTTTAAGAGAGTTCTGTCGCGACGCCGCCGCCGCTAGTAGCGCTGCTCATGGGCGTACCCAGGTTCTGAGCCGGGGGTAGATGTTGTTATACATGTCGCGAAGCAAATTTGCGCTCATGTGCGGGCAGACACGGCCCTCCTGTTACAGGTCTATGGGGTGGTCTGTGTGCCGACACAAGTCCAAAAAATCGTAGTTTCGGTGTCGTTTCGTAGCTCCTCCGTCGGTATATTCGTCTCGCACCATATCGTCGAGTTTTTCGCGCGCTAATTACTGGCGCGCCCCGTAACGACGGGAGTTTCGCGACGACGATGCAGTTTGTGGGATTTCATTCTGCTTGTACGATTCTAGTTGGGATACAGTGATTGGCGGCAGCGATGATTATTATCTGTCTCATTAGATAAAGTCAAAGTCAAATTTCTTTATTGCAAGTAAGCACGTTGAGTACATTTTTGCACGTCAATATATTTTTTGAATTTACATTTACACAACTTTGCAAGGAAAAGGTACCAACGCTGAGGAGAAAAAGTGGCAAAAAACTCTCAGCAACACATCTTTTAAAACAATGATAATACAACATGATTACTTAATAACTATACAGTACGTAACTATTACTATTGTTAGTAAGCTTATCCCTCATGCGCAACCGGCATAGAAATCGTACTGCGAGTGTTGCCATTGATGTGATGAGTGTGCTACCAGTGTAAAACTAAGAAGTAGAGAGCTACGCCAACAAACTGCAGTGCAGTGCGGCGACGGATGTAATATTGCATTAATAAATAAAATAAAAAGAGAAGTAGCGATCGCGGTGGATTCGACGAGCGTGCATGAAGCTTACCCCATAGACCTGTAACAGGAGGGCGCCCGTGTCTACCCGCACATGTAACCTAGAGATATTATGGGCATGGGCGGATCTCTTTAATACGGCACCCCTGTCACCCGCTTCGTCTCTATGCGATCATCATTGTCAGAATTTTTCGTTTGCAAATGTCAATGCCAGATTCTGCCCCACCATCAACCGCAAGATGTACAAGATAACGAATAGGTAACTGAAAATATCTCGGTTTTTTATTAAAAATATTGGTTTAAAATAAAGTTTTGTACAACATGCGAGTCGAATAAAACAGCTTAATTAAGAATTCAGAAAATAGTAAGAAATCGAAGCGATTCATTGTCTTTGTTATCATTTTCTACTACTATCTCAACTTCTACTGATTATGATTATGCTATATAAAACCTGTAATAAGTCCACAACAAAATGATATACCTATAGGTACCTAAGCTTCAATGGTCACGCTTCGTCTCTATGCGCTCATCGTTGACAGAATGTTCCGCTTGCATGTCTATTGGGTAAGTGGTCTGTGGCATGAAGAGATTGAAGACTGTGGGTGGACGAAGAAAAAAATTATATATATTATGTATATAAGTACCTAGGTACTGGGCGTCCCGTATGTTTTGGTACGACAAACGAAAAGGAGAGATAGGGGGTGTGGTGGCCTTTTTTTTTAACCCAGATAAAACATGCAAAATCATGTACCATCACGCCCGGGGGAGCTTGTTGATTATGTCGGGCTCACCGCCCTGAAGGGGCAGCATACCGACTAAACCTCCTGGGGTGTTCCACCTCGTGCCATTCTTGCCGAGCCCCGGGAACTGCGATACATCCACGGTGGTGGCCTACTTATGATAAAAATTTGACCTTAGTAAAAGTGTCACAATTTTCGAGATATTTGGAACTTTTTTTTTCGATAAACCTCCAATTTTGATCTGTATTTTCTTGCTAAGTATACAAATGAGCTGATTTTTTAGGACCTATGTATTTATTTATTTATTTTTATTTTATTAATGGACTCGACAGTTCGTCATTTGCCAATGTCATGTTACAGAAAATTCAATGTATAATAGTCTTCTATCTTCCTCCAGGGGAGTCGCCGTAGCGTCATCACCCTGGGTAGCCGCGTCTTCATGTCTTCATCCAGAGGAGACGCCGTAGCGTCATCACTCTGGACGAAGCAGCTCGACAGTCACGTTCACTCCCGAGCTTGTAGCGGGAACTCTTGATAAAAGCTTGAAACCCCAGATCTTGCTCAAATTATCCAACAAATTCACCATACTGTCACTCGCGAACATTTTCTGATTAATTTAACGTGATATTAATCTCAAAATAACCACTGTAGACATTAAACTGAAAATTATTAAATAATTTCGCAACCGTCGTTTCCCGCCATTTTCAAGAGAACCAGGACCTATGTACCATTTTAAAATACAGGCGGATGATGATGATGAAATGTTTTTTTTTTCCCGCCAATCGCGCCTCTTGTGAATGAAGTCCAAGTTTAGATTAGTTAGACGTCGAAGTATGCAGACATAATAAAACGGTTTACCTAGAACATTTTCCATTCAAATGCTTACTAGGTATAATATTCTAATAAAGCTCTAGGAACGAAAAATAACTAATATCGGGACATACCTTTTCGTAACAAGATAACCTTAAGTTTTAAAATCGCCATAAGTATATTTTGAGTTATAATATCACACTGAACCTTAATAACTTTTTTAGAATTAAAACTATAGTGAGCCATTACTACAAATTATTATATAGGTACGTTACGAGTTATATACGTTTATAAACGTATATAACTCTCTTACTCTTGAAGTCGGCAATTAGACCGACAGTTTAGACCGATTTCGACGGTCTTTCTCAAGGTGGGCCACGCCCGCGTTGTTTCTTCGCGCACTGACCGTCGAAATCGGTCGATTTGTAATTGTGCAATTTTATTAAACATCTCCATTTATCATTTAGAACCGATAACCGATGGGGCAAACTAGTTCTCGAATGGAGGGATGACCTTCGCAAGATGTCTGGCAGGGACTGGAAGTGACGCGCTTTGGGAGAGGCCTACGTCCAGCAGTGGACTGATACGGGCTGATGATCATCATCATTTAGAAATCTAGAGTTCTAACAACACAACCAAGCTTAGGCGATAAAGAATAATTGAAAAATCAATTTCCACAAACAAGAATATTTAATTTCAATCATTGTCCCTTATTCTTAACACCTCTCTTACTCTTATTCTTAATTAAACTAGTTGCTTCATCGTTTAACTGCTTAAAGAACGCCTTAGATGTCTTCAAAGACTTATCCGTTGTTTCCACACCTTTCTTTGTATTCCTGTGTTCAGTTACTTTAGTAACTTGGCCGTTTTTACGCTGCAACTTCTTCTTTTTCCTTCTCTCTCTCTTCTTATCTGCCTTTGTTCTCTCGTCCTTACTCATCAAGTCTCCTCTTTGCTTCTTTTTGACCTCTTCAGGCGCTAGAAGCGCTGCATCACTGGTAGCCAACGGAGCGACCTCTTCCATCGATATCGCAGGAGTATTACTGACGATCTTCACTTCTGCTTGAGGAGGCTTCGGAGTATAATGGTAATGGCATAACGCATCAAGTTTGGAGAATAACTTCGACATTGCATCTCGAATTTGTGTGTGAATTTCTGGCTCTTTCTCCTCTTCGTTATCCCCAGATAACGCTTGCTTTTGCTTCAAATATTCTGCTTCGTAAACTTGAGCTAAACTCAGCTTACTCTTCGAGTGATCCAGTACCTCTGGCTTACGGAACGTCAGTTGATCATCGACAGGCTTTTGTTTTTTAACGACATCGTCCCACGCTTTATCTTTAACTCTGCGTCGAATTATGTCTTCTAAAGTAACTGTAGTTTCTTCGGTAATGATTGGAGGTGGTCGGGTAGTTAGATCGAAGTCGACAACTTCTTGAAGCAAGGAGTTTTGGGGACGTTTTGAAGCATCGACTTCTCCTTTTAGTTGCCAAGGAGCATCGGTTAATGTCTTCTCTTCTAATCTTGTTATTGTCTGCTGTAAGCGTTGTTGACGCAGTTCAAAGTCAGTTTTCTTTTCATTACTTATTTTGTTACGTTTGTCTGATGTTTCGACTTCGCTGTCCTGTGATTCTGAATCATCGTCAGGCATTACATCGGCGAATTTAACCTTTTTCTCTGTCTTTTTAGGTACAGCGATCATTTCTTGTTTTTCATCCATACTTTCATCGTCCGTAATCTCAGGGTCACTTCCCTGGTCATGTCCCTCCATCTCCTTATTATCACCTTCAAAGAAATCGTAATACATCTCATCATTTATTTCCTCATCACCCCTCAAATCATCATCAATGTCCTGAAACATATCAATCGAGTCATCATCACTATCCGAGTCTCGTTTCTTCACATCCCCTTTCTCTTCTTTCAGCAAGAATTGCTCCATTTCTTGAAGCTTGAAGAATTTGTCGTCGACTACAGATGGTTTAGTTTTAATTATTGATTGTTTACGTTTGAGTTTTTTAGGTTGTTCTTGTATTTCATCCTGATCTGATAATGGAATTTCATCAGCGTCAGATTGATTAACGTCTTCCTGTGGCTCCTCCTCTCTAACAACCTCGACAGAGAATGCCAAAGCATTTTTATTAGATACAAAATTCGCCACATCCCAAACTAACTTGTCCAAATATTCCGCGTTTTGCAACTCAATTTCCTGCCAAATTTGCTCCTCATCAAAATCATTCACAATCAATTCGGGTAAGGCATTCTTCCTCGTCGTCTTCGCATTCTTTTCCTGAGTCTTCGTGTAGTCATAAAGAGATTTCACCAAGTTTTTGATGTCATCTTTCACGTCCTCTTGAACGGTCAAGAATTTCACAGGTTTTTGTGTGAACGACTTGAATTTGTCGATGATATCTTCGACTTCAGCGCAAGCCATGGTAGTTTATTTTATTCTCGAAGGTCAAAAAAAGTTCAATTCACATCTCATTGAGAGATAAAATGAAAATTCGCAAAAATCAACAGAAATCACATGCGGTCCAACAACAACCACATTTTTTTGACATTTCTTTCGCAATGTTGCCAAATGATATCGTTTCTACCATATTTCTACCATTGTTATAAACGAGCGTTTTTTAAACGCCCCTCTTTTATTTATGGCACAGTCATTCTTTTCATTCCATTTTCTTTCATTCTTCTCTTCATTCGTTCATTACATCCATCCATTCATTCATTTTCCGTGATGGCTGGCTTTGTTGCGTATCGTTTTCACAGTTTTTCTTGTATATTTTCCTTATAATTTTGTGCTAAATAGTGTTAATTGTACAATTTAAATGTAGTCTATTCAAATTACGTTAAAGCAACCTAAATAATTAGGTTTTAGACTTCGTTTATTTACCTTGAAACCAAGCAACAGGTAACTGTATTTTTTGTTTCTTTGATGATTCCATTGGATGCATTATTTTTCACTCCAATGAACCTGATCGTTGCCCCTTCGACCAGCAATTTACAGCTTCTGTATAACGATTAAGGTGTTAAGTATTGCTTACGTAGTAAACCCTTGGCTATTCTAAAATGCCATGCCCTCAAAAGTGAAAGGTGGTTCTGTGTGGTTATTTCTTTCGTAAAGATCGTGTAGTGATTTTTACATGAAACATGAATTGTCGGTCAGTGTCGATAAAGGGGTGCAAACAAAAAGAAAATTAAAAAAATCGCTATCTTTAAACAGCTTTCAATGTTACATTTTGTGCTGGAGTGTGACCGGAATAAAGCCAACAGAGACATGTACAATGTACATGGCCGGGTTGGAATTAAGAAACGCAGGCATTAACATAATCTTATCCAACCCAATCTCTACACAGGTGGTGCAGATATATAGGTTCGTCAGACACTCCTTTGTGTCCAGGGAGCCCCTTCCTGGTCGTGGAAGGGTCTGATGGGGCTATTTGATGAGGCCCAATGAGGCTGGCATGGTCACCAAGTGACAAAAGCCTAAAAAAACCTAGATTAAAAAAAAATTATAACATTTTTTTTCCTTGCTAGGTAGTTTTGTTTTGCTCCAGCCAACCCCTTCTAAACCTAACGTTGGCTAGGCTCGTGGCGGTATAGTGCTCCAGGAGCCCTAATATTGTACCTCAAACTACCTATTCAACCATTAATTTCTACCCAAAGATTGTCTGGAAGAGATAGCTTTCAGAGATACAACCACCAATTGTGCTTTTATTATGCCTACTTCTTTGTGAGACTTTTGCAATAGGAATAATTATGTAATTTAATTACCTAGTTAAAGAAATTGAATTGATAATTACTTTAAAAGAAGTGCTGCGATTTTTTGCCACTTTTTCACCTCAGTGATTTCTCAACCTTTTCCTTGCAAAGTTGTGTAAATGTAAAAGACATTGCCACATTTCAATGGAGCTTTGCCCCACCTACAATACTACGTGACCATTTAAGCTGTATCTATCATTTTGTTGGGGACTTATTACAGGTTTCATATTGCATAATCATAATCAGTATCATTTTCTACTACTCTCGCAACTCCTATAGAAGAATAACAAAAATAATGAATAAATCGCTTCGATTTCTTACTATTTTCTGAATTCTTAATTAAGCTGGGTTTTTTTTAATTTTTCTGTTTTTACAAAACTTTATTTTAAACCAATAATTTTAATAAAAAACGGAGATATTTTTACATTTATTCGTTATCTTGTACAACTTGCGGTTGATGGTGGGGCAGAATCTGGCATTGTCATTTCAAAAAAATTTACATGCAATAATGTACACAACATGCTTACTTGCAATAAAGAGATTTGACTTTCAAAGAATATCTTATTTCTTATTCCACCTTTTTGGTCAAATAATAACCTACAGCTGAACAATATGTTAATGTGTATGGTTATTTCTCAGCTAACCGCAATGGATGGCCAAGAGATGGAGATGAAGTTCAACACGGGCGAGGTGGGCGGCCTGGAGCTGTGCATCGTGTGCGGGGACAGAGCCTCCGGGAGACACTACGGAGCTATCAGCTGCGAAGGTAAATATTATTAGAACATGATGAAAAAAATTCTTGCCGTGGGCAGGACTTGAACCTGCGACCTTGTCATTCCGTGACACGCTCTTACCAACTGAGCCACCACAGGCCACGCCGAGCCCACTGAAAATCTTCATCGCTTTATACATACTTACAGGGTATGTTACGCAATTCCATCTATCAGACAATAGTAGTAGTATTCCGACAACCATATAATTTATTCACCGAGCATGGATAATGCGTAATTCAAATTCCGAGTGAATATTATTATTCATTTGATAGACAGGCAGCATAATGCTGGTGTGTCTATATCACAGTGTTGGTAAGTTCAGTTTATGTTGTGTCTCCGCAACTTACGCGAAATTAACTACAAACTACTTACCTGTGAAGTCGCGGCGACTCCCGCGCCGCTGTGGATAAAATTTACGACTCGTTCCTCAGCACCGACCAATTCACATTACTTATATCAAGGCTTTTATTACGTTTTATTAAACCTAGTTGAAAGTGACATAATCTTTCATTTGACATCCTCAACAGTTGTCTAATGTTCATATGATTCACTACACATATTGCTTATTTACCTATATAATGTTTGCTTTTAGCCACATGTCGAGTTCAAATATAGCATAGTCTTAACTTGCTGAAACTATTGAGATTTCTTCATTTACAGCATGCTATAGGTACCTCTTTTGGTTCCTATCTTGCATTGGTTTAACCGTAATTTAAAGCAATGGTTATTGTGTGACATATAAAATTCTCACATATAAACGTTGGATGCCTGGAAGCCTAAGTAAGGGCCCGGGCCCACGGACGCAGTGCGCGAACCGCACGGCGCCCGAGTGGCTCGAGGCTCAGACGGGGAGGAGGAAGGTGAGGGATGAATGGATTATACATTGTGGGCTAGTACAGCCCACAATGGGGATTACTCGGGCGCCAGTCTATGTATCGCAGTTCCCGTGGCTCGGCAAGAATGGCACGAGGTGGAACACCCCAGGACGTTTAGTCGGTATGCTGGTATTCAGGGCGGTGAGCCCGACATAACCAACACGCTCCCCCGGGCGTGGTGACACATAATTTGCATGTTTTACCTGGGTAAAAAAAACTGCCTGGAAGAGATCGCTTTTAGTGATAAGGCCGCCAAAATTAGACTGATGATGAAGAAGAATTTATTTACTTCGCAATAGGTTATTAAAGTGTACCTACTTACAGAGATTTATACTAATGGTTTCCCATATTCTCTGTCCAGGCTGCAAAGGCTTCTTCAAGCGTTCCATCCGCAAGAAGCTGGGCTACCAGTGCCGGGGCAGCATGAACTGCGAGGTCACGAAGCACCACAGGAACCGCTGCCAGTACTGCCGGCTGCAGAAGTGCCTCGCATGCGGGATGCGGAGTGACTGTGAGTACCAGATTATAGAGATGACCATTCACCTATTCTTTTTTCGTGTAATTTAGTGACCAAACCTATTTGTCAGAGTTCTTCAGGCCGCCCGGAGGTCTCTAACGTGGCCTAACGACTGCTGCCGAGCGACAGCAACCGGGACCAACTGCTTAATGAGTTTGTCAACAGTCTAAATTGTACTTGATGTAAGCTTACCGATACACATCATCAGTCTATTTATAAGTCCCCACTGTTCGGGCACAGACCTTCCCTTACATCGAGGAAGCTCGGGCCATGATCCACCACGCGGACCCAGTGAGGATTGGCGGATTACACATGCCTTAGATTTTTTTCTACGGCATGCAGGTTTCGTCACGATGTTTTCCTTCACCGTTTTGAGAGCACTCGGTAAACGTACGTAAGTTTTTTCCTCGAAAAAACCGAGGATAACTCATTGGTACATGGCTGCCCTGGCTGGGAACGGAACCTGGGATATTCGTATCGCAAGGCCTTTGACCCAACCACTGAGCCACCGAGCTGTATCACTTACCTATACACAAGGGCGTCGCCAAGGGGGGGCGGTAGAGGCAGCTGCCCCCCCCCCCCCCCCCCCCTAGAGATTAGAAAAAGTATCCAGCCCAATGCAAAGTCCTTAGTCAGGTACTGGAAAGACGATGAGGCGAGAGCGAGCGGGGAGAGGAGAGTGCTACTGTCTCTCCTATTCCGTCCACGCGGCCGCGTCGTCGCCTGTTCTCATACACATTTATATCGGCTGGCGACGCCCTTGCGTATACAATTGACTTGTAAACGTGTTATTTTATCAATAAACGATTGTATGACAAGGCCGCCAAGGCAACAGTACCTGAATCTGCTTTATCAACCGCGATGCTGCACGTATATGTATAAGAAAAATGTATATAACATGTGTATACTGGTATACATTGGAAACCTGCATGTCGTAAAAGAAAAAAAAATCTAAGGCATGTGAAATCCGCCAACCCGCACTGGGCCCGCGTGGTGGATTATGGCCCCAGCTCCCTCGATGTAAGGTAAGGTCTGTGCCCGAGCAGTGGGGCAATATAAATAGACTGATGATGATGATGACTGGTATATAATGCGTTACCCGAGGAAATAAAGATAATACATGACATTAAATTATTTAAATCTAAATTGTACAATTCGTTATTAGATCGCTGTTACTATACCGTTACCGAATATTTAAATTCCTCTCACTGACATTAATTATTTTTATTTCTTCTGACATTTTTATTGCTTATGTAACTGGAAACTTTGCACGCTTGTATACAAGTAGAATACTGTACTGGACAATGCAATTTACCATCCTGAGATTTCATGTATTCTGGCAAATAAATGATTTGATTTGTATTGTAAAAACTACACTACGAAACTGTCACGTACAGTCCCCAATAGCACCCAGTAGCGTTCCCCATTGACGAGCAGTAATTCTTGCCCTGTCTCGCCAGCGGTCCAGCACGAGCGCAAGCCCATCGTGGACAAGGCCAAGCCGGAGCCGCGAGAGGCGCTCGGCCAGGCCGCGTACTCCAAGCTGCTGGGGCTGGCGGGCCAGCAGGGGCAGGTGAGATGTTAGTTAAGGGCGTATGGATCGTACTAGTAATACGAGCTCTGTAGATTCTTGAATCAAAAACGAAAAAAATACTTGACGGATTTTTAAAAATTTTTTTGGAAATTCTTGAATAAAAAATGAAAAAAATACTTGACGGATTTTTGAAAATTCTTTGCATGAATCAAAAATGAAAAAAAATACTTGACGGATTTTTGAAAATTCTTTGCAAATTCTTGAATCAAAAATGAAAAAAATACTTGACGGATTTTTGAAAATTCTTTGCAATTAACAAGGTCTAAACTTATTATCACCCTAAAAGAAAAATAACATTTCAAGATTTTGTCTCTCTGAATACGTAGAATTTTTTTTAGATTTTTTTCGTAGATAAATTCCGAGAAAAAAAAATGTTTTGTGTAAAATTAGACATTCCGTAAGTACTGTGGCTCTGACGTAGTAAGCAAAGGGAATCTAACCCATACAGCCAAGTAATATATTGTATTTTTGTTTTGAACACTATTTCAATGCTTTCTAGGCAGTCATAATCATATTTGGCGAGTCCAAAAGAAAAATGGCAATGAACACACTCTTATCGGTAAATACCGAAAACGTCGGAAACGGGTATTCACCGATTTTGGAACGACACTATTTTAGTAATGGCGTCATCGTCACTTACGCCTTTTTAAAAGACATTGCCACACTCAATGGAGCTTTGCCCCACCTACAAAACTACGTGACGATACTACGACGATAGCTGTAGCTATCATTTTGTTGGCGACTTATTACAGGTTTCATATTGCATAATCATAATCAGTATCATTTCCTACTACTCTCGCAACTCCTATAGAAGAATAACAAAAACAATGAATAATTCCCTTCGATTTCTTACTATTTTCTGAATTCTTAATTAAGCTGTTCTTTTCGAATCGCAACTTGTACATAACTTTAATTTAAACCAATAATTTTAATAAAAAACGGACATATTTTTACATTTATTCGTTATCTTGTACAACTTGCGGTTGATGGTGGGGCAGAATCTGGCATTGTCATTTTCACGATTTTAACTTAATTTTTAAATAATGAAAACTGCCACTTTGAAACCCTCTCATTAATACTTTTGAAACTATTGTGTAGCAAGATCTGAAGTTTCAAGCTTTTATCAAGAGTTCCCGCTACAAGCTCGGGAGTGAACGTGACTGTCGAGCTGCTTCGTCCAGAGTGATGACGCTACGGCGACTCCTCTGGACGAAGACATGAAGACGCGGCTACCCAGGGTGAAGACGCTACTGCGACTTCCGTGGAGAAAGATAGAAGACTATTATATATTGAATTTTCTGTAACAAGCATGACATTGGCAAAGGACGAACTGTCGAGTCCATTAAAAAAAACTATTGTGTACAGATGACCCCAAAAGAGGAGGCGAGCGATGCATTTGGCGCGGTCTCCCCGGCGCCGGCTATCAACTTCGCCCTGGCAGCAGCCGTGGCATTCAACAAGAATCCAGGTAAATTACATCATCAGCCCGTATCAGTCCACTGCTGGACGCTGGCCTCTCCCAAGACACTCGACGCTAATGATACTCCAGGCGTATCATAGTGTCCTGGTACTTGTAATGATATTTAAAGAGCTGGGGATTCTGGCTGAGTGGAAACAGCGTGGCTCGAGGCCCGGACGGGGAGGAGGAAGGTCATGGATGAATGGTTGATGAATTGTGGGCTATTACAGCCCACAATGGGGAGTACTTGTAACGCCAGTCGGATCGCAGTTCCCGTGGCTCGGCAATAATGGCACGAGGTGGAACACCCCAGGAAGTTTAGTCGGTATTCCGCCCCTTCAGGGTGGCGAGCCCGACATAATCAACACGCTCCCCGGGCGTTCTGGTATACGTAAACGTGTTTTACCTGGGACATTAAAAAAGGTGTTGAGTGAGACATATTGAGACTCCGCGTTAGTCATGGTCTCCTGGTACTTTTAATGCCACTTCATGATCATCATCAGCCCGTATCAGTACACTGCTGGATGCAGACCTCTCCCAAGGCACGACACTTGACGCTGGTGCTCGCGCCGCACTCGACCCACAGACACGGTATGCTAATGAGACTCCAGGCGTGTCATAGTGTCCTGGTACTTGTAATGATACTTAAAGAGCTGGGGCTTCTGATCAAGTGGTAGCAGCAGGTGTTGAGTGAGACATATTGAGGCTGCGACTTAGTAATGGGCTCCTGGTACTTTTAATGTAACTTCATGATCATCATCATCCCGTATCAGTCCACTGCTGGATACAGACCTCTCCCAAGGCGCGACACCCGCATTGCCCCAACAGGACAGCATGGTAATGAGACTCTAGGCTGGTCATAGTGCCCTGGTACTTGTGCTAGATGACTGATGGTGATGCGTATGTTTGATGATGCCTCTGTCCCCAGTGTCTCCATACCTGACCCCTGGCTCCCCTGGTGACCTGGAGGGCGCTCGGCGGCAGCAGATCATGCTGCAGACACAACTCGCCAAGAACCTGTTTAAGATGGGACAGTTTGGTGAGTCAATGGTTTAATTGAAAAGGTCTCAATTTTATTATCCCTCTTTATTATATTTTTTTATTAAAATATAAGTAAAATGTGTAAACCCATGTTTTTTTCTGCTATTAAAATAACGTCGTTTTCATTATTTAAAAATTAAGTTAAGGGCCTTCCATGAGCCAACTAGCGCCGCCAATCTTAAAAAAATAATATCTTCGAATTTAATAAATTCTATATAGTAATACCTAGTTATTAAGTAATTGTAATACCATTATTTTAAAAGATGTGCTGCTGAGAGTTTTAGTCACTTTTTCTCCTCAGCGTTGGCACCTTTTCCTTGCAAAGTGGTGTGAATGTAAATTCAAAAATTTGTTGACATGCAAAAATTTACACAACTTGCAATAAACATTTTGTCATTGGGCCTTGCCATAATAAATTAATAATATATCGTCATCTAGGTGCAATAAACGAATACCTACAGTCTGCGTACGGCGCCACTCCGCCCGAGGTACCGCTGTCAGCGCTACATGCAGCAGCCGCCGCCGACACACAGCAAGCTGACGGTAATATCATCAATTTTGTTTTAAATTTATTTACTCAACAATAATTTTACACATTTTACTTAGTTCTAAGCTTCGCCAAATTGCATAACAATTTGTTGGCGAACATTTGCACTCACTTAACTACTATGTGTACATATGTCGCAGTCAGACGGGCGCGGTTAGACACTTCGTAAAGCGCCGAACCACACCATCTAACTACGACATTGTACATTTTTGAAAACAAAATTTTTGTTTTATTGTTGAGATATTAGATACAATTATTACCTATGGTTACTACATTAAAACATATATGTAAGTATTACAAATTCAAGTTCAGTTTATCGTCGAATGCATCTAACAGCAGTTTTTTAACTTTATTCTTAAACATAATTTTGGTCATACATTCTTCTTCAAACGTTATTGTATTAAACATTTAAATGTGCCCATTGAAGTTGAAACTGAAATGGGCGTAGGCGGGGCCTGTCTGTCGCCGAAACGATGGTCGATGGAGTAAGTGCGTTCTAATGTGGAGACCCCGGGTAGAAGAAGCGTGGGCAGACCACTGTAACGTTGCGTTCAGACGAACGTTAATTTTAGATTTTTAAGCTAGAATAACAATATAATATATTACTGATTCATTAATACATTACTGAAAAATTGATATATTACTGAAAAAATCTACAGAATGTGAAATCCGCCAACCCGCACTGGGCCCGCGTGGTGGATTATGGCCCGAGCTCCCTCGATGTAAGGGAAGGTCTGTGCCCGAGCAGTGGGGCAATATAAATAGACTGATGATGATGATGATATTACTGATTATCTATTTACTATTATATTTTACTTAAATATCTAATTATATATTAACTTTCACACAAACTACACACACAAATACTAACAATTATAATTTTAAATACTTATATCTAACTAACTACCAGATTGCGTATCCAGATGGTCCGACGACATAAAGAGGGTTGCTGGCTCGGTGTGGACCAGACAACCTTGGGATCGGGCCGCATGGAGGATTCATGCAGAGGCATATGCCCAGGAGTGGGCTGATGTATGCTGAAGAAGATTTAAATGTGCCCTTTATTTAAAAGAATTTTTACTATCGGTACATTAGTTTTTCAGAAAATCCTAATGACGAGTATATATTTCTGTGTTTACCAACTCAGCCACCACAGGCCACAAGTTCGACCACCGTCTTTCATTGTATTCATCATCATCATCAGTCTATTTATATTGCCCCACTGCTCGGGCACAGACCTTCCCTTACATCGAGGGAGCTGGGGCCATAATCCACCACGCGGGCCCAGTGCGGGTTGGTGGATTTCACATGCCTTAGATTTTTTCTTCTTCTACGACATGCAGGTTTCATCACGATGTTTTCCTTCACCGTTTTGAGAGCACTCGGTAAATGTACGTAAGTTTATCCGTCGAAAAAACCGAGGATAACTCATTGGTACATGGCTGCCCTGGCTGGGAATCGAACCTGGGACCTCCATATTGCAAGTCCATTGACCCAACCACTGCGCCACCGAGCTCTTTCATTGTATTATACAGGGTGTAACGTAAAGGGTATATGAAGCCGAAGGGAGGGTGTTCAGTATCGGTGACTGAACAACTTTTTGTTCTAAGACTTTTAAAATAAAAAATAAAAATAAATTAATGTCTCATACAAATCGATCAGCTGACCGGTACGAAATGTATGGAAAGTCGAGAAAAAATTCCCGAAAATCAAAAAGTCGTAGAACAAAAGTTGTTCAGTTACCGATACTGAACACCCTCCCTTCGGCTTCATATACCCTTTCCGTTACACCCTGTATAACTTTTGCATTCTTGCATAATAAATCATGCTTTCTAACATTCGGTTAGAAAGCATGGCATAATGCATAATATAAATTTATCATAATATCTTGGATATTCCCTTCCCTTAGACCTTGTTATGACGCTATACACCGGGGAATTAAAATTAATTTTTTTTTTATTGAGTTTACTTGACGAAAATAACTTTTTTTTTTACCCCTTCCATGTCTATTAAAAATCTTTATATTAGTATTTAATAGCAATTTAATACAATGTCAAACTTAAAACTAAAATATCCGGTAAACCTTCGTCAGTCAAATAACCCGCCCCTTGTCATACCCGGTGCAAAGGTGCCCACAACGCTTGCGGTGTTACCGCGCTGTATAGCTATGACCAACCTTTGCACCAGGTAGGACCCGGAGCGAGAGTTATATAATTAAGATTGAATTTTTATGCATTATGTCATGCTCAAAATGATGAAAACTTTCTAGCCGTGGACAGTTCAATATAATAAAAGTTTTAAGTTTTTAAGAACAAATAAATATGAATAAAATATTAATATTATTCGTATTTAGTTTAATATTGTATTATCCATTTATTTATTAACTATATTCGGATAGTTACACACTATGTCTACCTTTTATTTAAGTTATCACTTCATGGGGTTTGCTGGAAGAAATCTCTCATAGAGATAAGTTACGCCCTTTGTGCATGTCTTTTCTGTTTATTTTGTTACATTAATGTATTAGTGTGTACAATAAAGAGTTATTATTATTATAAAATAAATATCTCTCACAGCGGAATCCGACAGCAGTATCCTAAGTACTGCCGAGTCGCTCCAGCTATCATTATCTCTGCCTGCGCCGGCGCCTCCCCACCTGCGACTGCACGGCGCGTGCGAGGCGGGCGCGCGTCTGCTGGCCGCGTGCGCGCGGTGGATGACCGCGGTGCCGGCGGCGAGGGCGCTGCCGTGAGTATACTGTAGTTTCGAGACATAGACCTGTAACAGGAGGGCCCGTGTCTGCCCGCACATGAGCGCAAAATTGCCTAGCGACACGTGTAACCTAAAGATCTTGTCGACATAGACGCATCTTCTTAATACGGCACCCCCGCTTCGTCTCTATGCGCTCATCGTTGACAGAATTTTTCGCTTGCAAATTTGTACCGATTTCATGTCTAATTGGGTAAGTGGTTTGTGTTCAGAGTACTGTGTCCTGGTTATTGCTCGGCCTTCGGCATCATTAGTCATTTGCCCTGGTTATTGCTCGGCCTTCGGCATCATTAGTCATTTGCCCTGGTTATTGCTCGGCCTTCGGCATCATTAGTCATTTGCCCTGGTTATTGCTCGGCCTTCGGCATCGTCGTCACTTGCCCTGGGTCGACATTTGTTTTGTTAGCCGGACATTCTCAAATCTTTGCCGCGTCTGCACGTGACAAATCCATATCAAGTTTTTTATATACAGAAATCAATAAAAACCGCTAAATTTTGTAGTTTTTGCGTAATATTTAACCTTTATCTTTAATTACATGTGAAAAACTAGTGACATTCATTTATTTAGCGGTTTTAATCGATTTCTGTAAACATGCAGAACATATTAAAAAAAACTGC
Source organism: Tachystola acroxantha (assembly GCA_963506565.1). Lineage (NCBI taxonomy): Eukaryota > Metazoa > Arthropoda > Insecta > Lepidoptera > Oecophoridae > Tachystola > Tachystola acroxantha. The sequence continues at coordinate 8,453,792 of OY735893.1, forward strand.
ATCCTTACTTTGATTAAATTTATATAACCTATGTCACTCTATTGATCTCCTATAAACAACTAGATACACAGTCTGCCTTCTAAAAATGTCCGAGCGCAAAGAAGGTCCAAACGGATAAATGTACCCTCATTTGCTTGATTGGACATTATTTGGACGTTAACAATGGACCCTCATTTGGACGTCTTTTAAATTGTTTTAGTACGACCTTTATGTATCTAGTTGTTTATAGGAGATCAATGTGTCACTTCTACAATCAAGACGAATCTAACGACACCTCATATGTTAAAAGCCATTAAGGCTGCAGGTCGAAAAACATAACCCTCCTTGCGCAGTCGGGTAAAAAAGCTGGACACCCATTTGATTTACCTCAAATTGCGATTGTTGCAGATTCGAAATCCAAGTGCTCCTGCTAAAGAAGTGTTGGCCCGAGCTGTTCGTGCTCGGGCTGGCCAAGTTCGGTCAGGCGCTGTCGCTGAGCTCGCTGCTGCCGCTCATGGTCAGCCACCTGCAGAGCGTGCTGCGCGAGCGCACCGCCAGCGCGGACTGCCTCGACCGCGGCGCGGACCTCACGCAGCCAGAGGTGAGGTCTTGGTGGTCGTGCTAAAGTGTTGGCCCAAGCTGTTCTTGGCAAGTGCTCCTAGTAAAGAAGTATTGGTCTGAGCTGTTCTTGCCAAGTGCTCCTGCTAAGGAACTGTTGGCCGGAGATGGTCTTGGCAAGTGCTCCTGGTAAAGAAGTATTGTCCCGAGCTGTTTTTGCCAAGTGCTCCTGGTACAGAAGTGTTGGTCCGAGCTGTTCTTGCCAAGTGCTCCTGCTAAGGAACTGTTGGCCGGAGATGGTCTTGGCAAGTGCTCCTGGTAAAGAAGTATTGTCCCGAGCTGTTTTTGCCAAGTGCTCCTGGTACAGAAGTGTTGGTCCGAGATGTTCTTGCCAAGTGCTCCTGCTAAGGAAGTGTTCCCCTGAGCTGTCCTTGGCAAGTGATCCTGCTAAAGAAATGTTGGACCGAGCAACATTCAGTTGTTGGCTGTGGACAGCTTAACCGAAGAAACTAGCGCCATCTGTAAACCGTATCCCTGTAACTTTGTATCAGTATTACCGACTATAATTTTGAATTTATGCTAACTGCACAATATTCCGCCAGATATCAAAATTGACCATGAACCATTAGAATATGTAATAACTTGTCATTATTTGCGCGTACTAGCATAGCATCCCAGTATCGCGTCACTATAGTACGTACGCGTTAAGAAAATAGTGAAAAAAGAGCACGTCTATCCACGGTTGACAAATTAGATGACTTAGACAAATGTGCCATAAGAAGGAAAGTTGAAAAAAAAAAATTATTGAACTTTCCTTCTTATGGCACATTTGTCTAAGTCATCTAATTTGTCAACCGTGGATAGACGTGCTCTTTTTTCACTATTTTCTTAACGCGTACGTACTATAATACCAGGCGATCCAGTAACCAGGCCAATAAAAAAACCTTACTCCACAGATAACCGCAGCGGACTACTCAGACGAGCGTGTTGCCGAGATAAGCAGCATGCTGTCTCGCTTGCAGCAGTTCATTGCCAGCATGGAGCAGCTGCGTGTGAGCGAGAGAGAGCACGCTCATCTGAGAGCCCTGTGTCTATTCTCACCAGGTTAGTATAATGTACGGACAACAGCAGATGGTAAGGCAGTTGTCACACCCGCTTTGAACTGTTCTTATTATCTGCGTCGTAAGAGTTGATATCGTACTGCAAGTGTAACGTACTTTTCCCACATCATCGTCATCAGCCCGTATCAGTCCACTGCTGGACGCAGGCCTCTCCCAAAGCGCGCCACTCAACCCTACTCTCGGCCCTCTGCATCCAGTCCCTGCCAGCCATCTTGCGAAGGTCATCCCTCCATCTTAGTGTATGTAATTTGAATAAGCGACTTAAGAGCCTTCCATAAGCCAACTAGCGCCGCCAATCTTGAAAAAAATAATATCTTCCAATATAATAAATTTTATTAAAAAAAAGCTATTTACAAAATGTTTATTAGGATGAATACTATTTTTCAATATACATGGCATAATTGCGACAAGCTAAGTTGTAGTTCTCAAATGTGCCAAAAACGGCCGTTTTTCGCAATTATGCGAACTACAACTTAGCGAAATTGAATCACGTTATAAATAAGCATTTAAAAAATAGTATTTATCGTAATAAACATTTTGTAAATAGCTTTTTTAATAAAAATTGATTAAATTGGAAGATATTGTTTTTTTAAGATTGGCGGCACTAGTTGGCTCATGTCAGCCCCTTAAACCAAAAATTTTAATAAAAATCGGAGATACATTTACATTTATTCGTTATCTTGTACAACTTGCGGTTGATGGTGGGGCAGACTCTGGCATTGTCATTTGACTTGAATATTTCATTCACAGACGGCGTCCCAGACTTCCTAAGCTCAAAGCTACAAGACTACCAATCTCGCGTACTGCGTTCCTTGAAAGCCTCTTGTGTCTCCGACGACTCTCGTCTCGCCACGCTGTTGTTACAACTGCCGACGCTACGGGCGTTCACCGGGACGTTTCTAGAAGACGTGTTCTTCGTTGGATTCGTCGGTGACGTCAGCATTGATGACGTCGTGCCGCATTTGTTGCATGCTGAGAGACAGTGAGGTAATTATTGAATGTTTTATTATAATGGTAGCACTTCACTTGGCTATTCATCATCAGCCTATTTATATTGCCCCACTGCTCGGGCACAGACCTTCCCTTACATCGAGGGAGCTCGGGCCATGATCCACCCAGTGCGGTGCGGCGGATTTCACATGCCGTAGATTTCTTCTACGGCATGCAGGTTTCATCACGATGTTTTTCCTTCACCGTTTTGAGAGCACTCGGTAAATGTACGTAAGTTTTTCCGTCGAAAAAATCGAAGATAACTCATTGGCACATGGCTGCCCTGGCTAGGAATCGAACCTTGGGACCTCCGTATCGCAAGTCCATTGACCCAACCACTGAGCCACCGAGCTCTCTTATAAGATATACAGGCCTTGAATTCATTCGACAAAATCAAGTGGATAGTTAGGCTTGTGACATACATGAATTCTGCACAGCTTTTATTACTTTTTTATAGTTTAAATAAAAAAAATATTTACAATTCAACTGTCTAAAAAAAATATTATTTTGATGTCCATCGTTACTGTGCTTTAAAGTAGGTAGTTTCAATTTTATAATTAGTGGATTTCTGCTTAAAAATTTAGGTATATTTTTGCATCAAAAACGGGCAATGCGATTTATATACAATCTGCGTTGTAGAGAATCTTTAAGGGAACTGTTTAAAAATATTAATATACTGACCGTAACTTGCCAATTCATTTATGAAAATATCATGTACGTACGTAAGAATATATCTCTATTTCCAAAAATCAGTGACACACATAGTTATAGTACAAGAAATAGGGATTTCCAGGATTCAGACTACGTAAGGTTAGTACATCCTTCATGGGGCACTGTATTCGCTTTTATAACAAGTTGCCAGAAAGTGTCACGACGTTGACAGAGAGGAAATTTAAACAATTTCATTAAAGGAACACTTGTTAGGCGTATTACAGGATAGATGACGATATGTTGACGTGCAAAAATGTACACAACGTGCTTACTTGCAATGAAGAAATTTGACTTTGACATCAGTATTGTGTATATTATCACTCCTGAGTCGCTCATCGTTGATCAAAATCACACCCTGTATTCACCTACACCGTCTTTGTTCCAGATTCTTCTAAGATGAAGCGAAATGGTGCTCCGACTTCCAGTAATTAAATAATTATTTTTACCTAGATGGTATTTCTTCTAACTGTAGTTAGAATAAATATTTTATAAATCTTAGCGGTAAATAAAATTATGTTTAATTAACTAATAATTCGTCCACTAATGTAAGTTTACGTATAAGTTAAACTATACTTCTTAAGTGCCTAAACTATTACTTACTAAAAATAAATTCAATCTATATTATTACGTATTTTCTTTCAAAGACCTTTGACTATAGTAGGTATTCAGTTATGTATCTAGGTTTCACGGGTTTAAGAAAACCCTGTCCTTTGAAAGGCTTGCATAGAGACATAGGTCCAACGCGTAGAGGCCCCTTAGAGAACTTTAATTTGAAGGGATATGTGATGCATCTAGCGGGACCCGTCTCTGAGCGCATCTGACTGCACTCAATGACAGACCCCGTCAGGTGCATAAACTATTGCAGTGATTGGAAATTACAACTTAATTGGGGCTTATTATTATTAGGATTGACATAGGGTTATTTTTGTAATAATTATCTACCTAGATAATTATTACAAATCTATAAAATTAAAGAAGTTATCAACAAAGATAACGTTTATTTCTAAGCAATGGTAGGCTGTATGGACATGTAATTTATTATCACAAATTATCACATATTGAACTACTTATCTTATCAATCATTACTTTGGGAGAAGCATTTAACACCAAAATTACAAAATACGTTATGCAAAGTGGTGTAAATGTAAATTCAAAAAATATATTGACGTGCAAAAATGTACTCAACTTGCTTACTTGCAATAAAGAAATTTGACTTTGACTATAAAAAGGTTCCAGTGAAAGATCGAAATTATACAAAAAATAACCTTGTGTGAGGACACTTGAAGAAATTATACACAAATGTCCTTGCATGAGGACTTTAGAGCGAAATTATACAAAATAGGCGAAACATTCAGTATAGACTTGTAAAATACCAAAATATTAAATGAAAATTCAAATAGTCAAAGTCCTTGTGTGAGGACATTTAAAGAGAAATTATACAAAATAGGCGACAGCATTCAGTGTAAAGTACAATATTAAGAAATAAGATAATTAAACCCTATAGCTTCATCCGGGCATTATTTATATTACTTAGGCAGAAAGCGCAAAACTTAACATGAGCTCATACAAACATCAAATTTTGACGTTTGACAGTTATAAGAGCAAGTTTGAGCCTGCACTCAATACTGTATGAACCTTCGGTGAATAGCTATAGACTGTTTTGAGAGCCGAGCTTGAGTTCGGTCCTACAAGTGTCGGTTTTTATACAATTTTGACAGTCAGAAGTGCGAGTTAACCTGAGTTTTGCCTCAAAAGCCTACTACATGCATACATGCTTCACAGTTTTGTCTGCGCAGACCAGTTGGTTCACGGAACACCGTATTGACGCGTGATAGCGTTTTATTTACCAAGTACATTACAGAATAGATGACTATTTAAACGATGAACATGCATGATTCCGCATGAGGGATATAGAGTTACTAAATTATTATTTAAAAAGATGTGCTGCTGAGAGTTTTTTGACACTTTTTCTCTTCAGTGTTGGCACCTTTTCCTTGCAAAGTAATGTAAATTCAAGAGCTTTTTGAGAATGGCGGGAAACGACGGTTGCGAAATTATTTAATAATTTTCAGTTTAATGTCTACAGTGGGTGTTTTGTGTTTAATATCACGTTAAATTAATCAGAAAATGTTCGCGAATGACAGTACGGTGAAGTCATTGGAGAATTCAAGCAGGATCTGAAGTTTGGCGCCATGGTCAAGATTCCCACTACGAGTTCGGAAGTGAACGTGACTGTCGAGCTGCTTCGTCCACAGTGATTGACGCTACGGCGACTCCCCTGGAGGCAGATAGAAAACTATTATACATTGAATTTTCTGTTACATGACATTGGCAAATGACGAACTGTCGAGTCCATTAATAAAATAAATAAATGTAAATTCAAAAATATGTTGACGTGCAAAAATGTACACAACGTGCTTACTTGCAATAAAGAGATTTGAATTTGACATGTATGGTGTTCCATGGACCAACTGGCCTGCGCAGGCAAAACTGTGGTAAAGCCTGTACGTGTAATAGATATTAGATATAACTTATGTTGGATTTTCCATTTTCTCATGCCAACTAACAATCTTCTTGTTAAACCACACAAACTCTCCCCTCACGGAGTCATCGGAGTCCAAAGCAAGGAAGAGTGGTGCCACGGCTCCCTCGTCTATGGACAGAGGGCCCTTGTGTGATGACATGTCTGTATCCACGTAGCCTGGATGTACTGCGTTCACCTTTATGTCTGGAAAATTTAGGATATATTGAGAACTCTTCTATACATATAATAAGACTGTAAAAAAGTTGTGTCTGTATATTGGATATTTTTTGAAAAGAATAATTGTAACCTACAAAACTACGTGACCATTTAAGCTGTACCTATCATTTTGTTGGGGACTTATTACAGGTTTCATATTGCATAATCATAATCAGTATCATTTTCTACTACTCTCGCAACTCCTATAGAAGAATAACAAAAACAATGAATAAATCGCTTTGATTTCTTACTATTTTCTGAATTTTTAATTATGCTGTTTTTTTGGACTCTCAACTTGTACATAACTTTAATTTAAACCAATAATTTTAATAAAAAACGGAGATACTTTTACATTTATTCGTTATCTTGTACAACTTGTGGTTGATGGTGGGGCAGAATCTGTCATTTGCATGACATTTTATTGGCTAAATGTGTTGAACTCTATTAAAAAATGAAATAACTACTGTAACCACATTTATGCAAATAAATATATCTTATCTTAATTACCTAAACTTTGTGACTTTCTAAAATAAAATTTTCAGATATTTGCCAATCTCCAACTCCAAAAATATTTGAATGAAAAGAATTCGTGTTAAAACCAGAAATAAATGTAACCTACCTATCACTATTTGTTGTGAATTTACTTAAGTGGTGTCCCAGAAATAAATGTTGTCATAAGGAAGTCTCCATTTTTGGTTTCTGTTCCTCGAAGTTTTTAGCATATATAGTCTACCTTTCCCGATCTCTGGCTATTACATAATTACAAAAATGTCACAAAGTTCGTTACTCTCACTTGCAATAACAGATAACCCGAGGCAAAATGTATGGAATTTTCACAGGTTGTCATTAACTCAGTGTTAATAAAGATAGTGTTAAAACATACCAATACCTATTAGGTATGAAGATATATGAGTCATCACATTGTTGCCTGCCCATCACGCAATATTATCTATTTTAAACAGTAATTGATAGATAAACAAAATAGGTGATATCTACCTTTATCATTGAGTAATCGTTGCTGTATTTTCGTCAATGCCGTGGCGCCAACTTTAGAGACCGTGTACGATGAGTTACCCCACTCGGCAGCATGCGTTCCCTGCTTAGCAGCATCTACGTACTGCTTCATCAGCTCTGACAGCTGTGGAATCGTCAACTTGGGGTCTAAAAACTCCTGTCGTAAACCCTCGCTTGGTAAATTACTCAAGTGGCCAGCAGAACTCGAGACATTAACAACTCTCCCGCCATTTTTGACAACAGGGAAAAGAATTTCGCAAGTTGTAAGCAAAGAAAAGTAGTTTACAAATACTGTTTCTTCGGCTTGAACGCTCGTAGGTTCCGGGGCGTTGTTTTTAAAGGCAATTGCCGCGTTATTGACTAAAACATCAATTCCGTCGTAGTTCTGTTTTATGTAGTCACGGAATTTCTCGACGCTGGACTTATCTGTAATGTCCAGTTGATGGTAGTTGGGAGTTAAGCCTTCTCTTTGAAGATCCGATACGGCTTTCTTCCCGCGCCCTTCGTCGCGCGATGTGAGGTAAACTACGCCGTCGAAACGCTCGCAGAGACCGCGTACTATAGCGTAACCGATACCCTTGTTGGAGCCGGTGACTACGGCGACTTTTGTGCCCATTTTTTTGTTGAAAATTCTAGTTTTACTTTACGATAGAAAATCAGATGACTCCACTCGACGGCGACGACAACCAGCAACTGACTGATTTTTTTTTTAAAATTCTCCCCAAGGGCAAGCCAACTAGGCAGGCAAGGACATACAGCCGGCTCTTACGTTAATAGAATGTCTGAATTCTTATAAATCTCAGAGAAATAAGGACTTCTCTGAGTTATAAATACATACATATATACTCAGAGAAATAATGTCATTATTTCTCTAAGCATATATACGAATATAACCTAACTTAAACCTACGCACAACCGTCCCATACCCCTAACCAAATAACTTGACGATCCACGCCATCATCGAGTTAAGCAAGGACTTTCCTTGCTCAAAACTTCACAAACACGACTTCTTTTGAGCACTCCAATTAATAGAAAGTAGAAACGTTCGCGGACATCTCATTAACTTAACGTGATCATTAATCACTAAATACCACGGAAATTATTTAATTAGAATTTTCACAAAAAAAAGTAGCGTAGATTTAGGTTAGGTTGTCTTCGTATATTATATTCTCAGAGAAATAATGAATCCTTATTGAGATTATATCGATATAATGTATGCATTTATAAGAATTCAGCAGATTAACATCAGACTAGGCTGTATGTCCCAGTTGGCTTTGCCATTACCTCTGGGAAGGAAGACTTTTACAAAAATAAATTGCATTTTGATTTCTGAATTCTGATTTCAAAATTCAATTTGATTTCAATTTTCAAGACCTTTCATTCAAAGTGAGTTACTGTGAGTTTTGCGGTGTTACCGAATGAAAACGGATTTTCTGCTGCGAGTCTCTGACCGACCTGTGTATTCTTGGAACAAACAACACGAAATTAAAACGATTGATGTACAATAACAATAATATATAACAATGGAATTAATTGTCACAGTGAAGCAAGAATCAATAATTGACCCTCTCGAATGCTTATACCACGATCACAAAGTCGAAGAAGATATGGTCATAAGTCCCGAAGTTATCCAAAAACCTATCAAGAACAAACGTATCGTAATCTTACCGAAATCTCGTCAGGAGAAACCATTGGAAGAAGGAAATTCGGGGCATATTGTTCCAGAATGTCTAGAATCAGAATTTGTGGTTATATCGGAAGACACTACTAGAAGTAATAATACATTTTTTTTTGTAAACCTATATATTGTCCCACTGCTGGGCAAAGGTCTCCCCCCTCCTCTTCCATCCATCCCCGTCCTTAGCCTCTTCCAGCCACCCATCCCTGTATCTAACGATATCGTCTCTCCACCTACGCCGAGGTCTGCCCCGACGCCGGTGACCATCCGATGGCACCCATTCTGTGACAGTCCGGGCCCATCGGTCCGGCTGCATGCGACACACGGGGCCCAGTTCCACTTTAATGTAGCTGCTTTGCAGGCCACGTGTGCTACGCCAGTTATCGGTCGCAGGGTTGTGTTTCGGACACGGTCCGTTCTCCTCATGCCCATATGCTGCGTTCCATTCTGCATTGGCAGAATAATACAATAATAAATCAAATATATGAGTATATACAGGATGTAAGGTAAAGGGCATATGAAGCCGAAGGAGGGTGTTCAGTATCGGCAACTGAACAACATTTGTTCTACGACTTTTCGAATAAAAAATAGAAATTGACAAACAATTGAACAAATTGGACAGTTATTTTAAAACCATTAACAAGAACAATACCACTAAGTGATAGACTTTACATACACTGTGAAGTGGACATATCAGCGATGAGCTGCCTGTCCATAATTAAATAATAATAATAAATTAATGTCTCGTACAAATCGATCAGCTGACTGGTACGAAATGTATGAAAAGTCCAAAAATTTATTCGCGAAAATCGAAATGGATTAAATTCATAAAAAATTAACATTTTAATATAACTGTAATGCTATACTTTTATGATGAATAAATTATTTAATTGTATTATTTATATATTATTTTATGTGCTGCTGAATTTTTTTTGCCACTTCTCAGCGTTGGCACCGTTTCCTTGCAAATTGGTGTAAATGTAAAATTAAAAAAAATGTTGACGTCCTTACTTGCAATTAAGAGGTTTGATTTTGACATCATAACGCTGTCATAACTCACCACACACCCAAGAATGAATCTTGTTTAATTTAATTAGAGTAGGTTTAAAAAAAGAGTAATCCGTTTTTTTTTCAGATCAGATCAGCAAAGGACATGAAAGGAACATACTGTACTGCTGTGAAGTTTGTGGCGTACAATTTCACAATACTAATGACTTATCACAACACATCCAAATACATTGCGTAGTCCTCAGAAAGCAACGAATTACAATTCAAAACAAAAAGCCATTTAGATGCGACATCTGTAACGAACGGTTCAAAAAACAGAGCGTATTAAAACTGCACTTACTTACGCATGCAGATAGAAAACCATCGTATTACCATTGTCACATTTGTAATAAGAGATATATGGAGAAACAATCCTTGAAATATCACCTAGGTATCCATTATTCTTGCGATATATGTAAAAGACGGTTTTCAGAAAATGATAGCTTGAAGAAACATCAAAAAGTGCATGATAAAAAATAATATCTTCCAAATTCAGAATTCGAATTACGCATTATCCATGCTCGGTGAATAAATTAGAACATGATGAAAAAACTCTTGCCGTGGGCAGGACTTGAACCTGCGACCTTGCCATTCCGTGACACGCTCTTACCAACTGAGCCACCACAGGCCTTGTCTAGTGTAAAACAAAATAAAATGCATGTATATAATATATTTCGTTTATTTTGTTCATTGTTCTCCATAAAATCAAACCTACAATATTGACAAGAATTTAAAAACACAATAATTCACGTTAAGAGCCTTCCTAGAGCCAACTAGCGCCGCCAATCTTAAAAAAATCATATCTTCCAATATAATCAATTTTATTAAAAAAGCTACGTTCACATTGTTTATTGCTATAAATATTATTTTTTAAATGCTTATTTGTAACGTGATGCAATGTAGGTAAGTTGTAGTTCACATAATTGCGAAAAACGGCCGTTTCTGGCACATTTGTGAACTACAACTTACCTACATTGCATTGCATCACTGTTACAAATAAGCATTTAAAAAATAATATTAATAGCAATAAACAATGTGAACGTAGCTTTTTTAATAAAATTGATTATATTGGAAGATATGATTTTTTTTAAGATTGGCGGCGCTAGTTGACTCATGTCAGCGCCTTCATATAGTTTTGTATACGCGATTGTGAATGTGGCATTAGAAATTCATATGAAAGGGATTTATCTATATTTGAACTATACGATTTTGACAAATCAATTTTCCATTGTTTAATACATATAATTAAGTAAGTATATTGTTTATACCTAACGACTAAACTTTACGAGATCAATAATTTATCAATTATACTAATCACATCACAATTATTAATACACATCATCTAACAAATAGGTACTACACATCAGTTTTGTAATATAATTTTATTATAAGAACGGTTAAACTTCAAGACAGTTAACTTGATTTTGAACAAAAACAAACGACGAAGAATTTTCGAAATGACATCTTTGCCCCAGCTACAAAACTATGTGACCATTTCAGCTGTACCTATCATTTTGTTGGGGACTTATTACAGGTTTCATATTGCATAATCATAATCAGTATCATTTTCTACTACTCTCGCAACTCCTATAGAAGAATAACAAAAACAATGAATAATTCGCTTCGATTTCTTACTATTTTCTGAATTCTTAATTAGGCTGTTTTTTTCGACTCGCTAGATGTACAAGACTTTGTTTTAAACCAATAATTTTACTAAAAGACGGGTGATATTTTTACAATTATTCGTTATCTTGTACATCTTGCGGTTGATGGTGGGACAGAATCTGGCATTGTCATTTGCATAACATTTTATTGGCTAAATGTGTTGAACTCTATTAAAAAATGAAATAACTACTGTAACCACATTTATGCAAATAATAATATAATCAAGTTTTCAGCTGCACTATCATATTAAATTAATCAGAAAATGTTAATGAATGTATGTTGGATTTTTGGGATTTTTTAATAGTCAAGAGTTCCCGCTACAAGCTCGGGAGTGAACGTGACTGTTGAGCTGCTTCGTCCAGAGTGATGACGCTACGGCGTCTCCTCTGGATTAAGAGTATGATTTAACAATATTCTGTAAAATGACATTGGCAAATGACGCACTGTCGAGTCCAATAAATCAATCACTGTAGTATATTTTAATGAGGGGTTTTCAAAGTGACAGTTGTAAGAAAAAGCTTTTTAAGTTGATAATAGATGGCGTTGCACCGAAGTGCGATATCATCCTAAAAAACACAGCACCATGAAAAAACTTCAATATTAGCTGAATAATTAATTATTATTGGTTTGTTTGTGTAATTTAAACTTTAAACCATACAGTACAAATTAATACTAGGTATTTTTTTTTCTTTTCTCGTGTGGTTTAGTGACCAAACCTATTTGTCAAAGTTATTCAGGCCGCCCGTAGGCCTTTGGCGTGGCCTAACGACTGCTGTCAAGCGACAACAACCATAATAAGGTATGAAATATGAAAAGCCCAAATTACAAGCAATGACGCATTTAATGTTGACATCAGACCAGTCAGCGCCATCTACCGGTACTTTCTTTTTTAAATGTAACCTTGAAACCGGTTCTCTTGAAAATGGCGGGAAACGACGGTTGCGAAATTATTTGATAATTTTCCTTTTAATGTCTACAGGGACTATTTTGTGTTTAATATCACGTTAAATTAATCAGAAAATGTTCGCGAATGACAGTACGGTGAAGTTATTGGATTATTTATGCAAGATCTGAAGTTTCAAGCTTTTATCAAGAGTTCCCGCTACAAGCTCGGGAGTGAACGTGACTGTCGAGCTGCTTCGTCCAGAGTGATGACGCTACGGCGACTCCTCTGGATGAAGACATGAAGACGCGGCTACCCAGGGTGAAGACGCTACTGCGAAAGATAGAAGACTATTGAATATATTGAATTTTCTGTAACATGACATTGGCAAATGACGAACAGTCGAGTCCATTAATAAAATAAATAAATAAACCTTGAAACCAATCATTACTTCTGTACATCGACAAAAGTTTCAAATGTAGGTATTTTCATATTTTCCTCTTTAACCGTTATGTTCAAATTACTACGATTCACAAAACTAGACGCTATGTTTTTCAAAATCATCCCTTTTTCTATTGTAATTGGTTTTTTTCGTTTACTCTCGGCTTTAATTTGTGCTCTGGTCATGTTGAGATGTTTCACTTTGTAGTGTATTTTGACGTAGCCCTGGGTCTTGAAGGTGACACCACATTCGTTGCAAGGGAACACTTCGTCAGTATGGACTTTCAAGTGACGTGTGAGAACTTGTCTGTTCTGTGAAAAAACATTGTCATTAGTATTCGTTTATAGCGTCATAACAAGGTCTAAGGGAAGGGAATATCCAAGATATTATGATAAATTTATTTTATGTATTATGCCATGCTTTCTAACCGAATGTTAGAAAGCATGATTTATTATGCAAGAATGCAAAAGTTATACAGGGTGTAACGTAAAGGGTATATGAAGCCGAAGGGAGAGTTAAGTATCGGTAACTGAACAACTTATCGATTTTCGCGAATTTATTTTTTGATATTTCATACATTTCGTACCGGTCAGCTGATCGATTTGTATGAGACATTAGTTTATTTTTATTTTTTATTCGAAAAGTCGTAGAACAAAAGTTGTTCAGTTACCGATACTGAACACCCTCCCTTCGGCTTCATATACCCTTTACGTTACACCCTGTACAATCACTTTGTTGTATGTCTGTCTAGAATCTACTGCATGCATGTTTCATCACGATGTATTTCCTTCACCGTCTTCAGAGTACTCGATAAATGTATCTAAAGTTTTCTGACAAAAAAAAGAGTATAACTCATTGGTATGGCTGCCCTGGCTGGGAATCGAACCTGGGACCTCCGTATCGCAAGCCCATTGACCCAACCACTGAGCCACCGAGCTCTCGAGAATAGTAGTTTCATCATCAGCCCGTATCAGTCCACTGCTGGACGTAGGCCTCTCCCAAAGCGCGCCACTCAACCCTACTCTCGGCCCTCTGCATTCAGTCCCAGCCAGCCATCTTGCGAAGGTCATCCCTCCATCTGGTCGGGGGGCGTCCCACACTACGTTTACCCGTACGTGTTATATAATAGTAGTTTAAATCTATTGAAATGGTATATTCTAGCAAGCTCGAGCTTGAGAGCTCGGTGGCTCAGTGGTTGGATCAATGGACTTGCAATACGAATGTCCCAGGCTCGATTCCCAGCCAGGGCAGCCATGTACCAATGAGTTATCCTCGGTTTTTGCGACGGAACAACTTACGTACGAATACCGAGTGCTCTCAAAACTGTGAAGGAAAAACATCGAGATGAAACCTGCATGCCGTAGAAGAAAAAAATCTAAGGCATGTCGAAATCCGCCAATCCGCAGTGGGCCCGCGTGTTGGATCATGGCCCCAGCTCCCTAGATGTAAGGGAAGGTCTGTGCCCGAGCAGTGGGGCTATATAAATAGACTGATATTTTTCTTTTCTCGTGTGGTTTAATGACCAACCTATTTGTCAGAGTTATTCAGGCCGCCCGTAGGCCTTTGGCGTGGTCTAACGACTGCTGTCAACCGGGACCAACTGCTTAACGTGCGCCCCGAGGCACGGAGGGGTCCAGATGAAAATGTCACTAGCGGCCATCCAGGTCCTGACCTCGCCCAACGTTGCTTAACTTGTACGATCGTTTTCAACGTGTACTCGCAACTGGCCTACAAGACTTGACGAAGACCTTGAAGAAGATCATCAGATGATGATTCTCGCAATAACTGCTGTTTGGTCTCACCCCGAATCGCTTCCCGCAGTGTTTGCACTCGTGCGCCCTGGGCGGCGGTCCGGGCGCGTGCAGGCGCGCGGCGTGCTCGCGCAGGCGCGCCGGCGTGCGGAACACGCGGCCGCACGCGCACGCGTGGCCGCCGCGCGCGCGCATGTGCGACCACATGATGTGAGAACGAACCTCGCCTTTAGAGTAGTAGAAGCGTTTGCAGTAATCGCATTGGATTCTGGAATTTGTAAAGACATAATAATAATAATAATATGTTGTATAATTTAAGTTAAAAGTAAAAAGCAAGTTATCTCTTGGTGGAATTTATTCTGGAAGTATAAACTTTCTACAGCACAAGATTTGGCTGATATAGGTACAATTGTAGAAGATCAGTCTATTGCTGCAATATTATTGGGTGGACTTACTCCACGATACGATGCTTTAATAATGGCGTTAGAGAATTCTACTGTACCAATAACCAGCCAGTTAGTGAAGACCGACTTCCAGAGTAAATTCCACCAAGAGATAACTTGCTTTTTACTTTTAACTTAAATTACACAACATAATTTATTTGGTATCTAAATAAAAAAGTTCAGTTACATCTAAAATACATGCGTACTTAATAAAATTAAATCAGCAATTTTTTGTTTGTTTGTTTAGTAAGTTAGTTGTGAGCTCTAGTTCCCACACTAGGATTCCCTGTGTTGTGGGAACTAGTCTCTTCCGGTGTGTAGCCTAATGTAGATATATTAAGTTTAATTGGTCGAGTTTACTACAAGGAGTGTATATAATACAAGGAACAATACAAAGAGTAAAACATGAAGGAGAAGCAAGCAAATAGGGTGTGAGTGTATGTGAGTGAAGGTGAACAAGGGTTTTGTGTTTAAGGGTGAGTAAGGGTGAGAGGGTGTGTGGTTTGCATTCCTACATTATTTGACAAAACTTATACATATTACATACATTGCTTGACAAAACTTAAATATGTATAGTATAAACTTAAATAGGCTAGCAAACGAGTAGTAGATGCCACTGGTGACCCAAGAGCTGGCCGCTACCTCGCGCAACGGATTAGCATAGCGATCCAGCGAGGTAACGCTGCCAGTGTCTTGGGTACGGTGGAATACAGAGAAAGGTGTACAGGAGAGTTTTTAAGGTTGACATTTTCTCAAAAACTACTTGACCTATTGCAAAAATTATTTCACTATTTGATAGATAAAAGTGAAAACTATGTAACTGTAAAATAATTATTAAATTCGGTCCAGTAGTTTTTGAGAAAATCTCAACCTTATTGAGGCCCCCTGTATACTTATCTCTGTCTTCGACTGTACTATTCCTGCACCTAATTTTTTTTAAAATAGTTTAGATTAGGTTTTTTAAAAATTGAATGTTTCTCTTTATTTTATATTGTACCTTAATAAATAAAGTAAAAAATAGGCTTAGATAGTATTGGTATTGTAAGTAGTCTATTGTATTGTATAGCAAGTAGTCTATTTCTTTTTATGTTAAGTATTTATTAGTATGTAATGTATCAGTTTATTTATTGGTAAAAACAATTATTTATACTCATAAGTATAATTATTATTAGTAGGTAAATAAGTTTTTTATTTATTTATGTAAATCTTAAGTACCAGCTAATGATAGGTATTTAATATTGCTCAACAAGCTACCTATTCATACGCCGAATTCTCTACCCAAAGGTTGTCTGGAAGAGATCGCTTTGACCGCCAATTGTAATACTAACTGTATTAGCCTATTTCTTTTGTGTAATACTTTTTTATTTTTTTGCAATAAAGAGTATTTATCTTATCTTATAGGTTTAATAACAGTGTTACTGTGCTGCTCTTTGCATCTTTGCAACAACAATCAAATGAATACTAGGTATGAAATACGAAAAACCCAAGTTACAAGCAATAACAATGCATTCACATATTGACATCAGACCAGTCAGTGCCATCTACCGGGGATAGCGGTACTTTTAAAAAAAAAATGTAACCTTGAAACCCCCTCATTGAATGGTAAGACATTTTTTTTAAGGTTGGCGGCGCTATTTGGTTCATGTCTGCCTATTACCGTTTTCAAAACGATGAAATTATACCATGTCATGTCGCGCCAAACAGAGACGCCGCTACACCAATGCCATAGCACTGTCCCTTTCACAGCCGCTACGACATGGTATGATTTGATCGTTTTGAGAACCGTAATAGCCCCACTGATCTTACAAATCACGTCATTAGATTGTATCTATTTTGAGGTAAGGGGCCATCCATAAAGTACGTCACACGTAAAGGGGGGAGGAGGGGGTCGACAAAGTGTGACATGGTGTGACAAGGGGTGGGAGGGGTCCTAAGTTTCGTGACATCACATTTCAAAATATAATATATCTAGAAGTACTAATCGCGTAATTTGAAATATTAATTAAACTAAAAAATATTTTTTGTTTAATGCTTTGTTATTGTTTCAAATATTTGATATAATGTTGATATCATAAAAAAAGTACTTAATTTAAATGGAAATAAAACTAATTTCGGAACTGCTGTTTTAATTTAATAATTTTTCGATGTGAAATTGCAAAGCATGTGACGTCACACTAGGGAGGGGGGGGGGGGGGGGTCTCAGAAATGTGACCACCTGTGACAAGGACGGGGGGGGGGGGGGGGCACAAAAAAGCATGAAATTCGTGTGACGTACTTTATGGATGACCCCTAAGTAAATGAAAATACAATTTGGCCTTAACACTAAAAATGTCAATAAATGAATTATATTTACTTTCATTAAAATACATTATGATTTGATCGTTTTGAGAACCGTAATAGGCTCTTAATAAAAAGGTTACCGACTCACGATTTCGTCCTGTCCATATGCATTCTCTTCACGTGTCGAGACAGCATGCCCCGCGTGGTGAGCACGCGTGGGCAGTGCGGACACGACTGACTCCCACTGTCGCTACAATATACAGACGAAGTGTCGATAATTACATATATTAAGAACTCTATTCAATTTTAGAATTAAAACTATAGTGAGCCATTACTACAAATTATTATATATAAACGGATATCACTCACTTATATTGTTAAAGTCTGCAATTAGACCGACAGTTTCGACCGATTTCGACGGTCTTTTTCAAGGTGAGCGCGCCACGCCCGCGTCGCCGTTGACGTTTCTTCGCGCACTGCGGATGAGCGCCCTCTGTGCGCGCTCCGAGATAACTTGTCCCGCCGACGACGACGGTGCGTTCGATGGCTGTAGCTGCATTCGTTGATCGATCTCACTTGTCGGGGAGTTACCGCCACTCACGTTAGGTCCTGTCACGCAGTATGTACTCACTGCGTCTACTCCGCATTCACTCACACTCCTAACATCGGATACGGCCCTGAGTACGGGCTTCCACGTAGCAGGCAAGGACCAACCGCAATCTCTGTTGAAATTGGGCCGTCGTGCAACTTGTTGCCGACTTTAACAATATAAGTGAGTGATATCCGTTTATATATAATAACTCTATTCAAGTTCAACGTGTTACCACTGATGTGTTGTCGGCGGTAACATTGCCTGCATTCACTCTTATGTTCCACGATATACAAATCTCAATGTGTACACATATTTTTGGATTACTGTCTAGACCATACATTTAAGACTGATATTTCAATTATACAATGATTGTAATCTGTTTTGTGTACCAAATAAATAAATAAATAGATTCTTATAATAGTAATTATTATACAGGGTGTAACGTAAAGGGTATATGAAGCCGAAGCTAGGGTGTTCAGTATCGGCAACTGAACAGCTTTTGTTCTACGACTTTTCGAATAAAAAATAAATTAATGTCTCATACAAATCGATCAGCTGACCGCTACGAAATGTATGAAAAATCAAAAAATAAATTCCTGAAAAACGTTACGACATGTCACAGGGGCGGGAGGCGGCTCGAACAACGCGTTAGAGTCTGTGCGGAAAGAGAATAGGCGTGGCGTAAAATGGAACTAAAAACTAAACTATTTATTTCCCTTAATCAGAAAACATTAATTAATATTTATAACACAGCCTCAGTTCAGTTTTTAAAAATATCAAAATATCAAGATATTACAGTCGAACTACAATGACGTACATGTGTTGCCAACGTGAAAAAAACCTATTCTCTTTCCGCACAGACTCTACATTGTTTTTTTATAACAAAGGTAATTTAGCGATTTGGGAGGCGCTACATGGGAGGGGGCAAGGGGGGGGGGGGGGGGGGGGGGGGGTCAGGAAGTGCCCAAAATTACGCGTAGTGTCGGTTTCGGCCGGATTGCAGAAGCAAAAGTTATATCTTATAATAATTAGAAATCAGGGGGGGGGGGGGGGGGGGGGGTAATTAGAAGATGGAATGGAAATATCAACCAATACTTACTCTTTACTCGCCCCATGCGCCCTCCGCATATGCGTAGATAGCATGTCTGCGTTCCTGAACGGAGCGCCGCATAGGTCGCATGCCGAGTTGTCCCTATGCGTGGTTGCCAGGTGGCGCGTGAGGTACGCCTTGCTACGCAGCTTCTTGCCACACAGACCACACGCGAACACACCGACTTGTGGACGAATCTCGTCGTTGTGATTTCTAAGAATTAGTTGTAAAATTATTAATGTAAGTTGTAGTTCACTTAATTGCGAAAAACGGCCGTTTCTGGCACATTTGTGAACTACAACTTACCTACATTGAATCACGTTACAAATAAGCATTTAAAAAAATAATATTTATAGCAATAAACAATGTGAACGTAGCTTTTTTAATAAATTGATTATATTGGAAGATATGATTTTTTTAAGATTGGCGGCGCTAGTTGGCTTATGTCAGCGCCTTAACCCCGTAACTTAATATACGAGAAAGTTTGTAAAAGGAAAAAAAAATGGGTCAGATGTAATTTCAAAACACATTGCCACACTTCAATGGAGCTTTGCCCCACCTACAAAACTACGTGACCATTTAAGCTGTACTTATCATTTTGTTGGGGACTTATTACAGATTTCATATCGCATAATCATAATCAGTATCATTTTCTACTACTCTCGCAACTCCTATAGAAGAATAACAAAAACAATGAATAAATCGCTTCGATTTCTTACTATTTTCTGAATTCTTAATTAAGCTGTTTTTTTCGACTCGCTAGATGTACAAGACTTTGTTTTAAACCAATAATTTAAAAAAAAATGGTGATATTTTTACATTTATTCGTTATCTTGTACATCTTGCGGTTGATGGTGGGGCAGAATCTGGCATTGTCATTTGTGTGACTCATAGAGTTTGTAATTAATAGAGAACTCTTGAGCAAACACGCACTCAAGTTGCGGTCCGACTGCACTCAAATACGATCTTAAGTGAAAATTTTAGAGTGCTCTTGAGTGCTGAGTTTTGTTTATACTGACGTGACAACCAATTCCTAAACGCGCACTAAAATTCCGTTTATTGATAGAAACATTTCGAACCTCCGGCACAATAACTACTTATTGTTATATTGTGTGTATAGTATATTTGTGTATCTATTTTGTGTATATATTTCATACCATGGTATTCACCCTTGTTCGATTATTTTTCATTATTGCATCTGTAGATATGTACATGTGAAAACTTATAATTGGCTTATAGATATTATTTAATTATTTATTTTGTCATTGTAGCTGTTTGTTTTCCGAATAAAATAAATAAATAAACGCCATCTTAAGCCCTTACCTGACATGGCAGCGCCATCTTCCGCGCTCGTGGAAAACTTTCTCACAGATGGGACACTCAAACGACTTTTCCTTGGTGTGGTGCTGGTATATATGGCCTCTTAAATACTGCGGGCGTCTGCAAGAGAAAAATCATGTTTTTGTCAATTCGGTAATACCTATACCGCAGCCCAAAGCTAGTGTCTTATTTTGTAAACAAATATGGTCGTCTAATTACCTGTTGTGATGTAACACTGAAGGAACTGATTGAAAATAAAGTGATCCGATCTAATAATGTGAAAATAACTATGCAATAATCACAGAACAGCTTAAAATGTTAGTAGGGTAGGGTAGTTTTGTTTTACAAAATAAGACACTTGATTTGGGCTGGTAAAAAGTCATTTTAAGGTATTTTATTTAATAATAGTTTAGATCAGAATTTGTATTATGTATTATCCATGCTTGGTAAACTTTAACATGATGAAAATTTTCATGCCGTGGGCAGGACTTGAACCTGCAACCTTGTCTCCGTGACACGCTCTTACCAACTGAGCCACCACATGCCACGCCACGCCCACCGAAAATCTTCATCGTATTCGTGAATTTCTATAAGACGCGTAGATCCCTCTCCCCATTATACCCGTAGATCACTATAACACTCGAAGCTTCCAATAAGACTCGTAGGTCCCTATAACACTCCTAGAACCATATAAGACTCGAAGGTCCCAATAAGATTCGATAATAAAAACTCGAAGCTCCCTAAGACTTGAAGCTCCCAATAAGACTAGTAGGTCCCTATAACACTCCTAGAACCTTATGAGACTCAAAGGTCCCAATCCCAATAAGATTCGATAATAAAAACTCGAAGCTCCCTAACACTCGAAGCTCCCTAACACTCGAAGGTCCCAATAAGACTCGCAGGTACCCAAAAGACTCGCAGGTACACAGGTGCACTTGTCCTTGTCCTTAAACATGCTGTTGCAAGTCATACACCGGTACCGTCTGAAGTGGCGCAGTCGGTGAGTGTATAAGGTCTCGGCGGCCTTTAGTCGCGAGTTGCATATATTGTTATATAACATTCGTGGTCACCTGAGATTGTATCCCGGTCCCTATAAGACTCGTGGATTTCTATAAGATGCGTAGATCCCTCCCTATTATACCCGTAAGTCACTGTAAGACTCGAAGCTCTCAATAAGACTCGTAGGTCCCTAAAAACGCGAAGCTCCCTAAGACTCGAAGGTACCAATAATACTCGAAGGTCCTAATAAGACTCGCAGGTCCCAAAAAAGACTCGTAGGTCCCTATAAGACTCGAATACTCACTTGAACGCCTTACCGCAGTCTGCGCACACAAACGCCTGTCTCGTGTGGACATTCATGACATGGCACGCGCACTTGTCCTTGTCCTTAAACATGCTGTTGCAAGTCATACATCGGTACCGTCTGAAGTGGCGCAGTCGGTGGGTGTATAAGGTCTCGGCGGCCTTTAGTCGCGAGTTGCATACGTCACATTCGTGGTCACCTGAGATTGTATCAATTGTATCCCGGTCCCTATAAGACTCGTGGATTTCTATAAGATGCGTAGATGCCTCCCTATTATACCCGTAAGTCACTGTAAGACTCGAAGCTGTTAATAAAACTCGTAGGTCCCTAAAAACGCAAAGATCCGTAAAAGACTCGAAGGTACCAATAATACTCGAAGGTCCCGAAAAGACTCGCTTGTCCCAAAAAGACTCGTAGGTCCATATAAGACTCGAATACTCACTTGAACGCCTTACCGCAGTCCGCGCACACAAACGCCTGTCTCGCGTGGACATTCATGACATGGCACGCGCACTTATCCTTGTCCTTAAACATGCAGTTGCAAGTCATACACCGGTAGCGTCTGAAGTGGCGCAGTCGGTGAGTGTATAAGGTCTCGGCGGCCTTTAGCCGCGAGTTGCATACGTCACATTCGTGATCGCCTGAGATCTGGAATAGAATATCTCTATTTACATTCGCAGAACTATTTATTTATTGGAAAACGGCGCAAATATGCAGTCCTCAGGGATAACTACATATTTGAGCGTTTTGGAGTGGAGACCCTGGGACCATGGGGGCCGGGAGCACACCGCATCGCCAAAGAATTTTCGCGGCGCCTGGCTATACAGCGGGGCAACGCGGCCAGTCTATTACTAATATAGCTTATAGCTGATTTATTTGTGTTTTATTTTGTTAATTACATTTTAAATGCAATAAATATAATAAAAGATTGCTGTGTGATTTCTAGTAATCATGTGAAACGGTATTTATTTTTACTGGTAAATGACAATGCCAGATTCTGCCCCACCATCAACCGCAAGTTGTACAAGATAAATGTAAAAATACCTCCTTTTTTTTATTAAAATTATTGGTTTAAAATAAAGTTTTGTACAAGTTGCGATTCGAAAAAAACAGCTTAATTAAGAATTCAGAAAATAGTAAGAAATCAAAGCGATTTATTCATTGTTTTTGTTATTCTTCTATAGGAGTTGCGAGAGTAGTAGAAAATGATACTGATTATGATTATGCAATATGAAAGCTGTAATAAGTCCCCAACAAAATGATAGATACAGCTTAAATGGTCACGTAGTTTTGTAAGTGGGGCAAAGCTCCATTGAAATGTGGCAATGTCTAGCTATTTCTAGCTACTTGAAAACGAACAAATTACTCAATCTAGCCACTTTCTGTAAAATTCTTGGCAACACTGTCTTCTAGTTCGAGTAGTTCTATACTTACTGGCAAATGTATCATCATGTGAGCCAAATACGCGTCTTCCAGCACAAAACCTACGGCACACATTGTACATACGAACTTGAAGCGGCTGCGTCTCTTCAGAGTTTCTCTATGCTCTACCTGTCTCTCTTCCTCTGATATTTGTACAATTTGTATCGATTTTAATATGTCTTCTGAGTAGGTTTGTTCGCGTTTCACTGAAATATACGTAATAACTGTAGGTATTCGTCATCATCATCAGCCCGTATCAGTCAACTGCTGGACGTAGGCCTCTCCCAAAGCGCGCCAATCAACCCTACTCTCGGCCCTCTGCATCCAGTCCCTGCCAGCCATTTTGCGAAGGTCATCTTCCATCTGGTCGGGGGGCGTCCCAAACTACGTTTACCCGTTCGTGGCCTCCATTCGAGAACTCGTCTACCCCATCGGCTATCGGTTCTACGACAGATGTGACCAGCCCACTGCCACTTCAGTTTACTGATTTTATGAGCAATGTCAACCACTTTTGTCTTCTGGCGGATATACTCGTTTCTTATTCTATCTAATAGAGAAATTCCAAGCATAGCTCTTTCCATAGCTCGCTGAGCGACTTTGAACTTGTGGGCCAGTCTCACCGTCAATGTCCACGTTTCGGCTCCGCAGGTCATCACTGGCAGGACGCACTGGTTGAAGACCTTAGTTTTTAGGCATTGTGGTATTGAAGACGAGAAGATATGACTGTAGGTATTAAAAGCTAATAATTATTTAAAAAAACAAAAACCCGACTGCAATGTATTTGGCTGGAATGAAAATAGGTTTTTAAAAATTCCTTCATCACTTACATTAAATTTTTATATCCTGTCCCTCCTACAATCAAGGCGAATCTAACGACACCTCATATGTTAAATGCCATCAAGGCGTGACAAAGAATTAGACATACATACACTCGAAAAATATAACCCTCCTTCTTGCGCAGTCGGGTAAAACTGCTGCTCTTAGTATTCACATGTATAGTGTACAACCCAAAAAGGTGTCTCCATGACAAAATCAAAGACATTCTTATGGTTCAATATCGAATAGTATAGTATATTTTCTCTCAGCTACTTATAGAAATGCCTGAAAAACTTAACACCGCGTTGTAGAATGAAGTATAACGCCATCTACCGGTCAAACCGTGCTTGAACAATAGTCTAACAGAGAGGAAAGTGTACAGGAGAGTTTTTAAGGTTCAGATAATCTCAAAAACTACTTGGCTGATTTTTGAAAATTCTTTACAATTACCTACATGATGTGGATTCTAAATTGTAGTAAAATAAGGTTTAGAATCGGTCCAGTAGTTCTTGAGCAAATCGCAACCTTATTGAGGCCCCATGGATACTTATCTCTGTCTTCGTGTGTATGTGAGAATAGTCTCATAGATTAATATTTTAAGTTCATAACAATAACTTACTTTTTTTCAATTTATATGCGGGTTTATAATTGAATTCTCCTTTCTCCTGTAAACAATAATTAGATAAGTTATGACATTATCTAGTTTCTAGTAAGTATAAGTTTTTTGTCTCCACTTTTTGCTGCGATCTGTCTCAAGTGACATTTAGCTCAGTGTTTCTTAACCTGTGGTCCGCGGACCCCTGGGGGTCCGGGTCCGCCGTCTTATCTATGAACATTTGAATTAATAAATAAATGCCAGCAAGTCTCGTAATCGTTACACATTTTTTTTCAGTACTAAAATAATTTCTCCTAAATTTATTCCTGTGTTATTTTTATTAAGGGGGTCAATTGATTTTCTAGGGGTCCGCGGACTGAAAAAGGTTAAGAAACGCTATTTTTAGCTGCAGTTTTGGTGCTCGAGTATTAGTCCCGGGTCATCCAGTGACGAGCCAAGAATTGGTCAGTGGTCCGGGAGTAGATTGTCAAAAAGTCAAAGTCAAATTTCTTTATTGCAAGTAAGCACGTTGGTTCTCTTGAAAATGGCGGGAAACGACGGTTGCGAAATTATTTAATAATTTTCAGTTTAATGTCTACAGTGGGTGTTTTGTGTTTAATATCACGTTAAATTAATCAGAAAATGTTCGCGAATGACAGTATGGTGAAGTTATTGAAGAATTCAAGCAGGATCTGAAGTTTGGCGCCATGGTCAAGATTTCCACTACGAGCTCGGGAGTGAACGTGACTGTCGAGCTGCTTCGTCCACAGTGATTGACGCTACGGCGTCTCCTGTGGATGAAGACAAGAAGACGCGGCTACCCAGGGTGATGACGCTACGGCGACTCCCCTGGAGGAAGATAGAAGACTATTATACATTGAATTTTCTGTAACATGACATTGGCAAGTGACGAACTGTCGAGTCCATTAATAAAATAAATAAATAAGTAAGCACGTTGTGTACATTTTTGCACGTCAAAATATTTTTGAATTTACATTTACACCACTTTGCAAGGAAAAGGTGCCAACGCTGAGGAGAAAAAGTGGCAAAAAACTCTCAGCAGCACATCTGTCCTACGGTATTCTGCATTTCAGCCTTCTTGTCATAGGGTCTGTCTATAAGAGTCTGTTTGCCAGCTGGTTTGGGTGAGCTTCTAATCTCTTATTGTACGTGTTTGTAGAGTTGAGAATCTCGGCCTTTACATACTCATATCACTTTTTAAACTTTCACGGTTTGTATAAGGTAACTGTCCCAATATCCGTCACTTTTTGAACTTTTCACTTTTGATTTTGTAGCCACGGCCGTAGTATAAGACCCACAGGGAATGAAATAGTGCTAAGATATAAACAATTTATTTATATTTTATTTAATTAAATAATGTTTATTTAATTTTAAGATTAAATAAGTTATTTTTAGACTTATATGAAATAATACCCCTTTGCCCGGTATCCGGCATGTCCTTGTACAGATATCCGACATACCCATGTCCCAATAGCCGTCATATATATATATAGTTTTTGTGTAGGTAATGTATGACGTATATATATGATTGATCAAAGTGTTATAGTGTAAATGGAACACCTGATTGGACAAGCTTTATGTTTTCGACATTCCGACATTTCTCAGATCACTATTAAACCAAAATAGTCAAAATATTCATTGTTGCTGTTCCAGCCAGTATATATAATTCAGGTCATTATGCCTATAAATACTAATGCACCCAAAGATGTTTTTTTTCTCTCTACCCTCAAAAAGTGAACAGTGTTAGAATTTGTGTCTTGTATTAAATTAATTAAATAATTAGTTTATGTGTCTAAATTACGCCAAAAACACGTTATTTAGTGAAATTGTGCATTGTAATAGTGGACAAGTGTTATCTCGCAAAAACTCCGACATTACATAGTGTAAAATCCAATTGACTTTTTTTTACGAAAAATTAACGACTTTTTGTGGCAAACTTGTTCCCAAAATGAAGTGCTTCCAGTGCGAGAATGATCATAGCGATGAAAATTTGATACAGTGTCATGGTTGTAAACAGAACGTATGTCTTAGTTGCAGCAACCTAACAAGCAGCGAGGCTCGTGTCATGAGGGTTGAAATTCAAACGCACCCTCATCTTTCTGTGTTCGCCTTGCCGCGAGGCCTTATTTCAAGTGCCTAAACCGATCAAAGCGTATGATTGTGTACGTGAGGAATTGGACGAAATAAAAAAAACAGCTTTCTGCACCAGTGACTCATGCATTTTCTACTGCTACTCCGGCCACTTCCTTAGACACTAAAAATATATCGGAGGAGATGGCAGAGCGTGATCGCAGAGCAAATAACGTGATCCTTATTGGTCTCCCTGTAATGGATACGGGTGACACAGCTATTCAAGGGCCCAATGATGAGGCCACTGTCAGAAGGATCCTGGTGGAGATTACGAGTGAACAGATGTCTTCTGACAAACTGGTGAAAGTGTTGCGACTTGGTAAACGAGACAACAGTAAACCGCGCCCCATGAAAGTGATCCTCAAGTCTCGGCATGATGCAGTGAAGGTCCTTAAAACAAGAATATAGCCATGGAGGTAAGAGTGTATGATGACAAGACACCGATGCAGCGGGACGAGCTAAAGGAGCTGAGGCAACGTCTTCAGCTACGTACCGAGAGTGGCGAGTTAGACCTCACTATTAAGTATGTCAGGGGTGTGCCGAAGATAATCAAACAAAAAAACTATTTGACCCATTATAATTGTCACGGAGACCTGGCTGAACAGCAGGGACAGAAACAGCACATTTGCCATACCTGATTATACTATATTTAGACAAGACCGGAAACATCGACCTAAGTCGCAGGGTGGCAAAACGCGTGGTGGCGATGTTGCCATATAATATGTCAGAGACCGTGTCAACGGTATACCCATTATTGCAAGAACTCATAAGAAGTATGTAAGTTATCTTACGGAAGCCTTGTTTAGGATATTCAATATGACTCTCACCATTTCCTTGTTGTTGGGGTCTATCGATCCGATGATAGACCAGATATATGGAAACGACGTGACTCTAAATTATTGGCTAACTTGGCTGTTGCTTCAGCGAACAATGTGATAGTTATCGCTGGTGACTTCAACTACTCCGAAATCCTATGGCCTCAAGACATCGAACAAGACCTCACGGGACCCGAGGAACTGTTTAAGAACATGTTTCTCAACAGTAATCTTCATCAATTGGTCTCCCAGCCGACACGTTTCCGCACAGGCAACACTCCATCCTTGCTCGATCTGATCATGACAAACGATGAAAACTTAATCACTGGAATATGTTATAAAACCACCTATAGGAGAGATTGATCATTGCGTTCTAGAGTTCAGATACAATATCCAATTTCTGATACAAAGAGTCCACAGTCAGACCAAACTTAAAAGATATTACCATTACATGGACTTTGACAACTACATGGAGGAACTGGAAAAGGACCTCGAAATCTTGTAACCTACTACTGACGTGGAGCGTTTTTGGAGACAGCTAAAAACCATAGTGGATCCAAACACAGACAGACACTCTCCGCTTAAAAAAGTGAAGAAGAAGAAAGGTAACAAACCCTGGATCAATGACAATATATTGAAACTTGTATCTGAGAAAAGAATACTTTGGGATGTTTATATTGGCACAAAGGATGACGAGGACTACCAGCGCCAACAATCATTGTGTGGCAGGAAGCAGAAGGAGCAGGAGACTGTATGAAGCAAAACCACTGGATAACGGACAAAAACCATTCTATTCCCATCTGCGAAGGTGCATGTCATCCAAAGTGAGCATTCCACCTGCAATGAGGAACCATAATGGCGACCTAGTTACAGACCCCACCGACATAGCGGAAACCTTCGCGCAGTAGTTTCAGAAAGCCTATTGTCGTGAACTAGATGTGACCATATGCCAACAAGTGACTACATTAGCCCGTGTGGAACACTCGATCTGTGACATAGACTTTACACCCAAGGATGTTGAGAAAGTTCTAAAAGGACTCGACACAGGCTCTGCTCCTGGATCTGACAACATTCCCAGCATTATTCTAAAAAACTGCAGCAAAGCACTTGTTCATGTTCTCACTGAGCTTATAAGGGTGGGTGTCTTTTGAGGTCGGACATGTCCCACTTGACTGGAAACATGCTGTAGTTACACCTGTGTATAAATCCGGTGATAAAACAGACCCTGCCAAGTTTAGGCCAATCAGCTTGACAAGTATTTTGGGTAAGGTGATGGAGAGACTAATATGCAACCAACTGAAGAATTTCCACAACAGAGAAAATGTTATATCGCTCGGTTCACAGGCACCTAACATAGACATAAAATTCAGAATGCGTACTTTCTAATGATTTATTTCAATAACTATCAGGATGTGATTTTTATATTCAGTTACCTTCATAACTCAATGTATAGGTGTCTTGGTATTGTTATGTTAGGTTGCTATGAACCACAATGCATGCGCCGAGAAATAATTTTCAACATTTACCGTGTGCTTGAGGTAAATCCTAAGATTTACCAAATTAATGATGGTAAAATTTCGAAATGAACGATAATCATAGGTCTAAAAAGGCCGTACTGTGCAATTCCTCTTATGATTCGGATGCCAATACATTTTCCGAAATAACATGAAGTGGAATGGTATTTCATGTTATTTCGGAAAATGATTTGTCATCACGAATCATAAGAGGAATTGCGCTTGCGGCCTTTTTAGACCCGCTGTTCGGACTTTTACCAATAGGAAAATCTCAGGATTTACTGGTAAATCTTAGAATTTACGTAGTTCGGGCTTTTACATTAACATATATTATAGCTTTCAAGCCGAGACATATGCTATTAGTGCATGTTCCAAGAAGAATATGTATAGTCAGGCAGCTCTAATGGCCTTTGACAATTGTCACATACCTATCGTACGGACTCGGGACTCGTCCTCAAATGTGTTAGATCAATGGATATGCTTAGTCAACACAATTGGGTTCGTATAGTTTGGGTACCGGGTCATGTTGGCATAAGGGCAATGAAACGGCTGACGAACTGGCTAGAATAGGCTCACACACAGTCCTTATAAACGGGACCTAAACCATTAGATTCGCAACGAGTACAATTAAGATGACCCTAAGGGCCAATGCCAAGGACTTGCCCAAACTGGAGTGGAAAAGCGTCAAAGAGTTGAAACAATCCAATGTCTTCATTGGCGAAACAAACACATGGTGGTCAAGGAAACAGTAGGAATCAGATGCGTCATGTTTGGCTGTCAAATAAACGATTATTCTTATTCATTAAGCGCCATAAATCAAACGAAAGAGTAATAATCACTTTTTCTTGAAATAATTGCGTAGAGGATTAAAAAATAGACGAGACAAACAGTTGGCAGACGCTAAACATGAATTAAATTTGGTTTTGTTCGATACCGGTATTACGGTATTACAGCTGTCAATACCGGTACTGGAATACCGTTAAAATCGGTCCGGGATCCCGGTATTACAGGATCCCGGTATCCCGGTATTCATGCCCTAGTCCTGAGTAGAGTTCCCTAAGGATCTGTTTTGGCTCCCACACTTTTTGGGATTTTCATCACAGACCTCATTGCGCTGATAGACTCACAATCTGCATTTTTTGCTGACGATGGGAAATTCTTTGGCAACCCACTCATAGTGTCTGGACAACTACAGAGCGATCTTAACAAGCTCCAGGAATGGACGAAGCAGTGGCTAGTCAAGCTGAACAAATCGAAATGTGCTGTGTTGCATCTAGGTAGTAGAAATCCTGGCGTGGTATACACCATTGATGACACTGATATAAACACTGTGGAATCCCAAAAGGACCTTGGAGTTGTGGTTACAAAAAATCTAAAATGGGGAGAACACATTAATGGCATTGTCAAGAAGGCTAATTCATTTATGTATGTTATAAGGAGATCCTTTCAATATATTACATCCGAGGTTCTTGTCAAAATCTACAAAACATACATTAGGCCTCTTCTGGAATATGGATTTCAAATATGGAACCCATATTTCATAAAGGACATCCTACCTACCTACTACCTACTTGAGAGCGAGCAAAGAAAGGCAACAAAGATTCCATATAACCTGCGCAAAAAATCCTATGAAGAAAGGCTTAAAATCCATGGCAGAGCGTCGACTCAGAGGTGATCTAATTGAGACATATAAAATTCTCACGTACAAATATAACCTCCCAGATCTCCAACGTTTCTTTGAGACTAAAGACATACGTCCATTGCAAGGACACCATATGAAAATCTACCACACTATCGCCAATACCAAAATCGCTCATCACTTCTTAAGTACCAGAGTTGTCAACGCATGGAACAAACTGTCTGATGATGTAGTATCTGCACCATCAGTGAACTCTTTTAAAAATCGCCTCGACATGTGGTTAAAATCAAACATTATATAAATAAGCAATATGTGTAGTGAATCATATGAACATTAGACGACATAGACCAAACTTACCAACACTGTGATATAGACACACTAGCATTGTGCTGCCTGTCTATCAAATGAATAATAATAATAATAAAATGCACAAAAACGTCCTGAACCATAAGAAAACACATTGTAATGTTTGGGACGTTTTTGTGCATTTGGGGATGTTTTGTGTGTTTTGGGAAGTTAAAAAATATTATTTTACGAGTACTGGTGTGGAAAGTAAGCAATATCTCTATAGTTATCTATATATCATATAGATGACGGGTACTGGTACATTTTGCTGTTTGGTTGAACCAATAGCCGTCAACGAATTTAAAATGTTATTATTTAATTAATTAAAACAAATAGGCATCAAATCAAATTACAGAATGATATTAATATTAATAAAGTTTCATTTTAAACATCAGCACTTACAAATAAGTAAATACATGAGCCAGCGTTGGAAAAAAACCGTAGTCAGTAAAAACAGCAGTTTAGTAATCGAACTTCGTAACTTTTTTACAAAAACGTGAACACAAACTATAAAGTGATATTATATTATGTTATTTGATGTTTTATTGTATTTTTGCCAGTTAATTAGCACAAGAACAGTATTTATTTTCATAATATTGCAGAGAAAACGAAATAAACTACCATTTTCGTGAGATATAGGTAATTTAAGTTGACTTGACGGGCATACGTACATTGACGGCTATATGTACACTTACCTTACATATTAATTAGATAAAACGGGAATTACCGTGTTAAACATTTATTATTGATGTCTCGATATTTCGACAGCATTGCAGCCATCATGGTCACGAGTAGACTGAAGTCGGTGAGTGTTAAACGTCAGAAGGGTGACACAAAACGATCTACCCTCTTTCGTGTTCGCTGACTGCGTTGAGAAAAGTTGTTGATATTTGCAGGTATTTTGCAAAAAGAACTAATTATGTCCGCTCGTTTCATCGAGACATCAATAATAAATGTTTAACACGGTAATTCCCGTTTTATCTAATTAATATCTTTACATACTCATTTATTCGGCCTTAGGTACACTATGGAACACTTGGTTACGTTTACAAATCTTATGTTTAAATCCCTATGGATGGTTTCATTAGTTACAAACCACGTAAAAAAAGTGCAAGTTAGTGATGTAACGAATGTTGGATTTCAGATATTTGCGAATGCGTCAGGTTCTTGAGTTTGGCGCCACAGTTACGCGCGCTTGTGGACAGTCATGAGTAATAACATAGAAACATCCTTAAAATTCAAATTCATGTAACAACTTTAAATCGCAAAAATAAGTATGCTAAACTATGGTCAATAAATATGTAAACGCTAAATTGTATCAAAATAAAGTACACACCCCTTGTACAACATTTGCTTGGTGGGGTGTGTACTTTATTTTGATACAATTTAGCGTTTACATAATTATTGGCCACAGTTTAGCATACTTATTTTTGCGATTTAAAGTTGTTACATGAATTTGAATTTTAGGGATGTTTCTATGTTATTACTCATGACTGGACACCGCTCAACCATGTTAAGCCGAATGCAGCCGATACTGCACCAAGATAACCGATCGGTTGAGTGAGGGAGTGAAGTTAAATAACTAAGTCTGATGTTTACCAAACCTACTTCATTTAATAAAAATAAAAGACATTTTAAATAGTCTGATTAGTATGTAATTTTAACTCTGTAATTTCAAGACTGTTCTCTATTGAATTATTTTATTAATATTTGTAATAAAATAATTTTAGCAGTTATATTGTCATATCATGAATATCTTCCTCTTACATTTTCGCTCAAACATTCGCAAAATATTCGAATGTTAATGTTTCAACATTAAGAGCCTTCATAGAGCCAACTAGCGCCGCCAATCTTAAAAAAATAATATCTTCCAATATAATTAATTTTATTAAAAAAGCTATTTACAAAATGTTTATTACGATAAATACTATTTTTCAATATACAATACATGGCATAATTGCGACAAGCTAAGTTGTAGTTCACAAATGTGCCAAAAACGGTCGTTTTTCGCAATTATGCGAACTACAACTTACCGACATTGAATCACGTTATAAATAAGCATTTAAAAAATAGTATTTATCGTAATAAACATTTCGTAAATAGCTTTTTTCATAAAATTGATTATATTGGAAGATATTATTTTTTTAAGATTGGCGGCGCTAGTTGGCTCTATGAAGGCCCTTAACATTCGAATATTTTGCGAATGTTTGCGAAAATTCGCAAATGCATCTTAGGTTAGGTTATAGGAGAAAACATTCTACAAACTTTCTTCTTTGAATGATCTGCCTTATACGGAAGATATTCTTCGTCTTCATCGTCAGAATTCTTTTTGGATTTCCTCTTGTTGCCTCTCTTGATCAGAAACACTGGAGTCGGAGGCAATGCCGGTGGTGATAAAGGAAGGTTGATTTCTTCACCTGAAGAAAATGTATATAAATCAATAACCATAAAAAAAATACCTGCAAACTTGCCTGCAAAAAAGAACTATTACTCAGATAACTTGCCTATGTCATATTAATTAGATAAAACGGGAATTACCGTGGTAAACATTTATTATTGATTATTTAACACGGTAATTCCCGTTTTATCTAATTAATATGTATACATTTCATTTCATTTATTTAATTCCATGTACAATTATTATTGTGTCGGAAATCAATTAGTAACTAAAATTTTTAATTAACAAGGCTACCTATTTAAATATTATACAATGTCAATATCTCAAATTTAGGGTCTACTTATAGTTATTTATATAATATGTATTCAATTTCAATTTTTATTACAATGTCACATCATCCAATTCACAATTTAAATTTTGTTATTAATAATATACCTAGTCAGTAGTTTTACCTATTAGATAGTTTTACCTACAAACCGTGAAAGTTTAAAAAGTAACATTAACTCCTTACCGGCTTCGATTCGAACTGCTAAATCTTTGGATATTTTTAAGGGACAGGTCAAGTCTTACTTTCTCAATATTTAATTATTAATTTGTACCTATCTTACGTATGTATAACAGCTATTGTATCTATATTATATCATTAATAACATTATCCTTCACGATCAGTATTGGTATTGTAAGTAGTCTATTGTATTGTATAGTAAGTAGTCTATTTCTTTTTATGTTAAGTATTTATTAGTATGTAATGTATCAGTTTATTTATTGGTAAAAACAATTACTTATACTCATAAGTATAATTATTATTAGTAGGTAAATAAGTTTTATTTTTTATTTTTTAAGTAGGTAGGTACTTATCTTAAGTACCAGCTAATGATAGGTATTTAATATTGCTCAACAAGCTACCTATTCATACGCCGAATTCTCTACCCAAAGGTTGTCTGGAAGAGATCGCTTTGAGCGATAAGACCGCCAATTGTAATACTAACTGTATTAGCCTATTTCTTTTGTGTAATACTTTTTATTTTTTTGCAATAAAGAATATTTATCTTATCTTTATCTTATCTTATTAATCATGTTTATGGCTATGCGCCATTAACTAAACATATTCTGCAAATAATACGTACCACTGTCATAAAACGGAGGCTCAGCCTTCACCAAGACATTTTCAAATGGTCTAATCCCTTGGCAACTGGTCTCCGGGTCTTCAGTCATATTCCCACATTCATCATCTGGATTATTATCAGTATCCTCATAGAAAGGTTCTACTTTTATTGATACATTTGCTGTAAAGGTTTTGTTTTCTTGCATGTTTATTTCGTCTTTTTGAGCCATTGGATCTTTGTTTATTAAGCTTTCTTAATCTTGAACCATCGGAGTATTTATTTTCCAGCAAAATTAAGTCAAGACATTTCAAAGTATTTGCGAGATTTACCGTCAGCGGATCTCAACACTGTCACTGATTTGGCTGGATATGTACTAATGTAATTTTTACCCATTACTATTTTTAAACACAAGGTAATATCACTATCACGACACTAAAAAACAAGTTGTAAAGTTATAAAGATTTTCGGAGTAACCATCATCAATACTTTTGAATAAAAAACACTATTTTAAATTACAACGTATAAGTCCTGTGGAAATTGAAGATAATAGGATTCCGACGCATTGTTGCTTCGCAATATTATCAAGTTATTTACGTATTATTTGCAATAAATACGCGCTAATACAACACAACCACCGCACCAAGACAAAAACACGAAATTCCAAAAAAATCAATCGAACAGGGTTGCCAGATTAGATTATTTAAATTTCCCGGGATTGATAATTTTATCTCCCCGAAATGATACGTTTACACAAGTTTTACAAAAACAATCCCCAATTTTGTATAATAAAATAATAGACTTTAATGACATTTTTAAGGTGTTTAAAAAATCGCCACGATAGTCAAGACCACTTGCTTGTCAAGAAGACACATCATTACATTTTATATTTAACGTTTTCTGAGTTGAATTTTAGCAGTCGGCAGAAACTTTGATCATCCGCCACGGGATTTTAAGCCATAATTATGTGGTCACAGCTTGAAAACATTTCCTCAGCGATGCGACTTCCCCCTCAACGTCCAAATTTTTCCCTAAAATTGCGAGAAAACCCCCCTAATTTGGCAACACAGCAATCGAACGACGAAATGTCATTTTTACTTTTAATTTTCAGGGCATTGGGTACAAGTAACTTGCTAATTTTCTTCGTTGGATTTGAATCTGTGATTTGAATGGAGGCTAATGTATTTCGAGTGTATGTATTTTTAGTGCTGCTTTCCATAAAAGTAATTATATTACTCGAGTTACCTGCCACATTATACCTACTTACTATATTATCATTATATACCTTGTACACCACCTTACATTTCTTTTAAAAACCTGCGGCAAACTTACGGTGTACGGACATTATAACAGATCAATAATGGTAACACTTGCAGTGCGATTTCAACTCTTACGACGCAGCTAATAAGAGGGTCCAAAGTGTTACATTTGAATAACTTTGATGCAGGTAGATTGATTCTTTGATAGATCAATGCTATTCTCGTTTCTACAAGTAAATAAATAATTAGTAAAAATTAGTAAAATCAAATGAAAACAAATAGTCATTTTCGCCTATTTATTACTAAAATGTTACAATATAACTTAAATAAAAAAATTAGACAAATTTCGATTTAGGTATACGACTTAAAAAGTGTAAATACATAATTAGTATATTATACAGTTAT
The DNA here is from genome assembly GCA_963506565.1 of Tachystola acroxantha. Taxonomy (NCBI): domain Eukaryota; kingdom Metazoa; phylum Arthropoda; class Insecta; order Lepidoptera; family Oecophoridae; genus Tachystola; species Tachystola acroxantha. The sequence goes on from OY735893.1 coordinate 8,489,861, forward strand.
ATGACACGTAATCTCGAAATACAGGGTGATATAACATCTGTATTGACAGTTTGCAGGGGTGTTCAGCTAAATTGCCATTCTTACCCGGCTGCCGAAAGAGAGAGGCTAATGTTTATCGAGAGCAAGAAGGTAACAATTCCCAAGTTTAAAGTTTTTATGATGATCTAAACTAGATAACCAGTATCATTAATACAGGCTGCCCTTGAATACATTCGACAAAATTAAGTGGGTTTAGGCTTGTGATATAAACTGAAGCCCAAATCAAGTGTCTTATTTTGTAAACAAAAACTACCCTCCCCTACTAACATTTTAAGCTGTTCTGGTGACTATTGCATAGTTATTTTCACAATTAACAGGTTCGAGTTCCATCAGTGTTACATCACAACAGGTAATTAGACGATCATATTTGTTTACAAACATTGATACTATAAACAACTAGATACACAGTCAGCCTTCTAAAAATGTCCGAGCGCAAAGAAGGTCCAAACGGATGAATGGAGTCATTTGCTTTATTGGACATTATTTGGACGTTAACAATGGACCCTTAAATGGACGTTTTTTTAAATTGTTTTAGTAAGGCCTTTGTGTATCTAGTTGTTTATAGGAGATCAATGTTTACAAAATTACACACTTGATTTGGGCTGCGGTATACATTAATTATGCCTGTATAAGTAATAATTTCACTCATAATAGTTTTAATTAAAAAAAAACTTTCGGCTTACTATAGCCACATCCTGTATAAGGATCACCCCTGCAAACGGTCAATGTAGGCACCTTCCACCCTATACACTTCAGTAATGATATTAACGATACTATACAATGCTTATTTAATTATTTATAATAATAACATTTGGTATGCAACTATCCCCAATTCTTACAATTCCTGAGGAATTATTTAATACATATTATATTATAATAAAATACTTTCGTAAGGCAATAGTCACACCACCGGCGAGTAAGCGATTAACTATGGGCCATTTTATCGCGCAAGATACGTACAGTCGACGACAGAGATAAGTATACAGGGGGCCTCAATAAGGTTAGAATTTACTCAAAAACTACTGGACCGAATTTAATAATTCTTTTACAGTTACATAGTTTTCACTTTTATCTATCAAACAGTCAAAGAATTTTTCTAATAGGTCAAGTAGTTTTTGAGAAAATCTCAACCTTAAAAACTCTACTGTACACCTTTCTCTGTGTTCCACCGTACAATATACTACATTCCGTGTAAAGAAAAGAGACGCAGCGATCTCGGCGACATAATATTTATGTTTTGATATTTTCTTGCATATGCGCTATGCGAAACAAAAATCTACATGATAAATGGACAAAAAAAATTTAATCACGACCGGGATTCGAACCCGGGACCTCGCCATTCCGTGGCCCGCTCTATTCCAACAGAGCCACCGTGTTCGTATCCAGATCGTGAATTTTGTCTCCATATTCTCGTCTGAGGGACGGTAGCGACATCTATCCAGTAATTGTGCAATTACTCAAATTCATGTCTAACATTGCAGTTAGAAATCATGTTTTTAATTGATGACGCGTTCCTTTTTCATATGTTGCCATGTATAATGCAGAGTAGATGAATTTCTAAATGAGAAAATATAATAAACAATCGCTACCTAGTACTTCTTAGTTACTACAAATTGCATTATATTTGAACAAGAAGTGTCGTCTCTCTCTTGTATTGCTGTGCCTAAACATGGTCCATAAAGAACATTGTAACATTTTAATGTTAAGTATATGAACATCTGTATTATAAGTTATGGAATGCAATAAATATATTGAGTATTGAATCCCGGTCGTGATGAAATTTTTTCTCCATTTATCATAATATTTAAAGTCATCGCCGAGCGAGTATCGCCGAGCTGCGTCTCTTTTGTTTACACGGAATGTACTATCTATTGTGCGTTTCTTGCGCGATAAATAGCTCACAGCTACTAGCTTACTCGCCGGTGGTGGGACATCTGCTTAAAGGTCAAGTTTTATGACATGGTTAATGATATAATGATCACCAATGATTGTACAGTCCAAAACAGAGAATTTTAATTTCTCAACACCTGCTATTTCCACTCGATTAGAAGCCCCAGCTCTTTAAGTATCATCACAACATATTTCGGTTTAGACATAATTTTCTTTTTAAAGGGCATGTTTGCGATTTTTTTTCTATCGAGCGAAGTTTGTCCAATCGTGTATCGGTATTCATAAATAGACACCCCAACATTGCTATATTTTTTTTTTAGACGTTTATCTGATATTAGAGGCCTCTAAGCGAGTCGTCCCGCTCGCTCTTACGAGACGTAGCATATGAACGACAATGACAGTTGCGTTTAGAATTAGGATCCGACTTAGTGGCCGCTGCAGAATTAGCTACACTGTATAGAATAATATTATACACGGCACGTGTCTGATACGTTCAATGTCTGTAGACATAAACAGGGCTTTATACTAACCTAACTATTTCTTGCACCAGCGAACTTTATAAAAATATTGACTATCATAGTATCTTGGAAGAATTACTTCGTAGTTGAGTCGAGCTTAATAAGGGGACATCCATAAAGTACGTCACACGTAAAGGGGGTGGGAGGGGGTCGACAAAGTGTGACATGGTGTGACAAGGGGTGGGAGGGGTCCTAAGTTTCGTGACATCACATTTCAAAATATAATATATCTAGAGACTGAAGATGATTGAGTTTCTTTCTTCATCTTTTTCTTTATATTCAATGGTTTATTGCTTTGTTATTGTTTCAAATATTTGATATAATGTTGATTTCATAAAAAAAGTACTTAATTTAAATGGAAATAAAACTAATTTCGGAACTGCTGTTTTAATTTAATAATTTTTCGATGTGAAATTGCAAAACACAGTAGGGAGGGGGGGGGGGGGGGGTGTGTCTCAGAAATGTGACCACCTGTGACCAGGACGGGGGGGGGGGGGGGGGGGGCCTCAAAAAATCATGAAATTCGTGTGACGTACTTTATGGATGACCCCTAACAGAGACTTAGGCCAATAGTCATAGGCTGTTATCCATAAACGTGATTTAAAGTTACGCCACCGTTTAGCCACCCTGTCCCTTTCTATCTTAACCTTTTTTAACGAAGTGTGAAAGGGATGGCAACACGATTTACGGAAAGTGAGATTTAAATAGGTTTATGAATACGGGAAAGTTGAGTTCGGTCTTAGAACTGTCAGGCACGTATTAATACCGCTCTCAACTTAGAGACTGATCTTGAGAGCTATCTCAAGATGGCGTTCATATTAGTAAACGGAACTAAAGGGCCTGACATAACCCAAATAGCGCGTTAAATTTTCATACAATTTTGAATTTTTAATAGGTGTGGCGAGCTTACGTTGAGTTCGTGTTCAAAACTGTCTCTGACTCTTGGCCTTAGAATCAAGTTATCTTATAAGGGTCACTTCCATCAAAAGTTAACCCAAGTGTTAACGACTCCCGTTAAAATACTACTGCCCGTACCATACTCTTATAGCAGGATTACTTCAATAATACTTTGTTATTTCGTACCATGACGACCTTAAAGTAAGCTTATTAAGAGCCTTCCTAGAGCCAACTAGCGCCGCCAATCTTAAAAAAATAATATCTTCCAATTTAATCAATTTTATTAAAAAAGCTATTTACAAAATGTTTATTACGATAAATACTATTTTTTAAATGCTTATTTATAACGGCCGTTTTTGGCAAATTTGTGAACTACAACTTAGCTTGTCGCAATTATGCCATGTATTGTATATTGAAAAATAGTATTTATCGTAATAAAGATTGTGTACATAGCTTTTTTAATAAAAATGATTATATTGGAAGATATTATATTTTTAAGATTGGCGGCGCTAGTTGGCTCTATGAAGGCCCTTAAGGACGTCGTGGTACGAAATAATAAAGTATTATTGAAGTAATCCTGCTATAAGAGTTCATGGTAAGGGGAGTCTGATGAATTTTAGTACAAACTTTTTGCATTGCAGTTTTTATATAACTTATACATAGTATTATAAACGTCATCAATTGCATTCATCCCTATGATACATGTCGAGTTAAGGTACAATTCCGAAACAGACTGCAAACCGCAACAACTATGCAAGAATGCTGCTTAGAGTATTTGGACAAGTATCGAAAAATATTTTTTTTTCATTATTCTTATAAATAAAATAGACACAATATCACTTTTTAAACTTTCACGGTTTGTATACATATTAATTAGATAAAAACGGGAATTACCGTGTTAAACATTTATTATTGATGTCTCGATATTTCGACAGTTTTGCGTCACCCTTCTGACGTTTAACACTCACCGACTTCAGTCTACTCGTGACCATGATGGCTGCAATGCTGTCGAAATATAGACACATCAATAATAAATATTTAACACGGTAATTCCCGTTTTTATCTAATTAATATAAAATAGACACAAATTCATGATCAACTGTGAAATCAAAATTGAAATTAGTTGATAAATTAAGTAACTACAGGCATTTAGAAAAGTTGTGTTAGAAAGAGACAGAAACAGTACACGGCGTATTGTGGCTGTGACGTCATACTGAAGCGCCATACAAACTTCATACATCATGTCTACTCGTGACCATGATGGCTGCAATGCTGTCGAAATATCGAGACATCAATAATAAATGTTTAACACGGTAATTCCCGTTTTATCTAATTAGTATGCATACAAACTGTGAAAGTTTAAAAACTGATATTCATACTAAAGACCGTTTTGCTAAAAAGAGATGGAGCATTCGACTTAACCGCTTAATATCTTCGGTATTAATTGAGATATCGAAAAACTAATTACACAGTTCTCTTCAGCAGGAATATGTGAGTTAATAAGGAAAAGGGCCGCGCTGAAAACCAGCGCTCGGCGGAGTCAGCTCCGTCAGCATTATGTTGAGCGTGGGGCCTTTTAGCATCAAAAACCACAATGTATATAGCTACCTACTCACATAGGTGGAGTATATACTTACGTATACTAACATATCTGTACAGTTAACTACTCACATATGTTTGTATTTATTTAAGACCGGATTTTGTTGCCTAATAAAGATATTTCTATTCTATTCTAATTGATGCCAATTTTATTATTATTAAATCAATTATTTTGAGTAGTCTTCGGTTTGCGGTTTGCAGTCTGTCTCGGAATCGTACCTTTAGAGCCTCCTTACCTAGTGTAAGTAAACCCTTATAATAAGAACAACAGTTCCGTATAAAAATTCCATGACGCGGTGATACTGACACTTATACAGGGTGTAACGTAAATGGTATATGAAGCCGAAGGGAGGGTGTTCAGTATCGGTAACTGAACTTTTGTTCTACGACTTGTCGAAAAAAAAAAAAAAAAAAACTGAATTTGTATTATTCATCCATGCTCGGTGAACAAATTAGAATGATGAGATGAATGAAAAATCTCAGTTGGTAAGAGCGTGTCACGGAATGACATGGTCGCAGGTTCAAGTCCTGCCCACGGCAAGAATTTTTTCATGTTCTAAAAAAAATAATGTCTCATACAAATCGATCAGCTGATCGGTACGAAATGTATGAAAAGTCAAAAAATAAAGTCAATTAATGTCTCATAGATGGTGGCTGGAAGAGGCTCAGGACAGGGATGGATGGAAGAGGAGGGGACCTTTGCCCAGCAGTGGGACAATAGGTTAACAAAAAAAACGTCTCATAGAAATCGATCAGCTGATCGGTACGAAATGTATGAAATGCAAAAAAAGCAGTAGAACAAAAGTTGTTCAGTTACCGATACTGAACATCCTCCTTTCGGCTTCATATACTCTTTACGTTACACCCTGTATATTACATAACAACATCTATTATGTAACATTTGTTTCAAGAAACATTTTACTATAAAAGGTATAACAGAGTCTAATTTAGAGAAAAGTATTATGGGGTCTCAATAAGGTTAAGATATTCTAAAGAACTACTTGACTGATTACACAAAAAAGAAGTGCACGGGAAAAAAATTCCCGGAAAAATAGAATAGCCAGAAAACTAATTACGGTACTGTTATTTAGTATTTTAACAATCACATTTTAATAATCAGTAGTAGTGTAGTGTTTAAGAAAATGACATTGCCACATTTCAATGGAGCTTTGCCCCACCTACAAAACTACGTGACCATTTAAGCTGTACCTATCATTTTGTTGGGGACTTATTACAGGTTTCATATTGCATAATCATAATCAGTATCATTTTCTACTACTCTCGCAACTCCTATAGAATAATAACAAAAACAATGAATAAATCGCTTCGATTTCTTACTATTTTCTGAATTATTAATTTAGCTGTTTTTTTCGAATCGCAACTTGTACAAAACTTTATTTTAAACCAATAATTTTAATAAAAAACGGAGATATTTTTACATTTATTCGTTATCTTGTACAACTTGCGGTTGATGGTGGGGCAGAATTTGGCATTGTCATTTCAACCTTAATTAGATACCCTGTATATTTTACTCCCAGTTAGATTAAAATAAGATTTCTTTATAGAAGGACTATCATTTTTAAAGTCGTTTAAAATAAAAATATACTTCACAGAAGTCAGTCTTTTATATTATGTATATAAATGTTACATAATGTAGCAGACGTTGTTATATAACCTTAGTTAAGTGCCAGCAGAATATGATTTAAAAAAATGAGTGATTGTATTGTACAGTCGAAGACAGAGATAAGTATACAGGGGGCCTCAATAAGGTGGAGATTTTCTCAAAAACTACTGGACCGAATGTAATAATCATTTTACATTAGAACATGATGAAAAAATTCTAGCCGTGGGCAGGACTTGAACCTGCGACCTTGACATGGTTGTCGGAATACTACTACTATTGTCCGATAGATGGAATTGCGTAACCCTTTAAGTATGTATAAAGCGATGAAGATTTTCGGTGGGCGTGGCCTGTGGTGGCTCAGTTGGTAAGAGCGTGTCACGGAATGACAAGGTCGCAGGTTCAAGCCGGCAAGAATTTTTTCATCATGTTCTAATTTATTCACTGAGCATGGATAATGCGTAATTCAAATTCTGAATTATTTTACAGTTACACAGTTTTTTAAAGTAACTTTTATCTATCAAACAGTACAAGAATGTTTCATCATCATCATCATCAGTCTATTTATATTGCCCCACTGCTCGGGAACAGACCTTCCCTTACATCGAGGGAGCTCGGGCCATAATCCACCACGCGGGCCCAGTGCGGGTTGGCGGATTTCACATGCCTTAGATTTTTTTCTTCTTCTACGGCATGCAGGTTTCATCACGATGTTTTCCTTCACCATTTTGAGAGCACTCGGTAGATTACGTAAGTTTTTCCGTCGAAAAAACCGAGGATAACTCATTGGTACATGGCTGCCCTGGCTGGGAATCGAACCTGGGACCTCCATATTGCAAGTCCATTGACCCAACCACTGAGCCACCGAGCTCACAAGAATGTTTGCAATAGGTCAAGTAGTTTTTGAGAAAATCTCAACCTTAAAAACTCTCCTGTACACCTTTCTCTGTGTTCCACCGTACAATGTACATTCAAAGAGTATTACAAAAAATTGCAAAGTACCTATTTACTTAAACAGTCAATTAAGTTTCGTTCGATGTATACTAATATCAATTCCTTCATAGGAAATATTTAATAAATTGAAGAGCATAAGGTTCTTTTATTTACCTGAAAAATTAAAGTATCTTATTCCAAGAAATATTGACTTATGCTGTTAGTCATAAAGCTAGCTTAACATAGCTTCCTTTAAACCATATATTACAATTCATTTATAAATTAAATTTGTAATTTTTACGAAAATAAAATAACTGTGGTTGTTTACAAACATTGATCTCCTATAAACAACTAGATGCACAGTCTGCCTTCTAAAAATGTCCGAGCGCAAAGAAGGTCCAAACGGATGAATGGACCCTCATTTGCTTTATTGGACATTATTTGGACGTCAACAATGGACCCTTATTTGGACGTTTTTTAAATTGTTTTAGACTTTTGTGTATCTAGTTGTTTATAGGATTGTTTATATCAATGATTACCATGGAATAATTTTAAAGCTGTTAGCCATATACATGACTGTTATTCCACTGTTTAAGCCACTGTCCTTTTCTAACTTAACATTTTGAAATTGACGAAACATGGTTTATAAGAAGCGAGGTGAATCTTGTTTATGTCTAACAACGTTAAAAAGAGACCTACAAAATGCATATTGTTAGAAATTAGGGCCGCCACATACGTACGGAATTCCGTTTCGGAATATCGAATGCAGTGAATCCATGTAATTTAGTGGACCTACCAAAGTCAAAGTCAAATTTCTTTATTACAAGTAAGCACGTTGTGTACATTTTTGCACGTCAACATATTTTTGGAATTTACATTTATTTTATTTGAGCCTAGCCATCCAGCGCGGGAATGCCGCCAGTGTGATGGGCCTCCCAAGAGGGACGAGTTTTTTGGAGTGTTTTTAGTTAGGTAGTTTTTAATGTATTTTTTCTAAGTAGTTTTAAATATTTTAGGTAGTTTTAATTTGTCTGTAAGTTAATTTTAGTTTTGTTTTAAATAACCAAGATATCTGTTTTATTTATTAACCAATTTAGACATATAAAACAGAAAAAAAATATAAGTACATAATAATTATCTACCTAATTCTAGGCACGTCGTCTTTTTTGTTAAATAAACTAATCATGGCAATATTTTATTTGGTACACAAAACAGATTACAATCATTGTATAATTGAAATATCAGTCTTGAATGTATGGGCTAGACAGTATTCCAAAAATATGTGTTCACATTGAGATTTACACCACTTTGCAAGAAAAAGGTGCCAACGCAGAGGAGAAAAAGTGGCAAAAAACTCTCAACAGTAGTTTTCCATCCGGAATTTTCCCTGATTCTAAATTCCGTGACCTGTGGGGTGACCGCGACTACCAATCGTTATCGTAATCGCTTTCAATTTGACACATGGACGCTATACATTGCTGCTATGTTTTTGCAAGTTTTAACTAACAACAACGAAACGCAGCAATGTGTATCGTTCAAGTGTCAAAATAAAAACGATTGAAGTCGCGGTCACCCCCCTGTGCCAGCCTTTTTATTACGAATTGAAATAAACGAATGTGTGTGATGTATTTACGGAATCCCGTATCGAAATTTCGAAACGGAATTCCGTACGTATGTGGCTGCCCTTAGATTAAAAAACACGAAATAAATAAACATTGATTTTAAATAAAAATGAATTAGTAGTGACTACTAAACAGGGTTGCCCAAAAAAATTATTAAAACTGTTGTATTATTCAACTCAGTTAGGGAAAATAATAAACAGCCGATTTAATATAAAAAGGCATATAATAAGCATAGCACTCATTTTATATAGCTCTATGTATAGCCCAAAATCGGTGGGCATCTTCAGATAAGCATGCATCTCTTTCTAATGTAAATATTTAGAGAGAGATGGATATTTCTATTATGTGAATTCATAACATATGTGTAAAACATGACAGCACCAGTCTGACATTTCAAAGGTATTCAGTAATTTTACTGATAGATTAGTAGCTTTACTGATACTTCAGTAGTATTACTGATGATTTACTGACTCTTCAGTAACTTTACCGATACTTCTGGGACTTTACTGACACTTCAGTACCTCTATTGACACTTCAAGTATCTCTACTGACACTTCAGTAACTCTACTAACACTTCAGTAACTCTACTAACACTTCAGTAACTCTACTAACACTTCAGTAACTCTACTGACACTTCAGTAACTCTACTGACACTTCAGTTACTTTACTGACACTTCAGTAACTTTACTGACACTTCAGTAACTTTACTGATACTTGAGTAACTTTACCGATACTTCAGTGACTTTACTAATTGTTCAGTAGAATTACTGACGATTTACTGATAGTTCAGTAACTTTATTGAGATTTCAGTAACTTTATTGACACTTCAGTAGCTTTACTGACGCTTCAGTAACTTTTCTGACAATCAGTATAGTACCTTTACGGACTGTTCAATAATTTTACTGATAGTTCAGTAGAATTACGGACAGTTCAGCAACTTTACTGACACAGTATCTTTACTTATCCTTCAGTATCTTTACTGATCCTTTAGTAACTTTACTAACACTTCAGTAGGCTTGCTGACACTTCAGTAACTCTACTGACACTTCAGTAACTCTGCTGACACTTCAGTAAAGTTCCTAATAATTCAGTAGTAGCTAGAATCTTGGTCGTAACGAAATTTTTTCTTCATTCAATATTTAGATTTTAGTTTGGTAAAGCAAGAAAATTCAAATCCAATGTCAATTTGCACCAATCACTTCCGTTTCTCGTTTCTCTAATTTTGTATTTCACTGTACACTTTTCACTATATCCACTTTTCACTATATTGTTCACTTCACTTCGCATTCACTTTGAGTGTTAGCCGACTGCGCGGCGGCGGGTTATGTTTAACTGGCCGTGTTGTCGTCCAGAAACTCGACGTATGTGAACGGGAAATGGCCCATTTTGCCGTTGAGTTCGCCTTCCCATTGGCCGTTTATGTTCATTTTTGTAACCTGCGAATTAAAAAAAGCAAAACTCTTTATAGTAAGCACGTTGTGTACATTTTTGCACGTCAACATATTTTTGAATTTACATATACACCACTTTACAAGGAAACGTGCCAACGGTGAGGAGACTTTTTCTCCTGGCAACAAACTCTCAGCAGCACATTTTTTAAAATATTAATAATACAATTACTATTAATAACTAGGTATTACACAACTATTACTATTATTAGTAATCTACACTTTTTAAACTTTCACGGTTTGTATACATATTAATTAGATAAAACGGGAATTACTACTACTCGTCTACTCGTGACCATGATGGCTTCAATGCTGTCGAAATATCGAGACATCAATAATAAATGTTTAACACGGTAATTCCCGTTTTATCTAATTAATATGTATACACTTTATCCCTCATGCAGAACGAAGATAGAGACGAAGCGGTGGACAGGGGTGCCGTATTAAAGAGCTGCGTCCATGTCGATAATATCTCTAGGTGACACGTGTGAGAGCTCGGTGGCTCAGAGCCAATGAGTTATCCTCGGTTTTTTCGACGGAAAAACTTACGTACATTTACCGAGTGCTCTCAAAACGGTGAAGGAAAACATCGTGGTGAAACCTGCATGTCGTAGAAGAAGAAAAAAAATCTAAGGCATGTGAAATCCGCCAATCCGCAGTGGGCCCGCGTGGTGGATTATGGCCCCAGCTCCCTCGATGTAAGGGAAGGTCTGTGCCCGAGCAGTGGGGCAATATGAATAGACTGATGATGATGATGATGACGCGTGTCGCGAAGCAATGTTGCGCTCATGTGCGGGCAGACACTCCTGGTACAGGGATATGGGGGAAGTGGTCTGTGCTGTGACTGTATACATTTATTTATGTGTGTTATATTATATCGTTCCTACCTTGACGATGTCTCCCTCCTCTAGTTTGAGCGCAGTTTTGTCGTACGCGTTGGGCACGCGCGTCTGCCGCACCCGCGCTAACGCAGGCAGGCTGCGCTGAAATACAAATAATAACATACAACGTGAAATGATAAATAGAGAAAATAAAATCATCACGATCGGGATTCGAACTAGGGACCTAGCCATTCCGTAGCACGCTCTATTCCAACAGAACTACCGTGATATCGTACACAAATAAACACACCCGCGCACACACACTCACACACACACATATATATAATACATAGCATATAATACATAGACCCCCCCCCCCCTCCCCCTCCCTTCCATTACCACTTCTAGCTGTTATTAATTAACCATTGTAATAAAATATGAAATCTGTTTTGGCATACATAATTATTAATCTAAAATTGTTAAACTATATTTAAGACTGTTTGATTTCTGATAAATAAATAAATAAATCGTGAATTGACAAGGGCTAAAAATTATTACCATCTTAAAGGAAAAATAGCATTTCAAGATTTTGTCTCTCTGAATCCGTTGATTTTTTTCAGAATTTTTTCGTAGAGAAATTCCGAGAAAAATAATGTTTTGTGTAAAATTAGGCATTTTGAAAGTACTGTGGCTCTGACGTAGTAGGCAAACGGAATGTAACCCATACAGCCAAGTGATACATTGTATTTTTGATTGTAACACTTTTTCAATGCTTTCTCGGCAGTCATAATCATATTTGGCGAGTCCACAAGAAAAATGTCAATGAACACACTCTTACAAATACCGAAAACGTCCGAAACATGGGTTCACATTCACCGATTTTGGAACGACACTATTTCAGTAATGTCGTCATAGTCACTTAACTTTTTTTCATCATCAGCCCGTATCAGTCCACTGCTGGACGTAGGCCTCTCCCAAAGCGCGCCACTCAACCCTACTCTCGGCCCTCTGCATCCAGTCCCTGCCAGCCTTGCGAAGGTCATCCCTCCATCTGGTCGGGGGGCGTCCCACACTACGTTTACCCGTTCGTGGCCTCCATTCGAGAACTCATCCCCCATCGGTTATCGGTTCTACGACAGATGTGACCAGCCCACTGACACTTCAGTTTACTGATTCTATGAGCAATGACACTTTTGTCGTCTGGCGGATATACTAGTTTCTTATTCTATTTTTATACGTTATTTTAATAACAGAAAAAAATATGTGTCCCTTTATTTTACCTATATTTTCATAAAAATATAATAAAGGTTAAAAAAAATTTGACCTTGTCAATTCCTATCGTTATGTCTTCCCATTGGCCGAAAGCTTTCGGAAGTGGTGACCCCTATTACCGTTCTCAAAACGATGAAAACATATCATAGCGCGCCGAACAGAGACGCCGCTATACCAGCGCAATAGCACTATCCCTGTCACACACGATATGACATGGTATGATTTGATGTTTTTGAGAACCGTAATAGCGACGCTGTTATTTACCTGCATGTTGGTGCGTTGCTTGTGTCCCTGCGGACTGGGCGGGTCCACGCCGAGTTCGCCCGTCAGCGGACGCTCCAACACCTGCGGCGAGATAATAAGTAACAATCAACCATCGGTGAGAGGACCTGGGACCACCGTGCTAATGAGACTCTAGGCGGTTCATAGTGTCCTGGTACTTGTAATGATACTTAAAGAGTTGGTGCTTCTGACCGTCTAAATCAGTCTTCGCCTGCGCGGTACAGGGATGCGGGGGTAGGGCGACAACGGGGACCGAGAGAGGTGCGGGGGCGGGCGCGCGAACAGAAATGTATTGTAACAGAAATGCGCCCGCCCCCGCACCTCTCTCGGTCCCCGTTGTCATCCTACCCCCGCGTCCCTGTACCGCGCAGGCGAAGACTGATTTAGACGGTCATACTATAAGAGAGCTCGGTGGCTCAGTGGTTGGGTCAATGGACTTGCGATACGGAGGTCCCGGGTTCGATTCCCAGCCAGGGCAGCCATGTACCAATGATAACTCATCCTCGGTTTTTTCGACGGAAAAACTTTTACATTTACCGAAAAAAAAAATTTAAGCCCGTATCAGTCCACCGCTGGATATAGGCCTCTCCCAAAGCACGCCACTCAACCCGATTCTCACCCTTTTGAACCCAGTCTCTGCCAGCCATCTTGCGACGGTCATCCCTCCATCTGGTCGGGGGGCGTCCCACACTACGTTCACCCGTCCGTGGCCTCCATTCCAGAACTCGTCTCCCCCACCGGTATCGGTTCTACGACAGATGTGACCAGCCCACTGACACTTCAGCTGATCCTATGAGCAACTTTTGTTCGGTGCCAGGTCATGATGACAACACCATCAGGTCATGGTGACAACGCGGTGTCACTCACCCTCTCCACGTACGGCACTGGTATGGAGCCGGTCCGACCCTGGCTGTTGCGCGCCGTCCACCATTGCTCCTCGTCTCGGTTGATCACCATCAGCCGCTCGCCGCGACGGAACGGAAGGTCGTCGGCGTCCTGCAGACGAGTGTAACACACGTTCATGGACAGTAGAAATTACGAAATGACAGTGAAAATTCTCAACTACTGTCATAGCCGTGGGGGGATTCTAAGTATGTGCGTGTCAACACCGACAAAAATGTACCTACAACCTTTATTTTGACAGTACACATACCTATTTTCTACACAGAATGACAGTGGGACCGCTCCACAAAGAAAACCGCCTACGAACGCCGCGGGAGATGCCGTTGTGTCTTTTTAAATGCATCAAAATACTACGTCATACGCCGTACTGTCATTTTCCGAATACTCAAAGTACGGCATATGCCGCCACTGTCCATGAACGTTACATGCAACCACTTCATCAACCATCGTTGCACGTAGCCAGTCTCCGCTGGTACTTAGCTCTGTACATAATAAAATCTCTTTATAGAGCGAGGTCATTGTAACAACTCTCGTGTAAATAAAAAAAAAAGCAAAATACATAATGTACCTATTGTGCCTATAAATTCACATTCGCAAAGGCTTGTGATAATTAATATTAATTTAGGAATCGTCTGTATTGGGAAAATTGTGTTTTGGACCGTTGACATAAGACTTTTTTTTCCATGTTTACGTTCGGTTGTGGTATTATTTGCAAAACACGGCCAGATGGTCTGATGATGAAAAAGACTACAAAACCCTGAGATGTGAGATACGATGAGTTTAGTAAAGGTGTGTCAAAATCGTAGTAGATGGAATTCTATCATCTCTGCGTACCATTGGACTCTTAGGCCCGTATTAATAAATCACTCTCAAGCTCAAAAGTCAATCTTGAGAACGACCTCAAGATGGTGTTCCTATTAAAAAACGTAACTTAGGTGCGCGTTTAGGAATCGGGTATCACGTGAGTAACGCCGTATTAATAAACAAAACTTAGTTCTCAAGAGAACTGTCAAACACACACTTGATAACGTGTTTGCTGATTGCAGACGAACCGCGACTTGAGAAAGACATCACGTGGTAAACAAGATTGGTTTATTAATAAGTGACATACTTGAGATGGTGATCACATCTTGAGAGTGTATCAGCTGATTTCGCTCTTGAGGGGTTTGAGCTCTGACTATTAATACGGGCCTAAGATCCAATATCACGGAATGACAAGGTCGCAGGTTCAAGTCCTGCCCACGGCAAGAAATTTTACATCATGTTTAAAAGATCTAATATATATTTATTATTAACTAGCTGTACCGCGCAACATCGTTTGCGTAGAGGAGGAGGATGGAGGAGATCAGGAGGCAGATCTTCCTCTCTGGATCCTTGTTTCCACATCACATACCACGACGGCTTATAGCCTATGAGCTGTCCGGATATTTCACCTATCTCCTAGTGAAACTCCCATCAAAATCCCTTCAGTAGTTATTTTATTTATTTATTTTGTTCGGGTAGCTTACAGCTATATACTACATAATTGTAATTATGTAGTTATAGTTATGGCGTGATACTTGCACAAAGTCACAGACAAACAGACAGAAATTCTAAAAAATAGTGTTTTGGCATCAGTCAGTATCGATCCTAAAACACATTACAATTATTATTTTCAAAAAATATCCAATGTACAGACACTTTTTTACAGTCTTATTATATGTATTAAATATATTAATTCGTTATGTAAGTATATGTAAATGTTAATTATCTGAGTATCTGCTGCGCTCCTGGTACACCACTCTCGCTTCACACACAGCCAGCACTCTCGCATAGGACATGCTATAGGTATAAACTCCCGCCTGTCTCCCGTAGCGGCCGGCAGACGCTGTCCTTCCATCTGCTGCGCTCCTGGTACACCACTCTCGCTTCACACACAGTCAGCACTCTCGCATAGGACATGCTACAGGTATAAACTGCCGCCTGTCTCCCGTAGCGGCCGGCAGACGCTGTCCTTCCATCTGCTGCGCTCCTGGTACACCACTCTCGCTTCACACACAGTCAGCACTCTCGCATCGGACATGCTATAGGTATAGACTCCCGCCTGTCTCCCGTAGCGGCCGCCAGACGCTGTCCTTCCATCTGCTGCGCTCCTGGTACACAATAAACACACGAGAAGCAATACTCACATTGCCGAAGAAGTCGAACTTAGCGACGACGACTTCCAGCACTTGGTGCGGCTGCGCGGGAGGCGGTGCCGCCTGCATGGCGGCTGCTTGCGGCAGCGGCCGGACCAGCGGCGTGGTGTCCAGGTAGTGCAGGCGGTAGAACGACAGCAGAGCCGGCATGTCGGCGAAGAGCTGGTCGCCGATTCGATACCGAGTCGTGCCATCGGCTGAGACCACTCGGTTTATGATGTAGTGTGATACGCGGTCGTCTTCTCTGTGGAAGAGATTATTGTTTCTTTAAATTTAAGTATCCAGTGTAACGCTTGAATGCTAGCGTGATGCTCACACTGAAGATAGACTTCGTAAAGTGGCTGGCAGAGACTGAATGCAAAAGACTGAGAATTGGGTGGCTTTCTTTGGGAAAGGTCTATTTCCAGCAGTGGGGATACGGGCTGATGATGACCGGCGAATACTCTTCGCCGCCATTCCACTCTGTCCGTCTGCGCTGACCCTTACGCGTAAGAGTTTAAATCTCAAAACCAATCAAATCTCAATCTTCAAAGAGTAAGGCAGTTGTCTGACCGCCGTGGATGAGCGAGTAGCGAGTAAAGCTATGATATCAACTATGAAACGAGTGGGCGAGCAGCGAGTGGCGAGTATAGTTTGGTAGCTCGGCTATCAGCGAGTGTCGCTGAGCGACCGGCGATTACTCGCTTCACTCGCCCACTGGCCAGTGTAGCTCAGCGAGTGTGCGAGTGTAGCCGAGCGATGGGGTGTACTCGCTCGGCGACAAACTAGCCGAGCGAGTACTCGCCGGCGGTGTGAACAGTCGGCGATGAACTATTAATATATGCATCTCTTTTGTTTACACGGAATGTAGTATCTTTTGTACGTTTCTTGGGCGAGAAAATAGCCGAGTGGGGCAACTGCTGGCCTCTAGCCTACCTGACGCACAGCACGTAGTCGCCAGGAATCGTCTTGGAGTCTCTGACGAGGAACACGCCGCTCTCCGTCTCGTTGAGAAGTAGCTTGGTGGCCTCCGCACGGGACAGATGGCCGAAGTACCAGCTGGAACAACATAAACACATTTTAGGATAGATATTGATTTGATAAAACGGGAATTACCGTGTCAAACATTTATTGTTGATTATCAAATTAATGTATACAAACCGTGAAAGTTTAAAAAGTGATATTTTATTTTACTCTTATAGCAGGATTACTTCAATAATACTTTGTTACTTCATACAATGACGACCTTAATAAGCTTACTTTAAGGTCGTCGTTGTATGAAGTAACAAAGTATTATTGAAGTATTCCTGCTATAAGAGTTCATGGTAAGGGGGCTGGAGATTAACGTACAACTTACATACAACGCGGCAATACAGCTAGCGTAATGGGAACCTTTGAGCCAGGGATGTCCCAAGGCTTCTTTTAGATTACCTAGTTTAGTTTTTTTTTCTTTTTGGTAAGTATTATTTGTATTTTTTTAGATACGGTTAGTTTTAATTTAGGTAGATTTAACATTGTATTCGAATGACTTACATAATATAATAACAATAATTTAAATTAACTATCGATTACTAAGTACACAAATTCAATTAAAAAAAAACATTTATAAAAATAATAATAATTTAGTCAACTTTGATTACAATAATTTAGTGAATTCAATCTACAAAAGTCTCAAAAGTCGTCAATGGAATAGCAGCACTTTTCCTACAGAAAATCTCTCAATTTTGTCTTAAATATGTTCAAGCTGTGTATGGATTTTAATTCCTTAGGCATTCTATTGAACAGAGTGACTGCCTGATTGCTAGAGCAATGTTGGACAACACGTAATGTTGGCTGGATCACGTGCTGCAGTATATTTTTTTGGGATTTATTCTATTCTATTTTTAATTAGTATTTTTTTTAAACCTTTAAATTGTTGGGCAAAGGTCTCCCCCCTCCTCTTCCATCCATCCCTGTCCTGAGCCTCTTCCAGCCACCCATCCCTGTATCTAACGATCTTTATTATATTAATTATTATAATTTTTAATAAATGAGAAATGAGTATCAATACCAGCCCCCTTACCATAAACTCTTATAGCAGTATTACTTCAATATTACTTTGTTACTTCGTACAATGACGACCTTAAAGTAAGCTTATTAAGGTCATTGTATGAAGTAACAAAGTAATATTGAAGTAATACTGCTATAAGAGTTTATGGTAAGGGGGCTGGAGTTTGTTTTCTTTGAGTTTTAGCGTCCATGTTAGCCACTAGGCTCGAAGAAATAAATACAGTTTGGCCTTGAATTCATTCGACAAAATTAAGTGAATGGTTAGGCTTGTGACATACATTAATTCTGCACCGCGTTAAGTAAATTAATGAATGTGGGAAAAAAATATTTGCAATTTAAATTCAACTATCACAAAAGATTGCATCGTTACTGTGCTTTGGAGTTTTTATTTACATTTAAGGGTAGGATTGGCAGATTACTGCCTTAGATTTTTTGCAGGTTTCATCACGTTGCGCGTTGTTTTCCATCACCGTTTCGAGAGCATTCGATAAAGGCACGTAAGTTTTTCTTCGAAAAAATCCGAGGGAATGTCTTTGGTATATAATATGGCTGAACTGGCTGGGAATCGAACCTGTGACCTCCGTATTTTTTTTTTTTTTAATTTATTTATTAATTTTTAACAAAATTGTAATGTTACATTTGTCGCCAAACTGCAATGCAGTTTGTTGGCGTAGCTCTCTTACAGTAGTAGTAGTATCGAAAGTCCAGTGGACCAACCACTACGCAATCGAATTCCCAAGAATACTTCTATCAAAATAAAGCTCAAGTTCCAAAAATAACTCAGCCCAAATTAAACTGTACTTGCCCTTGTGACCTTTGCCGACCACAATGTACTAAAAATACTAAAATAGGCAAATGTCAGCGTTCTACATTAATAAAATGTCAATGAATAATTTTACTCAACTGGAAAAATGTCAACAATAACAATAGACTGAAAATCTCGGTCCTGAAAATCAGGGTTGGCACGGATAATTATCCTGATAAGTATCAAGATAATTATCAACGATAATTATCAAGATAAATATATATTGATAATTATCAAGATAATAACGATTTGTGTTTTACTGCATACATTGATGTACATTATCCCAGTCATTCCATGTAACAATGAGTTTTCGGTAAAATAAATGTTAAGTTCATTTATTTTACCGACTGATCTCAATCGGCGAAGGAAAACAGGGTGAGGAAACCCATACACCTGAGATAACCTAATAAAAACAGCGAAAGGCTCACCACCTAACACATGTATCCACAATATTGTTATGGTGAAAAGTTGGAATCACATTTCTGTCGTTCCTCTGACTACCCCGTAAGGGATTAGCGTGAAGATACTATACTTGTTTCACGGACATAATGAGATAATTATCAGATAATTATCAACGCACATAATTATCTTGATAATTACCAACCCTGCTGAAAATATATTAATTGCAATGAGGGGGTTTCAAAGTGACTGATAACTGATAAGGCTTCGTATGCCTTATCAGTTATCAGTCAACTAGCGCCGCCAATCTTAAAAAAATCATATCTTCCAATATAATCAATTTCATTAAAAAAGCTACGTTTACATTGTTTATTGCTATAAATATTATTTTTTAAATGCTTATTTGTAACGTGATTCAATGTAGGTAAGTTGTAGTTCACAAATGTGCCAGAAACGGCCGTTTTTCGCAATTATGTGAACTACAACTTACCTACATTGCATCACGTTACAAATAAGCATTTAAAATATAATATTTATAGCAATAAACAATGTGAACGTAGCTTTTTTAATAAAATTGATTATATTGGAAGATATGATTTTTTTAAGATTGGCGGCGCTAGTTGGCTCATGGAAGGCTCTTAAATAGCTAGTTATTTTAAAATGTCACTTTGAAAATGACTAACGCATTTTACGTCAACTGTATACCTCTTTCATCTTTCGTATCTAATAAAATAAAAGGAATAAAGAATTTAACCCTTCCCTTGACGATAGCATACTCTTCTTATTTTACTATGTTGTAAGGCACGTATTCGCTTTTATAACAAGTTGCCAGAAAGTGTCACGACGTTAACAGAGAGGAAATTTAAAAATTTCATTAAAGGAACACTTGTTAAGAAGGCGTATTACAGGATAGAGGACTATTTAAACGATGAACATGCATGGTGTGTGTCGCCGGTTCCGCACGAGGGATAAACTTACTAACAATAGTTATAGTTACGTACTGTATAGTTATTAAGTAATCATTGTTTTAAAAGATGTGTTGCTGAGAGTTTTTTGCCACTTTTTCTCCTCAGCGTTGGCACCTTTTCCTTGCAAAGTGGTGTAAATGTAAATTCCAAAAAATATATTGATGTGCAAAAATGTACTCAACGTGCTTACTTGCAATAAAGAAATTTGACTTTGACGCAGTCATTTTAGAATCCGCAAGTACATGGGCATGCTTATCTTTGAGTAGAGATTTATTCCAGCAATGATCAATCTATTCCCTTTTACGCGCCAGCCATTGGCCGTCCGGCACCAATAAATAAATGTGCAGTACAATAACCCGGTTTGTTTATACCATGTTTATTTTAAGGCAGCAGTTAACCTGTCTTCAGTGGATCTGGGACAGTCGTAAACGTTCCGTTACTGTTTGTAATTACTTGTAACAGATTAGTTACTGTAAATAACAGTTTAAAAATCTTTGAAATCTGTGATTTCTGCCGTGGTAAAATGGATAAATGGAAAGAGCTCGATGGCGAACTATAGACTTTTGTGTTGCAAAGTCAAATGACCATGCCAGATTCTGCCCCACCATCAACCGCTAGATGTACAAGATATTAGTTCTATTACACCGTACAAAAAATATTGGAGCTGACCAGCTCAATGGAATAATAGAATTAAACGGTTTTAAAGAAAATATATTATACAGACAAGACAAACGTAAAAACAACAGTAATCGAATAATGAACTGATGTCATAGCAGTGACATCTTATAACAGCCAGTGCTTTATGTAAATTATAATGCAAACTCTAACAAAAAATTCTGTAATTTTTTGAGACCTTAAAGGTAAACACAAAAACTTTAATTTAAAATGCAACTTCGAACCTCGAATAAAAACAGCGTCCGCCATTAGTATTTTTGTCATGCATGACGTCATTGCGGCCCCGATAAACTAGGGATGTTCAATGTTTAGAAAACATGACGTCAAAGCATCGATTTTTTGCTCTTAACATAGATTATCATATCAATATTTCATTTTCGTGTCATTATAATTTGAATTATTATTAATAATATATTGAAATATTAATTATCTACCAAAACCCAGATAAGATCGATAAATCAAAAAAATCGGACATCCCTAAAAACCCGAAGTGACATCACGAACCTCGCGAAAATGGTCGACTATCTTTTCGGCGCGTCGGAAAAAACGAGTAAATATTTTAATTTCATTTTTTACAGTCATCTTCTACTTTTATGTAAAAAAAAAAGGGATCCTGATGTGAAATACTATATGAAAGTTTTATTGAATTTCGATGTGAGTCAACTAGCCTATTAGACATACATACAATAAACAGTTTATAATAAGTAATCTATTCAAATATTCATGTACCTAATATACCTCGGGACGGAGGCCTGGTGACCTGAAATACAAGTTATTAACTTAGTTCAGGCGCCAGTCTCCCACAAATGTCAATGTACAACTATTGAAATTGTTGACTGATATTTATGATTGTGGTGAGAAAATAAATTATAGATTGATACATATGTACTCTCGAAAAACATAACCTTCCTTAGCAGTGGGGTAAAAATTTGACACAATTTTTTTTATTACATCAATGAACATCCTGAAAAGAAATCTGAAATACGTTTTTCCATATCTCAATTAATCCTGAAGATATTTAAGCGGTAAAGGCGAGTAGTGGATGCTTCATCGCCTTTTTATTATCAAAATCACTACTTGCGCGTGACGTCACACAATACATCATGTACAGTTTCTGTCTCTTTCTAACACAATTTTTTAAAATCCCTGTAAATATTTAATTTTTCAACCAATTTCAATTTTGATTTCACTGATAATCATCTAATTTTAGAATTAAAACTATAGTGAGCCATTACTATAAATTATTATATATAAACGGATATCACTCACTTCTATCATCAGTCTATATTGCCCCACTGCTCGGGCACAGACCTTCCCTTACCTCGAGGGAGCTGGGGCCATGATCCACCACGCGGGCCCAGTGCCGCTTTCACATGCCTTACATTTTTTTCTTCTTCTACAGCATGCAGGTTTCATCACGATGTTGTCCTTCACCGTTTTGAGAGCATTCGCTTATCATTCACTTATGAATGAAAACCGATAGTTTCGACTGATTTCGACGGTCTTTCTAAAGAAATATGAATTCTATTTTTATCTTTAAGTTTTTTTAGAAAGACCGTCGAAAACGGTCGAAACTATCTGTCCAATTACAGACTTCAACAACATCATCATCATCAGTCTATTTATATGTCCCCACTGCTCGGGCACAGACCTTCCCTTACATCTAGGGAGCTGGGGCCATAATCCACCACACGGGCCCAGTGCGGGTTGGCGGATTTCACATGCCTTAGATTTTTTTCTTCTTCTACGACATGCAGGTTTCATCACGATGTTTTCCCTCACCGTTTTGAGAGCACTCATAAATGTACGTAAGTTTTTCCGTCGAAAAAACCGAGGATAACTCATTGGTACATGGCTGTAGTTGGGAATCGAACCTGGGACCTCCATATTGCAAGTCCATTGACCCAACCACTGAGCCACCGAGCTCAACAACACTTCAACAACATAAGTGAGTGATATTCGTTTATATATTTGTGTCTAATTTGTAAAACATTTCTATTTCGATACTTGTCAAATACCATATTGTGACAGTTCTCCTGTAATTAACCTAGAAACATACTACATACTGAGCATACAAACCTATGTGGCCTCTCAATTAGAATCACTTCTTTAATTTGTTAATGAAATAACGATTAATGCATCAATTACAGCTCTATTACTAAACATTCGCTTGCTGAGAGCTTGGTGGCTCAGTGGTTTGGTCAATGGACTTGCGATACGGAGGTCCCAGGTTCTATTCCCAGCCAGGGCAGCCCCAATGAGTTATGCTCAGTTTTTTCGACAGAAAAACTTACGTACATTTACAGAGTGCTCTCAAAACGGTGAAGAAAAAGATCGTGATGAAACCTGCATGTCGTAGAAGAAAAATCCAAGGCATGTGAAAACCGCCAATCTGCGCTGGGCCTTCGTGGTGGATCATGGCTCCAGCTCCCTCTGTTTAAGGGAAGGTCTGTGCCCGAGCAGTGGGGCGATATAAATAGACTAATGATGATGACTAAACACTCAAAGAGCAATGGAATGGTCTCAACAGCGATGAAAATATAGGCTGATGATGAATGAATATGGACAAAGCAGAAGTGGTGTGCCAGGTCATAGTAGATGGAAATCTTTGCTAAATCCTACAGGACACAGGCATGCCTGGAAGACATTACCTTGAGCGATAAGACCGCCAATTGTAACTCTATATTGTATAACATAATCGAATGTTAAACAATGTAGAGTTACAATAAATAATATTTAT
Organism: Tachystola acroxantha; assembly: GCA_963506565.1. Lineage (NCBI taxonomy): Eukaryota > Metazoa > Arthropoda > Insecta > Lepidoptera > Oecophoridae > Tachystola > Tachystola acroxantha. Next base: position 8,513,498 of record OY735893.1, read on the forward strand.
TATTTACCTATCATTTGTTACTTAATTATTTATATTGGACTTTGGTAGTATAATTGGCGAGGATACAGTGAAAGTTGATTGGTAAGAACTACCATTAAGCCACGAATTAAAAAACAATATTCAAAATGGAAAGCTATATATATTTATATAGCTTAGGGTTATATGAAAGTTATGGAACATAAAACATGAAATGGAAAGCACCTGGATTTGTCATTCTGGTCAAACGACACCCCAATGGCTGGGTTAGCCATGCCGATATCCCGGACGTCACAACAAGCCGAATTGAAGTTACCGAAAAATCGACATAGTTGCCGGAAGCACGATCAAAGTCGTTTCATCACTTCTACACAGCATCCAGCACTATTATTACCACTTCTCCACCACAATACGATGTCGGTGCACGTCTCTATCACGACAAAATCACTGTCCCACGGTCATAGTTCGAGATAATTGCAATTTGTTGACATGAATTTTCGGATAGTGTCATCATCACACCATGTTCGGGTCACATGTTTTCGCGTACGTGGCGCGTTGTTACCCGTAACAGTTCACGCGCGCATCTCACGGTAACTGAATTAGAGACTTTCTAAATAAAACAAATCTAAAATTATCACGGAATTATAAATAATTCCACGAAGTCACACACGCGAAGTTTCGCTGATGACGGAGCATAGACAATTTTTTTCATGATTGACGCTTTTTAAAAATTTGATAAGGCATCGGGTACTTAAACTTTGCCCAAACCAATTAGTAGAGTAAATAGTGTATTTATTACGGGATAATGACATTCCTACGAATTTGCTCCCATTTTATATACGTTGAACACTAATAATGGCATGAAGCTTTGTTTTGAAGAACACAAAACACCTAGTTGTCGTTGTTTTTTAACCGTTATTAAACGGTTATTTATTTTTGTCAGCTGGCAATTCGGCTATTACACATCATCTTCGAAATTCTAGTCTATGATTCGTGTCCATTGTTTTTCTGCAATGTTATTTTTCTGACTGTTGGCTGGTGCACGAAAAAATTGGTCTCGCTGTGCGGAGTGTGAGTTTGTGCTAGTGTTCAGTGCTCGATATTGTGATTTATTCGACATAGATCACTAGGATGTCGTCACCGAGCGCTGGAAAACGTCGGATGGACACAGATGTCATCAAACTGTATCCTTTTCTTTGTTATCTTCACAAAGCACTGCGATCGAGGGCTCCCATGTAAATAAGTGGCCGAAGGGCCATCAGCTGATTGTCATGACCCTTTATAAAATCAATATGGGGTGTGTATGCATCGTAATTCTTGCTCTGAAACGCTTAGGAATCTATCTAGGAATAATTTTGAACCATAATCTTTAAGGTCGCAAGACCCTTTCGTTAATTACTTCGTAAAAAAGGTAGCATTCTTTGTGTAGCTCCGTTGGTCTACGTATCTATATATAACACGTAGGTAGAAGGTACCTACGTGCTCTTCCGTATAGTAGTAGATTGTATTATTTCGTAATCCCTAAGTAGGCCATGGTCTGAATTGCGTATTTTTTTCTAAGCGCGCAACGAACGGCCTTACGCTCTTCGCGTGGATTAAATTCTATTCTTTGCATAATTATTAATTAATGATAATTGTTTAGTTTACATGATATGTTTCTATTCATAGGCACAATGTTTTATTTCCTTTGTTCCTTTTATTTATAAAAATAACACATTAAAAAAATCTGAAAGGTATTTTATAATGTAAGCTTTTGCATCAATAAATTAAAATTATGAAAACCAAAAATGCAATCCACAAAAACATATTTATCTCATTGTTAAGGTCATTATCGTGAAGTTCATTGATAATATTGGTATTTTGCCAAACATGTTTTCTGTCTGCTAAACATAAATAGAAAACGTTGATTTCTGTGAGTTAAATGAAAAGGAAACACTCATTACTTAAAATACTTTACATTCATAGATAACAGAATATACTAGAAGTTGTTTACATGTCGTTAAATTTTTGTTATCATTACCATGAAATGACCTTTGGAAAAATAAATATGCATTGTTGTTTCCATCTATTAGGCTGTTATTCATAAATGTGATTTTAATATGATGTCTAGGCACCTGTCCCTTTCTATCTTAACCTTTTTTAATGAAGTGTGAAGTTAGCAACACTTTAATGATATAAAGAATAGTATTTTATTTTGTTGAAATGAATAAAAAGCATATAAGTATCAATGTTTCCTTATTAGGTATTCAACTCATAGGTATATTAAATATTTAGTATGTACTTTTTCTAAAGCTAAAGTTTCTTATCAAGGATATACTGATTTTACATAATAGGTACTTCTATTAGAGAGCTCGGTGGCTCAGTGGTTGGGTCAATGGACTTGCAATATGGAGGTCCCAGGTTCGATTCCCAACTAGGGCAGCCATGTACCAATGAGTTATCCTCGGGTTTTTCGACGGAAAAACTTACGTACATTTACCGAGTGCTCTCAAAACGGTGAAGGAAAACATCGTGATGAAACTTGCATGTCGTAGAAGAAAAAAAATCTAAGGCATGTGAAATCCGCCAATCAGCACTGGGCCCGCGTGGTGGATCATGGCCCCAGCTCCCTCGATGTAAGGGAAGGTCTGTGCCCGAGCAGTGGGGCAATATAAATAGACTGATGATGATGAATAGGTACTTGTGATAAAAATACTATGTGCAATTGACAAAGAAATATGCTCTTTAATAACAAGATGTTAAGTCTTATCTTCGTATCTAACTTACCTAATTGTTTAAAAAAAAAATTCCATAACTTATTAACAGGGCACATTTCCCTCTCAATCATCCATTATTCTATTTTCGCATGAAACTGATAAACAGGAAATGGGTGTTTTCTATGTCATTCACACACACCAGGGTCGAATTTAGGTAGACTAATAAGGGGCGACAATTAATGGCGACTTTAATCGTTATCGTATTTTTGCGTTTTTAGAATTTTAGCAATGTTAAAAGACATTAAGTTCAGTCTTTGAGCAATAGTTTATTTTAACTAATATATTAAAAAAAAATTGAAGTAGGTATCTCGGCTATTCGTATTCGCTATTGGATGTTTGTCGTATTTGTCAAATACTTGACGTACATAAAAATAAGACGAATATTTCGTCAAGAATATTAACCACACATGGCAATTATGACAAATACGCAAATACGAAGAGCTAAGTGAAGTGTCACCATTACAGTTCAAGTAAGTAGTTTATTATGACATTTTGCACCTGCTATCTATGAGTCTTCTGGGATTAGAGTATCCAGAACCAGAAGTGCAGCTCCTCATGAGCTGCATAGCGGATCTAATGGCTGACATCACATCGGCTCACAATTGATCGAAGTGCCGATGCCGCCACATTTGCACCCTATTAGGATAAGAGAGCTCGGTGGCTCAGTGGTTGGATCAATGGATTTACAAAACGGAGGTCCCAGGTTCGATTCCCAGCCAGGGCAGCCATGTACGGTGGAACACAGAGAAAGTTGTACAGGAGAGTTTTTAAGGTTGAGATTTCCTCAAAAACTTCCTGTCCTATTGCAAAAATTATCTCACTGTTTGATAGATAAAAGTGAAAACTATGCTATATATATATATATAACTGTAAAAGAATTACTAAATTCGGTCCAATAGTTTTTGAGAAAGTCTTAACCTTATTGAGGCCCCCTGTATACTTATCTCTGCCTTCGACTGTACCAAAGAGTTATCCTCGGTTTTTTCGACGGAAAAACTTACGTACATTTATCGAGTGCTCTCAAAACGGTGAAGAAAAGCATCGTGATGAAACCTTCATGCCGTAAAAGAAGAAAAAATCTACGGCATATGAAATCCGCAGTGGGCCCGCGTGGTGGATCATGGCCCCAGCTCCCTTGATGTAAGAGAAGGTCTGTGCCCGAGCAGTGGGGCAATATAAATAGACTGATGATGATGATGAGGATAAGATATCTTAAGGAGACAGGGTTCCCTGTCAAAAAGTGTGTGAGCATTTATCCGGGAGCCTAGATCCGTCCCCAGTGGCAGGCAACATCTAAATTCGATGAGAGCAAGACACGTAGCTTTTAATTTCAGTCAATTTTAAAATATTAAGTAGATGAAATTACAAATCAATCAGCCATCGCCCCCTAAAACACTTCAACACCCCCCAATTTTTTCTGGAGCCCTTAACCTAAGCCTCCAACGCCCACGTGGGCGTTATTGCGCACTTTGAGAAAGACCATAGGCGGTAACCTTCGTCGCCCCCACCTTACGCCGCCCCTGTCCGTCTCACGCCTCACACGCGTCTACGCCGCAACTACAGAACATGTAATCATCTTAATCATCGCACTCAATAGGAAATCGGAGCAAAAAACTGATTAAAACACGCTTTCTAATAATGACTCTGCCATTTTATTCAGTTATCTTTGTTTATTTACTTAGATGCAAAGATAATGTAATACTACGTTCAAGATACGTCACTAGGAGGAAACGAAATGACTATCGAAATTGGGCTGGCAAAATTAGGTTTTTAAATTTTCAAATTCAAATTTGGAAGCATCAAAATTCCAGAATTACCACAACTGCAAAATATAATAAATTTGTTGTTATGTTGGCTACACTGCAGCCATTGTGCCCCCCCTTCTCCCCCCGGCCGCGCCGCCACGACCCTTCCCCTCCCGTCTGCCTTCTGCCTCGTCCCTCTCTCGCCTTCCCCCCGCCCCGCGGCCCTCCGCCGACACCCCCACTTCCCTCATCCCTTTCAAACATTCATAATATGTCAAGAAAAAATAAAACCTCTGAAGGGCATAAAAAGCTTTAATAACTTAACATTTATAATTGTTATGATGATACTACAACGACTAGGTTCTTGATCGTAGCAATCAGAGGTATTGTCTTGATGTAGGTACCGCGCGTCCGTCTATGAGGTCCGTCCTGTAACAAAGTTATTTTGTACTGACTTATTTATTAATATTACGCGCATTGGCTAACTCAACAGTAGGAATTATGCTAATCTCTCAAATGCATATTATCTCACAATGACATAAAAGACTAGGTTTAGAACATTTTTGCTGTTATTCATAAATATTCTGATGGGTGTCGATAATGTACAAATCATTTTATCAAATACTTACAGTTTGAATTCCTTTGGTGTTATTCTGTTGACATGCAGTTGTAGAAATCATTTTCGCATCTGAGCTCAATTCATATAACAAACATAAAATTAATTACACTATAATTTATTAAAATGAGAAAATTGTGTATTAACCTGAGGTATTAACAAATGCATGACGGACTTGATTTTTTAATTTCAAAATGGTGGATGGATTGGCGGCTAAATGCCGCGTGTCTGAGTAGGTCTTTTAAGGTGCGCGAGTAACTTCACAAAATTCAAGTCATTTTAAAATAATTTAAAAATACTATATATAGGTCTTAAATAATCCAAAATTCATTGTCGCGGATGATAAAGCACAAAACATTATTTGTTATTTTCTTAATTTTCGCTTCCGCAAACCGGTGTTTATGGTCATTTTTTATACAAAATTTGCACCCTACAAATTATTAAAAAAAAAGGACCATGGGAAACCTAAACCCATACAAATTCCCGCGAAAGCCTCGTTCAATGCCGTTGTATGAAAGTTGCAGCACACTGCTTAGATGTAACATTTTTTTTTTTTGTAAGATTCTTCCCAATGGGAAAGGCAAAGCCAACTAGGGCATACAGCCTGGTCTGATGTTAGTAGAATGTCTGAATTCTTATAAATACATACATATATACGAAGATAACCTAACCTAAACCTACGCACAACCCTCCCAAACCCCTAAACGAAATAACTCAATGATCCGCGCAACCATCAAGCTATGCAAAGGAAACCTTGCTAAGAGCACAAAACTTCACAAACACGACTTCTTTCGAGCACTCCAACTAATAGAAACGTTCGCGGACATCTCCTGATTAACTTAACGCGATCATTAATCACTAAATACCACGGAAACTATTTAATTAGAATTTTCACAAAAAAGTAGCTAATGGCGTTTCGCGCGCTTAACAAGGAATCCCTTAGATCATAGATGTAACATGTAATGGCTTCAGGGCCGTACGTAGGGTCGACGAATAGGCTTTTTAATTAAGTGGACGCGATAAATTAGGTAGGGTATATAATTATTAGTTTTATTCAGGGACAGTTTGTCATTTTCCTCATATAGTGTCCGACCGAATTTTCGGTTTCGTTTTCGGCCTAGTTTCGGCCAAATACGGGTTTCGGCTTAGTTTCGGTTTCGGCTGAAATCCGGCCGAAACTAAAGCCGAAACTGAGTTCGAGAGCCTATAATAAGCATACAACGTTATAATATTAAAAGCGTAAATAATTTATTTGAAATAAGGGAGTGATAATATAGCCCAGTAGAAATCGCATGATGTAGATTTTAGCTTTTTTATGTTAACACTTTATTGTATACACACTGGATATTTACATTGTAACATAGATAAGAAAAGACATATACAAAGGGCGTAACTTATCTCTATCAGAGATTTCTTCCAGCAAACCCCATGAAGCGACAATTTGAGATGAAAGGCTTTTTGTGTGTCGATTCCTACTTGGCTAATATGTAGTGCTTCAGGATTACTTCGAATGTCAGAGATTCAGTCTCTTGTTTAATATGTGATTTATAAATAAAAACTGACCGATTATTTTAACTGCCAATTTATTTTTTACACGAACCTTTGACCTTATATGGAAGTTTCGTTTTCGGCCGAAAGTCGGACTGTGGCCGAAATTCGGTTTCGTTTTCGGCCCTAAAACCTAGTTTCGGTCGGACACTAAATTAATATTACAGAGTACCTTTATTATATCTTCAGTTTAAAGATTCTTTATTCTCATTAAAGACAAATTACAAGTCACTTACATGAGAAGAAGGTAAAAGTAAATTAAAAGTATACGTTCACTTCGATCTATAAAATACAAGTAAATATTACACTTCACTAATAAATTAGTAGGGTATTAATCAAATTAATAGGCTACCTGTGCAAAAGGATATGTTTTGATAACTGTTTTTTAAATTCATTAAAAGAGTTTGTTTTCTTTATTGCTGTAGGTAGATCATTATAAAGTTGCGCGCCCTCGTATGTTAGCATTCGTTTGGCGGACTTCGTTCGCGTCTTCGGTAGAACTAAAACAACTAGCGCGTCTTGTGCTGCGTTTAGATATATGTTTTATTTGCGTTAGTGAGATTGACGTGTGGATTGAGTTGGTTAGTATTTTACGAAGAAGAATACATGAATGATCTTAGTATATCGTCTTCTTTCTTCCTTCCGAGGAGGCGCCGCCATCGACTCTGCTCGAAGCAGCTCAGCAGTCACGTTCACTCCTGAGCTCGTGGTGGGACTATTGAAGTCAGTGTTTACAGATCCGTTTTCAAAATTCCATAGCGCGAAGCTTAAATCCGTAGATTGACTCTAGGAAAATCCGTAGTTCTACGGACTTTTTTTAACACTGAATTAAACCATAAAATATAGCTGATAGCCGGTAAAGTTAAAAATAAGAACTAACTTTGCAACTCGCAGAAAAAATTTGCATTTATGCTTCGCGCACATTATGCCGGGCCGAAATAATGCGACCCGCTGCGGCCCGACACAGTGTGCGATAGATCATACAAATTGTATTAAAGCGATTTGAGCGGATTTTTGCGCTCCGCCCCGACACGCTGCGGCCCGGCATAATGTGCTCGGACCTATTGTATAGTTTTACTTGCGCTATCTGCTAAAATTACGCCAGCGAGCTGCCATGTAATGTAACGTAGTAGGATTTACATAATTTTTGTTGCTGTACGTTTTACTCATAAAAATCACGCTTAGTTGTATTTTTATATGGTATGGTGGCAAGATTTCCGTATATCCGTAGACAAGGCCCAAAATCCGTAGAACTACGGATGTTTCCGTAGGTCTGGCAACACTGACTGATGTTCGAAACTGCACAGCAGATATTGCACAAGTCATCCGAAAACATCAACATTGTCTTTCGCGAACATTTTGTGATTCATCATCATCATCATATCAGTCCACTGTTGGACGTAGGCCTCTCCCAAAGCGCGCCAATCAACCCTATCATATAATTATATATGTCATTTTGTGATTAATTTAAATGAAAATAACCAGTTTAGACAATTTAATCAAAAACATTCATTTAGGTAAATAATCAAACGTGGCAAAGTAATCAAACGAAAAAATATACGAACCAACTTAAATAATACGGTTCAAACAAGCAAATGGGCCTTATTGTCAACACCATAAGAGTTGAACTCGTGTTTCGAATGCTACGCAGTGCTGTCGAATGTACGGAGGGGAGAGATCATTCACTTTACAAAACAACCAGAAATGTTGCTCTTCTAAATATTAATTGTGTGAGTCTAGACCCCTAGATCCAGACTACCTAGGTATTGATTTTGTCTGGATGCATTGTAGCGATTCCAGATTGAGTACGCTAATATTATTTGCCGCTAAGCAAGCCGTTCCGCTCGCTCTTACGCGATGTAGCCTATGAACGACAGTGACAGCTGCTTTTAAGGCCCGTATTAATAGTCTGACCTCAAACCTCTCACTCAAGCGCAAATTCAGCTGACACTCTCAATACGTAATCACCATCTCAAGTATGTCATTTATTAATAAACCAATCTTGAGGGCGTATCACGTGATGTCTTTCTCAAGTGGCGGTTCGCCTGCAATCAGCAAATACGTTCTCAAGTGTGAGTTTGACAGTTCTCTTGAGAACTTAGATTTGTTTATTAATACGGCGTTACTCACGTGATTCCCGATTCCTAAACGCGCACCTAAGTTACGTTTATTAATAGGAACGCTATCTTGAGGTCGTTCTCAAGATTGACTTTTGAGCTGAGAGTTATTTATTAATACGGGCCTAAGATTAGGACACAATCTTCAAAACAGCTCTTTAAATTAAAACATAATCATCATCAGCCCGTATCAGTCCACTGCTGGACGTAGGCCTCTCCCAAAGCGCGCCACTCAATCCTACTCTCGGCCCTCTGCATCCAGTCCCTGCCAGCCATTTTGCGAAGGTAATCCCTCCATCTGGTCGGGGGTCTAAATTAAAACAAAGCAAATGAAACTAATTCGGATCGTGGGAAATCGAATCATATCTCTTTGAAAAATGGCGTCCTATTAAAATGGCATTGCCACATTTCAACGGAGCTTTGCCCAACCTTCAAAACTACGTGACTACAGCTTAGATAGCTGCACCTATCATTTTGTTGGGGACTTATTACAGGTTTCATATTGCATAATCATAATCATAAGGATTTGCGAGAGTAGTAGAAAATGATAACAAAAGCAATGAATTCGCTTCGATTTCTTACCATTTTCTGAATTCCTAATTAAGCTGGTTTTTTCGACTCGCTTGATGTACAAAACTTTATTTTAAACCTATAATTTTAATAAAAAACGGAGATATTTTTACATTCATTCGTTATCTTGTACATCATGCGGTTGATGGTGGGGAAGAATCTGGCATTGTCATTTACAAGGCCTTTTCAAGTTATCATCACGAAAAGATACTAGTCTGTGATAATGATAAGATTACGTTACATCGTAGTAAAAACATTTAAATGCTGTTATTCATAAACCTAGTTAAACATCTCTTGTCGCTTTCACACTTCGTTAAAAACGTTAAGTATGAAAGAGACAGAACTACAGATCGCCTAAACAGTGGAATAACTTTAAATTAGTTTGTTTAGCGATAAGTACGGTGGACCACAGAGAAAGGTGTACAGGAGAGTTTTTAAGGTTGAGATTATCTCAAAAACTACTTGACATATTGCAAAAATTCTGTCACTGTTTGATAGGTAATAGTGAAAACTATGTAACTGTAAAAGAATTATTAAATTCGGTCCAGTAGTTTTTGAGAAAATCTCAACCTTATTGAGGCCCCCGGGTACTTTTCTCTGTCTTCGTAGAGCTTCGTAAGCTTCGATCGATTCACTCTCCCGTTTTCCGTATTTTAGTAATAGTTTGTGTGTGGTGCTGTGAGTTGGCGCTTCCAGTCGGTCGGTAAGCACACCCCCTTATTGTTTTTCAACCCCTATTAAAGTCGCAAACTGGGTAAAAGTAGCCACACATAGACAGGCATGGAAAGAGCTGGAGGAGGCCTTTACCCAAAAAGGAGTCCATATCCAAGATTTGAATGTAGAATACAACTAACCATGCTAATAATAACCTAAGAAAATCAACACTACTAAAAACAACATCTGATTTGTAAATTCGTAGGATATGGAAATAAAAGGCTTTTTATTTTTATTTTTTTATTAAGTCGCATGAAATAACCAGCTCAAACCTGCCCCAAAAGGGAAGGACCTTCGCAAAACCAGGATTCTATCCCGACCCCAATCATGGCTGCCTATGGTGGGGCTGCGCACCCCTATGTCCAGGGTGGACACAATTAGAGACAAAGGTCATATAGTTTCCTTAACCAGTATATTTACAGCATCGAAAGTAAGCATGAGGTGACGATATTGGGAGGCCTTAATGAATTCTGCGTCAAATTCTTCGGACCTCCGGGCAGTGAGTATTGAATTACCTATTATTATCTATGTTTGATATTTTCTTGCATGTGCGCTATGCGAAACGAAAATCTAAATGAGGAGAATTTTTTTTATTACGACCGGGATTCGAACCAGGAATCATTTCGTGGCACGCTCTATTCCAACAGAGCCACCGTCATATCGTACCCAGGTCGTGAATTTTGTCTCCATATTCTCGTCTTAGGGACGGTAGCGACATCTCAGCGTACGTAACCTATATTACAAGATTTTTTTTGTTGTTATTACAAACTTAAACAGCAGCTGCTCAAGGAATGGGGAAGTAGTCCATGTATGGGCATAGTATTTTACGAATGGCATAGATAAGTTATAGATAAGTTGGTCCCTAAGTCTAGTTGTATCTTTTCGTTAGAGCAAAGTTACGGGGTTAAGTTGCGTTGCACGGAAGCCTCGGGGCGCGAGGCAGACTCGCTCTTGACCGATTTTTTTTTCCGCACTGAATATCCGAAGGACAAATATTGAAACTCCTTTTAAGGCTTCGTGTGCGCGTATTTTCAGTTTTTCTATGAAGGCTACGGCACTAACTACTAAAATTAAACGTCTGAAAAAAATATATAGTAATCTTGGGGTGTATATTTAGGGACTGATGAATACCGATACACGATTGGACAAACTTCGCTCGATAGAAAAAAAATCGTAAACATACCCCTTCTGTCATTTAAAATTAAAATTATGTCTAAACCGAAATAGTTATTCATACGAAATATATATCAAAATGTAGGGTATCATAATCACGAGAGCTTGTTTAAACAAATCAGGTTTTTATTAGCGTATTTTAATTTCCCTGCATAAATCATCGAAAATCAATAAATATACAAATATGGAGTCACTGTGCCGTGCTCGTCACTCCGCCGCTGCGGGACATCTTCTGTCTCACGCTTGAGTTTGACAGCTCGCCGTCCCTTAAGTTTACATTTTGTACAATCGAACGAAGAGGAAAGTATACAAGGAGCAATAAGGTTGCGATTTTCTCAGGAACTACTTGATCGATTGTAAAAATTCTTTTAGTAGTAGATAGTTTAGAGTACATACTATGTGTAAAGAGTTTACAAAAATCTGTCACGTAATTTTTTATAAAATCTTAACCCTAATTACTCTCCTGTACACCTTTCTCTGTTAGACCGTACTTTCGGGATTTCTAACTTTCGGGCAAATGAATATTCGGCGTTTTGATATTCGGCCTTAAGGGCCTTCCATGAGCCAACTAGCGCCGCCAATCTTGAAAAAATAAAATCCTCCAATTTAATAATTTTTTTTAAAAGCTATGTATATCTTTATTAGGATGAATACTATTTTTAACCGACTTTCAAAAAAAAGGAGGAGGTTATCAATTCGTCGAAATATTTTTTTTTTTTCAATATACAATACATGGCATAATTGCGACAAGCTAAGTTGTAGTTCACAAATGTGCCATAAACGGCCGTTTTTCGCAATTATGCGAACTACAACTTACCGACATTGAATCACGTTATAAATAAACATTTCGTAAATAGCTTTGTTAATAAAATTGATTATATTGGAAGATATTATTTTTTTAGGATTGGCGGCGCTAGTTGGCTCTATGAAGGCCCCTTAACATGCGTTCCTTTAATGAAATTATAAATTACCTCACAAATATTTAATAATTTATTTACATATTGACTAATTATAAAATTCGCATACAATGTAATTGTTACTGAATAAATGAAATGAAAAAAAAAATGAAAAAAAATCAGTATTATATTATTATTATAAATACCTATGAATCCCGGGCTTAGTATTCTGTGCTACGTTTACAGCTCCGTACGAAGGCGGCGTGTGGCGCGTGCGAGTCCACTTGCCGGACCACTACCCGTTCAAGTCGCCGTCCATCGGCTTCATGAACAAGGTGTACCACCCCAACATCGACGAGGTCTCCGGCACCGTCTGTCTCGACGTCATCAACCAGGCGTGGACCGCGTTGTACGGTGAGAACATGTTATCCGAATTTATCGACGGAACAAATGACATTTAAGAGCACACGAACAGTAGTTCACCAATAGACTAGTTGACCCCAAAAAGTTTTTGGTCTTAAATAGTTATCATCATCAGTCTATTTATATTGCCCCACTGCTCGGGCACAGACCTTCCCTTACATCGAGGGAGCTGGGGCCATGATCCACTACGCGGGCCCACTGCATATTGGCGGATTTCAAATGCCTTAGATTTTCTTCTTCTACGGCGTGCAGGTTTAATCACAATGTTTTTCCTTCAACGTTCTGAGAGCACTCGGTAAATGTACTGTAAGTTTTTCCGTCGAAAAAACCGAGGATAAATCATTGGTACATGGCTGCCCCAGCTGGGAATCGAACCTGGGACCTCCATATTGCAAGTCCATTGACCCAACCACTGAGCCACCGAGCTCTCGAACTCTTAAATGGTTAATATTCGTTATATTACACCGTACAAAAAATTACAGAATTTTTGGAGGCCTTTAAAACACCATAAACTTTAATTTAAAATGCAACTTTCCAACCTCTATACAAAACAGCGTCCGCCATGATTATCTGTGGCATGACGTCATAGCGGCCCCGATAAACTAGGGATGTTCAATGTTGAGAAAACATGACATTAAAACATCGATTTTTTGCATCGATTTTCGCAGACCTATCGAACATTTTCGAGTCGTTCCTGCCGCAACTGCTGACGTACCCGAACCCGATCGACCCGCTCAACGGAGACGCGGCCGCCATGTACCTACACAAACCGGAGGAATACAAGAAGAAGGTCTCAGGTAGGTGAAGAAGATTATTTTCAGCATCATCAGTTTAAGGACAACGTCGCATTTTTTAAAATAAAACCTAATCAAACTCTTCCGAAAGGGAAAGGCAAGGCCAACTAGGCCATACAGTCTGGTCTGATGTGAATAGAATGTCTGAATTCTTAAAAATACATACATGTATACGAATATAACCTAACCTAAACCTACGCACAATCCTCCTAAACCCCTAAACAAAATAACTCAATGATCCACGCAATCATCAAGTTATGCAAAGAAAACCTTGCTAAGAGCACAAAACTTCACAAACACGACTTCTTTCGAGCACTCCAATTAATATAAATGTTCGCGGACATCTTCTGATTAACTTAACGTGATCATTAATCACTAAATACCACGGAAACTATTTAATTACAATTTTCACAAAAAAAGTAAATGTCGCGCGCTTTTCAAGGAATCCTCGACAACGTCGCAAAAAATGAAATTTTTAAAAAATTTATTTGAGACAATACAATAGTTAAGATTAACAATATGGAATTCATTAACTTTAAAATATGTAATATGACTGTATTAAGCAGCAATTGCACGCCAGAAATGGCAGAATATTGTATGGAACTACTGTAAAACTTTAACACCTATCTATATTGTACAATGTATACCCGTATTCATGCAAATAAAATTTATGATTGATTGATTGATAGATTAAGAAATACTCTTTAATTAGACATTCATCATCATCTGTCTATTTATATTGCCCCACTGCTCGGGCACAGACCTTCCATTACATCGAGGGAGCTCGGGCCATAATCCACCACGCGGGCCCAGTGCGGGTTGGCGGATTTCTCATGCCTTACATTTTTTTCTTCTTCTACGACATGCAGGTTTCATCACGATGTTTTCCTTCACCGTTTTTGAGAGCACTCAGTAAATGTACGTAAGTTTTTCCGTCAAACCGAGGATAACTCATTGGTACATGGCTGCCCTGGCTGGGAATCGAATCTGGGACCTCCATATTGCAAGTCCATTGACCCAACCACTGAGCCACCGAGCTCTCATTAATTAGACATTGGCAAATGATAAAAACTGTCAAGTCCAACAAAATAATTGTTAATTTTCAGATTACGTCCGCCGTTTCGCGACAGAAGAAGCTCTCCTCGAGAAGGACGCTATCACAGGCATGGGCGGCGCCACGGCCTCCTCCGGCTCCAAACCGTCCAACGGCACTGCCAACAACAACGCGAGCGACACAGAAAGCTCTATGTCAGCTTTTAGCGACGACGAAGCACCAGGAATGGAGTTATAACGCAAAATAAGCGTCGCTCACTCGCTCACTGCCGTAAGTGTTTGAATCTGTATTCGATGTCTATGGTTTACGAGTTTTTTTTATTGGCCTTGGGTGTTTTAGTTGTGGCCAATTAATTTCACATCTATGTATTTGAAAGTTTAGACGTTTCACGTCCATTGGGGCTATTACAGCTAAAGCTGTACCTCAAGTATTTTCTTTTTTCGTAGTTGGACAGCCATTTTGAAAAATTATGATTTACTAATCCAAAGAAATCTTTGCAATCTTTAGGTGTTTTTGTTGTTTTAGTTATTATAATAGTAAGTAAATGCATTATAGAGGTAGCTGAAGTAATATTTTGATGTTTAGGGTTCATCAGACATTTTAACTTGTAAAAGAAGAATTTAATGCTGGATTTAGCTTTAAATTGCGTTGTTTAACCACGAATTCGATCACTAATCCATGGTCAAATCTTTAATTAAATCAATGGATAAACCACGATTATACCAATTTTAAGTAACGATTGTAAAGACTTCTTTATTAATCTAAAGGATCTTTCGAAAATTCGAAAGGTTTTTATCAAAATGGCTGCCAATTGTAAACTTTGTTGTCAAATGTTATGACTAATTTAAAGTGTACTTATTACTTTATTTACACAGTTAATATTATTATATTGGTTGCGTTTGCCGACCTTTGCGATTTAATAATCGGTTGAGCAAATTTTGAGACTGAATGGATGATTTACAATCTTCCACATGACATAATATTATTTAATAATTACATTTTTCTTTGTTTATTTACATCTAAACTTATGAATACTTATTCTGTACAATATAATTAATTTTGAATTGTTTTTAGAACTTGGAGATGTTAATGGTATATCAGGCTTTTCAATCAATAGATTAAAATCAACCACTGCTTTTTTAATATCGTAAACCATAGACAATTAACGAATTAATAACAGCCAGTTACAATAAAAAGTCTGTATTGTTTAAATAATACAGGAGCCGTGCTTGCCGCCCGACAAAAAAAAAAGATTATATTTTATATTTTCACGGACCACAATTGCCAATTTTAGTATATTAGTTTAGGTACGAAGAAATGCTCATTATGTAAAATGAATGGTTTATTAATAAGGCGGTAAACACGGCTGAAATATCGTGCTTTAAGATCGAATGTGTATTATGAAGAGAATATGCAAGGATTATTGAAAATAATCGCGTAAAAACGTATTTTAAAAGTTTTTAGTCGTTCGGTGTGTTGAAAAGTAAATAGGATTGTCTATGGCTTGTCTTTGAATAGTTACGCTTAAGGTTCGCAGCAATATAGGGAAAAACGTGTTCACGAATTTTTTGGTCTACTTCGGAATTGGTGTGCTCGGCTTTTCAATCGCTAATTTACAATATCAAACAGCAAATTCATTATACCGAAGCCCAATTCAAGTGTCTTATTTTGTAAACAAAAACTACCCTACTCTACTAACATTTTAAGCTGTTCTGTGATTATTGCACAGTTATTTTCATATTATTAGATCGGATCACTTTATTTTCACAATGATGAACAGGTTCGATCAATCAGTTCCCTTAAGGTTACATCACAACAGGTAATTAGACGATACAACTTGTTTACAAAATAAGACACTTGATTTGGGCTGCGGTTTAGATTCGTATTCTTTTACAATATCAAACAGCAAATTTATTTGATTCTTATTCTTAAAGGGGGTGAGACTCTACACCGACTCCACGAAGGTGGTAGCTTTGTGCATTTCCCCCGCGCTGTCAGCTCAGCCCCAGCTCGCTGAAGTAGCGCAGCAGGGTTGCCAGCTGACAGCTCCAGTGTTGCAGGCTTTCCGACACTGATATGCTTGTATCCGTCCTCATACACATTTCCGATCGGATTCATTAGATTTCAATATTATACAGAGTGTAACGAGAGGTTATAGGATGCCGAACGGAGGGTGCTCACTGCTCAATATTTAAATATTTACCACTTCTAGATATTACATGCTGAATTCTAGAATAAGTTAAGATTCTTTATTCTAGATAAACGATTATATATAAACGGATATCACTCACTTATATTGTTGAAGTCGGCAATTAGACCGACAGTTTCAACCGTGAGCAGCACCTCGAGACTTCCGCTATGAGCATCAACTATAAAATATTATCCTGTGTTGATCCTTTCAGAATCTCTAGCTTGACTAAATGCCAAAATTAGCGATTGAAAAACAGAGTATCACACGTGATTAGATTAGATTGGCTTCGAAAAGTAAAATGGAATGAAAAAAAAAGTTGTAGGTTGATGTACGAATTAACCACTTACTAGATGTTAAAATACGTATGCTAATTGTAACTTTTTAAAACGATATCACGTTTTTATTCGTCTGTTATTCAAGCCTGTGTCGTGAGTGAGCGAGATAGCATTTTGTAAATAGTATAAATACATGTCTACGCAATGGTATGTGCTAGAAAGGGATAGCGATTCTACAGGTTATGACATATTTGTTAAATAGATATTGAAGTTAAATTCGCAATTGCTGGCAAAAATCGAATTTCCACGCCAAGTTTTAAAGTTGGTTTAAAGCGGACGGCTTTACCAACGTTGTGGCGTTAAACGTAATTGCGATCCAATCCACCTTAAGTGCATTCTGTGATTGTGAATTAAACTTTACTTGCATAAGTTACGGGACTGCAACTCAAGAAAAATCCTTTTGTCGGTATTAGCGTATAATTAGGGGTTTTCAAAGTGACATTTAAAACTAGCTTTTAAGTTGAAAATAGATGGCGTGGCAAGAAGTCGGGTGAGATCGTAGAAAATACACAGGGACCATGAAATAAATATTAATTATTATATATAAACGGATATCACTCACTTATATTGTTGAAGTCGACAATTAGACAGACAGTTTCGACCGATTTCGACGGTCTTTTTCAAGGCCCAAGTGTGGTTTGGTTATTCAAGACCGTCGAAATCGGTTGAAACTGTCGGTCTAATTGCCGACTTCAACAATATAAGTGAGTGATATCCGTTTATATATAATAATTTGTAGTAATGGCTCACTATAGTTTTAATTCTGAAATAAATATTGTTAATATCCACTGAATAATTTATTTTATTGTTTATTTAAACAATACAATTTAATACTTTTAATAGGTACCCCAAAAAATACACATTCAATTCTTATACAAGATTAGCCCGTGCATTGAAGCTCTTTAATTTTGACATCTTATTGATTGATTGATTTAAAAAATTCTTTATTATACATGATGACAAAATAACACTTAATTAACAAAGTTATAATGATTAGACATAATAATAAAAACTACACTTTATTTTTTCTAACAACGGGTATTTGGAGGCTCTCATTGTATTTTTTTTAAAACTATTAGTCACGTACTTGTTGTAATTTTTGTTTGCGAAATTATTGTTCTAATTTTACTTGTATCATGTTATTATTTGTAGCGCTTTAAATGTATAATAAAAACAATTATTATACATTAATAATTAAAGAAAAACTTGTATTAGCATTGGATATATACGATTTCGTAAGTTGACATCTTATTAAATCAGTGCCATCTACCCGAGCTATCGGTACTATTTTTTTTTCTTAACTGTCACTTTGAAACCCCCTAATTAAAAGAAATAATGGATATAGGCAGTAACAATATAAACAATCGTCAATTTATAATAAAAAATAACTTTAAATAAAAAGATGGTTCCTAACCACTATAATATTGCTATTTCTTTCTGCCACAAAACCATTGACGTAGTAATCAAATGTATGAGACCCGTCTCCATAGTATAAACATACTTAAATCTATTAAAGAGGCAAGCGCCAACAGCAGTCATCACTTTATATCTCATAGGTATTTAATTATTTTTTATTATTATAGTGTTAATTTTTAAACAAAATGTGTCATGTTTGTATGTGTTTTGATCCCTATGACATGCATGGCTGATGTATCATTTTTTTTAGATGGCAACACTGACAGTCTATATTGTCAATGCTTTACAATAATGTTGTATGTTATTATGGAGCTAGATTTAGAATCACAATCAAGCGTTTTCACGCTAGCCAATCAGGGTACAGCATTGCTAACGTTTCACGGAAATCACGCGACAATTTTGGCGTTAAATCTGTGATTGTGAATCTACCTTTAGGTGGCTTTAAAGTGACAAAACAGTCACCATGGATTTCTTTGCTGTGCTGCCGAAAGATGGGTTGGGATGTTCTTTTTGGTGACATATACATTGAATGTGCTCGTACCAAAAGCCAAATGTACAAAATGCAGAATGTATAGATAGAGACCTTCACAAAATGTACTAAACGCAGAAAAATGCGAACTTAACGTTATACCAACATCAGGGTGACTTGAATTTTTTTTAAATAAACTACTGGCTTAATAATAATAAAAATAAGCAAAGCTGCGCTTCAATACATTCTACATTTTACGATTTGAATTTTCCTTGCATATCCGCTATGCGAAACGAAAAATCTAAATATCAAATTGAGACAAATTTGTCGCGCAATGGTTCTTCGTCCCTGGTTCAAATACCGATCGTGACCAAAAAATATTCCATTTAATATTTGAAAATTGAAAATGAAAAAATGTTTATTCTTAACAGTATTAGTCTTTTGTCAGATTTACATATATCAAAGATTACCGGCGACTCCCACACTAGGCTAGGCCTGTCCCGTTGGAGCCAGTACCAGATTATGTAACTGTAAGGTTGTTAAGTACAGTGGCTGCTCGATATATCTTTACATTTACATTATTTAGATTTATCTTTAAATTTAGATTTTACATTTTGTCTAGGCACATAAGGCTGCGTTCAAAATACAGCGTGTATTGCGTTAGTAACGTGTATCTGTCGGCTGCTTACCTGTCGTGAAATTTGCGGCGCTAATACTCGTTAACACAGCTTTCTGCGTTTTGTACATATTCTGATCTTTATACATTCTGCGTTTTGTACATTTTGATTTTCTGAGAACTCGTTTTTATTAAACAAATGTTGATAACATATGAATTATAACATATCAATTTCGGTTTTAGTGATATTATATATCGCAAATTGCCACATTTAGTTTCAAATATTCATGCTTACTATGTTTTTCTAATGAGGGGGTTTTCAAAGTGACATTTTAAAGGAAAAAAACTAGCTTTTCTATATGTTTTGATATTTTCTTGCATATGCGCTATGCGTATCGAAAATCTTAAAATTTAGATTTTCGTTTCGCATTATGCAAGATAATATCAAAACATATGAAAAAGGAACGCGTCCTCAATTAAATACATGTTTTCTAACTGCAATGTTAGACATGAATTTGAGTAATTGCACAATTACTGGATAGATGTCGCTACCGTCCCTCAGACGAGAATATGGAGACAAAATTCACGATCTGGATACGAATCACGATGGCTCTGTTGGAATAGAGCGTGCCACGGAATGGCGAGGTCCCGGGTTCGAATCCCGGTCGTGATGAAATTTTTTCTCCATTTATCATTTAGCTTTTCTAGTTGATATAGATGGCGTGGCAGGAAGTCATTAAAATACACAGGGACCATGAAATAACTATTGTTAATACCAGCTGAATAATTTATTTTATGGTTTGAGTAATTTTAAACAATACAATTTAATAATTTTAATAGGTACCACACAAAAATAGATATTCAATTAATATAAGTACAAGGTTAGCCCGTGCATTGATGCACTTTAATTTTGAGGTGCGAAGTCGAGAAATCAGCGCCATCTACCCGAGCTATCGGTACTATTTTTGTTTCTTAAATGTCACTGTGGACCCCTCATTACCACAATGCTAATGAGTTTCCGTTATTGGTGAAATAATTTTATGTGGAATTACAATAATTCAACTTAACTGCAATTACGCCATCCTTTCTACCTTTTATTAAGAGAGACAAAGAAGAAACCAAAAAAACTGCGAACTATCGGGCATATTTGGGCTTATTACTGGCTGCTTTATGTCTGAGTGACACATAACGATTTTTAATTTACCAGATTACATTTGAACGCAACGACGTGATTTTTAATTTTATCTCTATTATTATTTAATAGCCTGCAATGTCCCTGCTGGGCAAAGGCCTCCCCACAACCCTTCCACTCATCCCTATTCTGTGCAGACTCAGACCACACTCTCATAAACACGTCAAGTTCGTCTCGCCATCGTTTGCGGGGACGACCACGTGGCCTTGTCTCTATTATCCATTTAATATCCAAATTATCATCAAAATTCATCATTGGTTTCGCAAGGAGCCAACAAATGTATAGGCGAGGGGTAAGGGGAGTCGCTAAGGGGAGGTAAGACATTGTCTATGGGACAATAAAAATTTTATAAGTCGTGTCGTCACTCCTTCTATGTATACAGCTGTAGAAAGATATAACATGTTTCACTGTTATTGTACTAATTCGTAATCCAAGAAGAACATTTCAAATCACTAAAACTTACACAGATCTCTAAATAATTACACTTTGTGACCCTCTTAAGTGTTGCAATCGTATTTGTAATTAAGTCTAGGCTAAAATCATAACACGAAGAATATATTAATTATTATATATTATATTATGTATCTTTGAAATGATAACTCAAGCCATAATAATATATTTTGGTATAAGGAGGTTAACATGTTAAATTTTTTAGTTGTATGAAGTTGGGTTGATTTGTATATTATATTATAATGTAATAACATTATTTTGCGAAATTCTGTAATATTTATATTTTTTTAATTCGTAGAAGGTTCCAAGCAAAAATATACCTAAATACCTTATCAATAAGTTTTAAGATGCATCACAATGGTAGCTAATAACTCGGTGGAGTCATGATATAAAAATAATCCCCATGGCACCACCGGTGGTGCCATTGGGTGGTGTCACGGGTCCGCCACGGAATCTTCTACCAATTTTTAAAAAAAGGTTTTCAGAATCTACCCAGCTTTATTTTCCACTTTGTATTGAATTAAGAGAAGATCCCGCATCTTATTTCCTTAGTAACAGTTACACAGTTATGGGGAGAGATGACACCACTCTTAAAATATGGTGTCACCTATCCCAATCACGCAGCAAAATATTCTCCGGCAATGACAAAGATGGCCGAGTTTAGCTTACATCGATGATGTCATGATTTACACGACGGAGGACTCAGTTCGATAGGTTAATTCCTTAGTACAACTATTGCATAGTTTTGGGGACAGATGACACCAAGCCCAAAGGTATGGTGTCACCTATTCACGCAAGTTACTCCGTCAATGACAACGAGGACTGAGTTTAGCCTACTTCGATGATGTAGACTCCACGACTTTGTTAGATACGTTAATTCCATTGTAAAACTGTTGCACAGTTGTGGGGTGAGATGACACCACACTTTAAGGCATGGTGTCACTTCTCCCCTCGATTTAAGGACTTATTTCGATACGGTATCTGTTCTGTTATTCACTACTACGTGATTATTCGGTATCTATGCACTAAGCTAGTTGTTACAATCGCTGTGGTTATTGAATATTGATGTGTAGAATTGTTCGGTATGAATTTGGGCAAGGGCGAAGATTTTTAATGTGTTCAATGATGGCTATTCGATTGTTTTATTATTATTATTAGAGTAAATAACCCATTATGTATGTATATTAATATTGTGAGTATGTGTGAAGAAACAGGATGATTGGAAATTCAATGCATCCCTTGAAAGGGGTGATACTAGAGGTGGTTTGCAACAAATTAGGCCCTATTAACGAGGGGTCGAAAATGAGTGGTTTAATTTTAACAGAACATTGATAAAAATAATTCCTTTTATTTTTGAGTTAAGGGGAATTTTAGGCAAGCATTTTTTTAAGGTAATCTCTACTTTATCAGCTTTCAGAAAAGTATTATTTCAATGCTCCGAAATAAGATTAAAATTATCGTAACTCGGAAACCGCTCATTTTCGACCCCTCATTAATAGGGCCTAATTTGTTGCAAACCACCTCTAGTATCACCCCTTTCAAGGAATGTATCGAATTTCCAATCACCCTATATTTGAAATGTAATCGGTTTCTGTACTGAAATGTATAAATATCGTATATATGGTATATTTTTTTTATATTATATAAAGCGTACAATTTCAGCAGTCTTACTTATTGCTAATAGTGACTGCAATCTCATCGAAATATCGGGACCTCAATATTAAACACGGTAATGCCAGTTTGTTAATTGCGGATAATTAAAGTGTTTTAATACCTATTAAGTATTGTATGTACGGTGGAGCACAGAGAAAGGTGCACGGGAGAGTTTTTAAGGTTGATATTTTCTCAAAAACTACTTGACCTATTGCAATAATTCTTTCACTGTTTGATAGATAAAAGTTAATACTCTGTACTGTAAAAGAATTACTAAATTCGGTCCAGTAGTTTGTGAGAAAATCTCAACCTTATTGAGGCCCCCTGTATACTTATCTCTGTTTTCGACTGTACACATTATTTTCGCCAGTTAAATTTTTTCCGATATTTGTATATTTGTACCGTTTTATAATTGTGGTTATTTGTGTAATTAAATACTCGTGTGTTAAATCGTCGCATGATTTGTGTTTAAGAGGGGTTCGGAAGTTGTCTCCCAATACATATTGTTATCGCAAACGTTGAATACTGTAATTTCCTATTAAACATTCGAAATTCACGATTAATTATCTATTTTTTTATAAGTCCCTTTTTATTTTATTAGTCATGTACTTAAATTCATTCTCTGTTCCATTTTGTGCTGTATTTTTTTTGCAAAATCTATATTTTTTGTTATTAATTTATTTAAGGGCCTTCCACGAGCCAACTAGCGCCGCCAATCTTGAAAAAACAATATCTTCCAATTTAAACAATTTTATTAAAACAGCTATGTACACTATCTTTATTAGGATGAATACTATTTTTCAATATACAATACATGCCATAATTGCGACAAGCTAAGTTGTAGTTCTCAAATGTGCCAAAAACGGCAGTTTTTCGCAGTTATGCGAACTACAACTAACCGAAATTGAATCACGTTATAAATAAGCATTTAAAAATAGTCTTTATCGTAATAAACATTATGTACATAGTTTTTTTAATAAAATTGATTAAATTGGAAGATATTATTTTTCAAAGATTGGCGGCGCTAGTTGGCTGATAGAAGGCTCTTAACACTTTATTGTATACACACTGGATATTTACATAGTGACATCGATAAGAAAAGACATACAAAGGGCGTAACTTATCTCTATCAGAGATGTCTTCCAGCTAACCCCATGAAGCGACAATTTGAAATGAAAGGTAGACATAGGGTTTACCATTATAATAATAAATGAATACTTACTATACAGGGTGTAACGTAAAGGGTATATGAAGCAGAAGGGAGGGTGTTCAGTATCGGTAACTGAACAACTTCTGTTCTACGACTTTTCGAATAAAAAATAAAAATAATTTAATATTTCATACAAATCGATCAGTTGACCGGTGCGAACTGTATGAAAAATCGAAAAATAAATTCGCGACAATCGAAAAGTCGTAGAACAAAAGTTGTTCAGTTACCGATCCCGAACACCCTCCCTTCGGCTTCATATGCCCTTTACGTTACACCCTGTATACTTACGAATACTTATTACTTTTTGTTCATAAATAGACAATTTTAGATCGCCAATATCGCTCAGGTTTCAACGTTATTTGCGATAACGAATTGTATTGTTATAGCTTTCTGACCAGCCGGCAGACCCTAGCCAAGTCTCATTGATTTATTTAACGCTAGTATATACTCACTTATGTTGTTGAAGTGTTGTTGAGCTCGGTGGCTCAGTGGTTGGGTCAATGGACTTGCGATACGGAGGTCCCAGGTTCGATTCCCAGCCAGAGCAGCCATGTACCAATGAGCTATCTTCTTTTTCGACGCAAAAACTTACGTACATTTACCGAGTGCTCTCAAAACGTTGAAGGAAAAACATTGTGATGAAACCTGCATGCCGTAGAAGAAAATCTAAGGCATGTGAAATCCGCTAATCCGTATTGGGTTCGCGTGGTGGAGCATGGCCCCAGGTCCCTCGATGTAAGGGAAGGTCTGTGCCCCAACAGTGGGGCAATATAAATAGAATGTATATTCTACTAACATTAACGAAAGTCAATATCACTTGGCTAGGCCAGGCACATTTAAAAATCTTTGCCTAGAGAAAACAGTTGTGACGCATTTTCATCGAAATAACAAAATTCAACTTTAGACACCTTGCGTCACGACTGTTAAGGTCTTAACTATTGTATGTA
Source organism: Tachystola acroxantha (assembly GCA_963506565.1). Lineage (NCBI taxonomy): Eukaryota > Metazoa > Arthropoda > Insecta > Lepidoptera > Oecophoridae > Tachystola > Tachystola acroxantha. The sequence continues at coordinate 8,538,359 of OY735893.1, forward strand.
TAGAGGTTGAATTAATGGTTAGTAGCAATTGATAAGGCCGGTCAGCGACCGGTTATCGCAATCGGTTATATAACAGAATAAATGGTTTATATTATTCTATTTTTATTTCATTACATGTAATAAACTTACGTTATTTTTAAACTAATTTGTTGTTTTACTTGTTTTTGAGATTTTGTCTAACCCACTGCGACTTGGTGCTGGAGTGATGAAACCAGTTAATCAACACTTTCTCTGGTAACGTTATCAAGACGTCGTCCTACTTTTCAAGTTGAAAGCATTTAAAGAAAGAAAGAAAATACATTTATTCAGGCACATACACAAATACAAATATTACAAACGCCTTAACTAATCTGACATTGATGTGCAGCGCCGGAAGGCGTCAGCTGCCTCAGCATAATGCCACAGCCACGCGGTACATGGCTGCGGCGCTGATTTTCAGGCAGAACCCATAGGTCCACTAGGGACATTTGAATTTACGCTTCTAAATACAACTGTCACCGTAAATCGTATTGACTGAATGTGACGATATGACTTCGCTAATAAGTAGCCTTACATAAGCCAACTAGCGCCGCCAATCTAAAAAAAATAATATCTTCCAATATAATCAATTTGATTAAAAAAACTACTTACGAAATGTTTATTACGATAAATACTATTTTTTAAATGCTTATTTTATAACGTGATTCAATTTCGGTAAGTTGTAGTTCGCATAATTGCGAAAAACGGCCGTTTTAGGCACATTTGAGAACTACAACTTAGCTTGTCGCAATTATGCCATGTATTGTATATTGAAAAATAGTATTCATCCTAATAAACATTTTGTAAATAGCTTTTTTAATAAAATTGATTAAATTGGAAGATATTATTGAACTCCGCCCTTTGTGGTTCATTCCCCATGATGACACCACCGGGGTGTCATGGGGAATCGCTATTGCCCGTCCGGAGGTCAGTGCGCCCGTTAATTCCCCATGACACCATTTGGTGTCATGTCAATCGGTTCATTTACAGTTTTCAGATTTTTTCCTTTACTTGTGCTATAAGACCTAGCTTCTTGCTTTTCATGATTCTATGTCGACGGGAAGTACCTATAGGTTTTGGTTTTCTTGCATTTTCATACAAAAATGCGACATAAACGGCCATATTTTTTGATTGGGTTGACGTAGAATTTGGATTTTATAACGGTTGCATGAGGTCGCAGTCAGGAGTATTTGGTATTAATTTCAACTTGATCCATCCACGCGTTTCTGAGATATAGGTCATGACAGACAGACTGACAACAAAGTGATCCTATAAGGGTTCCTTTTTCATCTTGAAGTACGTAACCCTAAAAATACAATATCAAATGAAACAAAGAATGATTTATTAACATAACTCTATTAAAAATAAAAGTTTTAACAACAAACTTATGTACAAGACATTCTTTCAATATTCATACAGCGCTGAGACATTGTTTAAACAATTGTTTTAACTATTAACTGGAGATTAACAATATGTTAAATCTCGAAATTTATCTTCCATAGAAATGCTTTGGTGCTTAAATGAGCCAACTAGCGCCGCCAATCTTAAAAAAATAATATCTTCCAATTTAATCAACATTATTAAAAAAGCTATGTACACAATCTTTATTAGGCTAATCACTATTTTTCAATATACAATACATGGCATAATTGCGACAAGCTAAGTAGTAGTTCACAAATGTGCCAGAAACGGCCGTTTGTCGCAATTATGGTTCGCATCACGTTATAAATAAGCATTATAAAATTGTATTTGTCGTAATAAACATTTTGTACATAGCTTTTTTAATCAAATTGGAAGATATTATTTTTTTAAGATTGGCGGCGCTAGTTGTCTCATGTCAGGCCCTTAACTCTTTATGTTTGTTATAAACGTGAATTAAAGTTAGTCCACTTTTAAGCCTTCCGTCCCATAACGTTTATGCGTCATGTGGCTGTCAAACTCAACAGTGAGACAAAAGATACCCGGCAGCAGCGGAGTGAAGAGCACGGCACAGTGACTCCATATTTGTTTATGAATTTTGGGAGGAAAATAAAAATACGCCAGCAAAAATCAGATTTCTTTAAAACAAGCTCTCGTATTTTTAATACCCTACATTTTGATATATATTTTGTATGAATAACTATTTCGGTTTAGACATAATTTTCATTTTAAAAGACACGTTTGCGATTCTTTTTCTATCGATCATAGTTCCAATCGTGTATCGGTATTCATCAGTCTCTAAATAGACACCCCAAGATTGCTATATATTTTTTTCAGACGTTTAATTTTAGTAGTTATAGTACGTACGCGTTAAGAAAATAGTGAAAAAAAGAGCACGTCTATCCACGGTTGACAAATTAGATGATTTAGACAAATGTGCCATAAGAAGGAAAGCTGAAATTTTTTTTATTGAACTTTCCTTCTTATGGCACATTTGTCTAAGTCATCTAATTTGTAGACCGTGGATAGACGTGCTGTTTTTTCACTATTTTCTTAACGCTTACGTACTATAGTGCCGTAGCCTTCGTATGAAAAATGCCTTCATACAAAGCCTTAACGAGTGAAAGGGGCAAGAGCTTAAACGGCGGGCTAATTTTAAATCGCGTTTATAGCTAAATGCGTAGATATCCAAGTCCTGCTTTAAACCGCTATTAATACAAGCCTATCAACTCTACTCATGTACAATCAAAATCGGAGAAATTTATACAGGGGGCCTCATCTGTAATAGTAGACTTTGACTGTACAAAGTAGATTAAATGCTTTCTGGTGTGCAACGATGCTATAACAAATATACTATATTTACGTCACTTTATAAAGAGATTTTGAGCCGAAAGATTCTAATAATCCACCACTTAGGCATAGTGCGGAGTGGTGGGATTACAAGTACACTCGAAAACAGATAAAAGTATTCAGGGTCAATAAGGTTGAGAATTTCCCAAGATCTTGACTAATTGTATAAATTATTTTACCTAAATTGTAAAGAATTTTAAAAAATCAGCCAACTTTTTGTGAAAATATCAACCTTAATGGCTAGAGCCAACTAGCGCCGCCAATCTTAAAAAAATAATATCTTCCAATATAATAAATTTTATTAAAAAAAGCTATGTACAATATGTTTATTGCGACAAATACAATTTTCTAAATGCTTATTTATAACGTGATTCAATTTCGGTAAGTTGTAGTTCGCATAATTGTGAAAAACGGCCGTTTTTGGCATATTTGTGAACTACTACTTAGCTTGTCGCAATTATGTATAGTATATTGAAAAATAATATTTATCCTAATAAAGATTGTGTACAGTCGACGACAGAGATAAGTATACAGGGGGCCTCAATAAGGATGAGATTTTCTCAAAAACTATTGGACCGAATTTAATAATTATTTTACAGTACATAGTTTTAACTTTTATCTATCTAACAGTGAAAGAAATTTTGCAATAGGTCAAGTAGTTTTTGAGAAAATCTCAACTTTATAAACTCTCCTGTACACCTTTCTCTGTGTTCCACCGTACATAGCTTTTTTAATAAAATTGATTAAATTGGAAGTTTTTAAGATTGGCGGCGCTAGTTGGCTCAAGTAAGGCTCCTAATATCTCTTTTGTACATCATTCTCTGTCTTAGGCTGTACATAATAAAATCTCTTTATAGAGCGAGGTCATTGTAACAATTCTCGTGTAAATAATAATAAAAAAGCAAAATACATAATGTACCTATTGTGCCTATAAATTCACATTCGCAAAGGCTTGTGATAATTAATATTAATTTAGGAATCGTCTGTATTGGGAAAATTGTGTTTTGGACCGTTGACATAAGACTTTTTTTTCCATGTTTACATTCGGTTGTGGTATTATTTGCAAAACATGGCCAGATGGTCTGATGATGAAAAAGACTACAAATCCCTGGGATGTGAGATATGATGAGTTTAGAATAGGTGTGTCAAAATCGTAGCAGATGGAATTCCATCATCTCTGCGGACTCTTAGGCCCGTATTAATAAATCACTCTCAGCTCAAAGGTCAATTTTGAGAACGACTTCAAGATGGCGTTCCTATTAATAAACGTAACTTAGGTGCGCGTCTAGGAATCGTATCACCGTATTAATAAACAAAACTTAGTTCTCAAGAGAATGTCAAACTCACACTTTAGAACGTATTTGCTGATTGCAGGCGAACCGTGACTTGAGAAAGACATCACGTGGTACGCCCTCAAGATTGGTTTATTAATAAATGACATACTTGAGATGGTGATCACGTATTGAGAGTATCAGCTGAATTCGCTCTTGAGGGTTTGAGCCCAGACTATTAATACGGGCCTAAAACGCAGCTGTCACTGTCGTTCATAGGCTACATCGCGTAAGAGCGAGCGAGACGCCTCGCTTAGCGGCAAATAATATTAGTGTACTCAATCTGAAATCGCTACAATGCATCCAGACAAAATCAATACCTAGGTAGTCTGGATCTAGAGGTCTAGACTCACACAATTAATATTTAGAAGCAACATTTCTGGTTGTTTTGTAAAGTGAATGATCTCTCCCCTCCGTACATTCGACAGCACTGCGTAGCATTTGAAAAACAAGTTCAACTTGGACGTCTGTAAATGGATGGGTGACCTTTAGTGACATTTTCTTATTTTGCAACCGTCGTTTCCCGGCACTTTCAAAAGCTCACAAAGGCCTTATACCACAAGAAAATAAGTCCAAAACACATGTTAAGTTCACTAATCACTCAGTTTATCACTTCACTAGCCAATAATGAGGCCACAGCCGAACTTGAACTGCTGCTTCGATTGGTTGGCCATCCCGGACAGAGCGAACGTGAACGGCAGAGGCTGCAGCTTCTTTTCCAAGACCGCTCCTATGTTCCAGTTGGAGTCCACCATTCCTGTGAAGATATCAAATGTATTGTAGGGACAATAGCCAATTAAATGGTAAGTCAAAGTCAAATCTATTTATTGCAAGTAACGTTGTGTACATTTTTGCACATCAACATATTTTTAAACTAGTTGTACCCCACAACTTCGTTTACGTAGAGGAGGATGATGGAGAGGATGGAGGAGATCAGGAGGCAGATCTTCCTCTCTGGATCCTTGTTTCCACACATACCGCCTATGAGCTGTCCGGATATTTCAGCTATCTCCTAGTGAAACTCCCATCAAAATCCCTTCAGTAGTTATGGCGTGATACTTGCACAAAGTCACAGACAGACGAAAATTCTAAAAATTAGTGTTTTGGCATCAGTATCGATCCTAAAACACATTACAATTATTATTTTCAAAAATAGCCAATGTACAGACACAACTTTTTTACAGTCTTATAATATGTATAGATTTACATTTACACCACTTTGCTAGTAATAGGTGCCAACGTGTGAGGAGAAAAAGCATTGGTAATGAAAAAATAAAATAAAATGAGGTAAGTTTAACAAATTAATCTTAACTTAGGCATGCTGAGTGAGTAACACATGTGTATGTGTAAGGGTGGGTGTGCATGGTTGTATGTGTGTCTGAAGTGAGTAAGATGTCTAGTGTGAGGCAGGTATTTGTGTTCTAGGTTCAGATTACATTTTTTAGAATATTTTCTGTATCCGCATAATCTTTAGTTTTTAGCCAAGCCGTGATAGTTTTTTTACAGTCATGAATGAGTCACGCTGGCTCCCTCCCATGTGCAGTTCACGAGCAGGGCGGCGGGGGCGGCGGCCGGCGCCGCGGAAAGTCTCAAGCGGCGTAAATATGCGGCTCTCAGCGAGAGCTACATGTTTGCGCCGTTTGGTGTAGAGACCATGGGGCCATGGGGACCAGAGGCGCGGCGACTGTTCAAAGAACTGTCGTCGCGCCTCATTGACTCGTCGGGTGACCAAAGGGCTGGCGCTTACCTCGGCCAGCGTATATCGCTGGCTATACAACGAGGTAACGTCGCCAGCCTTTTGGGCACTCTTCCGCAGGGCAGCGATTTGGCCCCAATTTTTTATTTATAAGTATATATTTATTATTATTATTTTATAAAGATGACTGTAAAAACTTTTATGTGGCAAATATAGTATTTTTGTCATGAATGAGTGATGTGAAGTTAAGTATCTTACTTTTATATAAGGCACATTGTGTAATTGTTTGTTATCCTGAATAAAATAAAATAAAATAAATAAACAGTATGCCTCACCTCTGAACACGAGCTCTGCCTTAGGTATGGTGACCTGGTAGCCGATGGTGCCAACAGACTCCATGCCACGGAACGAGGTATCTATTTCAGCTACCACCTGAAATAATCACGTTAAATTAATCAGAAAATGTTCGCGAATGTCAATATACTTGGTTAAGGAATAATTATGTGCAGTTTCGAGATATTCAAGAGTTCTACAGAGCTCAGGAGTGAACGTGACAGCTGATCTGATCTGCTTCAGAAATAACGATCAGCTCCAGAGTGACGACGCTTCGGCGACTCCTCTGGAGGAAGAAATAATACGATAAGTTATGACATACTTTGTAATATGAAGTTGGCAAATGACGAACTATCGAGTCCATTAATAAACTAAATGAAATAAGAATACAAATATTCAGATTCCTTGAAAAGCTCGCGAAACGTCATCAGCTACTTTTTTGTGAAAATTCTAATTAAATAGTTTCCGTGGTATTTAGTGATTAATGATCACGTTAAGTTAATCAGGAGATGTCCGCGAACGTTTCTATTAATTGGAGTGCTCGGAAGAAGTCGTGTTTGTGAAGTTTTGTGTTCTTATCAAGGATTCCTTACATAACTCGATGATTGCGTGGATCGTGGAATTATTTCGTTTAGGGGTTTGGGAGGGTTGTGTGTAGGTTTAGGTTAGGTTTCGTATATATGTATGTATTTATAAGAATTCAGACATTCTATTAATATCAGTCCAGGCTGTATGCCCTAGTTGGCATTGGTCTTACCAATTTTAACAAAAAAAAGACAAATATTCACCTGCAGCTGTTCGCTGGCCTGTTTGAAGTAGCACAAGTGGAAACCGGCCGCGCCCAGCGTCGCCGACACTTCAGAGTCTGCAATTAACAATACAATAACAATTCATTATGATTCACGGCGATGAATAGCATATAGAATACTTCGGCCAAATATAATGCGACCTGCATATACAACAAGCTGCCAGATGATGTTAAGTTACTCCCAAATCGTTTTTTTTTTTTACAAAAAAAACGGCCAAGCGCCAGTCGGACTCGCGCCCCGAGGCTTCCATGCAACGCAGCTTAACCGTAACTTTGCTCTAACGAAAAGATAAACTAGATTTAGAGACCAACTTAACTTTGCCATTATCAAAATATTATGTCCATATTGCAATAACATTTTTTTTTTGGAGGGATGTAATTTCAAATTTTGTTTTCGGATTTTTTCCTTACTTGTGCTGTACCTATGACAATGCCAGATTCTGACCCACCATCAACCGCAAGTTGTACAAGATAACGAATAAATGTAAAAATATCTCCGTTTTTTTATTAAAATTATTGGTTTAAAATAAAATTTTGTACAAGTTGCGATTCGAAAAAAACAGCTTAATTAAGAATTCAGAAAATAGTAAAAAATCGAAGCGATTTATTCATTGTTTTTGTTATTCTTCTATAGGAGTTGCGAGAGTAGTAGAAAATGATACTGATTATGATTATGCAATATGAAACCTGTAATAAGTCCCCAACAGAATGATAGGTACAGCTTAAATGATCACGTAGTTTTGTAGGTGGGACAAAGCTCCATTGAAAAAGTGGCAATGTCTTTTCATGATTCTAGGTCAGCGGGAAGTACCCTATAGGTTTTGAATTTTTTACGTTTTCATACAAACATGCTCCAAAATTCGACATATACGGCCATATCTTTTGATTGCGTTAACGTAAAAGGTTGATTTTTTCACGGCTGCATGAGGTTCCAGACCTGAGTATTTGGTATTAATTTCAACTTGATACGTCCACGCGTTTCTGTGATATAGGTCTTGACAGACAGACAGACGGACAACAAAGTGATCCTATAAGGGTTCAACATTTATTTAAGTACATGGGTTACATAAGAATTTGAAAACCAGCTCACCATCCATAGTATATCGCGCTGCGGCCGATGCGATGGCGACTTCCCCGCCCATCACTCGCGCGCCCGACTGGTACACCAGCTCGGCGCCCAGCGCCATTCGCTTGGTCACAGACTGCGGACAGTGCAGTGGGTGGTAATGGATATTACGTGTGAAGGTGGATATTGTGTGTGAAGGTGGATATTGTGTGTGAAGGTGGATATTGTGTGTGGAGGTGGATGTTGTGTGTGATGGTGGATATTGTGTGTGAAGGTGGATATTAGGTGTGAAGGTGGATATTGTGTGTGGAGGTGGATGTTGTGTGTGAAGGTGGATATTGTGTGTGGAGGTGGATATTGTGTGTGAAGGTGGATATTGGGTGTGTATGTGGAGGTGGATATTGGGTGTGAAGGTGGATATTGTGTATGAAGGTGGATATTGTGTGTGAAAGCGGATATTGTGTGTGAAGGTGGATATTGTGTGTGAAGGCGGATATTGTGTGTGAAAGTGGATATTGTGTGTGAAGGTGGATATTGTGTGAAGGTGGATATTGTGTGAAGGTGGATATTGTGAAAAGGTGGATATTGTGAAAAGGTTAACACACAACCCTACTCTCGGCCCTCTGCAACCAGTCTCTGCCCGCCATCTTGCGAAGCTCATCCCTCCATCTGGTTGGGGGGGGGGGGTCCCACACTACGTTTACCCGTTCGTGGCCTCCATTCGTCAGTCGCCTCTCAATGTCAACCACTTTTGTCTTCTGGCGGATATACTCGTTTCTTATTCTATCTAACAGCGAAATGCCAAGCATAGCTCTTTCCATAGCTCGCTGAGCGACTTTGAACTTCGTGACTTTTGAACAGATGCCTATGGGAGGCCTCAATAACTCTGTTGAAGGCGCGGTCACTAAATCACACAAAGAATAATACCTGTAAATAATGTCCCACGAATACGGCAGACTTCTCACTGAAGTCCGGTTTGCCCATTGCCATTGCGACCGTGTAGTCGGAGCCTTTATATTCCAGTGTGCCCTGCGTCGCTGTCAACTTGCACTCTTGGACCTGCGACGAGTTTGGTCATTAGGAATGGAATTAAAGGTGTACAGTAAAGTATTTAAGGTTCAAAATGTCTCAAATAAATAAACCTACTAGAGAGTGTGTAGAAAGCAACTAAAATCCCATTCACCTTAAGACAGATGCCCTATGAAGAGACTGAGGATATTGCAGCTCACCACATTAAGGAGAGACCACGACCTTCAGATACAACCTCCCAGACTTCAATAAGGCAATTTCAATTTATTTAATTGCATACACATGTCAGAATGTACATTAATACATTAGGTCTTAAAACTATGACACATGCACCCTGTAGGGCACAGCAACATGAAATGACAGAGGCAGACATTGCGGCAATTAGTAAATTATGTAGTTAATTAATTTATTTCATTTTATCATCCAAAAATTCAGCGACGGATGGCAATGTTTGACAGATGTGACCAGCCCACTGACACTTCAGTTTACGTCTGGCGGATATATTCGTTTCTTATTCTATCTAACAGAGAAATGCCAAGCATAGCTCTTTCCATAGCTCGCTGAGCGACTTTGAACTTGTTCGGCTCCGTAGGTCATCACTGGCAGGACACAGTGGTTGAAGACCTTAGATTTTTATACAGTTAGTAGTAATTAGTTTTTTATTATTATTGATTGACTAAACCCGCGTTCGGCCCCGATCTCACCTGATGGTAAGTGACGATGAGGCCGATGATGAAGCACGCGGGCCTAGTAAATGCCTATTCACTCTTGCCTTAAAGATCCCAGCACTATAATATCGTGCTTCGAAAACTTGAAAATCTCTTACTTCAATAAATTATTATTATTATTTCCTCTATTTATTTTAACTCTTATTTAATATATTTATACATTTCAATATCAAAAACAAATATAAAAATATAAAAAAATAGCCACCCACCGGCAGCGGGATGCATGCGCATCCAAGCTGCCGGAGGTTAGGATCCCAGAGTGAGGAACGTCCTCACAATGAATAGAATAACATTTATTGCCTATTAAGTATATACATATAAGAAATAAAAAATTACAGTGACAATTAACAAACATATAACTTAGGCAAAAGGTGCCGTGTCCAGCAGCACTGCCTTCTGCATCCGGCTCTTGACCCAACTGTCTAGCGAGAGTCTCTTAAGATGTTGGTCGAGACTCTTTGCTATTAAACCGTTCACGGTTACGACTATCGGAACAATTATGGTTGAGTCCACATCCCACATTATTATTATTATAAGTGTCTGGAAACACCGGCGCCGGCAGGCAGCCGTTCGTATGATGAAGGATGAAGAAAAACGCTTCGTACGGGCAACCGGGATATCTACGACATACGGATGGATAGTAGTAGTTTTGAAAATACTTTGAGCTGTGTTATTTACTTTAAAAAACTTACCTGTGCGGCTCCCTTCATTCTGATCTCCGGCGTGAGTTGGTGTATGAGGTTGAAGTTGACGTTGCCTGAGGGGTCCACATCCCCCAATAGCACGGGGAACGCTTCTGTCGGAGAGATCTGTTTGGTGCCAATGTACGTAGCCCCGAGCTTGTAACCGTTCTGTGCTGAACTCATCGTTAAAGTGTGTGACATCTGGAATCAGGGAACAGTACTTAAAATATGTTGTATTCTGTACCTTATACATGTAAATTATTATATTATGTATGACATAACCAAGTGTTCCCTAGAGCTCCTAAGGTTGAATAAATGAAGTATAAGTATAATAAATACAAATGACAATGCCAGATTTTGCCCCACCGTCAACCGCATGATGTAAAAGATAACGAATGAATGTAAAAAATCTCCGTTTTTTATTAAAATTATTGGTTTAAAATAAAGTTTTGTACATAAAGCAAATCGAAAAAAAACCAGATTAATTAAAAATTCTGAAAATAGTAAGAAATCGAAGTGAATTATTCATTGTATTTGTTATTCTTCTATAGGAGTTGTGAGAGTAGTAGAAAATGATACTGATTATGATTATGCAATATGAAACCTGTAATAAGTCCCCAACAAAATGAGTACCTATCATTTTGCTTCAATGGTCACATAGTTTTGTAGATGGGGCAAAGCTCCATTCAAATCTGCCAATGTCATTTACTTGCCACAATAATATATAAAAAGAAACTGTAAATCTATATGCTGTCTCTGCCATCTCAGTTAATGCATTCAAAAACAAATTAAAATATTTCAAATAACAATCAAAAAACCACTGCACAAAAACTATCCCCTTTTGATTAATTGTTTATACCCTATGACACTCCCGTAATCAAGACGAATCTAACGATACCTCATACACCAAATTCCATCAAGCCGTTTAGGCTGCAGGATGGCAGGAAGGAATGGACATATGTATTTATTTATTACATAAAAATCTCACAGCATTATAAATATATAATAACAATATCGTATATGCCAAAATTTTGAGATTTTACATATTTTTAATTATATTGGAGTGGTTCCGAATGTAATTCTTAATAACAAAACAAACAATAAAAAATGTGCCGAAGAGTAGTAGTATGTATGTCCATTCCTTCCTGCGATCCTGTAACCTAAACCCGAAAAACATTACCCTCCTTCGGGTAAAAAGTAAAAACCATTATCAAGAATAATATCACTAAGTGATAGACTTTACAAAGACATTGTGAAATGGACATATAAGCGATGAGCTATAATTAAATAATAATAAACACATACATTTGTCTCAAGGCATAAACGAATTTAAAAAAAACGGTAAGGCAGTGGAACAGCGGCAGTGGTTGTATGTAATGTATGAAACTCATATGTCGAAAATCAATTTCCTAAAAATAAAAATTAAAGCTACCTATTTAAATATTATACAATATCAATTTCTCAAATTTAAGTCTATGTGTATATGTATTCAAATTAATTTTTACAATATCTCATTCTATAGAAATGAAGTCAAAAAGTATTGAAAGATAGACTGAATGCCAGATTTCATCAAACAGTGACTTACTTGGAAGTGATTAGATATACCCTTGTTCACCATCAATTTACCGCCTTCAAAATTTACCGGCATTACATCTGGAAATTAACATATCAAGATCATTGACATATCAAGAAAAAATAGTAATTCAAATGAAATGATATTTATTTCCAGAAGAATTCAATGTTTTTACAAAATAATTGTATGTCTTATAAGCAAAATATTATAATTATATAAAAATAGCTATCTTTGTGTCATTTTACTATTTATATTGCAGTGGTATTTCAAAATGCAAGATTAAGCTTACTCTTTTTATAGATATAGGTATGCAAATACATTCTAAAAATACAAATTAGGTATATCAACTTGCTAAGTACCTATCTGTAAATAAACACATTTGTTTTGTAAAACGTGATAGATGTTTTCTTAAATTTTATACAGTTTGTATCATAACATTTTTTAACATCAATCTTCTGTGTCATAAATATTTATAGACCACATTCTTATGGTAAAATTAAACCCACCAAGGCCTCCGTCATAGTAGAAGCGTTACTTAATAGAACCCTTATCATCTTATCACTAAACAAATAACCTAGGAAGGGACATGTTGAAATATCTTTGAACCTTTATAAAAACTTTCAGTCTTGGTTTATTGAGGGCAGATGGTATCTTGTAAGAGGTCCCTAGTGTTATATTCATGGAAACGTTATCAGTAATCAAATAACTCACGATATTACATCACAAGCTAACCAAACTTTCCAACTCTGGAGTCTTGTGTTTACCGCGTATTTCTGACTGAGTGGGCTACGAAAACCCATTCCTAAGCATGCAATAAAGAGGACACAGGCCGCTAACACTTTTATTTGAGCTAAAATTATCCAAAAACCTCACCTTTGGTCTTTTTGTGCAACTCATCAAGCGTTCCAGGATTTTCACGTTTGTTCTCATTTTCTAGGGTATTTATATCGGTGCTTGTGAGCCCCGCGTTAGACACACGGTACCTGCTTGCTATAGCACCCATTTTAACGAGGAATTCGCTATACTTTCCCTAAATTTCACAGAAATCGATGAACATGTGCAAAACTGTCGAATAAAAGACAATCGCACTCGAGTGAAGTTGACAGCAAGTGCTGCCAACATGACGGAGAAAATCATAGACAAATTAACTCGTTATTTAACCGTTATTAGCTGGCAATACTTAAAATCGTTGGGATACACGTTAACGTTATTAGCTAAAAGACTGAAATCCAAGCCAAAAATTAAAAATATTAAAGTAAACTTGACAGAAAACTGTCGTGTTTTATTATTATGGTTTTTGCATTTTTTCTCGGAAAATTAGTCAAAAACTTATGTTTTAACTGTAAAAATAACGCACAAGTCCAAGAGTAACAATATTTGTGCATTTACTGCACATTATATAGCAAATTCCGGGACCAGAAGCTGTGAAAATCCAGTGTCTTCATACACGAACTACCCCATTAGTTTTCTACGTAATTTCGCTTGGATTTACCCTATAACTGTGGTAAAACCCTCTCGAAGATGCCCAAGGTAGTTTCCAGGAGCATAGTCTGCTCAGACACCAAAGACCAAGAGGAATACAACGAGACAAAACCCCTTCACATTTACTACTGCATATGTGGTCAAATGTCGCTAATTTTGGACTGCACGATTGACAAACTGCCTTTACGGCCAACGGACGGCGCTAGAGTCATAGACGGGTCCAAACACGCCCACAAAATCACTTCTGACCCTGACGAAACAGTGTATTTGAAGCGAGAGAAGGGTATCGAAAGACAATATCGGTTGAAATGCAAGAAATGTGCCATACCGATGTATTACAAGCATGATCAAGATACTAATATAGCGTTTATAATGAATGGGGCTTTAGTATCGACCCCTGGGGAAGGCGCGGTCACGGATATCTATAAACAAGTAGCGTTAACGCAGCCAAAGAAGATAATGGTAACGAAACATACTAAAAACATGGGTAAATTCAGTTCGGTGACAGTTTCGACGATAGATGAGGAGGAAGATGAGATAGAGGCTCGGGAAGTAGCAGACAGTTATGCGAATAACGCGAGGATTATCGAGAAACAGTTGGAAAGGAAGGGAATGAATAAACGGCAAGCGGAAACTCCCGCTCAGACCACAGAGAAGAGAGTCCGAGGGACTTTAATTGATAAATAAAGCTTTGATTGAATTAAAGTACTTGTTGTTTACTTAAATAATCCTTGTATTAATGTTTGAATAACTATTAATTTGAAGTATTTGCGGTTTACATGAATGATCCTTGTTGTGGCATTAATATGGAGTCTGAATGACACAACAACTCTTTTAGTATAGGTTCAAATAACTATTGAAACGAGTGGGCGAGTGTCGCCGAGCGATGGGATGTACTCGCTCGGCGACAAAATAGCCGAGCGAGTACTCGCCGGCGGTGTGAACGGCGATGAACTATATGAATAATGCGTCTCTTTTGTTTACACGGAATGTAGTATCTTTTGTACGTTTCTTGGGCGAGAATATAGCCACGTGGGACAACTGCCTTAGGCCGAATGCACAACGCCACGGCGCGGCGTCCGCCGTCGCACGGCAGCGCCATGTACCGCGCCTGTGGACGACGCCGTCCGACAGTGTGCACGCCGCGAAGTGCGTCGGCCCTTAGATAAGCTGTTTGTTCATAATTAAATAGTAATCTTCCATATTTTATGTCAATAATGTACTTTTGTTTTCGGTCTAGAGTTTTATTTTCTATCATAATTATATTAAAATAAATAACAGACCAGGTTTCCAATTTTTTTATTCATATGAAAACAATTTTACAATGTTCTTTTTAAACAATAAATAGTAATCATGTCTCAATTTTTAATAAAATGATTGACGGAATAAATATATCTTTCACTTACACCTTTTGTATTTACATAATTTATTTACAATCGAAACTCGCATTACACATTACAACTAGCCAATATACTGAATAATTATAAAAAAAATCTTAAAAAAGACTAGTATGTACTGATTATAAGATATAATAATTTTGTATGTACTGTACATTATTTACAGATATAAATTTGAACAATGGAAAGATTTAAAATATAATTTATTTATTAATTATTAAGTACATAATAAGTAATAGGTAACACAGTATAGAGCGGATAATAAAATAACGTAGGTAATTATGTATAAAGTATATGACAATTTCAGTTAAGCTGATTCATCCAATATAAATTCCATACAAAATTATTCAATTCATAATTTTAATATTTAACATATAAATACAGTTTTATTAATAAGTAACTACAATAGGGTATAATTATAAACAAATGACTAACGATAAAATATATAAAAATAAAACATTTAAGTAAATTAACTATCCATTTTAAATACAACATTTGATTTCCGAGTTCGCAAAAGTTTGCATGGAATTTATATTTCGACTGAACCGAAATTGTCACGAATTTGTCTGAAAGAATTTTGGAATAAACTTTCAAAACAAAATAATTTTCTAAATAGTAATTGATATTTTTATACAATAACTACTTAGCTGATAAAATAATGGCTGAAAATCTCAGGGCCATAACCAAGGTAATGTTTATGACCGAGGTCGTAAAGTTTATGACCAAGCAGATTTCATGAACTCTAACCAAGTTCATGAAGTCTATGACCGAATTCATGAAGTTTATAACCAAATTCATGAAGTTTAGGACCAAGTTCATGAAGTTTATGACGTTTAAGACCAAGCTCATGAAGTCTGCCCAAGTTCATGCAGTCTCACCAAGGTCATGAAGTTTATGACCAAGTTCATGAAGTCTGCCCAAGGCTATAAAGTTTATGACCAAGTTCATAAAGTCTGACCAAGGTCATGAAGTTTATGACCAAGTTCATGAAGTCTGCCCAAGGCTATGAAGTTTATGAAGTCTGACCAAGGTCATGAAGTTTATGACCAAGTTCATGAAGTCTGACCAAGGTCATGAAGTTTATGACCAAGTTCATGAAGTCTGACCAAGGTCATGAAGTTTGTGACCAAGTTCATGAAGTCTCGAAGTAAAAAATTCAAAATATTTAATTGGCACTTGAAAATGAGGTCGCACAGGAAGCGTTAGTAGTCGACTAGCGATGACTCTCAATCTTACTTAGCTATTTTTGAGAAAATGATTATTTTTATATAAAAATGATGATATGAAAGTGGTGATCTTACGGCGGCGTAGGTTTGTGAAAGTATTAATGAAAAGAGACCAATTATTATAATATGGATTCATGAGAAGACATTGGACGTTTAAAAAAGTTCATTGTATAAGGACGTTTTGGGAATTGGTCATTTGGTAGGTAGAGTAAAGTATACTACGGTTCTGTAGCGGCTACTAAATCTGTTCACGACATAAAATCTTATTGTTAAGTCTCTTTGGAGCAATGTAAAAAATATAAGTAGCGGTTGCTATGACGACAAATAAACAATGGCTGTTGAGGTGAAAAGTTATGTTTTTATCTTCGTAGCTAGTTTATCAAGTTAATAATGGATTCAGCGTTATAGTTGCGTCCAAAATCCAAACCTAAACGCACCTGTCACTGTCGTTCATCAGCCACATCACGTAAGAGCGAGTGGACTCGCTTAGGGCCGACTAATATTAGCGGACGCAATCTGTAACTGCTACAAGTAGATAGGTATTTAAACATTTAGGTTTGATTTGAGAAGTGCACATCTTAAGTTATTGTAAAATTGTCATGAAAAATTAGACGTACGATTTTAAAAATTGTCTAAAAATCGAGAAAATGGAAGTAGGTACTTAGGTATATAGGTACTAATATTGAGGAGAGGTAACTTTGCATTTATAATAGAAAAGTCGTCATTTTAAGACAATAGACGTTGGGATTGATCATGCTGTCATATTAGGTACACAAATTATAAATTGAAACTTAGAAAAAAAATACCTAAGTAGTTGTTTTTATTGAAGATAAGTTTGAGAGCCTCGATGCCGATATTAAAAATATAAATCAACAAATAAAGGTGTGTTAATATGTCCTTAACTCTACGGGAATGTGGTTCGGGCGACGTCAATTTTAATTTTTGCGAACAAAGGTTTAGAAATTATTTACTGTAAGTTTTAACAATTTTATCTCATTTTCAAAATCTTAGGGATACTAAGGTACATGCCCACCAATTGAATGATGTTCGGCTCGATCGGTGTCGAATCCCTCCAATTCCGCTAAAGATATTCGGCTTGATCGGAGTCGAATCCCCCCAATTCCGCTAATATATTCGGCTTGATCGCGGTCGAATCCCCCCAATTCCGCTAAAGATATAGAGTCAAACCGCTGCGCCACCAATAGGCATATAAGTTAAATTAAACTGGTGGGCTGCGATTAGTTTCCCATTGAGTCGAATATGTCAATATATTATAAAATATTAATACGAAAATCTTTAATCCTTAGCGTAAACCGCAGTAAATAATTTCTAAATAAGTATTTACTTAAAAAATACTATGCTCACAAGGATATAGGGCACTAGGGTGATTTATAGAACTACCTACACAATTTAATTAATTAATAGGTATCTAACTGTACCCAATTAAATTTCATTGTTGAAACTAAGATGCGGATGATGGTGTATTATTGTTTAAGATCATCAATGTTCCCATTATGTTGCTAATTTTAAAATTCTAAGCTCTCATTTTAGACATCGGTAATTACTTTTAAAATTAAGTAAATTATAATAATATATTTATCTATCTTGAACTACCTGACAACGAATCGTAATATTTTTTTTAAAATAAATTTATATAAGTATGAAAACATTTATACTAAATTAAAAGAATTTTATGGAATATTCCATTATTTTCTCTTGTAAGTAGGTATATAAATATACCTTGGACCAAAGATAATTTAAATATTTGCTTAATCATTATAATTAGGTATTTTATTAGCAAACACAGATTAACAGAACTCTGCGAGTACTTAGCGTACACGAAGACAGTGGAAAGTATACAGGGGGCCTCAATAAGGTTGAGATTATCTCAAAAACTACTGGTCCGAATTTAATGATTATTTTATAGTTAAGTTTTAACTTTAATCTATCTAACTTAACAGCTGTTAGATAGATAATAGTTAATTAATTTAACAATAATTCTTGTAATCAAGGTGAAGTATTTTTTTAACTTTAAATCTCTTCTGTAAACCAAGGCCAAAATGCAGTGTCTTATTTTGTAAACAAAAACTACACTTACTAACTAAACTAACATTTTAAGCTGTTCTGTGATTATACAGTTATTTTCACATTATTAGATTGGATCACTTTATTTTCACAATGATGAACAGGTTCGATCAATCAGTTCCTTCAGTGTTACATCGTAACTGGTAATTAGACGATCGTATTTGTTTACAAAATAAGACTCTTGATTTGGGCTGTTTTTTCTGTACTCTTATGTTCTGTACGTTTTATTTTTTTTGATTGGTTTATTAATTTATGTAGGTGAAAGATTTTTGTATAAAGAGACGTAGGTATCATATTTTTACTCTAACACACTACTGAAAATTGGATCTTAATAGGAATATTACACAATCAGTTCTTCATAGTCTTCATCGGGTATTGTCTTAAGGATTGTAATAAAATAATCGTAAATATACACTTAAAAGCAAATAAGTAGGTATTTTTTCAATTAAAGTATTTGCTTTAAACTTTCCCAAATAATACAGAAACGTAACAATTAAAGCATTTCATATAGAAATCACGTTGAATTCAATAAAACATTGCTTTTAAGCATTATAGGATTTAAAATAGGCACTAGTTAGATAATGAAAATAGGAAATTATAGGAAGTATTATCCGCCATTTTGATAATTGATCCGAAATAGCATCTTTTCTTGCTTAAAACTAATTGTCACTTAAAATTAGACGTTTCATTAATACTTAACGCCTTGTATTGGTTTCTTTATATTCGAATTAAGTAATTCTCTCTCACGATTCGAAAAATTACATTCACTAAGAATCACATTAGGGTTAATGTTTCAAAGACTTCACATTTTAATTTATGAGCTGGGAAGTCTATTCCATCAATTACCATTGCCCTTTTGTTAATTCTATATTTTTTTTATTTAAAATACCTATCCTACGGAACTACAAATCTCACTTTTTACTGTGTCATCCACAACACAAGTAAGAAACATGATCCACCAAAGCGAAGACGGACGGTTGATAGAGCACGAGGGAGAAAATAACTATAAAATAATAAAGGTATAAAATAATATTGAAGAAAGTGTAATTTTTTTAAAATTGCTTGAAAACACAATGAAATTAAAATACGAATAATAGTGAAATGTGACTGTCGGAAGACGAAAGAAATGTAATCCTAAACCTTAATACAACTGTCTCTATCACTCATATGCTACATCGCGCAAGAGCGAGCGCCTTGTTTAGCGACCGTTAAAATTAGCGTCGCACTTTAGAATCGCTACAAAAGATACCCCACGTTGGGCGCCAATGTAGTGAGAGCGGTGTGGGTAAAGTGAACTGCAAGCGGCACCATTTGTAGAGCCGGTGTGTGTAAAGTTAACTGCAATCGGCTCTTGTTGTCTCTTTCCGTCATGCGTCTGTTACGTATTTTTGTCTCGCTTTCTTCTTTTCGCGCTTCCACTCAGTCAAACTCCGCTCTAACTATATGCTGTTATTCATAAACCTAGTCAAACCTCATTATCCTTTAATCGTGTTGCTATGCCTCGTTAAAAAAGGTTAATATAGAAAGGGGCCTAAACGGTGGCGTAACCTTAAATCACGTTTATGAATACGCGCCTGAATCTATACGTCTCCGGCGAAAAGAACTCGCTACGCCTCTCATCTGCCTTCCACACATCTCCACTTTAGTGGTCACGGGGCCATGATAGATCCATTATGAATCGTCACCTTAACTCCGCTATGATATTCATCAACAGAAGAACAGAGTCGCATCGTTACGTAACCATCATAAGCTGCCCCAGTAGTTAATTTCATCATGCTTGCCAGGTCAGCTTGACTGGTTACGTAACGATTGGACTTCGTTCGATTCGAATATGTCAGCGGAGTTGATGGGCTAGGTAATGGGTCTACACAAAAATTTTCCTTTTATAGTAAAATTACTTCTAGCTGACAAGTTTGGGTCTTTAAACCTTTTTTGTTCCGTGAGTTTTGCTGCACTTGCAGCAGCCCTTATGAACCCACAGAGTGTGTGATGTTGATAAAATTGGCGGCGCAACAAAACCAATACGGGTAAAATAAGTACATAAAAGGAACATATAGCTTACTATGGTTTTCTTACCTTATAAAAAATCGTCAAAAACAAGGTTGGGCAACTGCAACGATGTAAGAAAGTCTAAATTGACTGTTCATGTCGATATTTATGTTGACAAAACATACATCTATCTATCAAAAATGTTTTAATGACCCAATCTACCATCATCATCATCATCAGCCCGTATCAGTCCACTGCTGGACGTAGGCCTCTCCCAAAGCGCGCCAATCAACCCTACTCTCGGCCCTCTGCATCCAGAGCAAACTGGATGCAGAGGGCAATCTACCAGCAAGGAATAATTCTACTAACTTATACTCTAATGTTCCGATCGCGTTAGAATTTCTCAAAACACAAGGCTGACAGAAGTACAATATTATAGAAAAGAACTTGAGCATTAAACATTAAATCACATTTATATGAAATACTGAACCAATTTGACTACATTACACCAGCACTGGTTTCCGTTTTCTTTTTCTCCTGTGGCGCGATCGTTTTGTGTAGTTTCGCGCGTTTTCTTCGCTATTTTGGGCGCCATCTTGTAGCGTCCCTGCGGTGTCGGTCGGTGCTATAACCGCTTGTAAGGCGGCGGGGGCATCGTCGCTGGCTGGTGGAAAGGGTGATACTGGCGAGCTAAGATGTCGCCCTATAACAGTCCAAATAGTACACTATACATTCATTATACTCTGATATTGACCCTGAAAAACTTTAAAGGATTATTAGGATTGGTTAGTTTGACAGTTAGTCCTTGGACCGCGCTTCCACCTGCAAGAAAACTTCTGCAAGAAATGTCTGTCAAGTGTAAACCGCCTAGCAACTTTGCAAGTGCTGTCGCGGCTGCTTGTTTGGCAATGAGGGGTTTTCAAAGTGACATTTCAAAGGAAAAAAAAAATAGCTTTACAAGTTGATAATAGATGGCGTGGCTATATAAAAATACACAGGGACCATGAAAAAAATATTGTTAATTTGCTGAATAATTTATTTTTTGGCTTGAGTAATTTTAAACAATAATTTAATCATTTTAATAGGTACCACATGAAAATAGACATTCAATTAATAAACAAGGTTAGCCCGTGCATTGATGCTCTTTAATTTTGAGGTGCGAAGTCCAGAAATCAGTGCCATCTACCCGAGCTATCGGTACTATTTTAGTTTCTTAAATGTCACTTTCAAAACCTCTCATTCAAGGTACAGATAGGGTATTTGACAAGTATCGAAAGTTAAATGTTTTTCGAAAATTAATTATCATTACAAAATAGACACAAATTAATGGCCAACTGTGAAATCAAAATTAGTTTAAAAATGAAATAATTATAGGCATTTAGAAAAGTTGTGTTAGAAAGAGACAGAAACAGTACACGACGTACGGTCGCCGTGACGTTACCTGCTAGTTGCGCCATACAATCTACATACTAAATTAAATTTCGTTTTCCTAAAAAGACCTGGACTATCCCCTTATAACTCGACTTAACGCTTAATATCTTCGGTATTAATTGAGATATCGAAAAAAACTGATTGCACAGGTTCTCTTTAGCAAAAAAGCTTGAGTCAAATACCATATGTGTGAACGAAGTAAGCAAATAAATAACTTATGCAAGACTTGCGCGAGTTTATTGCAGGTGGAAACACGGCCTTACAAAGGTCGTAATAAGCATAAATACTTACAACTTGGGGTTGCTGGTTCTGTGCTTGTTTTAAATTTTTCTCGTGAATCATTAATTGGTGCGCCGCTCTGTAACAAAGTCATGGCTTGTAACAAAATCCGGGTCGAAGGACCACTTGTGCACATCGAAGCACATCAAGTGTAGCACTTTGTACTGTTCTTATTATCTGCGTCGTAAGGTTGAAATCGTACTGCAAGTGTTAGCATTGTTGTTATCCGTACCTGTCCATTTGCTCTTGTGTCATTTCGAGTGCCTCCTGCATTTCCCGAGATGTATTTCTCACGAATTCAGAGTCGCAGTAGGCGCCGAGTCCTTGTTCCGCAAGCACCTGTAAGAAATATCACAATATTAAAATTCTTTACAATGAGGTTACATTTATAAAAGAAAAAATGTACGGTTAGATGGCATTGACTGGTGTAATGTCTAATTAAATGCGTTGTTATTGCTTGTAACATGGGCTTATCGTATTTCATACCTAGTATTAATTTGTACTGATTGTTTAAATTACACAAACCAATAATAATAAATTATTCAGCTGACAATGAAGTTTTTTTTCATGGTGCTGTGTTTTTACGATGATATCGCACTTCAGTGCAACGCCATCTATTATCAACATAAAAAGCTTGTTTTATTTTTTACAACTGTCACTTTGAAAACCCTTCATTACATAGTGTATACTTGAAACTATCTACTAGTAAAATATTTCTTTTACAATCGGTCAAGTAGTTCTTCAGAAAATCTCTATCGTAATGACGCCCCTTATATACTTTTGTCTATTTTTGACTGTACAAGCCTGAATTACAGCGTATATTATAATTTGTTGTTCCACCAAGAAATTACCCACAATTCGTTATAGGTAGACGTAGTGAAAGGTTATTATCAAATACCATATGCTGACTAGTCTTACCCTGGTGACGAGACTCTCCGCAGACCCAACGACTGGTACCGAGGAGTTGTTGCCTCTTGGACTTCCTGGCAGAGACATCACGCCCCGACCGGAGCTATCGCCTCCTGCAATTTGTAAACTATTTGTAATATTATGCTATGTCGACGACATTTTTGTAGCGTCTTGATAATTTCGGTTATTTTTTACTAATTTCTAGTGAAGATACTCGTAATTAGACGTTGCACTTCAATTTGATATTATATTACCTACTTACTAAGCCTTTAAAAGTTTGCTAAAGTTATAAATTGATCTATGTTCTAAGATTAACTATTTGAGAAGCACTTTTAGCCAGCTCTATAACTATTTTGTTATCTAAAGCTATGGATTCAATTTCAATGCCTTTATCTCACACTACATTTCCAATCAAATATTGTCCTCGTGAATGTTTGATTTTGTTTTAAACCGTCGTGCATACAAAAACAAGTTTTAGAAATTCTTTGTCTTCTAAAAAGCTTCTATCCTCAACTAAGCATTCTAAATGCAAAACTATTTAGCTTTTTTTTATTAAAATGAGATTTACATGCTGTTTCATGACTACGCTATTATATTGAATGTTATTTTATTATCAGAAGATACTTATGAATTTTAACTAGTACTAAATTCGTCTTAAGCAGTAGTGGTGTGCAATTTTAGTGTGTTATTACAAATATAACATTAATTTTTATTTATGCTGAATATGGAAGTTGCAAAAGCAATGTGTGATAGTGAGAGTCGTGTATAATTTTAATTGGATATTTTATACCGATGTTTGCTGGTTATTCTTCCCTGAAAAGCTTTAAATGTAATTAGTGAGGTTAATGCATTTATTGTAATATTTCAGAAAGCTTCCTTCTTTCGTCAACGTTTAATATTTAGGACAGGCGTGAAATAAATTACCTATTATGCATAGATAGATGTATAATTATAAGATATGCTTTGAAAATTTTAATTCCTCATTATTATAAAAACTAAAATTGATTTTAATAACAAAGATCATAATAAAATATTTATTGATGATCTTTGTCGAATAGTTGATCGATTTTAATTTATGTAAAAACAAATAGGTACAAAACACTTAACAAATTCAACAACTAAGTCTTCAAGACATAGTAGGTACTGTGATATTTTAACAGAAGTCAGTAATCTATTTCGCAACAGCGCATATAAAATACAGTCATATTGAATATAACTTTGGCTTGGCCGCTGTTGCCAAAAGGGTCCTCAACTCAGCTTAACGCTGCCGAAAAGAGTTCTTTTGAACAATATCTATAATGTTATGGACAGTTAGATTCAAGACATTCCCAGCAACCTGAACGTCTACTGTATCTATTCCAGGATCACAGCAGTGGTAACGGAATTGTAAACCTCTACCATAGAAAGGGAAATGAATTTACGCTACCTTGGGCAGCAACTGGTTAAAGAAGAAAAAAAGAAGTAAGAGCAGTTTCCACTTCCTCCGAAGGGAGTGTATCACAAAGAAAGCCTTTTAGGCATGTAAAGATATAGAAGAAGAAGGAATCTCTCTGTAATTGTGCGGACCTGGCGTGTGCGGACGATCTAAAAGCCGGGCGGTCGGCGCATGCGTGCCTGCCGCCCCAGACGACGCGCTGCGCACCATCCGACCTGACACCGCTGGCTTTATCGTGCGAAGGCTCCTCCTCTCCCCTCCTCGGATCACTCTCTCCCTCGCATGCGAAAACGCAAACGGCAGTTTCGCAGCCGCGTTGTAACCATAAAGCGTCATCGTCCGAGACTCAGTCGTAGGAGTACATTCACTCGCCAGCAAAGGAGATATTTTGGGCTGAATCGTGCTGTCTAACGCGCCAGGCGAAGGAGTCTTATCTTCCGGCGATGCCTTTCTGGGTATCGCCAGCTTCTCTCTAGAAGATGTCGAGTCCTCCGGGTGAATTTTCTGCCTGGATACAGTAGGCGTTGGTTTAATGGTCGCATTTTCTGTAGGTGTCGTGAGATAATTGACGCAACCAAAAGCGAGCCCTATCTGACCTAGCATTTCTGGGTAGTTTGACTTTTGATTGCTATTAGCGGTTATAGTTACCAAAATCCACACGTGATGCAGTGAAATAGAAAAGGTGATGTTAGAAACGTTAATATTGATTAAAATGAGGTTATGTTTTAGGGTGCTGGTGTATTACAATTTAGGGAAAGTCAAAATCACTCTGGAAAACCACACGTTGACTACCTTGGTAAATAGCGTTCTTTAGGTCATTTGTGGTTCTTCTGTAATACAATAAGCAAATCTTATTCGTGATCATGATAGATATTAGGTATATTAATAACATCTATATTTCTTTAGAATGAACCTGTCACGTGAGCTATGTTATGATGATTATTGGAATTATTTGGAGTACTCACTCTAGCACCTGATATATTTTCTCTGATTCCCCGTTGAATATTAGAGGCCTCAGTGGTATTTGCTCTTTTGGCTGTCCGTTTGCTCTGAAATATAAATATCTTGCTGTATAATCTGAACCAAATGTTTAGTTATATTATTTGATAAAATACTTACAAATTAGATGTCAAAGGTATAGGCGCCATGCCTACGCCATACTCTCGTTGCATCATCGAACTCAAATGATTGCCAACACCCTCTGTAACATAGTAATTATGTAACGAAGTAACCCGACTGTCTTATTTTAATTATATTTTGCTAATTACCTGCTGGTGGTTCGCCTGGTTTCCGTTGTCTGAAGTGTCTATTGGGACCATGCCTTCGTATGCTTGACCAAACTCCGCCGAACAGCGAATGATTTCTCTGTATCAATATACATTATTGATTAATACAAAGTTTTTTATTACATTAGTATTTGACCGAGGGCAGAGGAATACTATACTGTAAGATGTTTGCATCTTTAGAGTTTGTCTTTAACGTTGTACAAATTTTAATGATACTCAATAAGTCGAATTCAGGCTAAGGTTGTTTGTGCGTAATCTTATTCTGAAAAAAATATTAAGATCTACTCAACTCTGTCATTAGAATGGAACGTAAGGAATAGCGGGGCTCCTAACATAACACAGGTACCTGGTACTTAACAGTAGAACCCCAATATCGTTGTATCTCTAGACTAAGTTGAGGAAGAAAATAAATATTTTTTCATATTTTCATTTCATTGCGCTTAGAGAAATAACACTCACAATGTTTCACGTGTCTAGGACAGGATATTTTAAAAGTATTTCTTACCCTATGCATAGGTACATCACTTTCAGTAGTAATGTCATCAAGGTTTCCTGATATTGCCCTCTTCAGTTCCGGTCCAGCTTCGTGCAAAGTCCTCAGACCAGCTTGTAGAGTCATTTGGTGATTCTGCTCCTCATTCTGTCTCAATTCTTGTTCTTTCCGCTTTTTGAACCTTTTATATAAAGTAGAAGTTTAGATCTAGCCTTTCTTTCTTGCGAGTTTAATACTTACATTACAGATAGACATTCCTTTTTTGATTGTGCTACTAGTTTTTTTAAATTTATAATCTATTTTTTGTGTTTTGTCTAGGTAGCATCTATTTCTATTTACTCATAGACTTTTATAACCAGTAATTTAAAACTTTCTTATTTAAAATACGCAAAACCATCTAAATAATAGTTTAAGTCATCTATTTATCTAGATATTTAGAATTTGTCAATGTTTAAAACTAGCAGAAAAGTGCTGAAAGTCTGTGTCAAAAATATTTTCGATGCTCAAAATGTAACTTTTTGTTCTAACTCTAAAAATAAAATGGAACGAATCATCACATAACACAACAAATGGTCAATACCACAAAGGGAACAAATCCGGATCTATTGATTATGTTTCTGGAAATTGGATGGTTGAAAATTAGCATGCTTATTAAAGCTATAAAGTATGTAATTAAATTTTTGGGGAAAGCCTTTTAAGAAGCTCAAAGACTATTAATAGAATTCTATATTTCAATGTTCTGTACAAAATTCTTTCGTCAATAAATTTTAATACTGAATTCGCACGCACACTGCATTATGACTTAGGTTATCTAAGTTTACAGAAAATACTTACTTTTAGACTAATATCTAATTTTTCATAAACACTATAGATAAAAAAGGATATTTCATCTAGATTTATTTACAATACCAACTAAGTATTGCTCAACATACTACCTATTCATCTTTTGACTTCTATATCCTTTTCTGGAAGAGATTGCTTTAGATTAAGATCTACAATTGTGTCTTTTGATATTTTCTTGCATACGCGCTATGCGAAACGAAAATCTAAATGATAAATGGAGAAAAATTTTCATCACGACCGGGATTCGAACCCGGGACCTCGCCATTCCAAAATTTTTCTCCATTTATCATTTACAATTGTGTCAACTGAATTAACCTATTTATTTTGTGTAATTCTTTTTTGCAATGAAGAATATCTTATAAAAAAAATGCTGCCAGTGTTCTACTTTGCCTCTTTTGTCTATATTTTTCTTTAATTTATTATTTTGTAGTTTTTGTTGTTTATGTGAAATAGCTCACTGGTAATGTCATAATTTATAAACTTAGATTTAATAGGCAAAATGTGTGCGTATACGAGTTCAATGTTAAAAATTATGCATGAACGAATTTTGCATAGAAATCAAACGAGGATTGACGTTAATCTTTAATATTTAATAAATGTTGGAGCATGCAGGGTAACTCCAAAAACTGATTTAACAATTCAATTGGAACCAACATTAATATCTGTGGAAGTTACGGTAAAAAGACGGTATTGACAATACTATCACAGCATATAAGGGGTCACAGCATATAAGGGGTATATAGTAGCCAGATTGGACCAGCTGGCTATGATATGCGCCTTAAAAGACAAAAAACACTAAACAGGGAACATTCTCTCTCCTAAATATACCTTACGTATCTCAAAGATGCGTTACTTACGCGTGATTCCTATGAAACAAAAATAATTACGTCAGTTTTGGACTGATTTAGAGGTGGTCGACAAAAAAAAGCCTGAATTATCAACTCTTATTATCATGCTGAAGATATATCTGAAATTGGTTCTTCGATATTCCAAATAACACCGAAGATATTGATGGTTAAAATTATGCTCCATCCATTTTTGGCATAGTATTGTGTTTGTATGGAATTAGTAAGACGTGACCATCTGATATTTTATTTTCAAATGTCGGTAACTGTGACTCTGTTATTTTTGATCTGATTTCAATTCTGTTTCCACAGTAGACTACCTATTTATGTCTACCTATTTAGAAAAAAATGGTTGCCTGTAAAGTCGGTATACGGGCGAAAGTTTTACGTGACAACGACGAAGGGAAAGTGGAAGGGACGCGTGCCTCTCACTCGCTCTCATTGTGAACGCATAACGTGAGCGGAGCGTAACGCAGTTTCTTGAAGTGTCACCCGGCAAACCAATTTATAAGACGTTGTCACGTCAAAATAACGAAAATAATTTAATTTTTGCAATACTGGTAAACCCTATTTAAATTGACTAATAAGGTAAGAAGGTAACTAAACTAACATTTGAATATGATTCAGATTTTTAAATGATATAACCAATACATCATCCACATAGCATAAACCATAAATCGATCTATCTTACAAAATCAAAATTTCCTCAAAATAATACCGACAAGCGTTTGTATTACATATTAAATACCAAATGTACCAATATAATATTATAAAAAGTCGGTGTTCTATTCAATAAGCCCATATAACTATTGCATATTCTTCTACAGCGACCTATAACAAATCATTTGAAAAGTCCACTAACCTTCTAAAGTAGTCCTGTATTAGGAAGGTGGCATAGAACTTTCCGACGGTGATTTCGTTGGGATCTCCAGGTGGAGGGACCACTTGGTCTAGTAGTTTGGGTGAGGTACGCTTCCAGATCTTTTTAATGACTGCTCTAAGCTGTGTATTGCAGTCGTCGATATTCCCTGAAACATCGATTGTGTCAGTTTGTTACGATATCGGCTCACTGTGAGTATAGTCAAAAGCGCATCAAGTGTCACACTTCTGACTTTAGACCGTTCTTATTGTCTCCGTCGTAAGAGCTCAAATCGTACTGCAAGTGTTACCATTGATCTGCAGTGCTGTCGTGTGTACAACGGCGAGTGTTCTGCTCTTGTACCACCCGTCCATGGAAGCGATTCCATCAACATGTAAGGCACCAGAAATCACCTGGAGATCTTCTACTATATCCCGCGTATATCTTACGAAGGAGTTTGTGTCTAGGTGTTAGTATTCTATGTATCTAGTACCGTCTATATGTTTACATTTATTACATACTATGTGAGGTGGTTGTGACAATTTCGGTTTGTAGGAGAGGCGGGTCATGTGAATATAGAGGATCTCTACAATCCTCGTTACATTTCATTCTAAATTTTGGCCGATTGTGCCGTATGTTATTTCTGCTGATTTCCTCTCAAATAATTTGTCAATATCACAATTTAAGATAACTTGTTACGACTTTACGATATTTGTCTTCACAAGTAAATCAACTGCTGCAGTTATGTGACGTCATTATTATTTTCACCTTAACGTGAATCATCTTACTCTTTCGCAGTAAGTACTTAGTTATTATGGCGTCGACTATAAGCCTTATTGCTATAAAACTTACCTTCCGTTTTAATTTTAAGGGAAGTTCTGACAACAGCAAATAGGGTTGCGTTGAATAGCACAGTGCCGTCAGAATTGAGTGGCATGTTCATTGATACGAGTCTTTTGCACGCCACGCGATGTGGACATAGTTTACCGAAACCTGTAAAGAAAATAATTGAATTAAAAGCTGACTTACCAGAAGCCATAAGCAAGAGATGGGAACATATCTATGCATTGCCTTTGGCTTTAAAAGCCCATAATCTGCGAAAATATGTGGATCGAACATAGACGAACGATTATATAGGTACGTAACCAAGTTTCCTAGTTGGTTATGGAACGGTAACAGAACAGTCCGGATCCAGTTACCTTCGTCATGCTATAAGCTAGCATGATGAAGTTAACTGAGGCCGAGCTGTTCTGTTATTGTTTCCTAGTTGGTTATGGAACTGGCTCCAGTTACCTTCGTCATGCTATAAGCTAGCATGATGACGTTAACTGAGGCCGAGCTGTTCTGTTATTGTTTCCTAGTTGGTTATAGAACTGGCTCCAGTTACCTTCGTCATGCTATAAGCTAGCACGATGAAGTTAACTGAGGCCGAGCTGTTCTGTTACCGTTTCCTAGTTGGTTATGGAACTGGCTCCAGTTACCTTCGTCATGCTATAAGCTAGCACGATGAAGTTAACTGAGGCCGAGCTGTTCTGTTATTGTTTCCTAGTTGGTTATGGAACTGGCTCCAGTTACCTTCGTCATGCTATAAGCTAGCACGATGAAGTTAACTGAGGCCGAGCTGTTCTGTTACCGTTTCCTAGTTGGTTATGGAACTGGCTCCAGTTACCTTCGTCATGCTATAAGCTAGCACGATGAAGTTAACTGAGGCCGAGCTGTTCTGTTATTGTTTCCTAGTTGGTTATGGAACTGGCTCCAGTTACCTTCGTCATGCTATAAGCTAGCACGATGAAGTTAACTGAGGCCGAGCTGTTCTGTTACCGTTTCCTAGTTGGTTATGGAACTGGCTCCAGTTACCTTCGTCATGCTATAAGCTAGCACGATGAAGTTAACTGAGGCCGAGCTGTTCTGTTACCGTTTCCTAGTTGGTTATGGAACTGGCTCCAGTTACCTTCGTCATGCTATAAGCTAGCATGATGAAGTTAACTGAGGCCGAGCTGTTCTGTTACCGTTTCCTAGTTGGTTATGGAACGGTAACAGAACAACTCGGCTCCAGTTAACTTCGTCATGCTATAAGCTAGCATGACGAAGTTAACTGAGGTCGGGCCAGCTTATTACTGGTCACGTAATCGTTCGATTCACATATCTTATCATAATTGGGGGCTGTTACTGTTACCGTTCCATAACCAACTAGAAACTCAAAACTATGTTGGAGCAAGTTAAGTAGAAAACATGACAATAATAATTATCTTACCTAAAGGTGGACTAATTTTCCTTAATAAAGTAACTACATCTAAATGTTTAATTCTACCCTTCGCATCTGGATCATATTCACTCCATAATCTGAAAACATATTTTTTATTATTGATATTATAAACACAGTCACACGTTTTTTTCTGTTGAAGAACTTTCGGTACAACTACCAACCAGCTCTGTGCATTAAAACATCTTACCTTATAAATTCATCTAAGTGGTGTGGTCCCAATATTGACCAGTCTCGAGTTAAATAGTCAAAGTTGTCCATAATGACAGCGACGAATAAATTAATGATCTGAAAAACAATAATTAACTAGAATTTGTTTTACGCATTATCCATGCTCGGTGAACAAATTATAACACGGAATGACAATGTCGTGGGCTCAAGTCCTGCCCACGGCAAGAAATTTTTCATCATGTTCTAATAATTAACTACTAAACTTGAGAAAGACCGTCGAAATCGGTCAAAACTGTCGCTTTAATTTCCGACTTCAACAATATAAGTGAGTGATATCCGTTTATATATAATAATTTGTAGTAATGGCTCACTATAGTTTTAATTCTAAAACAATCCTCTATTTATTTTTCAATTGATACGAAAAACTCTGTATGAAGTTAAAACAATGCTACGACGAGATTGCTATCATCATCATCAGCCCGTATCAGTCCACTGCTGGACATGGTCCTCTCCCAAGGCACGCCAGTCAACACGTCTCTCGGCCTCTTGCATCCAGTCTCTGCCAGCCACCTTGAGCAGGTCATCCCCTCCATCTGATCGCGAGGAGTCCCAGACTACTTTTCCCCGTTCGTGGCCTCCATTCCAGAACTCGTCTATCTCATGGTTGTTTGTTCTATGACAGATGTGGCCAGCTCACTGCCACTTCAGTTTGCTGATTCTATGAACAATGTCAACTACTTTTGCTGGGCTGGCCGATCTGGCGAGCGATGAATCGCCTTCGATCTGGAGTAGGCCGCTGCAAACAAAATCTTGCGAGATGGGGATATATACCCGAGGACAGCACACAGCGCCCCTGTGGCCAACCGACACAAACCACGCAGCACATGACTGCCCCGCGTGCCCGACAACGTGCACGGACGCGGATCTATGGGCGGCCTCCGTGCGAGCGGTTGCGGTCGCGTCCTTCTGGGCCGGCCGCATCTGATTGAAGCCATCGACACGAGAAGAGGAATACTACTTTTGTATGAGGCTGTGACTTACCAGAAATGAGCAGAGAACATAAAATGAGATGAAGTATGGGAAGGCGAGCACGCTGCCGCAACTTCCGGAGCTTTCCTCTCCTTCCTCAAACTCGTAAGTCTTGTCACACTTCACTGTCAGCTCGGGGGATACACCCATCATGATGTCTTGCCACGCTTCACCTAGAAACACGTAAGCCAGATTGTTGAAACTGGCAACTAATCGATACTTTTCTTCTTATCATCAGTCCTTCTTATGTCCCCACTGCTTGGGGTCAGACCTTCCCTTGCATCGAGGGAGCTCGGGCCATGTCTTAGATTTTTTTTAAAGGTATGCAAGTTTCATCATGATGTTTTCCTTCACCGCCTGAGAGCACTCGGTAAATGTACGTAAGTTTTTCCGTCGAAAAAACCGAGGATAACTCATTGGTACAGTCGACAGCAGATCAATGGTAACACTTGCAGTACGATTTCACGTCTTACGACGCAAATAATAAGAACTGTCAAAAGTAAAAAGGGTTACCATTGATCTGCTGTCGAGTATACATGGCTGCCCTGGCTGGGAATCGAACCTGGGACCTCCGCATCGCAAGTCCATTGACCCAACCACTGAGCCACCGAGCTCTTGAATCGAGTCAACTAATCCGGTTCAAATATATCCCTAACCTTTTGCAGGTGGCCTAGTTTTTTCAAGACGATCTAAAAGGAAGAATTGTAAAGTGCTTACCGGTTGCAGATCGAAATAATACTAGAATAGCTTGAGGGAATGTTTGGAAATGATTGTTTCTTGTGATAGGAGTTTCGTCATCAATAGCTATCTTGCCGAAGACCTGCAATGTTAAATTGATAAGTTAAGAAAATGTCTATGTGGTTAGAAGAAATTCCCAAAGCAAAAAATATGTCTAGGTACCCTTTTTTTCACCCAGGTAAAATAAGTCATGTACCACCACGCCCGGGGGAGCGCGTTGATTATGTCGGGCTCAGGGCGGCATACCGACTAAACCTCCTGGGGTGTTCCACCTCGTGCCATTGTTGCCGAGCCACGGGCACTGCGATTCATCCGCGACCCGATCACTCCCCATTGTGGGCTGTATACTAGCCCACAATTCATAATCAATCACCTTCCTCCTCGTGTCTAGGTACCCTAGGCTACCTTACATTATCAAGATAAAGCTCAAAGTTGAGCGAAAAGATGCGAAAATTAGAGGAGTTAACGGATTTTTATTGTCTATATACGCCCGTGTCTGCCCGCACATGAGCGCAACATTGCTTCGCGACACGTGTAACCTAGAGATATTATCGACATCGACCCATCTCTTTAACACGGCACCCCTGTCCCCCGTTTCGTCTCTATGTTACCAGAATTCGTTTCCATTTGTACCGATTTCCTGTTTATTAGGTAAGTGGTCTGTGAGCCATAGCTTTTGGCATTTCTTTGGAAACCATTGGAGGACCATCATACCTGCATCCCCACGACAGCATAGATGAAGAACAGCATGAGGATGAGCAGAGCGACGTATGGCAGAGCCTGGAAGGACTTGATAAAGGTCCACAGCAATGTCCTGATGCCCTCCCCTCGAGACAACAGTTTCACCAGTCGCATCACTCGGAATAGACGGAAGAAGTTTATGGATGGGATCGAACTCTCCTGCAAATAGGTCAATCAGTATTGAGTTATTGACTTCAATATCAAAGAAATGATTGACGTAATCATGTTTAAAACATGGTGTAACGGAAAAAGTATAAGCCGAAGGGAGGATCTTCAGGAACAACGTTGGTTCTACGACTTTTCATATAAAAGAAACGGCAAAGTGTGAGTCGGACTCGCGCACCAAGGCTTCTGTGCAACGCAATTTAACCCCATAATTTCGCTTTCCATGGAACAAAAGTTATTTCGTTGTCGACAGTAATCGATACAGGACCTTTGTAATTTAAAATAAGCTAGATGTTATAAAAGCAAGAATGCAGTTAGACTTTTTTATAAATTAAAATTCTGTAGGTAATTACAGGTAAAAAGTACTTTAATATTGCTTAGGTACTTAAGAGCCTGACATGAGCCACCTAGCGCCTCGCTCTTACACGTTGTTGCAATGAACGACAGTGACAGGTGCGTTTAGGTTAGGTTTAGGATGCGATTTAAGCCTGACATACAGGCGCGATGTGGCCAGTCGAAACGCATGCCCGGCCCCTTTTCTCCCGTCGCTAACGTCCAGTAGGTAGCGGATTGCAGCCTAGACCTCAGATCGCTCTGGACGTTAACGACGGGAGAAGATGGGATGGGGCATGCGTTTCAACTGGCCGCAGGCCGCAAACCGCGAGCAGATCGCGCCTGTGTGGAAAAGACTTTAGTGGCCGCTACCTAATTACTTACTTAGCTACTGTAAGCTGTGGGTTATTAAGCCAGCTAAGTTACACCTATGTTACCACATAAGGCAATAAATAAATTAATTATGAATTAAATTATGAATATTAATAAGTATCACTTTTTAAACTTTCACGGTTTGTATACATATTAATTAGATAAAACGGGAATTACCGTGTTAAACATTTATTATTGATGTCTCGATATTTCGACAGCATTGCAGCCATCATGGTCACGAGTAGACTGACCCTTCTGACGTTTAACACTCACCGACTTCAGTCTACTCGTGACCATGATGGCTGCAATGCTGTCGAAATATCGAGACATCAATAATAAATGTTTAACACGGCAATTTCCGTTTTATCTAATTAATATTAATAAGTAACTAATGAACTTGAACAGTCATCTAATTGTTAGTGAGTTGTTGCTCCAGATAGATTCTCCCTCTACGTCCAGATCTCAACTCTCTCTAACTGGTTTGCTGGTAGAGAACTCTATCATTGAGTTAAGCACACCTTATGGACATCAAGAATTACAGAATTAATAGTGTGTTTGATTGCCTGTAAATCTAATAGTTGCGTGAAAGCGTGCTTTGTCTTACCTTAACGACGTGTGCTCTTGGTAATCCACTTCCCTGAAATCAACATTCGTTGCTACAATTCCTATTTTCATCTTACATACATACATAAACTCACGCCTAGACTGAGATGACCAAATTCCATCTGCTCCGATCCTGAGACACCATTCATCATATACTGGGTGATTGGAAATTCGATACATTCCTTGAAAGGGGTGATATTAGAGGTGGTTTGCAACAAATTAGGCCCTATTAACGAGGGGTCGAAAATGAGTGGTTTCTGAGTTGGTAGTTTTAATTTTATTTAGGAATATTCTGAGTTCTGACTTGTTCACAAAAAAAATATGTTCCAAAACTGATCTACTCTGAGCATTGAAATAATATTTTTCTGAAAGCTGTTATCAGCTTTCAGAAAAGTATTATTTCAATGCTCAGTATTATGCAATGGGAATTTTAGGCATGCATTTTTTTAAGGTAATCTCTACTTTATAGTAGAGATTACCTTAAAAAAATGCATGCCTAAAATTCCCATTAATTCAAAAATAAAAGGTCATGAAACACGAGGATTTAATTTTTTTTATCAATGTCATGTTTAAATAAACTCAGAAACCACTCATTTTCGACCCCTCGTTAATAGGGCCTAATTTGTTGCAAACCACCTCTAGTATCACCCCTTTCAAGGAATGTATCGAAGTTCTAATCACCTATATATCTCATCCCTTCACGTACATTCATTGCAGGCTTATCGTCTCCTGCTTTTCATCACTATGTGATGTGTGGTGAACTCATCGCCATCTTTTTATGTCACTTTAGATTCACTCGGTCTCACAGTGGTCCCCTGAGTACAGGCACACCTCATCACTACAGACACTCTCACCATGTTATAACCACACGTCAGGACTGGTGCTTCTGAGTCCCTACCTCCTTCTGTTCTGATATTATTATCATTATTATCTTCACTGTTATTGTTGTCAAAAGGTGTTGCATTAGCGTTTGTTGTAGTTACAACATCGACATTGTCCATGCTTGGGACAGTAACTAAACTAAATGAAGTAAAGGTGATTTTACTAGTGTTATAATCTAGAATCGAGAGCACACCAAGGTAACACTCTTGTACCGTTCTTATTGTCTATTTATTAATTTATGTTTTTCATCACTTTCAGAAGTGTTAAGGCCATAATAGTAAACGGTACTAGTTTGGGAGCATTTTCATAAATTTCTGTTTTAAAATGTTGCTATTTAAATCGTATAAATGTGTACTTAATCAAACCGAGCCAATAAACTTTTATTATTATTCTATAATTCCATAAATAGTTGGTAGCCTGGTAGAAATCTCAATTGTTGTCTTTTTGTTGAAATTAATTAATTTTTTTCTTTGTTTTCCTCTCTGTCTGTGTTATGAGAGTTGAAATCGTATTTCAAGTGTTACCATTGATGTGCTTTCGAGTGAACTAGTTCATGATTAAGATCTTTTACCTGATTTTTCAGTTCGTTTACTTGAGAGACAACTATGTCTATGATGCTTCCCAGTACGATGATAAAGTCGAAAGTATTCCACGCGTCGCCGAAGTAATTCTGGATAAGAAAGGAGACAGAAAGATATTTGAGACAATATACAATAAAACATAATTAATTACAAATGCCAAATTGAATTTACTTATGAAGACGAATGATTGTTGTGGACTGGCCACATCTATCGTAGAACCGATAACCGATTGAGAAGACGGGTTCTCGAGTGGAGGCCACGAACGGGCAAACGTAGCATGGGCCGACCCCGACGAAAGCTGGCAAAGACAGGATGCAAAAGGTTGAGAGTCAGGTTTGGGAAAGGCTTGTGTATAGCAGTGGACTGATACTCACACAGGCTAATTTAATTTTGAAATGAATAATGATTTATTACCTACGCCTTATAAACCTTATTTCAACTCTTACATCTAACTTAAAATAGTATGCGTAATAGGAACGCGATCAGCTGAAATGCTGTGCCCAACCTGAGGTGACGCCTTGCTGACGCCAATGATAAAGATGTCTGAGACATAGAGGCGCGAATTCATAAGCGCGATTTAAAGTTACGCCACCGTTCTCTTTCTATCAAAAACCTTTTTTAACGAAGTGTGAAAGGGATAGCAACACGCTTTAATGGAAGTGCTTATGAATAACAGCAATACAGTTCGAGGATACTGGATTTTTGAACAAGCTCACCTTAAACCTGAAAGCTGCTAGTTTAAAGATGAACTCCAGAGCGAAGATAGCAGTGAAGATCATGTTCAGCATGTCTAAAGCCTTGCTGTATTCCGCTGGTTGGTTGTGGTACTTCATGGCGAGGGTGATGGTGTTGATCATGATGAGGACGAAGATCGCGTACTCGAAGGGTTGGGAGGTGACGAACCACCACACTTTGTATTGGATGCGGTGCTTTGGGATGTACCTGAAAAGGTAAAGGTCATCTAAATATGTGAAGATGTTGATAGCGACTGAAATTGAATGAAAGAGATTGAAAGTGACTGACATTATGAAGTTGATGTCTAATTCAATGGAATTCGAATTCAATCGAAAACAGACAAAAGTATATCGTAGGCCTTACTATCGGTTAAATAGTTCTTGGGAATTTATATTTTATTACCTATGAGTAGATAGTTTCAAGTACACGTACAGTCGACAGCAGATCAGTGGTAACACTTGCAGTACGATTTCAAGTCTTACGATGCAAATAATAAGAACTGTCAAAAGTAAAAAGTGTTACCATTGATCTGCTGTCGACTGTACGTACACTGTTATTCTAAAGACTTTTAAAAATCAGTCCAGTACTTTATGAGAAATTTTCAAACTTTCATTTACTCTCAGTCGATTTCATCCAATTTCAGTAACTATCGGTGAAGCACAAGCGCTTTTTAAAATTGAATTTGTACTTTAATAATATATCATGCTTCTACATCTTGTCTGTATTAATAAAGTACAAATAAGTTCAAATAAAGTATTCTCCATGTATGAACTATAGTATGACCGTCTAAATCAGTCTTCGCCTGCGCGGTACAGCGATGCGGGGGAAGGCGACAACGGGGACCGAGAGAGGTGCGGGCGGCAGGCGCATTTCTGTTACACCCCTTCCCGCATCTCTCTCGGTCCCCGTTGTCACCTTCCCCCGCCTTGTACCGCGCAGGCGAAGACTGATTTAGACGGTCATACTATAGATGAAAATATTTTTCAAGTAGCCATACACGAACAACATGACTACTTAACATATGAAGAACATTATGAAGGTATGACGATTTTAGAAGTAATTAGAAAAGATATTTTAAGAGTTAAAGAAGATTGAGTAAACTAAAGATCCTACATTAATTTTGAAAGCTCACCTTATTTTGAGCTTTGGGCTCTTTAACCAATCGCTTGGCTTTCCACTTAAAAGGTATATGCTTAAAAATTACAACAAAATATTTATGTATGCAGTTAACATAGGAAATGAAAATGATGATACGATTCATTTATTTCGTGATTGGATTATGTAAAAAAGAGTGATTCGTAATAAAATTTTCATAATTATGTATATTTTCCACAATATCGCCAATTTGGTCCTTCTCAGTCTACCTCTACCAAGCCTTCTGCCAATATTCGCGTTATTTCTTTCTTTCGTGACTGTAGTTTAATACATGTTTACATGAATGCTTGTTATAATATAACAAACCTAAGTTTTGTAAACTACAATGATTCTTTTCTTAAAAGGTTCATAATGTTGGTATGATTTTAAAAACTTCTTCTTTATCATTGGTCTTAGCTTATAGGCCATTATGTAAAATGAACACATTTCTAAAACAAACTTTCAATTTGCGATGTTCAATCAATGTGATTGAAACAGTTTTCTGGATATGTACTCAAGTTTCTTACCTTCTAATCGGTTTGGCTTTCAGTGCGAACTCTATGCAGTTCCTCTGATTCTTATCTAGTTCACAGTTCTTATATTCTTGCTCGCCCTCGTTTTGGAATGTCACTATGACGAAACCGACGAATATATTAACCTGAAATACAAAAACATCATTCACTATCATCACATTACTTTTTAAGGTATGAAGTCTCTCGGACTATGCTGAGCTGGGACCAGCTAGGCACTGCTGCATGCACCGTTTATGTATTTGTGTGTGCTGTGAGTTGTGTCAAATAAATGTTCATTCATTAATTCAAGTTTCAGATCCCATATTATCATTATCATTCTACTGTTGGACTAGTCGCTCACAATATGATTCTCAGTTATTTGCATCCAGTCGTTTCCATGCCACCATGAATCATCGCTATTCCACTAATACTTCAGAATGCTGATCCTATGACTTTGCGTGTCGACTACTTTTGTTCTTTGATAGATAAACTTAACTAGTTAGTAGGAACTAGGTAGGAGTTGCCCTTTTCTTAGAGTAAATCTGTTTCCAATTCCAGCCTAGATTATTCATTATTTCTATTTTAATTTGCGATACATTCAAAAAAAATATTCACTCCTTCTTACCATTATCCAAGATAATATTATCATCCAGATAAAATAGTATTATATACTACTGGATGATATACTAATATCATCCAGATAAAATATAACTATACTAAAAATTGGCTTATTCCCGTAGCAGTGATTTCTCTGTCCGATGAGTCCCCGTAGCGGTGACTCCCGATGCAGTGAGTCCCTCAACGTCAATTCTCACTACGTTGATTTACAGTCAGGTACAAAAAGTTAAACTGTGATTCGATTTAATTAATTTTTAATATAATTTAATATAATATTATATAAAATAGAATTAGATAATGGTAAGAAGGAGTGACGAATTATTTTGAATGTATCGCTTAAAATAGAAATAATGAATAATCTAGGCTGGAATTTAAAGCAGATTTACTCTTACAAAAGGGCAACTCCTAAAAATAAATATAATTTTTTATTTATTTGCTGAGAACCAGAAAAAAAATGTTACGTACCATAAAGAAGGCAATTATAATAATATAAATAATATAGTAGGCTGCAACAATTGGACGGAAGTTGGTTATGGGACCACGATCCTCTGCATTCGAATCTATTGACACATATAACAATCTGAAACAATCAAAGATAGGCAATAAATTTTATGTATGAATATTGTCCAAAAAAAAATATATGCAGAAATGTTATTAGGGTTAAGTTTCTCAAAAAGTACTTGACTGTTTATTAAAACTTCTATAGTATAAACTCTCAACTATTTACTAGTAAAAGAATTTTTACATTCGTTCAAGTAGTTCTTGAGAAAATATCAACGATAATGGAGGCCCCTTTATATTTTTCAGTTGTACCAAAAATGATAATATCGTCTATATACACTTACCCAGGCCACCCCTCAAATGTAGATACAGTGAAGAGAGTAAGCATTCCTTTCATCACATTATCGAAATGGAAGTCATATCTCGTCCATTCTCTATCCCTTACCACGTATTTAGCATTTTCAAACACTAAATACGTCCCTCTGAAAGTGAATTTAATTTGATTATATTCTTTACTAAAGTCAAGTTTATCAAAATTACTAAAATATCAAAATACTCACTGACACTCTAGCTTCGTCATTTTAGAAATGTCATTACACCTAAAAAATTTACCCTGGAACAAAATCTCTGGCATTAAAATTTTCGGTATTTAATCGATTGAAATGGGCCAGAATTTTGGTTCTACAGCGATAAGTATTTATAATTCATCATATTATCACTATTTTAAGAGTAAGTAGTGTTTCGTCATTTTTGATAAATAAAATATACTAACTAAACCCATCACATTTGAAGTTATTTTAACTTTATATCTTCCAGAGATAAAACAAGAAAATAAATACACAAAAATGTTGTCTGAAAAATTTACGAAATTATTCCTCAAACGACAAAACGGCGTTAAAATATGATGATTATAATATGTCACTATAGAAACAAATATCCAGAAAATGTGGCAATAATATTAGTCTACATGCTCACTACATCGAAAATGTCCCGTCATTGCAAGAATTTCATAATCCTGTTAACCAATCAACATGACACAAAACAGCTAAAATTAACGAACTCATTTCTCATGACGACACACCTTGACAATTCAAAACTTAGATATCATTTTCATAATACCTATAAATAAAACATTACATCAAAATAATTTCATCTCAAATAAAAAAGGT
Organism: Tachystola acroxantha; assembly: GCA_963506565.1. Classification (NCBI taxonomy): domain Eukaryota; kingdom Metazoa; phylum Arthropoda; class Insecta; order Lepidoptera; family Oecophoridae; genus Tachystola; species Tachystola acroxantha. Next base: position 8,579,499 of record OY735893.1, read on the forward strand.
AATTGAATAATAATTTATAATATAAATAAAGCATGCAGTATGTATAAAATATAATTAAATCCTATAAAAAGGGATATAATATTGATTGTACATGCAAGAATAGATCTGAAAAGGAGGAAACTATCTGACAATACGACAACAATGATTTGCAACATAATGAAGATTTCTTTGAGGTCAATGTATAAAGTCTTGAACCTCGAAAGAAACCTCCAATTGCTCAAAATTAAATTCAAAACATCGCTAGACGACCAAAGCTCACCTTAAATAACTGTACACCGACGACAGCGAACATAAATTGTAATAAATACGTAACTAGCATTATATTTCCTATTGTCTTAATCGCTACTATCACACATTTCACCACATACTATAAAGGGTCAAAGTGTCATGCGAGTTAGTTGCGGGGTGAATACGTTACCACAGGGTAAGGATTATCCATAATTTTGTCCAACCACGCAGCGACAGGACATAGGGGACAAGCAAATAATTTTTAATCACAGGACTATTGGACATTGTTATTAACCAGGGTCAAAACTTGTTAGATTCGATAGCACTTTTGGGGGTATATATAAACGCCAAGGTAGGGGGAATGGTTACATTTTCTAACATGTACTTATTAGTCTTCTACCACGGGTATTACTACACCTTTGGGTTTAACGATACAGTTATACATGCTCGCATTGAACTAAACTTTGACAACACCGAAATAATAATTATGTTAACCAAACTAAGGGTCTAACGTTACTAATACGGCTACTACGTTTCATTTACATGCTAGCTAGAATTGTTTTATTCTATTCAATTCCTCAAAATGAATAACTCTTTTAACACAAAAGTATTAGTAGCTTCAGTTGCAGAAGGGATCAGCTACTGTATTCTTGTATTTTTCACAATTTACTGATGAATCAATGATAGAAGACGAAATAGATAGAAATATAGCAGTTCACCACACAAGTTACAATAAAGATGATACAGAGATTGCTAAGCATTCCAAATATATATTTTTCGTATAATGGAAGCTTTAGCCGAGACAATAGCACAAGAGTTAATAAAAGCGAAAGAGATGTACACAACGATAAAGCCTTAGGCAAATTGTTTGCAGCTTTTTCAAAATAAATATAACAGAAAATAATAATCATGAGAAATGAGTAATAGAAAAATAAGACACAGAATAAAGATTTAAGAGACAGAGACGAGAAAATCATATATAAAAGTACCCAAAGGTGTAATTGAAAAAACTGTAGTTAAGTAAGAATGAATCGCTGTGAAAATTGATACAATGACGTGTTTATTCACTCCAAACTTTGTGTTCACACGCGATGTTTTTAAAGTATGTATAGGGGAAGTAACAGGTGCTATTTGCAAGGAGTTTAAAGAAATTGTTGAAAGTGCCCCCTACCTTGAACATTTGGACTCCCATGACGGCAAACATGAACTGTAGTAATGACGTAACCAACAAAATGTTGCCGATCGTTTTGATTGCAACGATCACGCATTGAACAACGTGCTATAATCATGGAAAAAATGGATCAAGAACTTATAAATAAAATTATAATGTCATCCAGATATATTAAGCTTGTTGAATATTTTGATTATCAAACTAAAAGTAAGATTATATCAATGTAGGTTTTAAATGGTGGTATTTAACCAAAAGCCATCCACCACAAATTATGCGGTAGGTTAAATTTCAAAAGCAGATTCGTAAACGTGTGTTGTAATTGCTAAGCTTATTAGCAAGAAACCTGTGTTTATATCTAAAAAAGATAACATAGATAAAATTTTAATTACTGACCTTAAGGCCTTTGGCCCTATTGATAGCCCTTAGAGGCCTCAGCACCCTGAACACTCGCAATATTTTCACCACCGATATGCTACCAGACCTGAAAAGTACAAAAAATAAAGTAAGAAAATGCAATTTCTGAAACTAATATTTAATTAATGTAAACATTTAAATAGAAATGACAGTAGAGATGTTAAAAAAAATAATTACAAGCATTTGACAATCAACTAAATTCGTTTTTAGTGACCAAACCTATTGTCCGAGTTGTTCCCGCCCGTAGGCCTCTGACGCCGATTGACAGCAACCGGGACCAACTGCTTAACGTGCTTTCCGAGGCACGGACAGGCTTATATGAAAATGTCACTAGCGGTCACCCATCCAGGTACTGACCTCGCCCGACGTTGCTCAACTCGTACAATCGTTTCCAACGTGTATTCACTACAGGACTACAAGTCCCTATTGTAACGAATTGAAGAAAGAGACAAACGTACTTAAAACTCATAGAGATGAGAGAGACGCAAACGACGAGCATGTCGAGCACGTTGAATGCTGAGCGCAGGAAGGCACCCTGGTGGAGGATCAGGCCGTACGTTATCAGCTTGAGGAACAGCTCCAGCGTGAAGATACTCGTGAAGAACACGTCGAATTGACTTAGCAACTGGAACATAATAAACACTTTGAATAACTACTGAAAATTTTGAATTTCGGAGTCACTCTACAGGCTGACTTTGAATTCATTCGACAAAATTAAGTGGATGGTTAAGCTTGTGACATACAATAAAAAAAATTTAAATTTTATGTGCATCGTTACTGTGCTTTAGAGATTTTTTACATTATAAGGTATTTTTAATTTTTTCTAACGATTTCTTTCACTGGAATTTGACATAATGGTCTTTTCTGAGGTCATTGTGTGAATTGTGATGTACTTAGTTCTATTTTTATTGCAGATTTGATTGATTAAACCCTTAGGAATTTAAAATTTATCATGAGTACAACCACAGATTAAAGATATAAGTTTTCTATAGTACAACCCCCAGTTTCAATTTGTCGAATGAATTCAAGGACACCTTGTATGTCTTTATAATAATGATCATTTGATTTTTGTGGCAGCCCTAACAGCATCCTGAATGGCATTGCGGATACCATGGACAGTCCGATTCTGAGCCACTGGGTACACTTACATGTCCCGGGGTCTCAGAATCGGGCCTAAGTCGCATGTCATAGCGCGTAATACACCTTGTGTAAACACTAACATAGTTTTAAGTACTTACTAACACTTATATGGTCTTTGTGACTGCAATAAATCATTTGAATTTGAATTAAACCAAATTGCTGAAAAATTGCACCAGAAAACTGCATCAAAATTATGATAGGGCGACGAAGACACTTACCCAATTCCTAAACCCCTTCTGCGCCGCATCAAGCGGGTCTTCTGCCGCCAACATGGCCGACGACAGCATGATGCAAACCAGAATGATGTTCCCGAAAGGAGAAGACGCGGATATATTGTAGCAAAGCACACGAAACCTGAATGAAGAAAACATGAAGTCAAAACGAGGAAAATAAAGAAATAAACTGCTACGGTACAACACCGATAAAAGTAAAAAGACGTTTTCAAAATTAAAGAACATATCGCAATTTTCATGGACATAAATGTTATAAGTGGTAATAATTCCGGCGTTAGTTTTAAAACGAACCTAAATCTGATAGGTCTAAAAATGCTGCTCCCCTTTCTGACACCAAGGATATGAAAAGGATGCCACTACTTTTAGAACTGTCAAAGTTAGATTAAATAGAAAACACACGACGGAATCGCTACCATTGATTGGATTATTTATTAAACATCACAACAATATCATTGAATATACAGACATCAAATATTTATGTCACGTACATTAAAATGCATAAACTGTAACTGAACTTAAAACAATAACACCCATATACATACAACACACCTAAAATATAATATACAACAATAACACTCTTGCAAATTAAGTATAAAGCTCGCTCCAAACCATGCAATCGTGCAAGAAACATACCTAAAAGCATAAAATCTAATCTAATTTCTAAACCGATAACTAAGGGATTTCAGACACCATGCTCTGAAAACTAAGGGGCAAATCGAGAGACTAATCTAGACAAACAAACCTAGGGAAACACATTTTAAGGTACCCAGTAATCTCATTGCTGTAAATTTTGAATTTTTGATGATCGCACATTGAGTTTACAACAATCGTGCTTGAGCGAAGACGAACACTAACTCCAAACAACACATCATCATACATTGAAGGCTTTTCAAGAAGTATTGATGATGTTTGTTGTAGAAAGCATTTAATGTATGCAGTAATAGTGCATAAGTCGGCTGACACATTGTGAATACTTGATGATGGTAGAGGGGACAGTGACATTGAAAAGATGAATATGAAGCCAATCGATGGGACTAAATATCACAATCGTAGAACAAAGCACAGACAGAATCAATACTCTGCGCATTTTATCGTAAATCAACTCGCACGAACCACCAGTAACATTACCATGAGCATCTAACGTAGGTACGCTTGCTAGCGATACGTAAATAGCTTCGCTGAGATTTCTGAAATTGGTGGGACTTTAGTTCAAGTACTGGTCGCTAGAGGTGCAAATCAAATCTGACCAATCCCGTACGTCGCCGCTGTTGTTTACGAAGTCGCTAGCGAGTTAACTTACGTTAACAATGACAAGTAATGGTAGCGGTACTGTACCACTAACAATGGGTAGCTATAGTAAGTTTACGCTATTAAAACGTTAGCTATTAAGTGTGTGGTTGAATTTTTGAAGCACCCTTAGCATCTAATAGAGGAACTAAAAATCCTTCAATCACGAACCTTAAGAGCCAAGTTATTAGGCGCGTTTCCATCACCTGCAAAACTTCTGCGAGTAATGTCCGACAGCAGATTGCAAGTGAAACCTTAGTAGCAAGTGCTGTCGCGACAGCAAATTGCAGGAATTATTACGATATGTAAACGATTGCAAGTAACTCTTACAAGGATGAAATTCTTGCAGGTGTAAACGCGGCCTCACTCTGTCGCGAATTTACTATAGCAACTAAAGGTAATGATGTGGTTTATGCAAGTTATTTTAAGACAACGGACATAAGAGCATCACGACTCTTCGACAATGGTAACGCCAATCGTTCGTACAATGAGACACTGGTACCGCTACACCACCATTCACCTGTTCGTCGGTGAGAATACGAAGAAACTACTAGCGTTCGGTATTGGCGGCGTCTGATTGGGCATATTCAGTTCTGAAACCCGCCGGGGTCTGGCGGTTACTAGCGTTCCCTCCTCTTCGGACTGGCCACCATCTTTGTGAGATAGAAAGAGATGACAGTATTCTAATCAAATCTATATCTATGTTCAAAAAACCTTACAGTTTTCTAAAATACTGTCGCTATTGTTGATCATGCCGAAATCCCTGTAAAGATTTTTATTGTACCTATTAAAATTCCTAAACTACAATTTAATAATTAAGATTTTAATGCCTTTACAAAAAGAAATGCAAACTCTAGTGAGGTTAGCTAATTTAAGTGTAGTAAAGAAATTGATTAAAATATATAATAAAATAAGTCAGCTGAAAATATTAAATTCAAGAAAGACGAAAGGCATAATAATACAGATAAAACTTAGACTTGTCTTTGATAGCACTGAATATAGTAATCATTCGGTAATAATGATAATGATTGAAATTAAGCTTAAGACTTGGTAACAACTGAAGCAGTTCAAGAAATTACCAAATCTTTTAATATTCTAGATATAACCATCAAAGGCAATTCGAAATCAAACAATAAATACAAAAGTAACATCTATAATAATCAACGTAAAGCTGTTCAATCTCCCGCTGCACCTCCCTAACCTGTTGGTTTTGGAAAATATGAAGAAAGACGAAGCATCAGGAATTGGTTTCTTAGAGTCGTGTATATCGACTTCGGAGAGGCGCCTCGGTCTCGCTGAGGATGTCGTAGGCTTTCGCTTCAGGCGTGGTTCTTCGTCGATTTCTGTGTTCACTGCAGTTGGGTGGTTAGCTTTTGGATTTGTGATTATAATATATGGTTTTTCTTCTAGCATTTTATTATTAACCTGTATATCGTCCCACTGCTGGACAAAGGTATCTTCCATCAGTGAAGGATATAGAATATCTTTCATAATAACTCTAGACTCTGTTATAGCTATACTTACTCCCTACAATTCTAGCTTTTATTATCTTAGTTCATGTTTTCTATAAATATTTACATACTGATTTTGAACACTTCTTTGTCAATTCTTGCTCTTTGTCAATTACTTATTAAGAATTTGTGTACAGTAGTTATATTATCTTCCACAGTAATAGAATTTGGCGTTGATCTCATCAATTTTCATTTGATCAACAATATCATTTAGGTATCATAGCACATTTCTTACATTTAAATTTTTAAACATACCTATGTGATTTCTCTGATGGCTCTCCATTATGTCCTGATCTTCTTCCCTCTCCTGTTCTTCATCAATCCTTTCCTGGATATCCTCGTCTCCCTCTTCAAGTTCCTCTCCTTCTATCTCTTCTTGATGTTCACCTTCTGAACCTGTCTCTTCATATTCTCTGTCCGAGCTGAAAATTAAAGTTATGACATTGAATCAATGGTAAATTATATAATTATATTATTTTATTAAAATGAAATTTATGGAAGAGCTCGGTGGCTCAGTGGTTGGGTCAATGGACTTGCAATATGGAGGTCCCAGGTTCGATTCCCAGCTAGGGCAGCCATGTACCAATGAGTTATCCTCGGTTTTTTCGACGGAAAAACTTACGTACATTTACCGAGTGCTCTCAAAACGGTGAAGGAAAACATCGTGATGAAACCTGCATGTCGTAGAAGAAAAAAAAAATCTAAGGCATGTGAAATCCGCCAACCCGCACTGGGCCCGCGTGGTGGATTATGGCCCGAGCTCCCTCGATGTAAGGGAAGGTCTGTGCCCGAGCAGTGGGGCAATATAAATAGACTGATGATGATGATGATGATGATTAAAATGTTACAACACTCATTATTGAACAATGTCTAGGCATAAAAAGACAAAACAGTGACGCCATTTTTGTCGAAATAGAATATGTATGATCCGGCTTGAAGGACCAAATGTATGGTGAACTCCATACATTTATGCTTATGATAAGGTATATCTGTAGGATGTCATTATAGTATATATGCTCATTGTCGTCTGTCTGACGTCTGTAATTAAACGACCGGTCAGGTTGAATGCGTGTATTGCACTGCTATTATAATGTTACATATTTGGTTAAGTGTTTATTGTGCATTTCCTGTATACTTGCTCATATATAATATTTCATCATATTAGGCGTTGTTTTAGATATTGAATGTATTTTCTCTTGTTACGTTTTTTTCTTCTTCTGGGAGATGATTATGTATACTTTTATGTTTTGATGGGTATTTTACTTTTTAAAAGTCAGATACATACTTGTCAGTGGTATACGCATCATCGTCGTGTATGTATTCATCATCAGTATCCGCGTGACCGCCTTCTGGTTCCGCTATACTCCCGCCCTCTTTTTCTTCTGCTCCCTAAAATGTAGAAAAACGAAAAATATCATTATACGTCCACTGTAGTTTACTCTGCATTCAAATCCACAGGAAACCAACACGACCAATATAAATTCAATAGGTTTCTGTTACCGATCAAGATTATTTAAATTAAGTATCTTTATTAAGACCATGTTCATAATTAAAAACTGCCAATTTACGAGTAAGTTTACTTAACTTACTACATACAGGGTGGTCAAATTATTCGACAAAATTAAATAGATGGTTAGGCTTGTGACATACATTAATTCTGCACGTAAATTAAAATTTTTTGGGAAAAAATAAATATTTACAATAAATTCAACTACTTATCCTAATTTTTTTTTAATTTGATGTGCATCATTACTGTGCTTTGTATTTTTTTTACATTTTAAAGTGTTTTTAATATTTTGCAACGATTTCTTTCACTGGAATCTGATCTAATGGTCATTTCTAGGGTCATTTGTGTGAATTGTGACATACTTAGTGAAATGTTTTTTTTCAGTTTTGATTTACTAAAAAACCTTACCAATTTAATATTTATCATGAGTGCATCCCCCAGTTTCGATTTGTCGAATGCATTCCAGGACATCCATTATATTGTTGTGTTATATACTGTAGGTTCTTTGTATTATACATACCCCTTCTTCCTTTTCAATGTTGGTCAGCGATTCGGCGTCAGCCAAGTTGTCGACAGCGATAGCCAAGAACACGTTTAGAAGAATATCTGTGCAATGGTTGATAAGGACAATATAATAATAACTCTGTAGAATTATTAGTCAAGAGTTAGACGGTCATTTTACTTACGGTTACACTGGGCTTTTAAAACCCATTATGCAAACATCGAGCCAATATTTTGCGACTCGGCAAATATGAAAGCTATTGAAATTTCATGTTTCCTCCATTAATCTTCATAATGGCATTGTGGTTAGGACACTGAAGTAATCAGTTTTCTTCATTTATTTTCCGAAGGATTCACCATCAGTCTATTTATATGTCCCAATGCTCGGGCACAGACCTTCCTTTTCATCGAGGGAGCTGGGGCCATGATCCAACACGCGGGCCCTTTGCCGATTGGCGGATTTCAACATGCCTTAGAATTTTTTTCTTCTGCAGCATGCAGGTTTCATCACGATGTTTTCCTTCACCGTTTTGAGTACCGTATTGGTACATGGCTGCCCTGGCTGGGAATCGAACCAGAGACCTCCGTATCGCAAGTCCATTAACCCAAGGCTCAGTGCCACCGAGCTCTTCAGATTCACCTTAAATCAGCCAAAAGCAATGAAAACATCGTGCAGATGGCAAATAAATCCATGGCATCTTGTAATCCACCAACCTTGAATGCCGCGTGATGGATTATGAGCCGAGCTCCCGTGATGTATGGAAATATCTGTCTGTGCCCCAATTACCAGGGACATAGAAAATAGATCGTTCATGAAGATGAACTTCTATGTTGAATAGCCATTTTGGTGCCCAATATTTTACTTAGATCCCAGTAATACTTCTACACGAATTTTACTAAAGCTTTAAAAAAGTTTTAAGAAGGATACAGTTGCCACAAATGAAGAGGATGATGAAGTAGACGCAAGCTATGATCCCGACAGAGCCGACTCCTCCGTACGCCTTGATGCCTTCGTACATGACAGCGTTCCAATCTTCGCCTGTTAGTATCTAGAAGACCAAGAAACATTTGTAATAATTTGTTGATCATATTATTCTAACGTGGGGTTCGGGCGGGATGATAAAAAAATGTGCTGCTAGTTTATTCCGCACCCCAAAATACTTTTTCCGACTGTTCTCCTCAGCGTTGGTACCTTTCCTTACAAAGTAGTGGAATTTTTAAAAAAAATGTCATGCAAAATACGACACAAATTATTTACTTGATATCAGGTAAGCTGTTTTACATGTAACTGATGTATTCCTTTTGTGTGCAAATAAAGTATCAAGATTTGATCAAGATCTTTCAATCAATTCTTCAGATAAAGTCTTCATATGAAGAGATATCATTCTGATGGTGATCGTACCTAAATATGAGTGGAGTTTAAGTTCCGTCTAACCTGTTATGTCAGTTTTCATACAATTTTGACAGTCGTAAGTGCGAGCTCACGCTTAGTTCATGCTGAAAACTGCCTATGACTATCGGCTCTAATTTTGGCCATGATAGTGTGCATGTTTTATTATCTTTGAATAACAAAAGATTATTTATTTATTTATTTTTATTTAAGTACAATGGAAAACCAATGGAACATTAAAATAGGAATAAAAAAACACAATATACCACAGATAGCCCAATTAAAGGTATTTACTGATTACACATTAAAGTAACTAACACTCTAGCTGCCTACCTGAAAAACTGTGAGAAGCGCCTGCCAGAAGCAGTCAAAGTTATGTCGGTCCTTCTCTTCCACTGGGTCGTAGTTGAACTTGCCGCCGAAGACTTGCATGCCGAGCAGCGCGAAGATCATGATGAACAGAAACAGGAGAAGCAGCAGCGATGCAATGGACTGGATCGAGTTCAATAACGACGCTACTAGGTTGGACAGCGAACGCCAGTACCTGGTCAGAAAATTAACGAATTTAAAGAAATACAATACAAGAAGTGGACCTAACTGTCCACTTCTTATATTGTATTTCTTGACACAATAGTGTACATGACTCAATTTTTTATTGCATTAATCAACTCGAATAGACATGCTCAAGAGAAATCTGAAATCCGTTTTTCGATACCTCAATGAATCCCGAAGATATTAAGCGTTAACCGTTTTTTTATATGTATGTATTTTTTGAACAATATACAGTTTTATTTCTGTATATTGTTCAATTACTTATATTAAATGACATAAATAAATTATAAACATTAATATACAATGACTGTATTGTGTGTGTCGTGAATAAATGACTTTTATTATTTTTATTATTATAACATCTTCGGGAAATTGAGGTGGTGGTGGGATGCTCCATCTCTTTTAGCAAAACGGTCTTTAACATCTGTATTATAACTTATGGAATTCAATAAATATATTGAGTATTGAACATGCAGTTTGTGTGGAGCAACTTGATTGTGACGTCACGGTCTCAATACCTGTTATGTTTCTGACACTTTCTAACTCATCATTTCCTAATGTCTGCAATTATTTAATTTTTAAAGTACCTAATTTCTATTTTGTTTTTACTGTTGATCATCATTTTATGTCTATTTTGTAATGATAATGAAAAACTAGATCAAATTAGATACTACTAAACTGTACGTACTTGGTAACCTTAAATACCCTAAGCAGTCTGACGCAGCGGAGCACGGAGATGCCGAGCGGAGGCATAACTTCAGTCTTGGTGAGCACCATCTCGCTGATGGAGCCGATCACAACGAAGCAGTCGAAACGGTTGAACAGAGACACGAAGTAACCCTGAAAGACGTTAAAGATGATTGATGATGAACTGGATGATGTTAAAGAGGTTGCATTTGTAAATCGAAGTACTTATAGGTAGTATGATAGAACAAGCAAAGGAAAGGACAAGAAAATGTTATATAATCATTAATCAAACAAGCAATTGTTTTTATATGTAGCTGGGCATTAGTTCAATTAGCCGTGGCAGAAAGTAAAGTGGCAGAAAACTCGATTAAAGTTTTGTTCTTAAAGAAAGACCCTTGACAGACAAGTGACCAGCCCCCTTACCATAAACTCTTATAGCAGGATTACTTCAATAATATTTTGTTATTTCGTACCATGACGACCTTAAAGTAAGCTTATTAAGGACGTCATGATACGAAATAATAAAGTATTATTAATAAATAATAATAATAAAAATGTTTATTTCTCCCAACAAACAGTTACAATATTTTATACATAATAATCAATTATATAAGCCTTATTTGTGGGAGACTGGTGCCTAAACTAGGAATGAACCTGTATCCTAGATCTTATTGAAGTAATCCTGCTGTAAGAGTTCATGGAAAGGGGGCTGTAGCTTTAAGAAAAGAAGATGAAGGGATAAGAAACGAATACCAATAGGAAAATAAAAGAGAGGAAAGGATACAAGACAATCTATTATTGAGTATCATGCATGACAAAGAACATAACAGTGGCAACAACTTACTTGTAAACCTAAACTGTACATCTTCACTAGCATTTCTATAGTAAACAATGCTACAAAAAACGCATTCCCATACTCCTGGAAATATTCCAGCCACTCTGGTTGTCTGAAAACAAACAGAAGCAATAAGAAAATCACGTCTCTTTTTAAAGATTCATTTAACATCATCATCATCATTCTATATGTGGTGGCTTGTAATTGGCTTTGTGTTAATTTTTAAGATGTTATATATTTGTAGCTGTAAGCCTCCCAAATAAAATAAAATAAATAAAAAAATAAAATATCAGTCTATTTATATTGCCCCATTGCTCGGGCCCAGACCTTCCCTTACATTGAGGGAGCTGGGGCCATGATCCACCACGCGGGCCCAGTGCGGATTGGCGGATTTCACATGCCTTATATATTTTTTCTTCTACGGCATGCAGGTTTCATCACGATGTTTTTCCTTCACCGTTTTTGAGAGCACTCGGTAAATGTACGTAAGTTTTTCCGTCGAAAAAAACCGAGGATAACTCACTGGTACATGGCTGCCCTGGCTGGGAATCGAACCTAGGACCTCCGTATCGCATGTCCATTGACCCAACCACTGAGCCACCGAGCTCCTTCAAAAGATTCATTTATAGTAGGCTAATATTATTTGATAACTGGAGTTAGAATGGTGCGGATTTAGTCCTTAAAAAAGTCACAGTCGCCAGAAAATCGGTCAAGTTCCAAATAAGAAATTAGGCCAAATAGTGCATTTCTACAAAGATGTTTACAAAACATATGACGCCCTGACCAAGATTTTGTACAGCGCACAATTCATCAGCAGTTTATCGACTTCCATAGACCATGAAAGTGTTACGTCACAAGTATATTAGGGTTGTGGGAATGCTCATCGTGCCCACAAAGGTGAATACGTGATTGAGTTAGAAAAGAAACTTACTGATAGTGTTCACTGGCCAAGACTACTGTGTTTAAGAACACCAGCACAATAATGAGCCAGTAAAACGTTTGTGATTTTACAGCTTTACGACAAGCCCGTTTCATTCGACGGTTTACCTGAAATTAAAGCAATTATTGTTATCATCATCACTCTATGTCTGTCTAATTGTCATTGCAGCAGTGTTATTCTCTTGCTCTCGATGTTGGTACATGACGTCACTGGACGCTCGAAAGATGTATGAGAAACGAGTCAACCAACATCCCCTAATAGTGGGATCCAGTGAAAGATGCATACCCGATCAAAATTCACATATCTTTGCGGAAAACTACAACGGCTCAATAGTTCCTACTTTCTGACATTTCCTAGTATTTCACGTACGGACAACTGTCAGAATCCCACTGACAGTGCCACAGGTACTAGTTATTAGTAATGAGGTAATGAGTTACAAAAAGGTAAAGGCAAGCACGGCCACGTCCATTGGTTAATTCGTCGATACGAATAACACTGCTAAAGACCTTATATTCTATGTTTTGATATTTTCTTGCATATGCTCTATGCGAAACGAAAATCTAAATAATAAATGGAGAAAAATTAGCCATTGTGATTCGTATCCAGATCGTGAATTTTGTCTCCATATTCTCGTCTGAGGGACGGTAGCGACATCTATCCAGTAATTGTGCAATTACTCAAATTCATGTCGAACATTGCAGTTAGAAATCATGTTTAGACAAGCATCAATGTAAAGAAAGCTTTGTAGATATGTATATGAACTTACTTTGTCGAAGTCTTTTTTCCAGAGCTTGCAAAGGGATATTTTCTGCTGCTCATTGATTTCTATACCTAAATGGTCCGTTGAATCGTGCTCGTTTGGCGTTTGACCTGCAAAAAGATCACAATTTTCATCTTCATCAGCCCATAGATTGCCGGAGACCCACTGCTGGATTTTCATATACACATGGGGATTTTCATATGTAAACTCCGGCTTGTTTACCGTAGGGGTAGGCAGAGACGATGCACCTCCATCTCCTGCGATGCTGGCACACAACTCTTTCACATACAATTTTCATACATGGGTTTTTTAAAGAAAGTATCGGTTTCATTGATTAATAATTATATTTACGCTTCATGCCTTCCAGCTTAGAAAGAACTACCATTCAATGATGCATTCTCGGCTGCTCGCCTTTACGTCCCTCCCCCCGTGCGTCTGTCGCCACACAAGGAGCGGTACAGCGATTCCGGTCAGACTATAGTGTATTCATACCATAATCTCTTTTCTGGTCGACAGCGTCGTGCTGATCTGCCAATGGTTCCAGGTACTCCGCCTGTGTGATCCAGTCAAGGTACCCCTTCAAGTCTTCCTCTAACTGCTGCTTCTCTCTTAGCTTCTGGAAGTCACCGCGATTCTTCGCTTTCTCTCTCTCTTTGGAAAACTCTCTGAGGATAGCAAAAAATAAAATCTAGTTTATTTGCACACAAAAGGAATACATAGGTTACATAAACCAAAATTAGTGTACAGACAGATGGCCTTATCGCTTTAAGCCATTTCTTTCAATCAAGCTTCGGGTGATGGAGTTATTGTATCAAAATAGCGTAGCAAAAATGTAATAAAATAACTTGATTTTATGGCTATGAAATTAACGAGTGCGTCTCACGTAATAACTATCAAACCAAAAGCGATATACATGTGGTCATCCATTAGTAGAAACCGGGTATATACTAGTATATTATGATTATTTTGGAATAAATAATCGTCTGATTTTAATTGGATTCAAGTCACTTATTAAAATTTTAATTCTCAGAATTAATTGGAGGATTACCTATGTGGATGATCTACTTACCCCGACAGCACACCGAGAATAAGGTTCATTACGAAAAATGCTCCCAATATAACCATTGAAACGAAATATATCCACTCCCAGCTATTGCCCATTGCATCTTGAATCTGAAAAAAAAAATTCTTACTGAAATTCATTTAGAGCATAATCGTAGGTAATAAACTAATAATTTTATCTTGTCATAACTTCAAAGCAAATCAAGTGTAACCCTTTGGAATTTGCACCGTTCGCACCCTGTATAACTCACATGGTACATAACATCAGTCCACCCCTCCAGAGTGATGCACTGGAAGACTGTTAGCATGGAGAGGCCGAAGTTATCGAAGTTGGTGATGCCAAAGTTAGGGCCGATCCAGCCGTCCCGGCACTCCATCTCGACGCCGAGAGACGAGCAGTTGAAGCCGTTGTCCAGGTCACATGGATGTGGAGTGTCCATTATCTCATCTGGGAATGAAGTTAGGAAATAAACGTAATAGAATGGAGGAACGTTCACCTGTTTCAATGAAATGTCCATTGAAATTGAAGACCCACTCAACTAGAAGTTATTTGCTATGAAAAGAGTAACTATAACTCGTACATCGTACCCCATAATTCTTTTTTTATAATAATGAAAACTTCATTCGTGCGGAACTCGCGATATACTGACACCTACAATACATTTTCGTCCCGTCATAGTAATCATTTATTCTGTAATAAGCTTCTCAATAATCGTTTCTTAATAAAACCCAGAAGGCTTATGTAGAACTAAATGTATGACTACTTGGAAATAAAAATCCAAGCAGTTCTACTACTGATGTTACGAGTATGTTACCTGTCAGCTTATTGTAGCAGCTCTTATGCATCTTGCCGGAGAAGAGCTCAAGGCCAATGATAGCGTAGATGATGATCACGAAGATGACCAGCAGAGCGATGTGGAGCAACGGTATCATCGCCTTCAGGATCGAGTTCAGCACTATCTGCAGACCTGGGCAAGAAAAAGGACTTGTTAATAGGAAAATACGCAGAATTAATGTATGTCAAGAGCCTAAATATCCATTTAATTTGGTCGAATGAATTCAAGACCATCCTGTAGATGTTAAAATCGCGCTGCAAGTGTTACATTGAGTGTACAAGCACAGTTAGCAAGTATAGTTAGTAGGAACTAGTAAAATAGTCAAATTGTACTTACTAGGAACCCCAGAGACCAAGCGCAGCGGTCTCAGCACTCTGAACGCTCTCAACGCCTTCACATCGAATGCGTCTTTGAATATACTCGACAGCACTGTGCTCACCATTCTGGAATGTGATCAGAAAATATTTAGATCTATATTTTTGTCTTGTTCTTCCACGGTTCTTCCTATTCTATACTATTTTTATTTGAATGGCTTCTACTTCTACGCTTCTTCTACTTCTACTTATTCAAGAGATAATTTCGACTATGTCAAGGTTCTTCCATCGTAGATATTTTATGACAGCAGTGATTTGAAGAATTTTTATTATTGTGTATTCAGTAAAAGTAAATTTGTATTTAATCGATGAAATGTAACAAGTAGTTAAGATATAAACTGAACATAAATAATGTACGCCGAAAGACAGTTGAAGCGAACATAATATTATCTGTGAACATCAGCTGTATTTATTTACCTACAATACCAAACCAATAAGAACTTTGAACTTTAAAGATTGTCATTGTGTGATTTTCTCAATGATATGTCAAACACAACGGAAATGCAGATTGTTCGAAAAAAAAGTTGGAAGCGCCACACCCACATCATTAACGTATTTTGCTATTTATAATTATCACAAATTTAATCATACCAGCCCTCCTAGCCAAGTGGCATTGAATTTCTGCAGGAAAACTTCTGCGGGTAATGCCCGTCGCTACGTAGCAAGCACTGAGTTTACACTTGCTAGCTGTTGTTAAACATTACTCGCAGAAGTTTCCTTAAAAAAACCGCCTTACCCGATGACGACGATGGTGAAATCGAGCAAGTTCCACCCGTTCCTGAGATAGGAGCCCTGGTGCATCACGAACCCGTACGCGATGATCTTCATCACGCATTCTCCAGTGAAGATCACCAGGAAGATGTACTCGATTTTCTCCTGGAAATGACAAATATGATTTTCAATTTACATGGGAAGTTTAATGTTAGTTAAACTAACGGAGCTTCAATATCTTGCTTCATTTACTGTTCCATTTTGTGTCATCGAGAAACATTTTTTTGTGTCAACAACAACAGATCATGGAAAGGAGTCAGTAATCTTATGGTTCCGAATAGGCTAACCTCAGAAGACTCATTCGTTTCCTAGCCAGTGAGTCACATTCACACAGCATGTGTTTAATGTGGGTCCATGAGTCTTCTGGTTCCGAATAGGCTAACCTCAGAACCAGAAGACTCTGACTGACTCCTTTCCATGATCTGCATAGTTGGCCTATTGAGTTATATCTTTAGGGAGGAGGTAGAAAAAGGGGAGAGCACAAAAGATCCTAATGAGGTGAAGTGCTGCCACAATATAGCACCATAGTCAGGATAAGCAATGTAGCACCATAATCATTTAAAATCATGACCTTCAGATACAACCTCTTCAATATGGCAATGTTTAATATGACAGACACACGACCGTTGAGAGGAGACCACATAAAATTAGACTGCACCACCTTCAGCACCAATTTCGCTCGTCACTTCCTGAGCAACACAGTTGTTCAGGCCTGGAACTCACTTCCAGACGACGTTGTCTCTGTCATCTCAGTTAACGCATTCAAAAACAAATTGGACAGTTATTTTAAAACCATTAATAAGAATAATACCATTAAGTCATAGACTTTACAAACACTGTGAAGTGGACATATCAGCGATGAGCTGCCTGTCCATAATTAAAAAATAACAATAAGATAAATTGAACGGCACGTAGTCCAGTCGCCAGTACACTTGGAAACCGATCGCATAATTACCGTTAAACACGGTCTTCATCTGGATTTATGACTGCTAGTGACATTTTCATCTGAACCCCTTCCGTACCTTCTGGCGCACGTTAAGCAATTGGTTCCTGTTGCTGTCGGCAGCAGTCGTCTGACTATGGGCCTGAATAACTCCGACAATAGATATGGTCTCTAAACCACACGAGAAGAATAAGGTATTCGTACTCACCAAAACCCAATTGGTGTAGTTGGAGTCACTGGCAGGGTAGGGAGTGTAGACTGCCAGGGCTATGCAGTTGGCGAATATGGTCGTTAGGATCATCCACTCGAAGGGTCTGGTTGATGAGTTAAGAAGGCTATTACGGAGCATTACGTCTCTTGAGATTCGCGATCGGTAGAACATCCCTTATTTTATTGGTAATAGGACTACCTTCGTTGTTTAGTAATGGAACGGTGGGAGGGAATGGAGCGACCTGCCGGCATCGATGCAGAATGAAACCTTCAACCTTGAGATCTTCAAGGAAAGTGTCAGCCTCATCATCACTTAATTATCATCAGGCGAGATTGACGTCAAACGCGGGTTTAGTGTACTTAACATATGTTTTTTGGTAACGTACGTAATTTTAATAATCTCTGAGCGACGCGTCCGCTTCCTGCTACATTAGAAACGAAAGTGACAGCTGCGTTTAGGTTTAGGATTAGACTGTGGTTTCAAAAGAATCACGCTTAATAGCGGCTCTAAATACGAGTTTCAACTCTAAAACCAATATACCATTATGTACGTGATAGACCTTGTCGGAAGCTTCATTGAAATCGAATTAAGTCCATATAAACGGATTATGTTCGCTAATGGAAGCGGATTACTTGGTTGTTATACTGCAATATTGTTACGGACCATTAGTTGGAAATTCAATAAGCTGATGCATTTTAGGATTAGAAAATTGGTTCGCGGATTATCAGAGGATCTGAAAGAGAGGTTTGGGAGGACCTTTTATTAGTATTAAATTCTAGTGTTACGATGCGAGCCGAAAGGGACCGCATGTTTTCGTACGATGCCTAAAAGACATTGCCACATTTCAATGGAGCTTTGCCCGACCTACAAAACTACGTGACCATTTAAGCTGTACCTATCATTTTGTTGGGGACTTATTACAGGTTTCATATTGCATAATCATAATCAGTATCATTTTCTACTACTCTCGCAACTCCTATAGAAGAATAACAAAAACAATGAATAAATCGCTTCGATGTCTTACTATTTTCTGAGTTCTTAATTAAGTTGCTTTTTCGAATCGCAACTAGTACAAAACTTTATTTTAAACCAATAATTTTAATAAAAAACGGAGAAAATTTTACATATATTCGTTATCTTGCGGTTGATGGTGGGGCAGAATCTGGCATTGTCATTTAACTGTCAATCTCTCACTCGATATTCTGATTCTGTCTGATGTACTTATGCACATAAATTACCGACTTATTGATTAAATTTCAAGACCCTGTCTATGATTCTAAACACTGTCGCCCAACGCCCCACGTTGGGTAACAAAAGTTTGCACGTTTATAGGATTGATTTTACTTGCATGTGTCGACTGTCTGACAGATGCAGTAGCTCTACTATAAATTGCAACGTATCTATTTTACGTTACTCGCTAACGGCTGCGTAAATTATTTTATAGGAAAAGTTGTACAGTTGAAAAGTAGCCAGTAGCTTTATCGTAATTGGACAGTACCCTTTTAGATACCATGAGCTGCATTTTGTTTGGCGTTGATGCTAAGCGTACCTAATAATATAATAAATAACCATCAATATGGTTATTTAAATGATAAATTGAGAAAAAATTTCATCACGATCGGGATTCGAACCCGGGACCTCGCCATTCCGTGGCACGCTCTATTCCAACAGAACCACCGTGATTCGTATCCAGATCGTGAACTTTGTCTCCATATTCTCGTCTGAGGGACGGTAGCGACATCTATCCAGTAATTGTGCAATTACTCAAATTCACGTCTAACATTGCAGTTAGAAATCATGCTTTTAATTGATGACGCGTTCCTTTTTTTGTTTTGATATTTTCTTGCATATGCGCTATGCGAAACGAAAATCTAAATGATAAATGGAGAAAAATGGAATGGCGAGGTCCCGGGTTCGAAACCCGGTCGTGATGAAATTTTTTCTCCATTTATCATTTAGATTTTCGTTTCGGAAAGCGCATATGCAAGAAAATATCAAAAAATATGGTTATTTATTATATTACAATGGTTACTAAAAATATCTTTAATCTGTGATTGTTAAACTACGAGAACCGAATCGATATCGATGGGAGTCCGCGCTCTGAGGGAACCAGTGTGCCTTGTTTGCACAAGGCACACTGGTTCCCTCACAACACCCACTGTAGACATTAAACTGAGAATTATTAAATAATTTCGCAACCGTCGTTTCCCGCCATTTTCAAAAAGCCTTCAAATAGTTTGTTAGAAAAATCGCCGAATAGATATGACAGTGTTAAGATAAACAGTAGGTAATGTTATTTTAATAGCCGTGTATTCTCGTATGTACGATTGTACAATGGGAGTATTATTACCGCTGCTAACGCGGTATTTCCTGAGGCTCATTCATACATTCGTGGCATTGCTTGGAACATTGCCAACAATTTTGTATATTTCGTCATTTCCACATTGTATGTATAGTTTATAGTACGATAACTGTGAATGTTGATGGAACAGTGTTTTTACGTCCAATGTCAAGAGTCAAGTGTGAATATTTATAAAATCGTTTTTCAAAATCGTTTTACCATTCGTTCTGTGATTTAACTTGGATTAACTTTAGTCCGTCAACAAGATTTATTTATTTATTCCAAATTTTGTCCAACATAACTGGTCGCCCCAAGGCGTAGGACAGTATATATGATAGTACTTACTTACCTTATATATAAAATAACGTAAGTACATAAGTTGCTTAGAATATTAATTATACAATAGACGAATGCAGTTTATAGTTATTCTCACAATACCTATCACACTCTCTCACTACACTCAACCAACTATCAGCAAACAAGTAACACTCATGAGCTGATTCTAGGCATTGATGTCGGGATAACTTGCGCTGCGCAAGGTTGCTGGCAGAGACTGAATGCTAAACACCGACAATCGAGCTGAGTGACGAATTTTGGATGAGGCACATGACTGATACGGGCTGATGAACTTTATTCTACTCTGCAATTTGCCTTTAGTTTGACAGATGTTACTCAAAATTAAAAGTCTCGCTAAGGTCCGGAAGCTTGGACGAAAAAAAAATATGGAATGAATGCGCATTTCCATTTCAGTCGACCCTTGCGTGAAGTGTCCATACTATACGATATTGTATTTGTATTAGTAACTGGGAATGACTTTGTTATTTTTAACAACATTACTCATCGGGTTCTCTTGAAAATGGCGGGAAACGACGGTTGCGAAATTGTTTGATAATTTTTCTTTTAACGTCTACAGGGACTATTTTGTGTTTAATATCACGTTAAATTAATCAGAAAATGTTCGCGAATGACAGTACGGTGAAGTTGTTGAATTGTTTGTGCAAGATCTGAAGTTTCAAGCTTTTATCAAGAGTTCCCGCTACAAGCTCGGGAGTGAACGTGACTGTCGAGCTGCTTCGTCCAGAGTGATGACGCTAAGGCGTCTCCTCTGGATGAAGACATGAAGACGCGGCTACCCAGGGTGAAGACGCTGCTGCGACTCCCCTGGAGGAGGATAGAAGACTAGATTGAATATATTGAATTTTCTGTAACATGACATTGGCAAATGACGAACGGTCGAGTCCATTAATAAAAAAAATAAATAACATTACTCATCCATCAGTGACTTGTTCGGTAAAATTGGCTGCAGTTTCATTTAAAAATGCACCTGTGACATTTTTGTATATGACTTGTGGTAAGGCCCAGAGCCCTTTTAACACTGGTAATTGGGAGTTCTGGACTTACCCCCCTTACCTTTAACTCTTATAGCAGTATTACTTTCATAATACTTTGTTACTTCGTACAATGTCGACCTTAATAAGCTTACTTTAAGGTCGTCATTGTTCGAAGTAACAAAATATTATGAAAGTAATACTGCTATAAGAGTTAAAGGTAAGGGGGCTGATGATTAAAACTGTAGACTGTATTACAAACTCAGTATATTTAATGTAAAAATACCTATATAACGTGGAGGCACAGCCACTGATCGTACCGTATAGTACGTTAGTTCAAATATTGAAGGTCATTCTTGACAGTTACTTTTTAACTTGACAATTGACAATCGAATGCGTTTACAAAGCCGCTTCCAAAAAGATTAGTTTTAAAATATTGTAAATTAGATAAATAAGTAATTATGAATTAATAATGTAAATATTATATAGGTAATTATGGATTATTTTACACTTGTATGATGTATCATTCTATGTACGTGTATGACCTCATAAAAAGGGATGAGATCAAAAACGCGGATACGGACGCCAGCGCCGGATCTAGGAAGGGTACCGCTACCCAAACCACCTAAGTCTGCGGCCATATCGGTTAAGATTCCCGAAGGGGCCGACGTGACCTATGAACAGGTAATGGTGGCCGCAAAGCAACGAATAAAGCTTCATGACGTCGGCCTTACCGGGGTTCGGCAAAAGCGGGCTATAAACGGTGGTCTGGTGATGGAAGTGGTGGGGCAAGACGCCGCCGATCGGGCTGACGCGTTGGCTGCGAAACTTAGGGAAGCGCTTTCGGACATGCAAGTGCATATTGCGCGCCCCGTTAAAACTGGCGAGGTTCGAGTAATGGACCTGGACGAATCCGTGACTCCGCGGGACGTCGCTGAAGCCATCGCCAAAGGTAGCGGATGCAAAGCTGATGAAGTGAAGGTCGGCGAAATTCAGCGTTCCCCAATACGACTAGGCACGGTCTGGGCACGCCTACCACTTGCGGCGCTCCGAAAAATTGCGTCTACCAAACGCTTGCTGGTCGGCTGGGTATCGGCACGGGTCGAGATATTAGCGGCACGGCCGTTGCAGTGTTTCCGCTGCCTTGAGCTAGGCCACACTCGTCACCACTGCGCCAGTGCTGTCGACCGCAGTAACATGTGTTTTAAGTGCGGTCAGTCGTCTCACAAGGCCAGCCAATGCCCGGCCACAGAGCCGACGTGCCCGCTTTGTTTGGCCCAAGGTCAGCCTGCTGACCATAGAATGGGGAGCAAAAAATGCAACCCTCGCAAAAAGGGGAAAAATAGCGGAAGAGGGAACAAGCAGACGCCCTCTGACGCGAGCACCCAAAATGTCGGTGGGAACGTGCCGGAAGATGTAACGTCCCAAGCGGGCCAAAACCCCGCTCGGGAGCCAATGGAGGCCTAACAATGTCTGCCTCACTTAAAATCCTTCAGGGGAACATCAACCACTGCCGAGCAGCGCAGGACCTGCTACTGCAAACGCTCGTGGAGTGGTCGATCTCCCTCGCTGTGGTAGCTGAGCCATATCACGCTCCCGCACACCCACGTTGGTTTACGGACAGCGTGGGCTCAGTCGCCGTCTACTGGGGAGGTGGAGAGGGAGACCCTCCGTGTATTTTGCTTGGGGCCGAGCCGGGTATAGTGACGGTGGAATGGGGAACCATTGTCGTAATCGGCTGCTACATATCTCCCAATTGCAGTCTCGCCGAGTATGAGGGGTACTTGGATCTGGTAGCGAGCGTTATTCGCCAACATCTGCCACGACCGATAGTTGTACTGGGTGACTTTAACGCCCGCTCTAGAGTATGGGGTGACACCCGGGATACAACTAGAGGTAGGATGGCTCTGGAATGGGCAGCGGAGCTAGATCTCCGACTGTTGAACCGGGGGTCTGTGGCCACATGTGTTCGGTGGCAGGGGGAGTCGATACCGGATCTTTCATGGGCGACTCCCTCCGCTGAACGGTTGGTGTCCGACTGGGAGGTGGCTGAGCAAGTGGTCACGTTATCCGACCACCGTCACATTGTATTCAATATGACCCTCCGCCCCTCGGCCGACACCGCCCGTCGCCAAAGTTACAGTCCTCAGCGGCGCTGGGCGCTAACGCGGCTTGATCGGGATAAACTGATCGCCGCGGCCCACATCGCCGACTGGGCGGAAACCCCGGTTCAAGACGTCTCGTCCGAGAGTGAGAGCGAAGCTGCCTGGTTCCGGGACACAATGACATCGATATGTGATGTCGCTATGCCTCGAATTAAAACGACTAGAAGAGGTCCAGTGTACTGGTGGTCGGAGGATATCGCCCAACTGCGCGCGACATGCCTGGCATCCCGACGCCAGTATACGAGAGCCCGAAGACGAAGACGAGCCACGGACGAGGAGAGAGCGAGGGCTTACGCCACGTACCGAGACTCTACTAAGGCACTTCAGGCTGCAATAGCGGAGGCCAAGTCCCGGTCGTGGAAAGAGCTGATTGAAGGACTGAACGGAGACCCATGGGGCCGTCCGTATAAAATGGCACTCGGGAAGTTGCGTCCTTGGGTGCCTCCTCTCACAGAGACCCTTGACCCCGGGTTCGTGCGGGATGTAGTAGACACATTATTTCCGTGCACGCAAGATACCTCAGTCGCCATCGCAACAACAGAAGAGCGGCCCGACTTCACCGAGGAGCTGGAAGTCACGGAGGCCGAGCTGAAATGGGCGGTAAAGCGCCTCAGTAAGCGAAACACCGCACCAGGTCCTGACGGAATTCCAGGTCGGATCTGGGTCTTGGCGCAGGCTGCGCTGAGTGAAAGGCTGAGGCGTCTTTTCAGTTCCTGCCTCCGTCAAAATTGCTTCCCCTCGGCATGGAAGGTGGCGAGATTGGTTCTCTTGCGCAAAGAAGGGAGACCTGTGGACTCCCCCTCTGCATACCGACCCATATGCCTGTTGGATGAGGTGGGAAAGCTTTTCGAGCGGATTATTGCTCTCCGAATCAACAGGCATTTATCGCGCGACGGCCCGGACCTGTCAGACAGTCAATTTGGCTTCCGACAGGGACGCTCTACAGTGGACGCGATCCTACGCGTCCGAGCGCTCTCACAGCAGGCTGCGGCTCGGGGCAGAATGTCATTGGCGATCAGCCTCGACATCGTCAACGCATTTAACTCTCTGCCCTGGGCAGCAATCAGGGAGGCACTTGTCTATCATTGCGTGCCTTCCTACCTGCGAGACGTCATCGGAGCCTACCTGTCTGACAGGGGCATCCGCTATAAGGGAAGAAATGGCATAACACAGCAGAGGGGGGTCGTGTGTGGAACCCCACACACGACCCTCCGTCGTCCCCCGCAGGGGTCCGTCTTAGGACCACTCCTGTGGAATCTCGCATACGACGCAGTTCTGCGGGTTGAGCTTCCCGACGGTGTGAGTGTCGTATGCTATGCCGACGACACTCTAGTGCTGGCCGAAGGGGAGTCATTCGAGAGAACCATCAGACTCGCTGAGCTTGGAGTGGCCTGCGTAGTGGGGAAGATTCGTGAGCTGGGGCTACAAATAGCGCCTCACAAAACCGAGGCGCTATGGTTTTATAAGCAACGGCGCGGGGTGGAACCCCCCAGCTCACCGGTACGAGTGGGTGACGCTGAGGTTCAGATTGGTCGGCACATGAAGTACCTGGGCCTCATCCTTGACAGCCGCTGGAGGTTCGAAGAGCACTTCGACCGCCTGGTTCCCCGAATTCACAGGGCAGCGGGTGCTATGCACAGACTGCTGCCAAATCTCGGGGGCCCGAGGGAAGGAGTCCGCCGCCTCTATGCGATGGTCGTGAGGTCGATCGCGCTTTACGGTGCGCCCGTATGGTCGGAAAGGCTATCGGGCGTCCGGCGCCTGGCTGCTAAACTGAACGCTGCACAGCGTCAAATAGCGGTCAGGGTCGCGCGCGGTTACAGAACGATATCGTTCGAGGCGGCTACTATCCTGGCGATGTTCCCTCCCCTAGATATTCTGGCGGACATGGACGCGCGGGTATACACCCAAATTCGTGAAGTCCGCCAGACGGAGGGCTTCGCACCTGAAGAGGCGGTCGAAAGGCTGAGGCGGAGAGCACACCGGCGCGCGCTGAACACGTGGCGTGAGCGGCTCTGTGAGCCACGGAGCGCGCGACAACGCATAGTCTGTGCTATCTTGCCAAACTTCCAGGCTTGGCTGGAGAAGGAGTCTAGCGTCACCTACCGGCTGACTCAGGTACTCACCGGACACGGATGCTTCGGTGTGTACCTGAATAGAATCGGGAGGGAGGTAACTACGCAGTGCCACCATTGCGGAGCTGACCAGGATTCCGCACAACACACGCTCGAGGAATGCCCTGCGTTCGAGACCGAGCGTCGGATCCTGGTCCAAACCACCGGACATGACCTCTCCCCATCGGCCCTTGTAAGGGCGATGCTGGGGAGCCGGGCGGCGTGGGATGCCGCGGTCCTATTCTGCGAGACCGTAATGGTCAGAAAGGAGGAAGCAGAACGCGACCGTGAGCGAGCCGATCCCGCCCGAAGACGGCGACGACGCCGCCGGGGAGGCGACAATGCTCTCCCCATGCGTCACAACTAGCCCCTGGTTAGGGGCACCCGGGGTCGCGGCCGGTCAGATGAGGGGATCTGGCCGTCCAGTCGGATAAATCCGGCGACCCACGGAAGGCAGCGGGTACAGAGTGGTCCTGTCCCGCTGCAGCCAAGCGCTGCGGGCGTGCTGGGCCCGCCTCGAGCGGCCCGGGGAGTGCGATTACGCAAGCGCGTGGGAAACTCTGGTGTAGTTCAACAGAGATCCCAGAGTTCCCCACAATGCGCGGAGGAGGCCACCGTGGGGTTTTAGTCGGTGCGAGTCCGACATAACCCGTCGCTACCCCTGAGGCGGCGGGTATGCACAAGCATTTCCCCACGAAAAAAAAAAAAAAAAAAAAAAAAAAAGGAAGGGTACGAGGGCGACAGTTTCAGGGGGCGCCAAAACTTGTGTAACGCTTTGGCAAGATTATAGAGAAAAATGCTGTGACGTAATGATTGGTTACCTATGTTTCCTATTTTAGCCATAAACTTTTGTTTTCAAATGGACTTCAATCAAGTGCGTTTCTTACTTGATTGACGAATACGGCTGTAAGAGAACTCCTTATAGGGTTAAGCTCGCCGTTGTAAATATATTCTCCAAAACTCTGTATTAATTTTAAGGTTTTATATACAATAAAGAATACGAATTCTTGATTAAATTCATCACAACTTAAAAATAAAAGTTTGCAGCAATCAATTTAATTTGATTGAATCAGTCTATTTATATTGCCCCACTGCTCGGGTACAGACCTTCCCTTATATCAAGGGAGCTGGGGCCATGATCCACCATGCAGGCCAAGTGCGGATTGGCGGATTTCAACTGCCTTAAAATTTTCTTCTTCTACGGCATGCAGGTTTCTACACAATGTTTTCTTTCACCGTTTTGAGAGCACTTGGTAAATGTACGTAAAATTTTCCGTCGAAAAAACCTAGGATAACTCATTGGTGCCCTGGCTGGGAATCGAACCTGGGACCTCCAAATCCATTGGCCCAACCATTGAGCCACCGAGCTCTAGATTGAATACAGATGATCATTTCAATCACAGTTTGTTGATTACTTGAACAAAGATTGAATTAAGTTTCATTATTGCTTTAATCAAAATTTTGATTGTTCCAATAACTTTTGAATGAGAGAGGAGGTGCCACTATTAATTCGGCCCCGGGTCGAAAAAAAATCTTAGATCCGGGGCTGATTGACTGCGAGGCCCTGACCATGTGGCAAGCAGTAATAAACAATATGAATATGAAAAATGTCAGAAATAAAGTTCAATATGCGCCTGACACGAACATTTCAAATCACTATCGATAAAAATAGATCTATGATCGATTTATTCAATTTAAAATCATATGGAATTCGCATAGCTACATGAAATCGATTCAAACTCTTTGTTCATAGTAAAGTAGATTCTAAATTGTTTAGTTAAAGGTCAAAGTAGCTTGTGTTTGATGGATGGTGGATTATAATACGTGGACAGAGAGGGATTTAGGCTGCAAAGAGGCTTATAGAGGGGCGACTATAGCTCGGCCGGGCCTATTGTGTAACTGTCACGGGCCGGTTCCGGTTAGGACGGACATACCACTGTACTTTAAAAAAAATGCTTTACAATGCTTTAGTTATATACGATTATTTACTATTTATAACAAAGATTCTGCTGTTTTAAGGGATTTATTAGACAACTTTAGGGTATTTTACCTATGGTGTTTTATCTTACGGAGTTTTAGCGGGTTAATTTGCTAACTTTTATTGTAAATGTTATTATGAATACAATAGTCAACTGTTAATTAATTGTGTTACCATTATTTTAAAAGATGCTGAGAGTTTTTTTCCACGTTTTATCCTCAGCGTTAGCACCTTTTCCTTGCAAAGTGGTGTTTAAATTCAAAAATATGTTGTCGTGTAAAAATGTACACAACGTGCTTACTTGCAATAAAGAAATTTGACTTTGACTTTAAATTCATTTGCAAATACCCTAACGCCATGAGACTATTAAACATATTGTCGGAAACACACTCATAATTTCGCCTGATTCTTTAGCGCCTGTATTTTGGGGTCCACTTATCCCACCTGCTCCCTTACTCCGTCCCTGTGCAGCCGCCTGGATAATCCCTCTGGCAACCGGCCAACTAGGGAACCGAGGTGATATTGACCACAGAATTGTAATGTTATTTAATTTTATTGCCATCATGAGTGTTGTTTTATTGGAGTCCCGGGAACTCTGCTCGGGCTGCTATTGCGGATGTGACAACACTATTTAACGATACGATGACTAGTGGTCACCGGAATACATTGTCTGAGAGTTTTGGGAGTTTGTTTTCGTCGCAGCCTTGCATTATAATTATAACGAGGGTCTCATTATGGGTATCTTTCGCCAATCTTATTCCATTCTTTTCTACTATAAAAATATTGTTATGATCAATTCGCAACCACAAAAACATCCCAAAATATCCAAAACACACACAAAACATTCCAAAACACACACAAATCATCCCAAAACACACAAATGATCCCAAATCACACAAAACATTTGTAGGAACGTAACGTATACCACTCTCTAGTGAAGTCCATGGCCGTGGTCTGTAGTTACCCATTAAATAGCTTAAGTCATAATTAACGGAAATTATGTGTGCTATTGTATGCCAGGATATGTGTGCTATTGTATGCCAGGATATGTGTGCTATTGTATGCCAAGATCGCTGTGTGTGCTATTTTATGCCAGGACATGTTTGATATTGTATTGTATGCCACAGGATCGCTATCTGTGCTATGGTATGGTAGGATCGCAGCTGGTGGAAGTCCATCGTCTCTGCCTACCCCTGCGGTAAATAAAGGTGTGAGCTTATGTATGTAATTTGCCTTTTGCAAAATAAAATAAATCATTATGATTGAATTTATCTTAATAAACTATTAAACTTTAAAAAGGATACTTCCACTCCACAATATTGATACACATTTTTCTCATCGGGTTCTTCAGGGACAGACAAAATAGCGCCCTCTTGGGCCGCTCCATTTGCACTTTGGGCCCCCTGCGCGCCGGCTTGCGGGGCGCTGCGGGCACGGGGACCTGGGGCCCCGCGTCGGGGGCGCTGTCGGGGGCGGCAGGGGTGCTCGGCACCTCGCCGCCCCCGCCTTCTTGGACGCTCATCTTGCCCTGTAAACAAGAAGAAATGGTTTGAAATTCTCCATGAATGCAAAATATGTAGGTTTCAACTTGAATTTAATTGGCTAATGTAGCTAATTCTGTATCGGCCACTAAGATGAATCCTAATCCTAAACGCAGCTGTCCCTGTCGTTTATATGCTACGTCTCGTAAGAGCGAGCGAGACGACTCGCTTACCAGCGATTAATATTGGCGTGCGCAGTTTAGAATTAGCACTATTTATGTGTTAATTGTAGTCTCCTGTTCGTATATATTATAAAAACTTTCTTTTTCTTAATAAATAAATAAAAGTTGAACCATCAAATTAAATACTTATAGGTACTTTATTTGAATACAAAATGAAGTACATCGGTCACATATAAAACCAAAATTAGCTAGTGTACTGTACAGACAGGCCTTAGCGCTTAAGGGGCTGCCACTGTCAAATACAAGCGCGAGACAGAAGATGTCCCGCAGCGGCGGAGTGAAGAGCACGGCACAGTGACTCCATATTTGTATTTTTTATTAATTGTCGATGAATTTTGACAGGGAAATAGAAATCCGCAATCAAAAATTAGATTTTTTTTAAATGAGCTTTCGTATTTATAAATTTAGTGCACCTCTAGAGAGGTAGTGGAACTATAAAATCTCATAAATCCCCTAGCTCTCAGCTAAGTTTTTGCGTAGTCGCTAGCGAACGGATTTACTACAGCAACTCTATAGTAATGGACTGATAAATCTTACTGATATCTTTCACCCACGACCTACTCATAAAACAGCAAGTAGATACCAGAATAAAATGCAGTAACACCACAATGAATCATCGAGAGTGAATTATTTACAACGAACTGACGGGCGAATGGTCAATTTATTATAAATAGCGACCCCTTAGTCGGAGCCGTGATACGTGCCTGTTTTTTAGGGATTTGCAAACTGGGTGGCCTTTTTATTTTATATAAGAATAAATATTAAAAGAGGAAGGAACGAATATGGAGGAAGATTTCATCGATCTAATCGGAGTCACGGTATATCTGTCGGAAAGGAGAGTGCCACAGAATGGCGCTCTTGACAACGTGGTTCGACCACATTGTACGATCAATCGGACTATGTGAACTCTAATTTCCAGTTGGTTATATATCGTATTTACAAATGGCAATATAATAGATAATAATAATAAAAACTTCTACAGCTTCTGCTGTCTAATGATCAGTCTTAGTCATAACAACGCGTAACAAAATAGAGTTACAGATGTTCTGTTTTAGTTAAAGAATAAACAGATAAAAACTAATGTACACCTAGTTACAGGCTTCCAATCGCTATAAATAAAATCCCAGTCGATTACACAGGATTTGATTTATGTTACGACCGATGGAAAACTGTAGATAAATCTTTTTGTTCTCAGAAACAAACATGCTGTTTAGGTTATTCACAGTTAATTTGTTAGATTTAATATTTTAATATCTAATAGTTTGTTTCGTCATCAGCCCGTATCAGTCCACAGCTGGACGATGGCCTTTCCCAAGGCGCGACACTGGGCGCTGGTGTTCGCGCCGCATTCGACCCACAGACATGCGCTGGATGGCATAATGAGACTATGCGTGTCATAGTGTCCTAGTACTTTTGATGTTACTTAAAGATCTGGGGCTTCTGACCGAGTGGAAACAGAAGGTGTTGTAAGAGACATGTTGATACTCCGGGTTAGCCACGGTCTCCTGGTACTTTTATTGCAACTTTATCATCATCATCAGCCCGTATCAGTCCACTGCTGGACGTAGACCTCTCCCAATGCGCGACACTCTACACGATTCTCGGCTTTTTGACAGTTCCTGCCAGTAACATTGCGTAGGTCATCCCTCCATCTGTTGGGGTGCTTGCTATATACTATACCGAAGCTCAAATCAAGTGTCTTATTTTGTAAACAAGAACTACTAACATTTTAAGCTTTTCTGTGATTATTGCATACTTATTTTCACATTATTAGATCGGATCACTTTATTTCCATAATGATGAACATATTCAATCAATCAGTTCCTTCAATGTAATATCACAACAGGTAATTAGACGATTATATTTGTTTACAAAATAAGACACTTGATTTGGGCTGCGGTATACGTTCGTAGCCATTCGTAATCTCGAATATTTAAGTTACATGATTATCCTATACTTAATGTTTTCCTTCATATTTGTGAGATATTTACGGCGCTCCGTTCACCCAAAGAATACTAAATATAGTGTGTCTTCGTGCATGTTTGATTAACGCATGGCTTTCTCAGAATATTGACTGATCTCATCGCCTCAAAACGACACTAGCTAAATTCACAATCACAGCCAAATGCCGCGTTTTATGCGGCGTAGAAATGGTGGCGATTTCTACGCCAGGATATCAGCTGACGGCACTTTTCAGGTTACAAAGGGTGGCATACCTTTGACAACGTAAAAATTGTATTTTTAGAATAGCAAAGTTTATTTTTTTACTTTAATGGTTTCGCATTGCAATATTGCGTTATCAGAATCGGTTCGTAGCTTCGTGTATTTCAACGTTTGCCTGTCCTCAATACAGTTTACAAGTGGTTACATCGTTTCTTCTACTTTGGAAATCAATTATTTTTTAGCGCCCCTATTTTTTACTTTACCACAGTTTAAAATCCACAATGACATTTATTACTTTAATAAATAACAATGCCAGATTCTGAGATAACGAATAAACGTAAAAATATCTCCGTTTTTTTATTAAAATTATTGGTTTAAATTAAAGTTTTGTACAAGTTGCGATTCGAAAAAAACAGCTTAATTAAGAATTCAGAAAATAGTAAGAAATCGAAGCGAATTATTCATTGTTTTTATTATTCTTCTATGGGAGTTGCGAGAGCAGTAGAAAATGATACTAATTATGATTATGCAATAAGAAACCTGTAATAAGTCCCCAACAAAATGATAGGTACAGCTTAAATGGTCACGTAGTTTTGTAGGTGGGGCAAAGCTTCATTGAAATGTGGCAATGACTTTTAATTTGTGCTATATTAGTCTGGTCTGGAGTTTAAACTTACATTCTAAACGAGAATCTTTTACAAGTGAGAGCAACTTTATAATACTAAGAGTTGTGAAGTAGGTAGGTTTTAATTTCAATGAATTTTAAAATATTAAGTAGATAAAATTACAAATCAGCCATTGCCCCTAAAACACTTCAACATCCTTCAAATTTTTCTGAACCACTTTGAGAAATACTGCAGTCTAGCCCTATTTGTAAATCATTTCTTGCTCAAGAAACTTTATGAAGCAGACGGACTGCATATGCTCCATTCTGACCATCCAAGAGGCAGAATCGTAGGCACTATCGAGCTTGTATTACAACCTTTCTTTTTATTTTGTTATCAATAGTTTAGGTTTATGCAAATTAGATGTAGGTATGTTCCACGGCATTTTAGCTGAGCCAACTTCAGGCCCAGCTAAAATGCTGTTCTCGATCTTTTATAAGATTTAAGTTAATTTAGAATAGGTACGATGGGATTGGCATCGTCACTTTATGTGTACAAAAATCCCTAAACAATTATAGATAATAAAAAACCTTTCAACGTAAAGGACTCATTTATTCCATATAACAATAATAAAATTTCTAAATAACTATTATAATATTAACCTAAAAATATATATAAACGTAAATATATCTGTCGGCGAAGATGATAAAAGGAGCTGATTTGACTTCTACACCACGAGGCACAACACGTGGTCGCCGCGCGGGGCCGATTCGGCGCGAACATGCGACAACGTGTTTACGGAACGTCGGGGCCGGCGAGTGCGGAGCGCAGGCATTCTACGCTCGGCACGCGTTCGGTGCACAAGCATTTCTCCGACGGATCGTTTGCCTCTCGAAATCAAGTTGATTTATAATTCGTAATAATTATAGTGAAGTTAACTTTGACGCCTTTGTTTAAACTTAACTAGCCCGCCTCTCTTAGATACTCGCTTTTCGTGTACCACGATGTCTGGGTCGCAAGAGAACGTAGTTTCTGGTTCTGTTCCGACATCAGAAGTGGGATACGGGACCCGGGAGCGCTCTGGAGGCGGTGTTGCGAGTGAACAAAACGCGAGTGAAACCGGCCGCCCGGCAGGCGAGAGTACAGAGCCCGGCGCAATAACCGCGGCAGACGCACGCGCGGGCGCCGAACCTGCGTGCGCCGACGCGGCCGCCGCACGCTCGGGCACCAACGACACGGGCGCTGCTGCATGCGCTGGCATCGGCGCGGGCGCTGGTGACGCCGCCGCCGCGTTTTTGCAACTGCTGCGTGGGCTGGCAGGCGGCCAGGCTGACGGGCTGCGCTCGTCCGCTCCGGTGGCGCTCATCAAGTTCGATCCAGATGACCCGGATGCTGATATTGAGGGCTGGTGTAGTATCAATGAGGTTATCATAAACTCTAAGGATCTGAAAGGTACCGACTTATTACTATCACTAATGCAAGCTTTGCGCGGGCGTGCAGCCACTTGCTTAACTAAAATACAGCCTTATGGTGGGAGAATGTTAGAAATACCCTCATCGCAAAATTTGCCAAACCTATGCTTATGCAGGACTATTTTGACCGTGTTATCTTTAAAATGCAAGACAAGGAAACCGCCTCGGACGCCGGAATGCGGCTTTGGCATTTAATTGAGACAATACCTAAAATTGATTTCAACGAGGAAGTGATTACGTGTTTTGCAGTGTCCATTCTGTCAAATTCTGAATATAATTTAAAACGTGAACTGAACGCTCATACGATAGTTTCAAAATCACAGTTATACCGCATATTACGTGGCGTATCTATGAAGCGACATAATGATGACATGACTACCCACATCGAAAATAAACACCCACGATATAATATTCAGCGCCCGACTACCGCCGTTTTTGTTGGCGCTTGTCACCGTTGTGGCGAGGTAGGCCACAAGATCGTGAATTGTCCTAAAGCTTTTGGTGAAAGTTCCCAGATGTACAAACAACTACCCCAGACCACGGCGGCGTTTCGGAGCTATGAAGAGAAGCGCCCCGTAACGTGCTACGCGTACGGCGAGCAGGGCCACGTGGCCAGTGCCTGCGCGGTCGCCGCCGCCCTGCGTGCGCACGCCCAGAGCCCTAATAAGGAAGTCAATATGTGTGGCAAGCGGGTAGTTACTGGTGAGCTGCAAGCTGCAGGTATGAGTTGTCGTTTTCTATTTGCTGAGTGCTCCCTGATGAAAAACTGTATTGCAGAGAAAATAACGAGAATATTTTTAATAATACTGTAGTACTCGACAGTAGGTATTGGTAATTCAGACATGAAATGCACGAAACAATTGAGATGCCTAATTAACGTTTAAGAGTTAACTCTGAAAGTTTTATTCCACATTGTTGATGATTCGTGCTTGGTCGAACCTATTCTCCTCGACCGCGATGTAATCGATATAGGAATTCATGTAGAGCTTGGGGCGAATTGTGTCAACTTGCTCAAGTCTAAATTTTCACAGTTGGTATCGTGAACGCCTACTCTACCTGAGTCTCGAGTAGATACGGACTTACAGGGTACTTAGAAAGGTGGTTTGTTATTGCTACTTGATTTTATATTCTGAATATTTCATGGAGGACACCAACAAAACACGTTAACTATGGGAGAAATGTAAATAGGACTCATTGACCGTTACCAAATTGTAGAAAGGCAATCTGCTAGTGACAGTTACAGATAATCACAGAGATAGTTACAGACAATCTGCTAGTGAGCGAGAGGTGGTGGAGGATGTGAAGGGATAAGGTAGGCGAGTTACTAGAGACAGGCGTTATTCGTGAGAGGAACTCTCCTTTCGCTAGTCCCATTTTAATGGTTAAGAAAATGGACGGCAGCGACCGTATGGTAGGAGATTATAGCGAGCTTAACTCGACTACGCGTAGCGACAACTATCCTCTACCGCGAATCAGCGACCAGATTGATAGACTACAAAATGTCCAAGTATTTTACTTCTCTTGATATACGTCTGGGTTTTATTGTAATAATGTAGAGTCATCGTCAGTGGAACGCACAGTACAGCGTTCGTTAGTCCGGATGGGCAATATTGCAAAGCTAATTTTCAATGTAGAGTATAAGGAGGGGCGTCACATGTCACACACATGTAGTATTTCTGTCCAGAAATCCACTGCCTCACTCTGATTCCGATAGTGACACAGCACTAACGTAGTTTACAAAAAAGAGATTAAAGTCCCAGAGTTGCAACAAGGATGGTTGGCTGTGGAGCAGCAACGAGACAGCGAGCTAAGTGATGTTATGGGGAAATGGAGAGTCGGCGACTTAGGCCAAGAAGTTGCTCAATCGTGTGATATTAAAAGGGGTGTTTTGTACCGAAAAGTGCAGCGTAATAAGCGGTCTGTTTGGTTGCCTATTGTTCCCCGGTCTTTGGTGTGGTCTCTTATAAGCCACGTGCATTCAGAAGTAAAACATATCGGGTATAACAGGACTCTTGACAAATTGCTCGATTTGTATTGGTTCCCAGGTATGGCAAAGGTTGTACAAAAAAAAATTGTAGATGCGTGTTTGGTATGTAGAGCCTGTAAAGGATCTTCGGGTACTCAACCCATCCAGTTGCACTCTTTACCAAAGGTCGCGGTTCTATGGCACACAATTCACATTGACTTGAGCGGGAAACCAAGCGGTAAAAGCTCTAAAAGGGGTACGTTAATGTTATAATCGATGCTTTTACTAAATAAGTTGAAGTTACGCTTGACATCGAGCTTAGACGCTAATAGCCCTATAGAATCATTAACGGAGGCTATCAATTTGTGCGTTACTGCTGATCAGGGTCCATGCTATTGTTAGTAGTAATTTCCGAAAGTTTCGTTGTGAGAAATAACATAGAGCTCCATGTTATTGTGGTCGGGGCTAGTAGAGCCGAGATCGAGAGGGTAATGCAAACACTTATAAACTTACTCACCATAAATGAAAATAGCTCGGACACCGCGTGGAGAGATTATTTGGGTGCAAGACAATTGGCATTGAATAGCATAAAATGCAGAGTCACCGGTTACTCAGCAACCAAGCTTATGTTCAGGATCAAATCGCAGCCTTTAGGTATTTCAAGGATAGCCTGCATTGATGAACCTTTCCGAGGGTAGAGCTGACCTAAACGAGATCCGTAGCGATGCCTCTACTAACATCGAACACGTAGCGAAATCAGACACTTTGTTTCAATAGGAAAATTGCAAGTAAAATTATTTAGTACAGAGTTGTGGTAATAGGAAAGGGTCGCTGCGAGAGTTGCGGTAATGGGAACGCGATGCTACGGGAATGATTCAGGCGATTTTGTATTTCTTAAATATTGCGAGCAAATCAGACGAAGCTGGATAGAAAGTTTAGATGACCTCTATGAACTGCAACAAGTGGATGGCTCTAAGAGAAAGTACAAGTAGTATGGAAGCTTGCGTAAGGTTCCTGAAGGGCGCGACGGGTTAACGGAAATGGCGGAAGCTCTATGTGACGGAGCTTTAGAGCAGGATGAGTCCGTGTCGGCGGATAGTAGGAGCGATGTGGAGGTTGACGAGAGAGTCGGTAGCAGCACGGTGGTGCAGGTGCTCCGCGAGGCGGAGAGTGGCGCGGTGGTGGTGAGACCAGCCGGCGCAATGTATGTGGATGGAGGTGCGTTATGTAGCATCTCGCCGCTGGCCGCAAGCCGCTGGCCTGCCTCGCGCTACATGTGTGTAGGTCTCCAGCGCGTGGCGCGGAGCTGTGGCGAGTGCTATACGCGATGCCTGTGGTGTACGGTGTTGTGGGTTTTGGGAGAGTTGGCGTTATCTGAGAATTGGGAAGAGAGTTTAAGTGAGAATTGCGAGGAGAGTCTAGTTAGTGTTCGAGTTTTGTTATTGTTGGTTAATTATCTTGATTGTAAAGTCCCCTAGTTTGATAATAGATGCCACCACAGATAGCGTACGTATAGAGTACGTCGTAGACATAGTAGAGTTTGATTTCTTTCTTAAGTTTGACTATTTCGGAGCGTTCATAGGCCTAATAGAGATTATAGAGTTCTGTAGATTCGACCTTTTGTGACTGACGGTGATGATGAGCTGGTTCTGATGATTTCAGATGAATAACGCACGAGGACGTGCGTATGTCAGGAAAGGCCGTGTCGGCGAAGATGATAAAAGGAGCTGATTTGACTTCTACACCACGAGGCACAACACGTGGTCGCCGCGCGGGGCCGATTCGGCGCGAACATGCGACAACGTGTTTACGGAACGTCGGGGCCGGCGAGTGCGGAGCGCAGGCATTCTACGCTCGGCACGCGTTCGGTGCACAAGCATTTCTCCGACGGATCGTTTGCCTCTCGAAATCAAGTTGATTTATAATTCGTAATAATTATAGTGAAGTTAACTTTGACGCCTTTGTTTAAACTTAACTAGCCCGCCTCTCTTAGATACTCGCTTTTCGTGTACCACGATGTCTGGGTCG
The DNA here is from genome assembly GCA_963506565.1 of Tachystola acroxantha. NCBI lineage: Eukaryota > Metazoa > Arthropoda > Insecta > Lepidoptera > Oecophoridae > Tachystola > Tachystola acroxantha. The sequence continues at coordinate 8,616,735 of OY735893.1, forward strand.
CAAGAGAACGTAGTTTCTGGTTCTGTTCCGACATATCTGTAAACAACATCGTTAGCCTATAATTGGACGGGTTCCCTCAGGGCAGTATTTTGGGCCCTCTTTTTATTTATAGTTTTATTTTAATTGTTTCCTTTTTTTAACTGCGTAACTTAATTAATACGTGCGCCTACGCAAACTAATTAAGTTCTCAAAGGTTCCCCTTAAATCCTGTACATCAAAGTGGACCGAAAGAATGTAATTGCAAGGGAAATACCTCGCTTTGAAGTCACGAGTCACTGCGTTTCAGATCCGAGATTAGGATACGAAGTCTCGTAAACTCAGTGTTGGCACAAAGAGCTCTAAGGCGAAGCTACACATCAATATTTATCGTGATACGCATCGCGATTACATGGCGTTCAGAATTAACGACCAAAATCCACTGTTTCCACTTTCTTAATGGCATAAAATGTATCCTATATCAATCTTGGTGATCAAAACGAATTTAATGAGTGACCTATGAGAACCTCCTGGGGTGTTCCGCCTCCATAGACAGGACCACGGGTACAACTTTCGAAAACTACCGTGGCCCTGTCGGCGGGTGCCCTTTCGGGCCCGACTCCGGGGGGCCTCGTGCCTCCCTCTTCTCCGCTGAAGGTGCTCCGGAACCTCTCGGCTCCAGCTCGGGACCTCTTCATTCAGACGGCGGATCCCCCAATCCCCCACACGAAGGTCCCCGTTAGGGCGGCAGGAGGTGGGCATAAGCCAATCGCCTGCGGCCCGTGCGCCGGCGGCGAATTGGAAGCACGACTGAATCGTCCTCGCGGTCCCTCTCCGCCGCCTCCTTTTGTGACAGGACGGTGTCACAAAATGTGAGCACCGCCTCCCACGCACTCTCGCTGCAGACCATGGCGCGGACGATGATTGGCAGCGAGAGGTCCCCCCGATGGCAGGGACTAGTGCCGCGCGCGGCTCCTCCCATTCGGGACACACGGCGCGGGTGTGCTACGCCTTTGTCCTTCGCCACCCCGCAGTGGTGACACGCCTTCGTGGGCTCTCTACTGACCACCCAGGTTCTCGCCGAAACAGCCATATCCCGTGAGGCCCATGCGGTAGGTTATAGCCCCGTTAGACCCAGTTTTTGAGGACGGGTCGAAACCTATGAGAACCTTTTTTTTTTCGGGGGGAAAATCATCTAGATATCATGATACCTCCTTGCCACGGGGAGGCGAGGAAGGTTATGTCGGACTCTTACCGACTAAACACCCCTCGGTGTTCCGTCTCGCCGCCCTATGGCGGAGTCACGGGGAGACTTGCGAATTACTTCCGCGAGACCTATGAGAACCTAACCTAACCTTAAAAAGTGGGAGACGGCGATGCAGTACAAAGGGATTGCTCAATTCCTAACCGACCACCTGAGCTGTGCACCTGGTTGGTCCGTTAGGAATACTTAAATATTCCTAACCACCCACTAGTCCACCTGGTTGGTTGTAGGGAGCTTGTAAGGTGCCCGCGGGGAAGAGCACCGAGTGAGTACCGCGCGCAACTCCTCCGGCCTCTAAAGACCCTGTCGTCGAAAGGCCATGACTCAAGAACTGTTATAAATAAAGACAAACGTATGAGAAGTCGTCATACACCCAATTCCTACAAAATCCATAAAGCAAACCACAATCATTTATGTAAGTTAAATGTTTTTTTTAATTATTACTTTATTGTACACGAAAGAAGATACAAATAAAATATTAGAAACAATAAACTTAATGTACACAGGTGGTGCTTATCTCTAAAGAGTGATTTCTTCCAGCAAGACCTAGGAAGTGAAAATATATTTGAAAGAGTAGACGACATTACCTACTACGTGTACAGTCTAATTACTTGGTGTCCCTTCATTTGATAAAAAACATATTACAAACCATTCATTTCACAAACAACGTTTGGCAAAATCATGATTCATAAGTTCATCTTTGTACAAAGTAATGGTTCTATAAATAATTCATTTGACAAAACAATTACGAGACAAAGTTTCTTTCTTCAAAACATCACTTAACAAACTATTCACTTATTATATACGTTAATAGATAAAACAACGCAAGGCATAAAAACCTTTGACAAAATGCATTGTTTGGTAATTGTAATTTGTTTTTTATCAAATGAAGGGACACCCCGACAACTCTCTAACCAGATCCGACACGGATGTTTAGGTTCAGAAGGCTCTGGCTTGGAGCGAAGCGCAGCTTCGCTCCAAGCCAGAGACTTCGATGTTAGGTTTTTTTTTTTGTATTCAAAAAGCAAGTTTATTTATTAACAATTATACATAAATTTGTAATTTGTTTTTTATCAAATGAAGGGACACCCCGACCAACTCTCTAACCAGATCCGACACGGATGTTTAGGTTCAGAAGGCTCTGGCTTGGAGCGAAGCGCAGCTTCGCTCCAAGCCAGAGACTTCGATGTTAGGTTTTTTTTTTTTTGCATTCAAAAAGCAAGTTCATTTATTAACAATTATACATAAATTTGTAATTTGTTTTTTATCAAATGAAGGGACACCCCGACCAACTCTCTAACCAGATCCGACACGGATGTTTAGGTTCAGAAGGCTCTGGCTTGGAGCGAAGCGCAGCTTCGCTCCAAGCCAGAGACTTCGATGTTAGGTTTTTTTTTTTTGCATTCAAAAAGCAAGTTCATTTATTAACAATTATACATATAAAATACCCACTTATTTACCCAATATTTTGTCTAATGGCGACCTTGCAAAAGGAATACTTTGGTCATTTAATCAATTGCAAAATGACGGTTTAGCATTCACAACATTTGCTATGTTAAATATTTATAAAATGGATTTTTGTCAAATGATCACTTTTAAAACGATCACTTTAGTAAATGATAAGTTTGTCAAATGATTACTTTTTCAAAAATAATTTGTAAAATGATCATTTGTCATACGTTTTTTGTCAAACATTAGTGAACCCTAATTACTTACCTAAAATAAATACACTACATACAATTATAATACATACAACTACGTATAATGATATCTTATCATGCATGATCACTCCTTACATAATAATATAATATATATACGCATATATACACACATACATATATACAGATACATATATATAATAAATAATACCTACTGCATACTACTTAAGAGAGAAATAGTGTTCTTTCAGTCGCTTTTTGAAAATTCCGATGGAGGTGCTGTCGCGCACTTCAAACGGAATGGAGTTCCATAATCGAGTCGCGTGAACCCTGAAGGACTTGCTATAAGCCTGCGTGGAATGGAGAATTGGATAGAGATCCAGGCAGTACTGGGATCGCAATGACCGTCCCCAGGACGTGCTAACGAAATCGAAATATTCTCGAAGGTAACTAGGTGAAGACGGATTCCTGAGTGTGTTAAATAGGACAGATAGAATGTGAGTATTTCGGCGAAGACGGATGGGGAGCCATTTCAAATCGTTTCGAAATTGGGAGACGTGATCAAATTTGCGTAATCCGAAAATAAATCGGATACACAGATTTTGAAGTCGCTCAAGTTTGTTAACTAGCTCCTCTGTGGCATCCAAGAAGCATACATCCGCATAGTCGAGCAAGGGGAGCATAATAGTCTGGGCCAAGTTTATTTTTGTTTTGAGAGGTAGGAAATTTTGGAGACGCTTCAGTGAGTGGAACGTGGAATGAACTTTTCTACTGATCTCATTGACATGTGTGGTCCAAGATAGATTGCAGTTTATTAGTAAGCCAAGGTTTTTTGCAATGTTCTTATATTTTGAATTTTATTTGTGACAATGCCCCTATACAGCAGCTATTTTCTTATTTTATCTTTCGAATTATTGGGACATTTAATAAATACATAGATTTATATATATATAAAAACCCCGGCTGTCTACTATATGCCAACAGCGCATTCTTTCATATTTCGGCCACACAGTGCGCAGAGGGGACGAAAATTTGGAGAAACTGATCGTGGTTGGGAAGACCGAAGGCAAAAGATCACGGGGTCGTTCACCAACAAGATGGACCGATCAAGTGAAAGAATCCTCGTCCTCCAAGTTCTACACGATCGTAAGAGACGCGCTGGACAGGAACCGGTGGAGACAAATCATCCGCTATGAGGGACCGACCACAGATATATATATATCTAAATTGGATCAAGTGTAGATACCTACACTTATCAAAGATTTAAATCTCTGATGTGAGTCCTATTCTTCGCCTAAATAAGTTTGGCGCCCGGATTTATTGTACGATACCAAATTGTTGTTGACATAATCAAGTGCTCTGTAATGTTCCGTATGGTTAGAAATAAAGTATATGAATATGACCCACCCTAGTATAGTTCTAAGGGAAGATAGCACTAGGCTATCTTAGTTCAAGCTCGTTATCATACCGTATATCAGGTATACATGGCAGGGAAGAGGTGCATGTCGAGTCACAGCGCTGCACACCTCGGTGTCAGCTCAGCTGAAACATGCACCTTTTGCCACACCACTTAGCATAACTATATTGATAACTTACTACTGATTGATTTTTTTGTAAGCTTATGTAATTGGTGTATGGCAATAAACATATTTTCTATTCTATTCTATGAATACAAAGCAATGGACATGCTAAAAATGACCTTCATTCCTTTTACCATCTGTCAGTAAAATAATTAGGTAACTACCCAGTAACATTTGAAACTTCCCAAGTTTCTAATCCCAGACGCCGGTCGCGCCGTAAATCACGCGTTTTCCGGTACTCTCCGGTGTTTTCGGCAGTAACTCATAATATTTACATTACATTACAGAACAGACAGAAGAACTCGGTGGCGCAGTGGTTGGGGCAATGGACTTGCGATACGGAGGTCCCAGGTTCGAGGGCAGCCTGAGGTATCCTCGGTTTATTCGATGGAAAAACTTACGTGCATTTACCGAGTGCTCTCAAAAGTTCAAAACGGTGACGGAAAACAGCGGGATGAAACCTGCATGCCGTAGAAAAAAATCTAAGGCACGTGGAATCCGTGTTACTCATGGCCTTGTACCAACACTCATAATAATGTCGGCTTTGGAAATTCATGTACCTCACAGACCACTTACACCCAAGACCTGCCCGTCTTACCGTTCTCAAAACGATGAAATTATACCATGTCATGTCGCGCCAAACAGAGACGCCGCTACACAAATGCCATAGCACTGTCCCTTTCACGGCCGCTATGGCATGGTATGATTTGATCGTTTTGAGAACCGTAATAACCCCACTGTACCAGGAGTGCGACCGTGTCTGCCCACATGAGCGCAACATTGCTTCGCGACACGTGTCACCAGAGATATTGTCGACCTGGACATCTTTAATACGGCACCCCTGCCCCCCGCTTCGTCTCTATGCGCTCATCGGTGACATAATGTTTCGCTTGCAAAATGTCTATTGGGTAAGTGGTCTGTGATGTAGGTACCTACATGAGCGTGAAATCGTGGCAATGGCGTCCGCTGAGTGGCTGGTGTGAAAACGCGGGTTTCATAATCCAGCTTTAAAGTTGTGAAGGATTTATACAATTTGTAAATAAATAAATATCCAACCAACGTCGACGGACAGAATCCTCGCGAATTATTAATGAATCAAAGATACTTATTTTATTAGCCTTAAAATACAATGTCAAACTTAAAACTCAGTTAAACGTCAGTCAAATAACCCGCCCCTTGTCATACCCGGTGCAAAGGTACCCATAACGCTTGCTGCGTTACCGCGCTGTATAGCTATGGCTAACCTTTGCACCAGGTAGGACCCGGAGCGAGAGTCACAACCCCGGTAGGACCCGGAGCGAGAGTCACAACCCCGAAATTAATGAATTCATCAAAATCGAATTTGAAGGATTAATGGACGGAAAATCTACAGGAAACTGCGAAATAAATCTCGGGCTCATAAAACAGGCGTGAACGGACTGTATGAATGCGAATAAGGTCACTGACCTCGACACCTCGCCCAAATTAACCGAATGACTAATCTCTTTCTCTGCATTGATGAAACTCAACGCATGTCAGTTGGTTTGTACTTACATGGCTTCTTGTACAGACCACTTACCCCATAGCCGCACATACCACTTATTAATAGACATGACATCGGTACAAATGACAATGCCAAATTCTGCCCCACCATAACTTAACGTTTTTAACGAAGTGTGAAAGCGACAAGAGATGTTTAACTAGGTTTATGAATAACAGCATTTAAATGGTTTTACTACGATGTTACGTAATCTTATCATTATCACAGACTAGTATCTTTTCGTGATGATAACTTGAAAAGGCCAATGCCAGATTCTGCCCCACCATCAGCCGTATGATGAACAAGATAACGAATAAATGTAAAAAATATCTCCGTTTTTTATTAAAATTATTGGTTGAAAATAAATTTTTGTACATCAAACGAGTCGAAAAACAGCTTAATTAAGAATTCAGAAAATAGTAAGAAATCGAAGCGAATTATTCATTGTTTTTGTTATTCTTCTATAGGAGTTGCGAGAATAGTAGAAAATGATACTGATTATGATTATGCAATATGAAACCTGTAATAAGTCCCCAACAAAATGATAGGTACAGCTTAAATGGTCACGTAGTTTTGTAGGTGGGTCAAAGCTCCATTGAAATGTGGCAATGTCATTTGCAAGCGAAAAATTCTGTCAACGATGAGCGCATAGAGACGAAGCGGGTGACAGGGGTGCCGTATTGAAGAGATGCGTCCATGTCGATAATAGAGACTCGTGTCGCGAAGTAATTTTGCGCTCATGTGCGGGCAGACACGGGCGCCCTCCTGTTACAGGTCTATGGGGTAAGTGTAAAACTGTAAAGTGTTATATCGGTCTTTCGGGGCCCCCGTGAGTGGGCCCTGGGCACGGGCCCCCATATGGTAAAGACGGCACTGACTGCAAGTGTTACAATTGATCTTCAGTTGTCTGTACCTGAATGTAATGATGGCGCTCGGCCGTCAAAAAAGGTCTTGACAGTTTCGAGGAGCTTCGGCTTGAGGACCTGGACGCAAAGCGCCATATACGGAAGACCCGCCCCTAGCCTTCGTACAACTACACCAAGGACAGTTCCGGACAGCTCTTCTGTGCTCAGTGCGACCGAGTGTTCAAGACGAAGTTTGGATTCGCCAGCCACCTTCGAGCACACGCCAGGAGTTAGTAAATAAATAATAATAATTTTATTTACGAATGACAATGATTCATTATTTGTTAGTAGAGTCTTATACACTATATTAGTAACTAGCCTAGGACATGCAACGTCACACATTTTTTTACAATACGGCAGTCGTATTTGCCGGCTATCATTTGCAGGATGCTGTTGTCGCTGCGTCGCACTCTGCAGAGCAGAGACGCGCACTTCTTACGCATGATTGCGTGGAACCCGTCAGTGCGCGTCTCCGCGAACATGCCGGACGCGCTGCAGAAGCGAGGCAGCCCCAACAGCATCCTGAAAGCATTATTGTACTGGACTCGCAGGGCATTCAACGATTTCTGAGTATAACTGGCCCAAAGGCTGCTCGTGTAGAATGATTGGCAGTACGCCTTGAACAAAGTCACCTTCACTTCTGATGTGCAACGAGCGAACCTTCGAGCCAGCATATTACTCCTCACCGCTAAAGCCCTGCGCTCCCTTTCAATGTCGGCATCGTCCTTGAGGTCATCGGCGACCACATGGCCTAGGTATTTAAATTGAGTCACTCTTTTCAGTTGAGCGCCATTGAGTGTGATGGGAGGTATCACACTCTGGTTAGTGGGAGTCGCCGTCGTCGGACACGACGAGGAGGACATCATCATCATACAATTGATCTTCAGTTGTCTGTACCTGAACGATTTGCGATACAAAATGATCATTTAGCAGCGCCGACTACTAATTTAACTACTGCAATGAATCAGCCCAAACCACCATAAACCAGACGGATTGGTCGAAACCCAGTGAAGCTTTAATCATTTTACACTAAACTAAACATATTAACACGGCTAATGAAATAAATGAGATCGCTAAACTGACTACACTATTAAGTCGAACGTTTATGACAAAAACATATGTGTTTCCCGCCAAAGGTGTCGTTTATTTATTTTATTAATGGACTCAACATTTCGTCATTTACCAATAATAATAAGGCCCGCAGGGCAGCTTTGTGGCGAGCTGTTGGTGCGTAACGACACCACGGACCCGAATGCTCCAGAGAGTGGTCCAGGTCCCCGTCTCCGGCTTGCCCCAATGGCTTGTTCGGAGTGGACTCCCAAGGGGACCTGCAGGACTCTCCCCTCTGGCTTGCCTTAGCCAGCTGGCCAGAGTGGAGTCGTTAGAGCTATAACTTACATCTATTTAGCTCGAAGGGGTGGAAGTGTTAAAGGCATAAAGCCGGGAGTAGCCCACTTTCTGGCATTCCAGTAAAGTTCTCTAAAGGGCCTCTACGCGTTGGACCTATGTCCGTGCAAGCCTTTCAAAGGACCGGGTTTTCTTAAACCCGTGAAACCTAGAGAGATAATAATAAAACGTTTATTGCCGAACAACTTAGGTCCATTTTGTGTTAGTAACAGGTGCCTTATCCTATGTTAGTACTTAATCACTAGACTAGTTTTGGTAATTTTGATAAGGTGCCTCAGCAGCGGGCAATCCCACCTGCCGGCGATGACCTCCAGGAGGCTGTTGGGGCTGCCCCGCACTCTGTGCAAGAGGGAGGCGCTTTTCTTGGATCGCGGCGAACCCGTCCGTATGCGCGTGCGCAATCATAGTGGACGCGCTGCAGTAACGAGGCAGCCCCAAATTCAAATGTTTTTTTTATTTTCCTTCCTCATTAGGGTACATTTTCATGTTATAAGACACAGTTTGGTGGAAGACTGGTGCTCAAGCTAGGACTAATCCTGTGTTTTGAGTCACCAGGCCTCCTCCTTACAGACATAATGGCCATTAAAAAGAAAAATAGGGTGAAGAAACAAACATTTTAAAAAGGTTATTAACAAAAACAAAAGAGCGATGTGTGCGTTTGTGTGTAGTGCATGCATGTGTGTCAGTGTGACGAGTGTATGTTTGTGTGTTAAGGGTGTTAATGTAAATGACATGTTACATAAAAATCAATAAGTATATTATACCTATTATCTGTAGTTATAGGAAGTATACAGCATCACGTCTGGACCTTGGAATAGTTGTAACACTCCCATATATTCAGCTAGCGGAGATTATTCCAAATAATATAGATACCTTTCTCCTACTCTTAACCAGTTGTATAATAATATAAATAGCATTAAGTTAGTTTTAACTTTACTTCAGAATTACATTCACAATTCTCAACACTTGTCATCTTTATTCTCCCAACCGAGGTCCTCGCCTCGGGGGACTTCAGAGCTGGTGATTGCCCCGCGCCTGAGCCTCGCTATACAGCGGGGCAATGCGGCCAGTGCGCTGGGCACCCTACCGCGCGGGACGGGCCTAGACGACGACGTGCCTAGAATTAGGTAGATAATTATTATGTACTTATATTTGTTTTTTCTGTTTTATATGTCTAATAAGTTTTAGTTTTTTTGTAAGTTAAATTGCGCAAACGTTATTATAATTTAGTGGCCTTCCTGACGGATTCATCGATTCGACATAATTTATAAATTTTATTTCTATTTTTTTAATTTACATGCATCTTTTTTTTTGTGTGTGGTTTAGTGACCAAACCTATTTGTCAGAGTTATTCTGGCTGCCCAAAGGCCTCTGACGTGGCCTAACGACTGCTGCCGAGCGACATCAACCGGGACCAACTGCTTAACGTGCTTTCCGAGGCACGGAGGGGCTCAGATGAAAGTGTCACTAGCGGTCACCCATCCAGGTACCGACCTCGCCCATCGTTGCTTAACATGTACGATCGTTTTCAACGTGTACTCGCAACTGGACTACGAGACCCTATGCATCTTTTATGGCTATGACATTACGATTCTCAATGAAATTTTTGTATGCTCTAGATGAGCAAGATTCGGAGAAACCTATATCACTCTAACCCGTTTCTACAAATAAATATATTTGAATTTGAATAGCTTTTTTAATAAAATTAATTTTACCGCAACATATATCAATTATCACGAGGTTTGAATTTTTGTCGACCACTCGTTAATAGGGCCTAATTACTTGAAGGGGGTGATACTACGGTGGTATCACCCCTTTCAAGTAATGTATCGAATTTCCAATCATTACCAAGTATAGAATGGACAATAGACCTGACATTTTAATTTTTATAAGGTATCTGACCTTCCATCACATAGATACTTATTGATTTTCATGAATATAGGATATTTTGGGTCGTATTCGTACGAAGGCGTAATTATAAAGATGACATTTAGCTTGTAAGGTTAATTTTAGAATGTCTAAATGTATCCTAAATATATTTAGACGACCTCGTCAATCTCGAGCGACATTATACGAACGCTACATATCAATATTATACATACCTATCTACAGGCTGTCCTTGAATTCATAAATTGAAACTGGGGGTCAACGACATCCTGAGAAGGGCCCTCGTCAGTGCCGGCGTACCCGCAGTATTGGAGCCACTGATTCTGCGGGACGACGGCAAGCGGCCCGACGGGATGTCGTTGATACCCTGGAGGATGGGTCGCGCCCTGGTGTGGGATGCTACGTCACACGCTCTGGCTGCGACCTATCTTCCGGCGACCGCCAGTCGCGCGGGCGCGGCGGCCGAGGCTCGTGAGCGTGCTAAGAGGGGCAAATACAGGTGTCTCGGCGCCCAATATGACTTTGTCCCCTTTGGCGTCGAGACACTTGGTCCGTGGGGCCCGAGAGCACACGCGCTCCACAAGGAGCTCAGCAAGCGCCTGAGGGAGGCGACGGGTGACCCTCGTGCTGGCGGCGCGCGACCGCAGAGGCTGAGCCTGGCCATCCAGCGCGGGAATGCCGCCAGCGAAGAGGGCCAAGTTTTTTAGAATATTTTTAGTTAAGTATATTTTTAGTTTAGTTTTTAATGTATTTTTAAGTAGTTTAGTTTTAATTAAACATTGTACTTATATGGAATTAAATAACTGGGGGTTGTAATCATGATAAATATTAAACTTGACACACACAGCCGCGACTTAGCCGCGATCTGTGATCAGTTGAAACGCATGCCCCGCCGCATTTTCTGCCATCGTTACCCAATGGACGTAGATCGCAGGCCATCGCTATCTACAGGACGTTAAAATGCCCAGAAAATGAATAGAATAGAATAGAAAATATGTTTATTGCCATACACCAATTACATAAGCTTACAAAAAATCAATCAAGTAGTAAGTTATAATCCAATATAGTTATGCTAAGTGGTGTGGCAAAAGGTGCATGTTTCAGCTGAGCTGACACCGAGGTGTGCAGCGCTGTTTTTCGACATGCACCTCTTCCCTGCCATATATACCTGATATTCGGTATGATAACGAGCTTGAACTAAGATAGCCTAGTGCTATCTTCCCTTAGAACTATACTAGGGTGGGTGACTGGGTGTGTACGTGTGTAAGGTGGGTGAGTATTTGTGTGAAAGTGTTTGTGTAAAATGGATATAGTAAACAAGTGTATTTGTATATAGATAGTATGCTAAGTAATGTTTTATGTGTTACCAAACGAAAGGTTGCCCAATATCGGCCCAAGGTCTACTAAATATTTGTAAGCATGTTTAAAGTTTTCTGTCACTTTTTGTCTCTCCAAAAGTCCTGCTTTATATTTAATTCTAAAAGATAGTCGGCTCATCTTTTCACGCATAGGGGGCAATGAGTGATTATGTTGTCTAAATAACGTCCTTTACGATTTTGACAGTCCTCAAGTTGTGGCCGTAAATTGCTACTGACATGTTCACATGAAACATTAGTGAGTTATCGTTATTTCACTTGCAATATTGTTCTACAATAGACTAGTTTATTATTTTATTACATAAACATTAATAAAAATTCTAAATAACTATTATAATATTAACCTAAAAATATATATACAGGGTGTAACGTAAAGGGTATATGAAGCCGAAGGGAGTGTGTTCAGTATCGGCAACTGAACAACTATTGTTCTAAGACTTTTCGAATTAAAAATAAAAATAAATTAATGTGTCATACAAATCGATCAGCTGGCTGGGACGAATGTATGAAAAGTCAAAAAATAAATTCGCGAAAATCGAAAAGTCGCAGAACAAAAGTTGTCCAGTTACCGACACTGAATACCCTCCCTTCGGCTTCATATACCCTTTACGTTACACCCTGTATAAACTAAACTCGGCGTAGGTGGAGAGACGATATCGTTAGATACAGGGATGGGTGGCTGGAAGAGGCTCAGGACAGGGATGGATGGAAGACGAGGGGGGAGACCTTTGCCCAGCAGTGGGACAATTTATAGGTTAAAAAAACAACTAAACTAAACTAAAAACTATATGTAGGTACAATAGGTCGGTTGAACTATCTGAATGACTTAGCATTACAAATAGTTCAACCGATCCCCGTTGTCCGGCAACGTGCCCAAAATGCTGGCGGCATTTCCCCTCTGGATCGCTAGGCTGATCCTTTGGGCGAAATACAGGCCTAAATATAGACTAGTTGAATCTTTTTTATTATTATTACATAAATCAACTCTCATGCTCCAGCTGAAGAGAACTGTGAAACCAGTTTTGCGATATCTCAATTAATACCGAAGATATTAAGTGGTTAAGTCAATTGGGGCGATGCTCCATCCATCTCTTTTTAGCAAAACGGTCTTTAGCATGAAGTTTGTATGGCGCTACCGCGGTGACGTCATACCGTGGTAGCGGTACAATACGTCGTGTACTGTTTCTGTCTCTTTCTAACACAACTTTTCTAAATGCCTGTAGGTAGTAGGTACTTTATTTTTCAACTACTTTCAATTTGGATTTCACAGTTGACCATGAATTTGTGTCTATTTTGTAATAATACTCATTTAATTTTCGATACTTGTCAACTAGCCTATTGACGACTTATTTAAAATGTGCCAAAAACGGCCGTTTTCGCAATTATGTGAACTACAACTTACCTACATTGCATCACGTTACAAATAAGCATTTAAAAAATAATATTTATAGCAATAAACAATGTGAACGTAGCTTTTTTAATAAAATTGATTATATTGGAAGATATGATTTTTTAAAGATTGGCGGCGCTAGTTGGCTCATGTCAGCGCCTTAAGTAAACCTTTCAAAAAATATAATCTCTCGTCACTTCAGGCGCTATATGGTTGTCAAAAGCAAGAGCGAGACGAGAAGATGCCCCGCAGCGGCGGAGTGAAGAGCACGGCGCAGAGCCTCGATATTAGTATTTTTATGAATTTTGGCAGGGAAATACAAATACGCCAACGAAAATCAGATTTTTTTAAACAAGCTCTCGTATTTATGGTACCCTACATTTTGATATATATTTTGTATGAATAACTATTTCGGTTTAGATATAATTTTCATTTCAAAAGTCATGGAAGGGGTATGTTTGCGATTTTTTTTCTATCGATCGAAGTATGTCCAATCGTGTATCGGTATTCATCAGTCTCTAAATAGACACCACAAGATTGCTATATATTTTTTTCAGACGTTTAATTTTAGTAGTTAGTGCCGTAGCCTTCGTAGAAAAACTGAAAATACGCAAATACAAAGCCTTAAACCACAAGTACCAGTGGTCGTCCCGGAATTGTCCCGACCCACGTATCGCGGGACACGGACAGTAGTCCCGTTTATTTATTTATTTTATTAATGGACTCGACAGTTCGTCATTTGCCAATGTCATGTTACAGAAAATTCAATATTCTTCTATCTTCCTCCAGGGGAGTCGCAGTAGCGTCTTCACCCTGGGCAGCCGCGTCTTCTTGTCTTCATCCAGAGGAGACGCCGTAGCGTCATCACTCTGGACAAAGCAGCTCGACAGTCACGTTCACTCCCGAGCTTGTAGCGGGAACTCTTGATAAAAGCTTGAAACACCAGATCTTGCTCAAATTATCCAACAAATTCACTATACTGTCACTCGCGAACATTTTCTGATTAATTTAACGTGATATTAATCTCAAAATAACCACTGTACACAATAAAACAAAAATTATCAAATAATTTTGCAACCGTCGTTTCCCGCCGTTTTCAAGAGACCCGTACTCCCGTTTAATTATTGTTTGCGATATTAATGTGTCCCCAACAATTAGGTCAAGGTCACAACCCTTTTTAAATAATTCACATCGTACGAAGGTTTAATTTGTAAAACAGTAATGAAGGTTTGTCGGACGTCAACATTTGTCTTTCCGCAGGGCTACGATTCTGAGGGCCTGATAAGAGCCAACTAGCGCCGCCAATCTTGAAAAAATCATATCTTCCAATTTAATCAATTTTATTAAAAAAGCTATTGTACGAGTCTGCAATGCAAGGCGTCAGAGGGGCCCCGCGGGGGTGACGGGCGGGAGCTGCCTACAACCAGTTTGCCTCAGAGAGACATTCGCAACCGTCATGTGCATCGGTCATTTCTACGTTTTGTATTTTTACTTATTTTCTATTAAAACCAACGTTCAGTGCAATCCAGTGTTTTTATTCAAACCTAAGACTCTTTTATGTCGTGTACAGCTATGTACATAATGTTTATTACGATAAATACTATTTTTTAAATAAATCTTACACAAATATAATAAAACTAAACTACTTAAAAATATATTAAAAACTAAACTAAAAATCTACCTAACTAAAAATTTTTTAAATGCTTATTTATAACGTGATTCAATGTCGGTAAGTTGTAGTTCGCATAATTGCGAATAACGGCCGTTTGTGGCACATTTGTGAACTACAACTTAGCTTGTCGCAATTATGCCATGTATTGTATATTGAAAAATAGTATTCATCCTAATAAACATTTTGTAAATAGCTTTTTTAATAAAATTGATTAAATTGGGAGATATTATTATTTAAAGATTGGCGGCGCTAGTTGGCTCATGGAAGGCCCTTAATATTGTGACAAATTAAGCGTTTTTAGAATTCCAATTTCCGAACCTCAAGAGGAAAAACGAACCCTTATAGGTTCATTTTGTTGTCCGTCTGTCTATTGAATGAATGAATGAATGAATGAATGAATGAATGAATGAATGAATGAATGAATGAATGAATGAATGAAAAATCTTTATTTCAGACACAAGTCCATAACATGTTAGTAACAATTTGCTTACAACTATGTTAGTGATTTTAATTATAATAACATTTTTTGGGTGAAGTTACCTGCCGTAGCATGCACCTTCACCCAAAAACACAGGATGGGGCAGTCCCACCTGTCGACAATTAACTTCAGGAGGCTGTTGGGGCTACCCCTCACTCTGAACATCAGGGATGCTACTCGCTTGCGCATTATGGCGTAAAAACAATCAGTTCGCGCCTCCGCGAACATCCCTGACGCGCTGCAGTATCTGGGCAGCCCCAGCAGCACCCTGAAGGCATTGTTGTATTGGACTCTATTTATCTGTTGTATATATTTAACATAAAATGTTCGCGAATATCAAAATGTTGGAGTTTTCAAATAACTATATGCAAGATCTGCAGTTTCGAGCTAGAGTCCCACTATACTCTACATTACTATTACGTTTTAGATAGTTAGTTCACAGTTATTTATTGGTAATTATTCCTTACATGTCAATATTATATCATAAATAAAATAAATCAATTAATACAATAGGTAGATACAGGGATGGGTGGCTGGAAGAGGCTCAGGACAGGGATGGATGGAAGAGGAGGGGGGAGATCTTTGCCCAGCAGTGGGACAATTTATAGGTTAACAAAAAAAAATACAATAGGTAATTCAATACCTAAAAATTCAATTCAATACATTAAATTATTTAATTAATATTTAGATTACATTATTGTTGTTTTTTTGTTCTAAAAATTCATTATAACTGTAGAAGGACTGCTCGACAAGCCAACTCTTCAACCTATTTTTATAGATAACTTACCTATAAATCCCTCTCTTCTGTAGAATAGCCCCAATCCAATCTTCCATGCGCTATCACTTTCTATCAACCCTACAGTCACTGTTAATTCACTTCACTTCTTTCACTTTAAGCAAAACACTTCACTTTCAACAAATCACTTCACTTTTACATAAATACAGGGAAGAATTAGGAATTTCGTTGGAGGACTAGCTAGGTTCTGTAAATTCAGGTATTTTACTTAGGTATTTGGATTAAAATTAAAACTTAGGTTTTATTTAGGTTGTTGTATACGTCGCTGTTTTTCTCCTTATGTGTTGGTCCCCTGGAACAAATGAAAAACGTATTTTAATATAATGTAATGAATTGCTGGATAGATTAGATCACAATTACTGAATAGATGTCGCTACCGTCCCTAAGACGAATCATCATCATCAGCCCGCATCAGTCCACTGCTGGACGTAGGCCTCTCCCAAAGCTCGCCACTCAACCCTACTCTCGGCCCTCTGCATCGAGTCCCTGCCAGCCATTTCGCGAAGGTCATTCCTCCATCTGGTCGGGGCGTCCCACACTACGTTTACCCATTCGTGGCCTCCATTCGAGAACTCGTCTCCCCCATCGGTTATCGGTTCTACGACAGATGTGACCAGCCCACTGACACTTCAGTTTACTGATTCTATGAGCAATGTCAACCACTCTTGTCTTCTGGCGGATATACTTGTTTCTTATTCTATCTAACAGAGAAATGGCAAGCATAGCTCTTTCCATAGCTCGCTGAGCGACTTTGAACTTGTGGGCCAGTCTCACCGTCAATGTCCACGTTTCGGCTCCGTAGGTCATCATTAGCAGGACGCACTGGTTGAAGACCTTAGTTTTTAGGCATTATGGTAAGACGAATATGGAGAAAGAATTCACGACATAATATAGCGGTGGCTCTGTTGGAATAGAGCGTGCTACGAAATGGCGAGGTTCGAATCCCGGTCGAGATGAATATTTTTATTTTCTCCATTTATCATTTAGAAGTAACAATTTTATGGAATGAGACGATAAAATGGAAAATATAGTTTATACAGAGTGTAGCATTGAATGAGATACGAATCATGTTATAGACTGCGAACCAACGAACCGCATTCTCTCGCATCAGCGGATATGATGGCCTTGTGACCCCTTTCAAACGTTTACCTACCATTATACCTACACCATGTATATAGATTTCGGGAATAGAGACCTACGAAAAAGACATTACCACATTTCAATGGAGCTTTGCCCCACCTACAAAACAACGTGACCATTTAAGCTGTACCTATCATTTTGTTGGGGACTTATTACAGGTTTCATATTGCATAATCATAGTCAGTATCATTTTCTACTACTCTCGCAACTCCTATAGAAGAATAACAAAAACAATGAATAAATCGCTTCGATTTCTTACTATTTTCTGAATTTATAATTAAGCTGTTTTTTTCGAATCGCAACTTGTACAAAACTTAAATTTAAACCAATAATTTTAATAAAAAACGGAAATATTTTTACATTTATTCGTTATCTTGTACAACTTGCGGTTGATGGTGGGGCAGAATCTGGCATAGTCATTTTGATTGTTTAAATTCGGAACCATATCTCTTTATTGTAAGTAAATAAGTTTTAGTAAGGTTCCTCGACAACACGGACATAGTGAGAAGACTGAAAAGAACCAAACCTTTTGAGTTAGTGTAGTGTAGTGAAAACAATTGGTAGTGATAGTGCGCGAATGTATGACACGTGAACAAAGTGATCGCCCTTAATAGACTCTAAGTAATGTCGTTGGACTAACTCTTAGATATAAGTGTCAATTTATAGAATTTTAGGTCAAAATCAAATTACTTATTAGTCTTATTGTATTTAGATCGTAATGTGAATAAAATGATGGCACTTTATTTAAAAAAAAAAAGATTAAAAAAGGTTTGGTCGTGTCACCTAATTTTAGTTGTGCTATGCGAGAGTGCTGGCTGTGTGTGAAGCGAGATGTACCAGGAGCGCAGCAGATGGAAGGACAGCGTCTGCCGGCCGCTACGGGAGACAGGCGGGAGTTTATACCTATAGCATGTCCTATGCGAGAGTGCTGACTGTGTGTGAAGCGAGAGTGGTATACCAGGAGCGCAGCAGATGGAAGGACAGCGTCTGCCGGCCGCTACGGGAGACAGGCGGGAGTTTATACCTATAGCATGTCCTATGCGAGAGTGCTGACTGTGTGTGAAGCGAGAGTGGTGTACCAGGAGCGCAGCAGATGGAAGGACAGCGTCTGCCGGCCGCTACGGGAGACAGGCGGGAGTTTATACCTATAGCATGTCCTATGCGAGAGTGCTGACTGTGTGTGAAGCGAGAGTGGTGTACCAGGAGCGCAGCAGATGGAAGGACAGCGTCTGCCGGCCGCTACGGGAGACAGGCGGGAGTTTATACCTATAGCATGTCCTATGCGAGAGTGCTGGCTGACTGTGTGAAGCGAGATGTACCAGGAGCGCAGCAGATGGAAGGACAGCGTCTGCCGGCCGCTACGGGAGACGGGCGGGAGTTTATACCTATAGCATGTCCTATGCGAGAGTGCTGACTGTGTGATGCGAGATGTACCAGGAGCGCAGCAGATGGAAGGACAGCGTCTGCCGGCCGCTACGGGAGACGGGCGGGAGTTTATACCTATAGCATGTCCTATGCGAGAGTGCTGACTGTGTGATGCGAGATGTACCAGGAGCGCAGCAGATGGAAGGACAGCGTCTGCCGGCCGCTACGGAAGACAGGCGGGAGTTTATACCTATAGAATGTCCTATGCGAGAGTGCTGGCTGACTGTGTGTGAAGCGAGAGTGGTGTACCAGGAGCGCAGCAGATGGAAGGACAGCGTCTGCCGGCCGCTACGGGAGACAGGCGGGAGTTTATACCTATAGCATGTCCTATGCGAGAGTGGTCACTGTGTGTGAAGCGAGAGTGGTGTACCAGGAGCGCAGCAGATGGAAGGACAGCGTCTGCCGGCCGCTACGGGAGACAGGCGGGAGTTTATACCTATAGCATGTCCTATGCGAGAGTGCTCACTGTGTGTGAAGCGAGAGTGGTGTACCAGGAGCGCAGCAGATGGAAGGATGGCTACAGGAGACAGGCGGGAGTTTATGTTATGTGAGTAGGGGTCGTAATTTTATGAGATATTAAAGTACTTCAGTTTAATGGCTTAGATTTAATGTGGTGTGACGAAACTCTAAGTATTCATAGCTTTTACAAGGACTCTAGCAAGTTAATAACTTGAGAGATATCTTACACGGATAAATATGAATTTCTACCATATTGCCTGTGTGGTACAGTCGAAGACAGAGATAAGTATACAGGGGGCCTCAATAAGGTTGATATTTTCTCAAAAACTACTTGACCTATTGCAATAATTATTTTACTGTTTGATAGATAAAAGTTAAATCTATGTAACTGTAAAAGAATTATTCAATTCGGTCCAGTAGTTCTTGAGAAAATCTCAACCTTATTGAGACCCCCTGTATACTTATCTTTGTCTTCGACTGTACCACACAGGCAATATGGTAGAAATTCATATTTATCCGTGTAAGATATCTCTCAAGTTATTAACTTGCTAGAGTCAGGCACGATGGGATTGACATCGTCAATTGTGACAAAAATCCCTAAACTTATAATAAAGGAAAAAAATATATTTTAGCAGGTGGCCCCATTTCAACAGCCTTACTAAGGCCTTCGATGTAACTAATGAATGTTAAGAAGCAATACATGAAACAACGAGATAGATCGGTTTACTATTGATGTGAATGAGTCATCTTTTTGTGACACACGGTCGCGTGGAATGGCAAACAATTATTTTATTTATTTATCTTATATTTTGTTAGAATTGTACATTATATGTACCTTTTCTAGTTTGAATTAATGTTCTATGTCTTTACGCCAGTGGTTCCCAAACTATGGGTCGCGACCCACTGGTGCAGGTGTCTGCGATGTAAATATTGAGAGAAAGTGACAGTTATTAAAAAGTACTGATAGCTCCAGTAGATGGCACTGATCACTCGTCAAGTGTCAAAATTAAGGAGCTTCACAATGCCCGGGGCTAACTATGTTTAAAAATGAAATGTGTATTGTTTTTGTGATAAGTACTACGTTAAAACTAATGTACTTTTTTTTCTTGTGTGGTTTAATGACCAAACCTCTTTGTCAGAGTTATTCAGGCCGCCCGTAGGCTTCTAACGTGGCCTACGGATCACATACTTATTGTATAAATTACACAAACCAAAAAAAATATTCAGCTGACATTTGTTTCTTTCATGGCGCTGTTTTTTACGATGACACTTGACTTCGGTGATACGCCTTTTTTAAACCTATCTCTCTCTCTCTCTCGGCCCCCTCGTCTTCCACCTCCCCAACGCCATCTATTATCAACTTAAAAAGTTTGATTTTAACGGTCACTTTGAAAATCTCTCATTCATACCGATAGTTCCCTAAACTAGCGAGCCGTGTGTCCCCTAAGAAGGTTCTAGTTGACGTGACAAGAGTAGGGGGAGGGTATTTAGCCCACTTTATCGAGAGGGCCGCGACCAGGCCCCTGACACTCTATACTCCTTTGTCGTAGTACAGCTTGGCATGTCAATGTTATGTTTATTCGATTGATGGTTTGTCGTGTTTGTCAGATCTCGCCAAGAGCAATTTATGCAAACGATTAGATCCCGTAAAAGAAAACCCGCTAACACCAAACAAAATAAAATATATGTTAGTACGTATACTCTTTTAAAAAAAAATTAAATAACATTCGTTGTCATGACAACAAACAACAACCAAATCCGTTTTATTTTAATTTAATTTGTTTCCGTTCTATGTTTTCTGTTTTCGAAGACGCTTTAAATATTTCGCTACATAATTTCAAGCGCATCTTAATGGCAACAAAATGTATGCTGAATGCTGTTTAATGTATACGGGCAATAAATAACAAACACCGTGCAATAAGGTTTTTTTCCATATAAGTTGGAACGAAATGAATGGACTATCTGGACTCATCACAACTAGCAGAACGAGGTTCATACAAATGATTAACAGAGGTACATATCAATCAAGAGAAAACGAGGAAGATGATAATCAGTGGTAAGTAAATACTGTTTGATATCATTCACTATTTGCCATTGTCGAGCCTGACTATAGTCACATCATCACTAAAGAGGGTTGCGGTCATTCTATGGAAATAATCACATAATCCCCTGATCTTTGGATTGCGTTAATCCTAGCTCTTTCAAATTATTTTATATAAATTAGTAATTACAGTTTATAATATTGATTCCAGAAAAACGAAGAGGCGGAGACGATATCAATAAAATTGTAAGGAAAACACCGAACGCGACGTATGTTTGCTAGTCGACCAACTTTCATTAATTGAAAAATGAAATCTTATTAATTTCCGGAAGTGTGGAATTAAGGAACAGAAGACGGAACAACTTTTTACAAGCAAATTATGAATACACTTGTTTTAATGTTCGAAATTGTATTAGGTAAGCACTTTTGTGAATTGTATGTGTATAGGTAAACATGAACAAATTGTAATAAATGCCTTTTAAAATATAATTTACCTTTTTATTAAATTAAATTATTATAAAATGCAATATTTATAAGAGAAATCTATCGATACCTAGTCGATAATAAGTACAACCCTAATTATCGATTTCAAAAAGCTTTTACAAGACCAACACTATATCTGGCTTGCTATTGGTCGGATATCTGTCAGATTTGTTGGGCTGACTGACAAGCTATGGAAATAATGCGTTCTCCTTAGTGTCCTATCTGTTTTGAATGGAAAACTTATATCTTTAATCTGTGGCCGCGACTATCATTAAACGCTCGCCCTAACGAGCGGAGAGGGCCATCCTCCCACACGGTACCCTAGTTTAGGAAATAATGTTTTAGATCTAGCGTTATGACTAGATCAGAGATGCGGACTCACAAAACTATGCTAGGTGGGGGCTTTTGAAAATGGCGGGAAACGACGGTTGCGAAATTATTTAATAATTTTCAGTATAATGTCTACAGTGGGTGTTTTGTGTTTAATATCACGTTAAATTAATCAGAAAATGTTCGCGAATGACAGTATGGTGAAGTTATTGGAGAATTCAAGCAGGATCTGAAGTTTGGCGCCATGGTCAAGATTCCCACTACGAGCTCGGGAGTGAACGTGACTGTCGAGCTGCTTCGTCCGCAGTGATTGACGCTACGACGTCTCCTGTGGATGAAGACATGAAGACGCTGCTACCCAGGGTGATGACGCTTCGGCGACTCCCCTGGAGGAAGATAGAAGACTATTTATACATTGATTTTTTTGTAACATGACATTGGCAAATGACGAACTGTCGAGTCCATTAATAAAATAAATAATAAAATATGCTAGGTGGTAAGTCAACTACTAGTACACAAGACGACAGAGATAAGTATACAGGGGGCCTCATTAAGGTTGAGATTTTCTCAAGAACTACTGGACCGAATTTAATAATTATTTTACAGTACATATTTTTAACTTTTATCTATCAAACAGTGAAATAATTATTGCAATAGGTCAAGTAGTTTTTGAGAAAATCTCATCCTTAAAAACTCTACTGTACACCTTTCTCTGTCTTCGACCGTACCAGTTCATCACCTCTATGGAAGAGGTGAATCTATACATATAATAAGACTGGAAAAAGTTGTGTCTGTACATTGGATATTTTTTGAAAAGAATAATTGTAATGTGTTTTAGGATCGATACCGATGCCAAAACACCAATTTTTAAAATGACAATGCCAGATTCTGCCCCACCATCAACTGCAAGTTGTACAAGATAACGATGTAAAAATATCTCCGTTTTTTATTAAAATTATTGGTTTAAA
Source organism: Tachystola acroxantha (assembly GCA_963506565.1). NCBI lineage: Eukaryota > Metazoa > Arthropoda > Insecta > Lepidoptera > Oecophoridae > Tachystola > Tachystola acroxantha. Next base: position 8,639,489 of record OY735893.1, read on the forward strand.
ATAAAGTGTTGTACAAGTTGCGATTCGAAAAAAAACAGCTTAATTATGAATTCAGAAAGTAGTAAGAAGTCGAAGCGATTTATTCATTGTTTTTGTTATTCTTCTATAGGAGTTGCGAGAGTAGTAGAAAATGATACTGATTATGATTATGCAATATGAAACCTGTAATAAGTCCCTAACAAAATGATAGGTACAGCTTAAATGGTCACGTAGTTTTGTAGGTGTGGCAAAGCTCCATTGAAAAGTGGCAATGTCTTTTCTGTCTGGTTGTCTGTGACTTTGTGCAAGTATCACGCTATAACTACTGAAGGGATTTTGATGGGAGTTTCACTAGGAGATAGCTGAAATACCCGAACAGCTCATAGGCTATAAGCCATGGCGGTATGTGATGTGGAAACAAGGATCCAGAGAGGAAGATCTGCCTCCTGATCTCCTCCATCCTCCTCCTCTACCCAAACGAAGTTGCGGGGTACAGCTAGTTTATTAATATGTATAATAACACACCTTTTTATTTATTTACAACAAACTTTTTATTTATTTAACAAACAATAAAAATATATAAAAATGGAAAATAAAATACTTAAAAAATAAAATTATATAAAAGTAGCCTCTACCAGTCACAGATAGAACACCGCGTCCAAGTCGCTCCCATGCGGCAGGGTGCCCAAGAGAGCGGCCGCGTTACCCCTATGTATGGCCAAACTTATTCGTTGGCCGAGGTACGCACCCGCTCTCTTGTCACCCGTGACGTCGACCACTATTAATATGTTAATAGTGTATCATAATGAAGTGGCCAGCTAGAAGCAGATGCAGTGCTCACTAATTACCGCTTCGCTCGGCGACGTGGTGACCTACTTACTCGCGCTGCACTAAAATAGGTGCGCGTGCGCTCAATCGCTGATCTATAAACGCACTACAAAGCAAATGCATTCAATAATGCAGTTTTGAAACACCTGTCTATCTACACTAGAGCGAGGCGGAGGCAAAATGTAGGGTACTATAAATACGAGAACTTGTTTTAAAAAAATCTGATATTTTTAATTTTGGATGAATTTTGGCAGGAACATAAAAATACGCCAACAAAAATCAGATTTTTTTTAACTACTTTTTGATATATGTATGAGCAAGCATACATGAATTATATAACAATAACTTGTCAAATATGTATCATTAAAGAGCAGTGCAAATAAGGCATTCAACCCGGTCGTTTAATTAGCAGAACGGTGGTTTAGGTAGCAGGCGGCAGGCAGTCGTCATTGAGATAGTATATCCTCACCTCATTTAGCATTAGCATAAATGTATGGACATCACCATACATTTGGTATTTTGTATGAATAATTATTTCGGTTTAGATATAATTTTCATTTTAAAAGACATGGAATATGTTTGCGATTTTTTTTTATCGAGCGAAGTTTGTCCAATCGTGTATCGGTATTCATCAGTCTCTAAATAGACACCCCAAGATTGCTATATATTTTTTTCAGACGTTTAATTTTAGTAGTTATTGCCGTAGCCTTCGTAGAAAAACTGAAAATACGCGCACACGAAGACTTATGGTGTAATTCCGATCCACGCGGCAGACAGCAGACGGCATTACTTCACAGTTTTAATTTGTATGAGACCGTTTCCGACTCCAGGTGTCGCGCGACTTGTCACGCGACACGTCTGCCATCAATAGGCTAGTTGAACCAAAAAAAATTGGTCTTAAACAGTTAATAATCCTTCTATTACACCCATTGTCTCCTATAAACAACTAGATACACAAAGGTCTTACTAAAACAATTTAAAAAACGTCCAAATAAGGGTCATTTCATTTCATTTATTTAATTCCATGTACAATTATTATTGTGTCGGAAATCAATTATAAAATAAAATAAAAAATAAAAAAGCCTTTATTGACTCTACATTACTACATCTTATAAGTTGTCATATTAATTTAATCTTACATTTTATAATAATTGTCCATTCTGAGTTCTTAAGATAAAATTTATAAAAATAATTTGATCAATTAGTAACTAAAATTTATAATTAACAAGGCTACCTATTTAAATATTATACAATGTCAATATCTCAAATTTAGCGTCTACTTATAGTTATTTATATAATATGTATTCAATTTCATTTTTACAATTAAATTTAAAAAATCTCATTCAAATTATATTAATTAGTCCTTACTTTTAATTTTTATTACAATGTCACATCATCCAATTGTCCAAATGTCTATTATTTAGAAAAAATATTATTAATACAATTGGTCCATTGTCTACGTCCAAATAATGTCCAATAAATTAGATTCCATTCATCCGTTTGGACCTTCTTTGCGTTCGGTATACGAAGCCTTAATGCTCAACGCGCATTCCTATCGATACTCGACGCGTATTACTTGTATACGGTATTCAAATGTATCGAGGCAACATCGTAACATCATCTCGAGAGCGCTTGTGAACAGATCGACGGCTCGATAAATGTAAATTGGGTGCAATAAAACGTGGCCTTAGAGAGTTTTATTGTCTCGGAAACTGCTTTCGCCTCGAGGCGAGGCTGAGACTTGAAGGGAAGATGTTACTCATACCGGTGTCAGGGAGTGACTGTCTCTTCTTATCTTATCCTGATTGGGTGCCAATGTGGCGGCACTTCGACCCATTGGGATCTTTTGTGCTCTCCCCTTTCCTTTATGCTCCTTCCTCCTCCCTAAAGATATAACTCAGTAGGTCCGCTATGCAGCACATGGGAAGGAGCCTGTAGTCTTCTGGTTCCGGGTAGGCCGACCCCAGGAGACTCATTCGCTTTCTAGCCAGTGAGTCACATTCACACAGTAGGTGTTTCATGGACTCCGTTTTGTCACCACACGCTCTGCAGGTTGGAGATACAGCTAATCCCATCCTATGCAACAGGTCGTTCGTTGCTTGATGCCCCGTTAGTGCCCCAATTATGAGCCGCATCTGGTTTCTGTTGTGTTTCCAGATTTTCCTGCACCAGCCTGTGTCTGTCTCGCCAATGAAAAGTTTGGAGTGTTTCAGCTCTTTGATGTTTTTCCACTCCAGGTTGTGCAAGTCTCTTACTAAGGTTCCTTACACTACAGGGCAGCCTTGAAACTACGGGGCGTCTGTCCGTCCTTCCGTCTGTCTGTCAGTCAAGACTTATATCTCAGAAACGCGTGGACGGATAAATAACAAACGTTTTAACATTGATATCCTATAAACAACTAGATACACAAAGGTCTAAAACTAAGTAAAATAAGGGTCCATTGTTAACGTCCAAATAATGTCCAATAAAGCGAATGACTCCCGTACGAGTCTGCAATGCAAGGCGTCAGAGGAGCCCCGCGGGGGTGACGGGCGGGAGCTGCCTACAACCAGTTTGCCTCAGAGAGACATTCGCAACCGTCATGTGCATCGGTCATTTCTACGTTTTGTATTTTTACTTATTTTCTATTAAAACCAACGTTCAGTGCAATCCAGTGTTTTTATTCAAACCTAAGACTCTTTTATGTCGTGTACAACTCCATTCCTCCGTTTGGACCTTCTTTGAGCTCGGACATTTTTAGAAGGCAGACTGTGTATCTAGTTGTTTATAGGAGATCAATGCGTTTTAATAAAGTTACATTCTAGGGCATTCAAAATAGTTATGTTATGATTGAAATATCGATATTGTATCTGGTACCGTTCTTATTATCTGCGTCGTAAGAGCTGAAATTGTAATGCAAGAGTTTACCATTGATCTGCTTAATGAAGAATATAACGATTATGTATCAGCAGTCAAAAAATCATAAAATCAGATATATCACATTTAGACAAAACATAGCATTATATAGCTTTATTATTTTGGTCCATTCAATAGCCTATACAATTGATTGATATAGGTACTTAGTTATCGTTATCATGTACGCTGTTTAACTAGTAGTGAAAACTTTATTAGCTAATGTGTTAATTTTAGTCTCTAGGTATTCATAAGTATCATTAAGGCTGTATGTTTTCCATAATAAATAAATAAATCTGCTGTTGTCCGTATACCGCAGCCCAAATAAAGTGTCTTATTCTGTAAACAAATATGATCGTCTAATTACCTGTTGTGATGTAACACTGAAGGAACTGATTGATTGAACCTGTTCATCGTTGTGAAAATAAAGAGATCCAATCTAATAATGTGAAAATAATCGCAGAAAAGCTTAAAGTGTTAGTAGTTTTTGTTTACAAAATAAGACACTCGACTTTGGCTCCGGTGTAGGTTATATGATCGCGTCACTTGGTTTACTTAGTAGCTTGTGTAAAGAGGATTAATTCCGCTCCATTACCATACAAAGTGGGAATTAATAAGCGCTTTGGATTTCCATCGCATTATCCCCATAGCGGGAGGGGGGCGAGGGGCGAGGGGGGTTGTCATTCCATTTCTACGTCATTTATCTTTGGGTAAACTTGTAGGCTGGTTCTCTTGAAAATGGCGGTGGTGCGACTTAAACGCTTATCCTTCTATAAATATCCTATCCATGAACTTTCCACTCCTGTTTTGAAATTCAAACTTGGTCGCGCCCGACGCGACACCAGCGCCAGAGTTGCGCTGAACAAACTACTACTCAAATGATGGCCGCCGCGTAAGGCACGGGAAAACTTTGCTCCTGTTAATCGTGGTTAAAAAGTAGACGAAAGTCGAGTATTTCGTGATTAGAGCCTGTGTAGGACGTCCTGGACTCTTGTGTCAACCTGTTTAGTGCTGTGCGTGCGAGGACCTGACAAGGATCGGGAGACTCTTGGTGTGCCGGCGTCATCAGCTTATCCCAAGTAAGATTCCCTCCTTTCTGACCTAGCTTTAAGTGCGGCACTTGCTCTCTGCTGTGGGTTCGCAGGATTACAACGTCTCCTTCCAGGTGAAACGAGGACCAGCTCGATTTGCTCGTTGAACGGCCTGGTATCGTACCGCCATAAAAGTGGTCATTTCGAGCCAAATTTTCCTAAAAGCGCCTATAGAAATTTAATAGACAGCTTATTCTTAGCATATTTATCAAAATAACAAGTCATTTCGAACAATTCTTTACGTAAAATTAGTAAAATTCAATTACATTTGACGTATCATTTTTTCGCCCATCAGTTATCAACTTACCTACTCGCACGGTGCGCTAGTTCCACCAACTTACCTACAACATATTTAATTTATACGAGTAAATTGTGGTCGGTTTCGTTTCGCCTGTATGTTGAGTACGGAAGCTGGGTTAAGGTATTGAATTGTGCTCGGAATACTTAGGTACCTACAAAGTTAAGCTAATTCTTTGAATCATAAAGTGTGTAAAGGTTGCGTAGCTACATACGTACCTATACCTATCTACAATTTAACTTAAACCTATTCAAGTAAAATTGTCATACCCACTTATTACGATTATTCAAACTCAATCTCTTTGTTTACGTAAAACCATCGTTCGTCTTATAATCTGTTAAGGCGACGTCATATTGTAAGGTTCACTGTGTGAAACGTTTTGAAGAGTGCAAAAATGGCAAAAACCGCCTTAGTAGCAGAAATACAATCTCTCATAAAACGTCGGGAATATGAATTTTATTCTATGCAAATTCTTTATGATTTATCTAAAGAAGCAATGACAAATAAGTCGAAGTTATTATCGTTTCGTACAAGATTCAAATCTATTAATAACATTCGTCAAAATTTTAGTGACCTTCATCATGAAATCTGTGTTAAAAAATTAGTGTCAGAACCTGAATATGTACCTGAAAATTCAGCCCTATCTGCATTTGATGATTTGTACTATGCCGTTATGGAAGTTGCCGAATCGTTACAGCTTGATAATCATTCTAAAATTCAAACGCTTACTTCTCAGAACACTCAAAATAATGGAGATGATTCTAAATTTCAGTCTCATTTGCCCAAATTACAAACTCCTAAATTTGACGGAAATATTGAAAATTGGCAATCATTTAAAGATAGTTACTTGCCCTTAATTCACAACAATTCAGCTCTTTCCAACATAGAAAAATTCCACTACTTGTTAACTTGTTTGTCAGGCTTCGCCTTAACAATAGCGAAAGGCGTACCTATTACCGCAGCCAACTATAGTATAGTGTACAAGGCGCTCACGGACAGATACGACAACAAGCGTATTCTCGCGACTGCCTACATAGAAAAGTTATTCAGACTTACACCAATAACGAAACCGTCACTTGCCAGTTTAACTGAGTTAACTAACTCACTTTATGAAAGCGTTTATGCGTTACGCGCCTTAAATATTCAATCGCTAGATGAATTCATATTATTCTATGCTGCATCCCGCACGTTAGATTACGACACTCGTCAACGTTTCGAGTTACAGAACCCGAATGAAATACCTACATTTGATGATTTACTTAATTATCTTCAAAATTACGTTAAAATATTAGAAGTGAGTCAACCGATGATCATTTCTACCCCTACTACGAGTAACAAAAACACTCGTCAGCCTAATAATAATGCGAAATACAGTCCACAACCAAAATCCTCTTTTGTTGCTTCTACAAATCCAAGTAATAAAGACAAACAATTCGTTTGTCCGTGTTGCAATTCTCCTCATTCTATATACAGATGTCAAAAGATATTGTGCATGGACATACCGTCGAGAATCAAATTAATTCACCAATTAAACTTATGTACTAATTGTTTACGATCGGACCACGATTTTATGGACTGTCCGTCAAAGAAAATGTGTTTAATATGTAATTCGAAGCATAACACGTTGTTACATATCGATGCCCCTACTACAAGTCTGCAAACTCAAAGTGACGATACCTACCAGTGTGATTATGAGAGTGACCATCCGAACACAAGTTTAACCTGCGCAGCCGCAACGGCTAGGTCGAGCACGCAACGAACGACTAAGATTCTCGGCTCGGCAGTGGTTCGCGTTCGGGACGCGCATGGCTCGCTTCAGTATGCGCGCGCCCTTATCGACAGCTGTTCGATGGATTCCTTTATTACTTCTTCGTGCGCCAAGCGACTTGGGCTGCCCGTGCAGCGCTGCAACATGACGGTTACCGGAATAGGTCAAAGTTCAGTGCAAACTATACGGGGTGTAACAATTTGTTCAATCATGCCTCGTCGTATTGACACTCCTTGTTTCGAGCTGCCATTAGTAATTATACCTAAAATTACTTCAATGATGCCTTCGCCATCCTTACCCGGTACAGTTCGTGAGCATTTTAAACATCTCGATTTAGCCGACGAAAACTTTGACAGAGCAAGTCATATTGACATCTTACTGGGTGTCGAATGCTTTGATCAAATTTATACTGGGCCTCGTTACGCGCCAGGTCCTGGCTTACCCTGTGCGCTCTCCAGTGTTTTCGGTTGGGTAATCAGTGGTTTACTATACGACCGCGCCAACATTCGCGCTCCCTCTCAGCCGGTGACGTCACTCCTCGCTTCCACTTGTGAGCTCGACGAGATCGTCCATCGGTTTTGGGAAACCGAGGAGCCTCCTAAGTCAAATATTTCCGATCCTGAAAAGGAGATTTGCGAACAACAATATAAAGATGGGACTTACCGAACTCCCGAAGGCCGCTATGTCGTGCCGATCATGCTGAAGGAGGATCCACCTTCTCTCGGCGATTCTAAGCGCCAAAGCTTAAATCGCTTTCTCAATATAGAAAAACGCCTCGCTCGTGAACCCGAGTTGAAAGCAGATTACGTTGATTTCATGCGACAGTACGAGCAGCTGGGGCACATGCAGCCTGCCCCACCTTCGTCTACTGCTTTAGCATACATCATCCCCCACCACTGTGTCGTGAGGCCGAGTAGTTCCACGACTCGTCTGCGCGTTGTTTACGATGCTAGCCATCAAACAACGAACGGCAGGTCCCTCAATGACACTGTTCATGCAGGACCAAAACTACAAATTGATATCATCGATATCGTTACGAAATTCCGTTTGCACTCCATTGTGTTCACTGCCGACATTTGTAAAATGTATCGTCAGATACTCATCCGACCTGAGGATAGAGTATATCAACACATCTTTTGGCGCGAGAGACCCAATGCTCCTCTGCAAGAGTTTGAGCTCAATACCGTGACTTACGGTGTCAGTAGCTCGCCGTATCTCGCCATACGAACTCTGCGACAGCTCGCCGACGATCACGAGTCCGATTATTCTTCTCGAGCCACTGAAGTGCTCCGCGAAGAAATATTCGTCGACGATGTGACGACTGGCGCGTCATCCTTTGATGAAGCAGTTCAACTGAAAATTGATCTTGTATCATTACTCGAAAAGGGACAATTTGAACTCCGAAAGTGGAGTAGCAATAACTCTGATCTTTTAGCAGATGTTCCCCCAGAACATTGTCAATCGACAAAGACATTTGACGATACTAGTCAAGAATTTTTGAAAATACTAGGAATTCAATGGAATCCATCAAGCGATCACTTTTCCTACTCAATTTCAGACAGCTTTAATGTGGAATTTACAAAACGATCAATCCTTTCGATAATTGCTCGAATCTTTGATCCCCTCGGATGGATATCGCCTCTCGTATTTGCAGCCAAATTGCTGCTACAAGAAATGTGGCGTCTCAATCTGTCATGGGATGAACCCATTCCCAGCCATCTCGCGAAGCAATGGCATGTCATTGCTGCTAACTTATCTGACTTACAACAGATCAAGTTACCTCGGATGATTATGTCTCCAGATCCTATTCAGATTCACCTGGTCGGATTCTGTGACGGCTCGTCTAAGGGATACGGTTGTTGTGTCTATCTTTGTGTCGTTACACCGCAGGAAACTAAGGCAAGCCTTCTGATAGGAAAATCAAAGGTAGCACCGTTGAGAACCACAACCGTGAACAGACTGGAACTGTGCGCTGCAGTTCTGTTAGCTCGTGTGCTCAGTCATATGTATTGTTTACTGAAAAACAAAATATCCATAGACTCTGTCGCAGCCTACACTGATAGCAGCACAGTCTTGTCCTGGCTTCACACGCAGCCACATCTACTGAAGATGTACGTTGCTAACCGTGTCGTACAGATAACAGACCAAGTCGAGGCAGATCAATGGTTTCACGTGTCAACCAATGACAATCCTGCTGACTGCTGCAGTCGCGGGGTAACATGTGCAGAACTTGCTGAACACCATTTGTGGTGGACTGGGCCCTCTTGGCTCACTCGGCCTCCCAGTGAATGGCCATCTCAGAAGGTCCTAGTACCTAATGAGGAACTGCCAGAGTTAAAACCTTCTATCACTCAAACCTTGTTAACAAATGAAGAACAAGACTTATTCCTCTCTGAGTCAATTTCGAAGTTTTCTTCATTCAACAAATTACAAAGAACTTTCGCTTGGTGCTTACGTTTCATCAATAATTCGAAGTTAAAACACGACAATCGTGTCCTTGGTCCGTTATCTACTAGTGAGTTGGATAAATCACTAGTCACTTTGGTTAAATGTACGCAGCGTTCACATTTCGCCAAAGAACTCGATCAAATCAAAGTTAACACGCCGTGTGTCAAGTCAGTTCAAAAGCTGTCACCTTATATTGACCACGTCGGTCTTTTGCGAGTGGGGGGTCGCCTCAGCAATGCAGGCCTGCCCCATGAAACTGCGCATCCTCTTCTTTTACCAAAATCATGCCATTTATCACAATTGATTGTGGATTATTTTCATTTAAAATATTTCCACTGCGGTCCCAGAACCCTTCAATCTCTTATTCAAAGAAAATTTTGGATATTAGGAGCGAGGTTAGCCATACGTTCTCGTTTATCCAAGTGCGTCGTGTGCTTCAAAGCAAAACCGATTCCATGTCAGCCTATTATGGGAAGTTTACCGGCTTCACGTCTTCAACCAGGAAGATGTTTTCAAGCTACGGGAATAGACTTCGGCGGTCCTTACTTGCTCAAGGAAAGTAGACGGCGAAGTGCACGTACCTACAAGGCGTACATTTGCCTTTTTATTTGTTTAACATCTAAGGCAGTTCACTTAGAAGTTGTAACAGAACTTAGCACTGAAGCTTTTCTAGCCGCGTTAGATAGATTCGTCTCTCGTCGCGGCATGTGTAAAAAAATTCTAACTGACTGTGGCACGAATTTTGTCGGTGCCAACAGACAATTAAACGAACTGTTTAATTTACTGAAACAAAATCATTCAGAAATCTCTGACGGCTTAGCCAATAGACGAATTGTTTGGGAATTTAACCCTCCAAGCGCGCCGCACTTTGGAGGAATTTTTGAAAGCGGTATTAAATCGACTAAATACCACCTAAAACGCGTCGTAGGCACTCAGGTTCTGACTCTAGAAGAGATGTTCACAATTCTCGCGAAAATCGAAGCGATTCTTAACTCTCGACCTCTTTGTCCGCTCTCTCCTGATCCGCGAGAAACCGACGTACTCACGCCGGGACATTTTCTAGTCGGTGGCCCACCTGTGGCCTTGCCTGAACTTCCGTTAGAAGACATATCGTGTCCGCGTTCGCGTTGGCAGATGCTACAGAACATAACTCAATCTTTCTGGCGCATATGGCAGCGTGACTATTTGCACACTCTTCAACAGAAAAGCAAATGGTTTCAATCGAAACCTAATGTCAAAATTAATGACCTCGTTATTATTGTGGAGCCTAATCTTCCACCTACATATTGGAGATTAGCGAAAATTGTACAATTGCATCCTGGTCGTGACAATATCGTTCGAGTAGTCACAGTCAGGACTGCAAACGGTAATGTCTTTCGCCGGCCTGTGGTGAAGATATGTCCGTTGCCTATGTAATGTTATCTTGCATTAAGTTTCAAGTTTTTCTTTAGTATTTTAAGTAGCTAGATATACATTACGATAGACAATAAGTTAGTTTTAGATAATTTCACCGTTGGTCTATCTATTCTGAGCACAGTTTCAATATCGATACTTAACTTTGAAATCCTGGTGAATTTCAAGTGGGGGGTTTATGGTGCGACTTAAACGCTTATCCTTCTATAAATATCCTATCCATGAACTTTCCACTCCTGTTTTGAAATTCAAACTTGGTCGCGCCCGACGCGACACCAGCGCCAGAGTTGCGCTGAACAAACTACTACTCAAATGATGGCCGCCGCGTAAGGCACGGGAAAACTTTGCTCCTGTTAATCGTGGTTAAAAAGTAGACGAAAGTCGAGTATTTCGTGATTAGAGCCTGTGTAGGACGTCCTGGACTCTTGTGTCAACCTGTTTAGTGCTGTGCGTGCGAGGACCTGACAAGGATCGGGAGACTCTTGGTGTGCCGGCGTCATCAGCTTATCCCAAGTAAGATTCCCTCCTTTCTGACCTAGCTTTAAGTGCGGCACTTGCTCTCTGCTGTGGGTTCGCAGGATTACAACGTCTCCTTCCAGGTGAAACGAGGACCAGCTCGATTTGCTCGTTGAACGGCCTGGTATCGTACCGCCAGGCGGGAAACGACGGTTGCGAAATTATTTGATAATTTGTTGTTGGATTATTTATGCAAGATCTGAAGTTTCAAGCTTTTATCAAGAGTTCCCGCTACAAGCTCGGGAGTGAACGTGACTGTCGAGCTGCTTCGTCCAGAGTGACGACGCTACGGCGACTCCTCTGGATGAAGACATGAAGACGCGGCTACCCAGGGTGAAGACGCTACTGCGACTCCCCTGTAGGAAGATAGAAGACTATTGAATATATTGAATTTTCTGTAACATGACATTGGCAGATGATGAACTGTCGCGTCCATTATTAAAATAAATAATAACTTGTAGGCTGTTATTATTTAATGTTAGTCATAAACGTGATTTAAAGTTACGCCACCGTAACATAAGCCTAAGGGTTAGTGTACAACAGGACGGCGCCGGCGGACGACGCCGCGTACCGCGCCAGTCGACAGCGCGCCGTCCGCCGGCACGACGCTTACCATTGATCTGCTGTCGACTGTACCTACGTTATTGTACAGTCGACAGCAGATCAATGGTAAGACTTGCAGTACGATTTCAAGTCCTACGACGTAAATGATAATAACTGTCAAAAGAAAAAGTGTTACCATTGATTTGCTCTCGACTGTACAACAAAGGGCTGGGTGTAAAGACTAACCTAACCTAATTCCATTTCAGGATAACAAAGGCTCACGCACGAAGTTTTTTAAACATTACCACGTTTAAAATTTCAGCAACAAGAGCCTGATACTTGGAGCGTTGCAATGCGGAGAAGCCTTTTGAGTTTATTTCCCTACTGTTCTATTGGATGGGAAATGCTGACATTTTGTTTTAAATATCGTGCTGTAGATACCTGATTTGAAATTAGTTTGTCGATATTCTATTTAACACACCATATTTATTTTATATTATTAATAACATTATACTTATTTATTTATAATATACATTATGTATATTATAGAACGCGGGGCAGACCGCGGCGTAGGTGGAGAGACGATATCGTTAGATACAGGGATGGGTGGCTGGAAGAGGCTCAGGACAGGGATGGATGGAAGAGGAGGGGGGAGACCTTTGCCCAGCAGTGGGACAATATATAGGTTAACAAAAAAAAAAATATTATAGAATGTAGTCATCATTATTTATCATATAACATTATTTACATTATATTGTAGTATTTAAGTATTATTTTTTTAATTAATTTGACCCGTATTTTTTAGCGGGGTTATTTATCCAAAAAAAAAATATTTAACACACCAGAGTTATACCTACTTTTTGCCATAATTTTAGTATGGAACTAGTAAGACATGACGTCACACTGTTGACCATAAGTTACGTTCATTAGGGTTCCCAAAAGGAAAAAAGGAACCCTTATGGGGTTATGGGATCACTTTGTTGCCCGTCTGTCTGTCAGTCTGTCTGTCAAGACCGTATCTCAGAAACGCGTGGACGTATCAAGTTGAAATTAACACCAAATACTCAAGTCTGTAACCTCATACAGCCGTGAAAAACTGTGTGTAAACTATTTTATGAAACCGTCTCCAATAAAACACTCCAAGGCCTGCGAAGCCTTCAAATTAAACATGCATAGTTGACACGCGAAGCACCCACTTCCGGCGCCTGTACTTACATAACTTCCGGTTCAAAGTACGTTGAAAGTAACATCATTCGGAGTCATTTTTTCATAAAACTATTTGAGCGAATGTAAAATTCTTCTACAGAGTGCATATTATGTAACTGTAATGGTATTTGTCTCGAATGAAGGTCACGAACTGGTAAATAGTGTGGGACGCCCCTCGACCAGATGGGGGGATGACCCACGCAAAGTAGAACTGGATGCAAAAGGCCGTGAATCGTGTTGAGTACACCTTGGGCTAGACTTTAGTCCAGCGGCGGAGTCGCGGAAGTAATTCGCAAGTCTCCCCGTGACTCCGCCATAGGGCGGCGAGACGGAACACCGAGGGGTTTTTAGTCGGTAAGAGTCCGACATAACCATCCTCGCCTCCCCGTGGCAAGGAGGTATCATGATATCTAGATGATTTTACCCCCGAAAAAAAAAAGATTTGAGTCCAGCAGTGGACTGATACCTCCGATGTAGGTATATGACGTCTGATGATGATTGAATTGTATTAAAATAAAAGTACTAGAAGATCATAGTTAACTCACTCACTCAAAGGAACAGAGCCTTCCATGAGCCAACTAGCGCCGCCAATCTTAAAAAAAAAATATCTTCCAATATAATCAATTTGATTAAAAAAAGCTATTTACAAAATATTTATTACGATAAATACTATTTTTAAAATGCTTATTTATAACGTGATTCAATTTCGGTAAGTTGTAGTTCGCATAATTGCGAAAAACGGCCGTTTTTGGCACATTTGTGAACTACAACTTAGCTTGTCGCAATTATGCCATGTATTGTATATTGAAAAATAGTATTTATCCTAATAAACATTTTGTAAATAGCTTTTTTAATAAAATCGATTAAATTAGAACATATTATTTTTTCCAGATTGGCAGCGCTAGTTGGCTCATGGAAGGCCCTATTACAGAATAGATGACTATTTAAACGATAAACTTGCATGGGTGTCGCCGGTTCTGCATGAAGGATAAAGTTTAGATTACTATTAAAGTACCTAGATTAAGTAATTATGTTATTATTACTTAAAAAAAATATGTGCTGCTGAGAGTTTTTTGCCACTTTTTCTCCTCAGCGTTGGCACCTTTTCCTTGCTTGGTGTAAATATAATTTAAAAAAACATGTTGACGTGCAAAAATGTACACAACGTGCTTACTTGCAATAAAGAGATTTGACTTTGACTTCAACACCAGCTGTTACCAGTCGGTCAGAAGCCCCAGCTCTTTAAGTATCATCTACAAGTACCAGGGTACTATGAGTCGCCTGGAGTCTCAGAGGTCCAGCGTATGTCTGTGGGGCGAGTGCGGCGCGAACACCGGCGTCGAGTGCGCCTTATTATTTATTTATTTTATTAATGGACTCGACAGTTCGTCATTTGCCAATGTCATGTTACAGAAAATTCAATGTATAATAGTGTTCTATCTTCCTCCAGGGGAGTCGCCGTAGCGTCATCACCCTGGGTAGCCGCGTCTTCTTGTCTTCATCCACAGGAGACGCCGTAGCGTCAATCACTGTGGACGAAGCAGCTCGACAGTCACGTTCACTCCCGAGCTCGTAGTGGGAATCTTGACCATGGCGCCAAACTTCAGATCCTGCTTGAATTCTCCAATAACTTCACCATACTGTCATTCGCGAACATTTTCTGATTAATTTAACGTGATATTAAACACAAAACACTCACTGTAGACATTAAACTGAAAATTATTAAATAATTTCGCAACCGTCGTTTCCCGCCATTTTCAAAAAGCCCCGAGTGCGCCTTTGGAGACTCCCGAGGCCAGCAGTGGACTGATACAGGATGTATGTATTGTGAAATATTTTAAAACGGTAGAGCAGTTTTGTAAAGCTTACTTAATGAATCCCCCTGTATACTTTACTCTGAGGACTAAACAAAACAACAAAGAAAGCCGGCAGCCATTCACAGGATGATCCCACCCCACCGGTAACTGAGTCCGTATCCCGCCGGGGGAAAGTCACGGTTGTTGCCCAACTAATATTTTTAGCAACATTATTTTGGTTGCTCTGAGGAATACGTTCACCAATGACACCCAGAGAATATGAAAGATGTACGGTCTCACGGAGCTAAGTATGTTAATAGAAATATATATAGTAATGGGTTTCATATAGATCAGATAATTTTGAAATCTTTATAAAATAGTAAAATCAACAATTTCCCATCTAATTTCGTAAAAAAAGAGTGACAGCTTTTCTTTATAAAAAAAACATTCCTATCAATTTTAAATTTAGGCGGCCAGCTACAAGATGCGGCCAAAAGAGACCGCATCGTAACAAGTATATATAGAAAGAAGTCCCTTTCTTTTCTCGTGTGGTTTAGTGACCAAACCTATTTGTCAAAGTTATTCAGGCCGCCGGTAGGCCTTTGATGTGGCCTAACGACTGCTGTCAAGAGACAACAACCGGGACCAACTGCTTAAGGCTTCGTATGCGCGTATTTTCAGTTTTTCTTCTTCTTGGGGTATCTTTTTAGAGACTGATGAATACCGATACATGATTGGACAATCTTCGCTCGATAGAAAAAAATCGCAAACATACCCCTTCCATGTCTTTTAAAATGAAACTTCAACCATATAAGTGAGTGATATTGTTGGATATATATAACACTGGCCGATTATTTTTAAATATCCTTAAAAATAATATTAAATTGTTCTTTCTGATTGTCTGGGTCAATAGATCGCTGTCGAGATTTATTCAGAATAAAAACTATTAAAATTAATTTAAATCTCTATGGTGTTTATATTTTATTGTAATTCCGTAGTTTTGAAACGTTTCTATTTATTAGTAAGGAATAACCTAGGTATCCGTTTATATATTAATAATTCGTGTTTACAAGGCAATAACGGCGTAGTTTACCCTATACACCGCTCACGTCCGACCCGACCTATATCCTCAGCAGTGTGTGTGCACACCTGTGCCCGTGTGTGCCCTTACACACACTGAATACAAAGTGATGTGTTTGTGACATGGTGTTTTGAGGGGAAACTGCTAGTACAGTCGAAGACAGAGATAAGTATACCCCCTGTATACTTATCTCTGTCTTCGACTGTACTAGCAGTTTCTCAATAAGGTTGAGATTTTCTCAAAAACTACTGAACCAAATTTAATAATTATTTTACAGTACATAACTTTTTCACTGTTTGATAGATAACAGTGAAATAATATTTGCAATAGGTCAAGTAGTTTTTGAGTAAAATCTCAACCTTAAAAACTCTCCTGTACACCTTTCTCTGTGTTCCGTACACATCAAAGCACACCAAGTGTAACACTTTGGACTTTAGAACGTTCTTATTATCTGCGTCGTAAGAGTTAAAATCGTAAGTATGTACTGCAAGACCATTGATCTGGAGCACCCTTCAGTAAGGGTAAGCCCCGCTATAAGAGTTCATGGTAAGAGGACTGTTCCTTCAGTCACATCACAAGCAGGTAATTAGACGATCATATTTGTTTACACATATGATTTGGGCTTAGGTTTTTTTTTTAAATAAAAGTTGCGACGCTCCATCTATCGGGAGTTTGTTAGTAATGTATGTAATGATGTTATTGTTATTTTATTGATTTTGTTTATATCTGGGAATTCTTAGTGTATTTTTTATTATTATTATTATTTTTTAAATTAATTATTGATAATATTTTGGATTGTATTTAATTGACTACAATTTATTATTGGGTATTGACCTGTTAAAATTGTAATGGTTATAATAAATAAATAAATAAATAAATAAACTAATTGCCTTGCCATTTTACCCACGTGTCTCTAAAAAGTTGTCGAGCTCTTGGCTGGCATAACTCTGGCACGTTTGAAGCCGGCTAATGCAGCCAATTGTTCCAGCCAGGCGGAATGTTTTAACAATACCTTTTTAATTTGCGCGTTCAGAAGTTTTGCGAGTTGGGAAGTTGGGCCGATGGACTGTGCGTTTGAATCTCAGATTTAAATAATCTACGGAAAAAAAATTGGTTTTGTAACACAGTTGCTTCAAAGTTTTTAGGAATGGATTGTCAAAGTCAAATCTCTTTATTGCAAGTACGTTGTGTACGTTATACGGTGGAAGATAGAGAAAGGTGTACAGTAGAGTTTTTAAGGATGAGATTATCTCAAAAACTACTTGACCTATTGCAATAATTCTTTCACTGTTAGATAAAAGTTAAAATTATGTAGGTATGGTAAAAGAGTTATTAAATTCGGTGCAGTAGTTATTGAGAAAATCTCAACCTTATTGAGGCCTCCTGTGTGCTTCTCTCTGTATTCGTGTGTACATCAATATTTTTTGAATTTACATTTACACCACTTTGCAAGGTGCCAACGCTGAGGAGAGAAAGTAGCAAAAAAATTCAGTAGCATATCTTTTAAAATAATAACAATAAAATTACTTAATAACCCTGGAATATTTTATTCAAGTAAGATTACAAACAAATATAACAAAACTAAACTACTTAAAAATTATAATATTAACCTAGAAAATATAAACTAAACTAAAAACTATATATACAATAGGTCGGTTGAACTATCTGAATGGCTTAGCATTACAGATAGTTCAACCGATCCCCGTTGTCCGGCAACGTGCCCAAAATGCTGGCGGCATTTCCCCTCTGGATCGCTAGGCTGATCCTTTGGGGGAAATGCAGGCCAGCACTTTGGTCACGCGTGGACTCCACGAGCCGCGCCGACAGATCTTTCAAAATTTCCATCGCTCCCGGCCCCCACGGACCCAGCGTCTCTACCCCAAACGGCACAAATATGTAGCCTCTGTCGAGGCTACTATACTTGCGCCGCTTGAGGGATTCGGATTCTTAATAACTAGATAATTACATAATTATTATTATCAATCTAAACTCTATCCTTCATGCGATACCGGCGACACACACCATGCATGTTCATCGTTTAAATAGTCATCTATTCTGTAAGAGCGTAGTAACCGCTATACGCGTTCTACTCCGCAATTCGTTTTATTAGCAAAATGTTAATCCAGTACATTTTTCTTTCTAATCTAGTAGCTAGTGCATTTTACTGTATAATTAATTTAACAAAATATACAAAAATATACAAAAAAAATCTTTTGGAAAACTAGAAACTAAGTATAGCACAGTAGCAACTTATTTGGACTTAAGTATCAATTACACAAAGAAAGGCTGAATACTGTGCAGATGGAATTCTAGTGTCCGCGATAGGTTTCCCTGTGCTGCGGCTACCAGTGATTATTTATGACCATTATATCAGAAATTATTTTAAGAATATTATATTGTATCCACTGCCTCGGTGCTTTGGTGATATCTGTAAACCAGTCAGTTATATATTGAATAAATAAATTAACGAAGGTCAATGCTACATTTCGTGCCTCCTCGCAAAAACGTATTTAATTAAACATATTTGTCCTACTTTACACTTCCACTTACCCCAACTTACAGGTGGAATAGAGGTCAACCGCTAACACTGTGTGTAGAGACGTAGATACCCCTCTTAATCTACTTAACTGTTCTCCAAACAACTTTCCTGCCGTCTAACTTTAAGCGACTTATGCCATCATTATAAGTTGGGTTCTCCTGACAATTTGGTTCAAGTCAAGATACTTGATACATAATAAAAGTATACAGGAGAGGCCGTGAGATTCCCCCCCCCCCCCCCCCCCCCCATTCCCACTTTTAAGCCAAGGATACATTAGCGACGTTGCCGGACTTCGCGCGACATGTCTGACGCCTGACGTCGCTACGGACCGATCAGTCGCGCGATGTCGCCAGATATGTCAGGCGAAATCGGCCGGCTTCGCTTGACATGTCGCCGATACATGTCGTAGGACATTTGTCCCCTAGTGTATCATTGGCTTTAGCTGTTATTCCATCATCATCATCAGTCTATTTATATTGCCCCACTGCTCGGGCACAGACCTTCCCTTACATCGAGGGAGCTCGGGCCATAATCCACCACGCGGGCCCAGTGCGGGTTGGCGGATTTCACATGCCTTAGATTTTTTTTTGATAGTGCATATTCTGTTATTCCATATTGTCATTTATTTATTTATTTTATTAATGGACTCGACAGTGCGTCATTTGCAAATGTCATGTTATAGAAAATATGTAATAGTCTTCTATCTTCCTCCAAGGGAGCCGCAGTAGCGTACGCTACCCAGGGTGAAGACGCCGTAGCGTCATCACTCTGAACGAAGCAGCTCGACAGTCACGATCACTCCCGAGCTTGTAGCGGGAACTCTTGATTAAAGCTTGATACCCCAGATCTTGCTCAAATTATCCAACAATTTCACTATACTGTCACTCGCGAACGTTTTCTGATTAATTTAACGTGATATTAATCTCAAAATAACCGCTGTAGACAATAAAACAAAAATTATCAAATAATTTTGCAACCGTCGTTTCCCGCCATTTTCAAGAGAACCCATATTGTCATAAAATATGAAATCCGTTTTGGCAACATTGATCTCCTATAAACAACTAGATACACAAAGGTCTTACTAAAATAATTTAAAAAACGTCAAAATAAGGACCCATTGTTAACGTTTCACAGCAAAAATTGGCTCCAATAGTCACATGAGAGCTCACCAGAGGGCAGACCAGCGAGGCCCCATCCCCTAATATAAGCCGTGAAGCATCGCTGTAGCCAAAATCGGCCAGGAGACCATCATCATCATCATCAATGTCCAACAAAACAAATTCGGGTCCATTCATCCGTTTGGACCGTCTTTGCGCTCGGACATTTTTAGAAGGCAGACTGTGTATCTAGTTGTTTATAGGAGATCAATGTTTGGCATACATAATTATCAATCTACAATTGTTAAACACAATTAAATCAAACTTAAAACTAATATATTCAGTCAAATAACCCGCCCCTTGTCATACCCGGTGTAAAGGTGCCCATAACGCTTGCGGTGTTACCGCGCAGTATAGCTATGGCTAACCTTTGCACCAGGTAGGACCCGGAGCGAGAGCCACAACCCCTCTCTTTATTGTTAAACTATATTTAGGCCCGTATTAATAGTCTGAGCTCAAACCCGCCCTCAAGAGCGAATTCAGCTGATACACACTCAAGACGTGATCACCATCTCAAGTATGTCATTTATTAATAAACCAATCTTGACGGCGTATCACGTGATGTCTTTCTCAAGTCGCGGTTCGCCTGCAATCAGCAAATACGTTCTCAAGTGTGAGTTTGACAGTTGTCTTGAGAACTGAGTTTTGTTTATTACGGCGTTACTCACATGATGCCCGATTCCTAAACTCGCACCTAAGTTACACTTATTAATAGGAACGCTATCTTGAGGTCGTTCTCAAGATTGACTTTTGAGCTGATTTATTAATACGGTCCCTAAGTACTTACTGAAATAATTTTGATAATCGGTCGAGAGACAGTACCCGCTTAAAAATAAAGATTTCGACGAATTGATAACCTCCTCCTTTTTTTGGAAGTCGGTTAAAAAGCGGAATCCATTTCATTTTTACAAACTGAAAGTTAGTAAACTAAACGGACAGAATGGAAATTCTGTTCCAAACTTTCCAACAGAATGTCAGAATTCTCGTTTCGAAATTGTGCGCACACACGTAGACTCGTGTGTTCGTCATATTATGTTAATGTGTCTGTGTGCGTCTGACCCGGTTACCCCTCTTCAATGGCCAGCTTTATTGCACTTTTATTTTTATTTATTTTATTAATGGACTCGACAGTTCGTCATTTGCCAATGTCATGTTACAGAAAATTCAATATATTCAATAGTCTTCTATCTTCCTCCAGGGGAGTCGCAGTAGCGTCTTCACCCTGGGTAGCCGCGTCTTCATGTCTTCATCCAGAGGAGACGCCGTAGCGTCGTCACTCTGGACGAAGCAGCTCGACAGTCACGTTCACTCCCGAGCTTGTAGCGGGAACTCTTGATAAAAGCTTGAAACACCAGATCTTGCTCAAATTATCCAACAAATTCACTATACTGTCACTCGCGAACATTTTCTGATTAATTTAACGTGATATTAATCTCAAAATAAACACTGTAGACAATAAAACAAAAATTATCAAATAATTTTGCAACCGTCGTTTCCCGCCATTTTCAAGATAACTTTTATTGCACTTTTTATGCAAACACAGTGATGAGCACAGGGACGGACTAGCCTTTAGGGCAGTGGTTCCCAGTGGTCCGAGGACCATAAGTGGTCCGCAAAAGTGATGGTGGGGCAGAATCTGGCATAGTCATTTGCAAGCGAAAAATTATGTCACACGATGAGTGCAATAGGCGAAGCGGGGGGCAGGGGCGCCATATTAAATCAGTGTCGATATCTCAACGTTACGCGTGTCGCGAAGCAATTTTGCGCTCATGTGCGGGCAGAAACGGGCGCCCTCCTGTTACAGGTCTATGGGGCAAGTGGTCTGTGTCCCGCGCCTTCCTTGTCGCTTCATCGCATAGCTCGAGCTGTGTATCCTCATCGCACAGCTATATCGCGGCGCATCGTCATAGCACATCTTACTCACTCCGCTACACGACGTAGCATTAGTGGAAACGGTCACATAGTATCGTAGCATAGCTTTCGCATCCTCTCAGCACAGCTGCATAACTCATCTCTGGTGGAAAAGCAGTCTGATAAATATATATTCCGTACTCATTTGTAGATCACAAAATATGACAATAATTTTTTCATCGTGTTCTAATTTATTCACCGAGCATGGATAATGCATAATTCAAATTATGAGTAAAAATAGGAGCGCATCATCGTAAATCATGTTTCTAACCGAATGTTAGACATGGTTGTCGGAATACTACTACTATTGTCGGATAGATGGAGTTGCGTAACATACCCTTTAAGTATGTATAAAGCGATGAAGATTTCTGAGGGCGTGGCGTGGCCTGTGGTGGCTCAGTTGGTAAGAGCGTGTCACGGAATGACAAGGTCGCAGGTTCAAGTCCTGCCCACGGCAAGAATTTTTTCATCATGTTCTAATGAAATAAAATGGTTAAATTTTTTTATTTTGTGAAATTTTACCGCCCCCAAAATGCTCGGGTCGCAAATTATTCTTTGTCCTGGGCGCAAATTTTTACAAGTACATCCCTGGTCGAGTTTCAGTATAACTGTTGACCAGTAGGGCAACAGTTATTATTATTAGGTATCAAGTTACTGCTCGTAATAGTTAACGGTGAGATGGAGGTGTGGGTGAGGGTATCTCGTAAAATATATTATATCATACCAGATAGATGTATGCAGCAATGAGATCCGATTTGACCAAAAAAATTGTTCTCGTGTGGTTTAGTTACCACACCTATTGTCAGAGTTCAGCTTTGTTTACATCTACAGACATTGAGCGTGTCCGGCACGTGGCGTGGCAGACAACATCATACTAAGTATTATATAAAAGAGAGCATGTTATTAATAATTTAGGTTTATGCAACTTAGATGTAGGTATATTCCACGGCATTTTACCAGAGCCTGCTTCAGGCCCAGCTAAAATGCTGTTCTCGATCTTTTATAAAATTTAAGTAGATAGGTTTAAAAACTTAAAAAACATTTATTGTAATTTAAAATTGATTAGGGTAAGTCCGGGGGAGATGGCCATAGTTTTTTTGGAGAGCCGTCAAAATAAAAGTATAGACTTTATTGTATGTATCTTTAATTTAAAATAAACTTTGGACTTCTATATTTTGGATACATATCACAATAGTAACAAATTGTAGCGAGATGAACCTTAAAACTAATTTTAAAAAAAAACACAGTGGGCCATCTCTCCCGTAGCGTCCGGGTGAGTTGGCCATATGAGTAGGGGAGAGATGACCAGTACTTAATTGTATACTTGTCATCTTCTTTATTGCCGTCTTCGTCTGATACATCACACAAAACCAATTCGGCATCTTCTTCACTACTGTCAGATATTCTCTTAATTGACTTTCGCTTCCTCGCCGTACTCGGTTTTTTTTTCCGACTGACTAGGTTCAATCTTACTTTATTTTTTATTTTTTGGTCTTTCAATCTTTTTTTCTCTTCTACACACCTCCTTGTTTCAATATGTACATCAGATGTCAATAGTTCATACATAATAGAACAACACAATAAAAAATAAAGTGTATCAGGGTTAGATGGACATATGGCCATCATACACCTAATATACATGGCCATCTCTCCTAATTGCCCGGGACAGATGGCCATACCTAAAATGTAAACAAGTAGAAACAATTCATATGAAATTTTGATGTTGTAACACGACACCGTTCATGAACTATGCATAAAATACATAAAAACCCTTTATTTTCACAAAATCTTATCACCACGACATAAAACATAAACCATCTAAAAATGTTTAGTAGTATACGGAACAAATTAGAAGGATTTTACACACTTTTCGTTTTTTTTTCGCCAAGAAATTCCTGGGATGTTGCACTTAGGCACTATGTGAAGCGAACTGAGCGCTAACAGGCGACATCTGGTGATAAATTTCCGAAATATTTCGGTGGGCCATCTATCCCGTATGGCCATCTCCCCCGGACTTACCCTATTATTTAAATTTTTAATTTAATTAATTAATTTATTGTAAACTATTAAGAACCTTCCATGTAATAATATCTTCCAATATAATCAATTTTATTAAAAAAGCTATTTACAAAATGTTTATTACGATAAATACTATTTTCTAAATGCTTATTTATAACGTTATTCAATTTCGGTAACGAACTACAATCGCATATTTGCGAAAAACTACCGTTTTTGGCACATTTGTGAACTACAACTTAGCTTGTCGCAATCATGCCATGTATTGTATATTGAAAAATAGTATTCATACTAATAAACATTTTGTAAAATTTATTGATCAAATTGGAAGATATTATTTTTTCAAGATTGGCGGCGCTAGTTGGCTCATCAGGCGTTGGTCCCGGTTGCTGTCGCTCGGCAGCAGTCGTTAGATCACGTCAGAGGCTTACCAGTGGACTGAATAACTCTGACAAATATGTTTGGTTACTAAACCACGCGAGAAGTCATATACAGAATAGTATCTACTCTTGTTATACTTTCTTTGTGGTAGGAGGATAGGAACGACAGCAGGTCAACGGTAACACTTGCAGTACGATTTTAACTCTTACGACGCAGAAAATAAGAGCGGTTCAAAATCCAAAGTGTTATAGTTGATGAGCATACAACTGCAGCGATGCAAGCGTGTTCAACGAGGCGATACAAAGCGCTGATAATAACTTTATACGAAGTGAGAAGCTTTCTTTGTTTCGCCTAGTTTGCATATTCTCATTCTCATTAAAGGCGAGAATTGTCGCCCCACAGGCCCGGATCGGGAGGGGCGCCAGTTTCTGGGGGCGCCAAAATCATCAAAGTCAAATTTCTTTATTGCAAGTAAGCACGTTGTGTACATTTTTGGACGTCGACATATTTTTGAATTTACATTTACACCACTTTGCAAGGAAAAGGTCAACGCTGACGAGAAAAAGTAGGAAAAAACTCTCAGCAGCACATCTACAATAAATAATAATTAAATAAGTAATAAAACACAATTACTTAATAACTAGTATTACACAACTATTACTAGTTTATCCCTCATGCGGAACCGGCGACACACACCATGCATGTTCATCGTTTAAATAGTCATCTATCCTGTAATACGAACAAGTGTTCCTTTAACTTTACATCATCATGTAAAGCTCACAACTCACGATAATGGTATGTGATATTATAAAATAAATAACTGATAAAATGATAATAAATAAAATTGAAATTACTGTTATGTATTAAATTAAATGATTAAATTACACTTTAAAGTTTATTATAAGTACCATAAATACAAATATAATATAATTTTTTGGAGTTATTTTGGATAGGTTTTAGTATAAGTAGTTATATTTTTTTTAAATAATCAATTTTAAATAAATTAATTTATTCAACTGTCAAGCTTAAAACTAATACAATAACATACTTATAACTAAATTATCCGTTGAACCTTCGTCAATCAAATAACCCGCCCCTTGTCATACCCGGTGCAAAAGTGCCCATAACGCTTGCGGCGTTACCGCGCTGTATAGCTATGGCCAACCTTTGCACCAGGTAGGACCCGTAGCGAGAGTCACAACCCCTCTCTCTAAGGCTTTTTTTAAATGTAATATTAGATAGTGTATATTTTAATACCTATTTTTTTAGATCTTTTAACATATCTTCAACCATATTTTTTTTTAATAAAACGGATTAATTACATTAATGAGAATCACGTACAATTTTGTCGTTCTTATCGCTGAGAACGATTTATTCCACACAACCAATGGTAGGCAATATTAAAAAAATGTGTTAGAAAGAGCTTATATATAATTAATTAGGTTAATTACATCATACGATAACTTTTGAACGCATCCCAAGTGACACCCTTTCCGATAGTTAGCGAGCCATTAGTATTAATTACTTTATTGATTAAGGCTTAACCGCACGTCCCTGTGTCTCGGTGCCCTAATTATTGGGACGGCTAAAAGGTCACCCCTCACATAGAGCACCCTTACCCAGAGTGGGGTAAGAGCAGAATATTTTACATAATAAGGGAGATTATGATTATGGAGATTGAAAAATAGCGACCGAGACAAGAGGTTACTGCGGGGTTACTCTCACCTCTTATAGCGATCGAGTTTAGGTTCCTAAATGACATTGCCAGATTCTACCCCACCATCAACCGCAAGTTGTACAAGATAACGAATAAATGTAAAAATATCTCCGTTTTTTATTAAAATTATTGGTTTAAAATAAAGTTTTGTACAAGTTGCGATTCGAAAAAGACAGCTTAACTAAGAATTTAGAAAATAGTAAGAAATCGAAGCGATTTATTATTTATTGTTTTTGTTATTCTTCTATAGTAGTTGCGAGAGTAGTAGAAAATGATACTGATTATGATTATGCAATATGAAACCTGTAATAAGTCCCGAACAAAATAATAGGTACAGCTTAAATGGTCACGTAGTTTTGTAGGTGGGGCAAAGCTCCATTGAAATTTGGCAATGTCTTTTGCTACACTAACGTCAACCGTCATTGTAGCAAATAGCGATTCGGTTCAGTCTAGGAACCTAAACTGGATCGCTATAAGAGGTGAGAGTAACCTGTTTATTTTTCATTATAATCTTAAAAATATAATAATTGTGATGCTTTATTTCTTTATGGCAAATGCACAGAAGAACAAATTATTATTATAAAGGAGAATGTTAATTCAAGGCCCATCCTGTATAAAGCTAGCTGTACTGTCGCGTAGGATTCAATATTCATCCCATATTTTTCTACCTCCTGTTAGATCGAAAAATTCGGAATTCATTCAATTCATAAGATTAGCTTAGATTAGATTTCCCCCACGGGACAGGCTTAGCCTAGTGTGGGGTGCACTGTAAAAATTATCTGCACTAAGACTAAGTGTTTCTTATACCAATCCATATATGTAATTCTGTTTCTTGTACATTATTAATAAAAATTATTATTATTAGCTAAAGAAATTATTTTCATATCGACTTTTATTTCATTTTGAATGAATAATTTCTTGCATACACGAGGCGTAGTTTATATTATTTGTCAGTATTTTTCGTCAGTTTTTCTTCGCACACAATTTTTATATAAATAAAATTTAATTCATACGTAATTTTTGTGATTCAAGTAATCTTGTGTAAATGTAAATTACGAAATGTTTTATGTGTAAAGTATTTTTAATATTTTTAAGTAGTTTTTAATATATTTCGTAAGTTTTAGTTTGATTTCTTATATTTTTCTTAGGTTGTGTGTGAAATAAAAATTATTGTTATTATTAAATTATTTAATTAATTTATTTAGGAAAGTATATACTACTTAAGTACCAAATAAATAATAAATGAATATTTTATAAAAATAAAAATTATGTTTGTGTATATATTCTGTAATCATCTTTTTAACCATATTTTCGTTATTTTCAATTTTATTTAACGTTATATTGAATATGTATGTTGACAAATATTGCACATTATACCTACCTATTATAATTTTCATTACGTAATTTAAAAACCAGACAAAGATCAACCGTAGATACAAAATAGAAATCAGCTGAAAAATATAAAAAATACTGGCATTTAGAAAATCGAGAATCTAACAGACGTGATGTTACATCTTACTAATTCCATACAAACTCCATATTAAATTCGTTTCCTTAAAAAAACGGATGGAGCACGACTAACCATCAATATCTTTTGGAATAGGTAACAGAAAACTAATATCAACCCCCTAACCATGAACTCTTATAGCAGGATTACTTCAATAATACTTTATTATTTCGTACAGTCGAATACAGAGATACAGGGGGCCTCAATCAGGTTGAGATTTTCTTAAAAACTACTGAACCGAATTTAATAATCCTTTTACAGTTACATAGTTTTAACTTTTATCTATCAAACACTAAAATAATTATTGCAATGGGTCAAGTAGTTTTTGAGATAATCTCAACCTTAAAAACTCTCCTGTACACCTTTCTCTGTGTTCCACCGTACCATGACGTCCTTAATAAGCTTACTTTAAGGTCGTCATTGTACGAAATAACAAAGTATTATTGAAGTAATCCTGCTATAAGAGTTCCTGTAGTTTCAGCATTATCATTTTTTTAAATCCACATCAACATTGCATGTTAAATACGTGTTAAATGTGTGTAGTTTAATTAAATATCATGTAAGGTAATTACAATGTCCAACGAAGAGTTATGTAAAATTAATTATTTAAAGAGCAATACTTACATAGGGCAGTCTAGGCTTAAAAAATCAATGGCAGGTTTAACACACACTACACTTCCATACAAATTTCCATACAACACACGTTTAACTATCACTAATAACTTAAGTTCCGTCGAATCGTAACCGAACCATTGTGAGATTATGGCTTTTTAGATTTACGCGTAACGCCTTGCGCCATGGTTTTTGGATTAATTAGGACTGGCACACGCCTTTTTGGATTTTTGTTGTTTTATTTCTTTTTCTGGCGAGGCAAAGGTTCTGTTAGCTGCGAGGGCGGGCGGGCAGCGCGCATGCCCGGCTGAAATTCAGCGGTGTTGCCAACTGTAGGTTTGGAATTACGTTTGGCGAATATTTTAAAAAAATCGACAGTTATCCATCTGTTAGATTATTTTAGTAGTAGGATATTTATATAGTGAAAATATGTGAGATTGCAGCAAATTAATTAATTACAGAGATGTATTTATTCTTATAACGCAACGAAGCTAATTTTATACTTACCAAAATCTTAAATTGAATTTTATAAGTGTGAGTCAAAGGGTTTTTAATTTTGCTTTTTCGTTAACAAAATTAAATGTTATTCCATTTACAATTTATTTTCACCTTGTCTATACTTCAATACTTCATTTATTCAACCTTATGAGATCTAGGGAACACTTGGTTATGTCATACATAATGTAATAATTTATAATATAAGGTACATAATACAAACTAGGTTACGGCTGGATGCACGAACAGAGACACAGGGCAAAGAACCGACCCACGGGATATAACAAAATGAACTAATTGCGGCTGTAAAGGGGCCTTGTCAATGTTTTACAATTTAGGAATTTTTTTAAATGATTAACAATAATATAATTAATTGCACTAAATGTCAAAATAAGTTTCTGTAAAAATAAATGAATTTAAAAATAACGAACACATAAATGTCAACAAATAAATCTTATTTTTAAATATCCGCCAGATCCGACAGTAATTCCGAACCTGGCAACACTGGACTTCAGGCCATGCGCGCGTAAGCTCGCCAGCTTCAGAGCAATGGATGACCTCATTTCACCGAAACGCAATGAATTATTTTCGAAATGGCAACGCACTCGATGCACGCATGTCCTTTTTAGTTTTTTTACACCAGTTTCTGTGTTATTTACATGGGTGGTCGATCGATAACGATCAATCGAAAGAAAATGATACCCCTGTATTATTTTTACCCGACTGCGCAAGGAGGGTTATGTTTATCGAGTGTATGTACTTATATATGTGAGTATGTATGTCTAAATATTTGGCACGCCCTGCAATCTAAACGGCTTGATGGGTTGTAACATATGAGGTGTCGTTAGATTCGTCTTGATTGTAGAAGTGACATAGGGTATTAAAAAAACCGGTCGACTGCGAGTCGGCCCCGCGCCCCGAGGCTTCCATGCAACGCAACTTAACCCCGTAACTTCGCTCTAACGAAAAGATAAACTAGATTTAGAGACCAACTTAACTTTGATATTATCAAAATATTATGTCCATATTGAATAATAACAAAAATAATTTTTTTTTGGAGGGATGTAATTTCGAATTTACAGTTTTCAGATTTTTTCCTTTACGTTACCTATAAGAGCTTCTTGCCAAATTTCATGATTCTAGCTCAACGGGAAGTACCCTATAGGTTTTGGTATTCTTGCATTTTCATAAAATATCCGAGAAATTGCGACCTGAACGGCCATATCTTTTGATTGCGTTGACGTAGAAGATTTTTTCTCAGCTGCATGAGGTTGCAGACGTGAGTACTTGGTATTAATTTTCGTTGTTGCCATAGTAACATAATTATGAGAAAATATGGCTATTTTACGGCGTACTTCTTAGGGAGGCGTTATGTCTGTCATAAAAGCGAGGACGGCATTTAATATCATTTATTACAACAAACTGATAATTGGGAGGCAGGAGCGACAATGTACGCAAGGCTCATAATCATTTCTTTTTATTTCAAGTTAAGTCATATTTGAATTTTTCTTGCATAATAGTATAAGGCTTTGTTTGCTTGAATTTTCAGGCAACGGTACAGAGATAAGTATACAGGGGGCCTCAATAAGGTTGAGATTTTCTCAAAAACTACTGGACCGAATTTAATAATTCTTTTACAGTTACATAGTTTTCACTTTTGTCTATCAAACAGTGAAAGAATTGTTGCAATAGGTCAAGTAGTTTTTGAGAAAATCTCAACCTTAAAAACTCTCCTGTACACCTTTCTCTGTGTTCCACCGTACTACTAAAATTAAACGTCTGAAAAAAATATATAGCAATCTTGGGGTATCTATTTAGAAACTGATACACGATTGGACAAACTTCGCTCGATAGAAGAAAATCGCAAACATACCCCTTCCATGTCTTTTAAAATGAAAATTATGTCTAAACCGAAATTATATCTAAAACAAAATATATATCAAAATGTAGGGTATTATAAATACGAGAGCTTGTTTCAAAAATCTGATTTTTGTTGGCGAATTTTTAGTTCCCCGCCAAAATACAAATATGGAGTCACTGTGCCGTGCTCTTCACTCCGCCGCTGCGGGACATCTTCTGTCTCGCGCTCGAGTTTGACAGCTGGCATCCCCTTAAGCCATTTAAGCCAAGGACAAAGCCTTCATAAAATTACTCGGCAAATTGAGTCCCTGGGGTCTCGTAGCGCGTAGCACCGCTACGGCGTAGCGCGTAGCTTAGCCCTCGCGTAGTTCCGGATAATTATCGTTATATAACCTGTACTTAGAAAGTGATAGCGATTTGAAATAAGATGGGTGTCCGTAGTGACATACGAAATTGGAAAGTTTTGAAAATTAATTGTTATTTATTTATTTTATTAATGGACTCGACAGTTCGTCATTTGCCAATGTCATGTTACAGAAAATTCAATATATTCAATAGTCTTCCATCCTCCTTCAGGGGAGTCGCAGTAGCGTCTTCACCCTGGGTAGCCGCGTCTTCATGTCTTCATCCAGAGGAGACGCCGTAGCGTCATCACTCTGGACGAAGCAGCTCGACAGTCACGTTCACTCCCGAGCTTGTAGCGGGAACTCTTGATAAAAGCTTGAAACTTCAGATCTTGCACAAATAATCCAATAACTTCACCGCACTGTCATTCGCGAACATTTTCTGATTAATTTAACGTGATATTAAACACAAAATAGTCCCTGTAGACATTAAAAGGAAAATTATCATATAATTTCGTAACCGTCGTTTCCCGCCATTTTCAAGAGAACCAATGTTATTTATTAGTCATTGATCTCCTATAAACAACTAGATACACAGTCTGCCTTCTAAAAATGTCCAAACGGATGAATGGACCCTCATTTGTTTTATTGGACATTATTTGGACGTTAACAATGGACCATTATTTGGACGTTTTTTTTAATTGTTTTAGTAAGACCTTTGTGTATCTAGTTGTCTATAGGAGATAAATTTTATTAGCTCTTAAAAAATATTAAATGTTTTAGTTCATTTGTGTTTTGTCACTTTATCATGGACGTACTTATTAAATTGAAATTCATTGGTACTTATCTAACATTATAATTCTTGTTCATCATCATCAGTCTATTTATATCGCCCCACTGCTCGGGCACAGACCTTCCCTTACATCGAGGGAGCTCGGGCCATAATCCACCACGCGGGCCCAGTGCGGGTTGGCGGATTTCACATGCCTTAGATTTTTTTTTTTTTTTTCTACGGCATGCAGGTTTCATCACGATGTTTTCCTTCACCGTTTTGAGAGCACTCGGTAGATGTACGTAAGTTTTTCCGTCGAAAAAAACCGAGGATAACTCATTGGTACATGGCTGCCCTAGCTGGGAATCGAACCTGGGACCTCCATATTGCAAGTCCATTGACCCAACCACTGAGCCACCGAGCTCTCTTATCTCCCTGTAATCAATCAATGCGGGTATTATGTTCCACCTCGCACCACCTCACTCGACACCACAGCTAAGTACAATCACTGTCAAAACTCTTCATTATTCATCTACTTACAAAGCGTCGGTTGCCGTGACAACAAGCGTACTACACGACGGCGCATTTCTAACGTCGTAACTGACGTTTAGTTTATTTTTGGTTTTCTTAATTTTCTTTTAGTGTTCACCTTTTAATTTATTTATGACATAAATTGTATGTAGGTATAATATAATAGATGTCATAATTATATACAGTGTATTAACACTATTTTACCCAAGCGTGTAGCACATTGAGTATACTAATTTGACTCTATGAACATAAGAAACTCTATGAACATGTGAATTGACTGTATCCGATACTTAGTATTTGACTTTAATGTGAATTGACTGTATTCAAATTTCTTTATTGCAAGTAAACACGTTGTGTACATTTATGCACGTCAAAATATTTTTTTGAATTTACATTTACTGACTGAAATTATTTATGTTATTATCTTCATAAAAAGATTATTAGCACATATTTCATTCGAACCCCTCATATCATGCTCGTACATAAATATTAAATCTCTCTATTAGAAACATTTTCTAGCTTTAGGATTGAAAAGACATTGCCACATTTCAATGGAGCTTTGCCCCACCTACAAAACTACGTGACCATTTCAGCTATAGGTACCTATCATTTTGTTGGGGACTTATTACCGGTTTCATATTGCATAATCATAATCAGTATCATTTTCTACTACTCTCGCAACTCCTATAGAAGAATAACAAAAACAATGAATAATTCGCTTTGATTTCTTGCTATTTTCTGAATTCTTAATTAAGCTTTTTTTTTCGACTCACAACTTGTATATATAACTTTAATTTAAACCAATAATTTTAATATAAAAAAAAACGGAGATACTTTTACATTTGGTGCGACTTAAACGCTTATCCTTCTATAAATATCCTATCCATGAACTTTCCACTCCTGTTTTGAAATTCAAACTTGGTCGCGCCCGACGCGACACCAGCGCCAGAGTTGCGCTGAACAAACTACTACTCAAATGATGGCCGCCGCGTAAGGCACGGGAAAACTTTGCTCCTGTTAATCGTGGTTAAAAAGTAGACGAAAGTCGAGTATTTCGTGATTAGAGCCTGTGTAGGACGTCCTGGACTCTTGTGTCAACCTGTTTAGTGCTGTGCGTGCGAGGACCTGACAAGGATCGGGAGACTCTTGGTGTGCCGGCGTCATCAGCTTATCCCAAGTAAGATTCCCTCCTTTCTGACCTAGCTTTAAGTGCGGCACTTGCTCTCTGCTGTGGGTTCGCAGGATTACAACGTCTCCTTCCAGGTGAAACGAGGACCAGCTCGATTTGCTCGTTGAACGGCCTGGTATCGTACCGCCATAAAAGTGGTCATTTCGAGCCAAATTTTCCTAAAAGCGCCTATAGAAATTTAATAGACAGCTTATTCTTAGCATATTTATCAAAATAACAAGTCATTTCGAACAATTCTTTACGTAAAATTAGTAAAATTCAATTACATTTGACGTATCATTTTTTCGCCCATCAGTTATCAACTTACCTACTCGCACGGTGCGCTAGTTCCACCAACTTACCTACAACATATTTAATTTATACGAGTAAATTGTGGTCGGTTTCGTTTCGCCTGTATGTTGAGTACGGAAGCTGGGTTAAGGTATTGAATTGTGCTCGGAATACTTAGGTACCTACAAAGTTAAGCTAATTCTTTGAATCATAAAGTGTGTAAAGGTTGCGTAGCTACATACGTACCTATACCTATCTACAATTTAACTTAAACCTATTCAAGTAAAATTGTCATACCCACTTATTACGATTATTCAAACTCAATCTCTTTGTTTACGTAAAACCATCGTTCGTCTTATAATCTGTTAAGGCGACGTCATATTGTAAGGTTCACTGTGTGAAACGTTTTGAAGAGTGCAAAAATGGCAAAAACCGCCTTAGTAGCAGAAATACAATCTCTCATAAAACGTCGGGAATATGAATTTTATTCTATGCAAATTCTTTATGATTTATCTAAAGAAGCAATGACAAATAAGTCGAAGTTATTATCGTTTCGTACAAGATTCAAATCTATTAATAACATTCGTCAAAATTTTAGTGACCTTCATCATGAAATCTGTGTTAAAAAATTAGTGTCAGAACCTGAATATGTACCTGAAAATTCAGCCCTATCTGCATTTGATGATTTGTACTATGCCGTTATGGAAGTTGCCGAATCGTTACAGCTTGATAATCATTCTAAAATTCAAACGCTTACTTCTCAGAACACTCAAAATAATGGAGATGATTCTAAATTTCAGTCTCATTTGCCCAAATTACAAACTCCTAAATTTGACGGAAATATTGAAAATTGGCAATCATTTAAAGATAGTTACTTGCCCTTAATTCACAACAATTCAGCTCTTTCCAACATAGAAAAATTCCACTACTTGTTAACTTGTTTGTCAGGCTTCGCCTTAACAATAGCGAAAGGCGTACCTATTACCGCAGCCAACTATAGTATAGTGTACAAGGCGCTCACGGACAGATACGACAACAAGCGTATTCTCGCGACTGCCTACATAGAAAAGTTATTCAGACTTACACCAATAACGAAACCGTCACTTGCCAGTTTAACTGAGTTAACTAACTCACTTTATGAAAGCGTTTATGCGTTACGCGCCTTAAATATTCAATCGCTAGATGAATTCATATTATTCTATGCTGCATCCCGCACGTTAGATTACGACACTCGTCAACGTTTCGAGTTACAGAACCCGAATGAAATACCTACATTTGATGATTTACTTAATTATCTTCAAAATTACGTTAAAATATTAGAAGTGAGTCAACCGATGATCATTTCTACCCCTACTACGAGTAACAAAAACACTCGTCAGCCTAATAATAATGCGAAATACAGTCCACAACCAAAATCCTCTTTTGTTGCTTCTACAAATCCAAGTAATAAAGACAAACAATTCGTTTGTCCGTGTTGCAATTCTCCTCATTCTATATACAGATGTCAAAAGATATTGTGCATGGACATACCGTCGAGAATCAAATTAATTCACCAATTAAACTTATGTACTAATTGTTTACGATCGGACCACGATTTTATGGACTGTCCGTCAAAGAAAATGTGTTTAATATGTAATTCGAAGCATAACACGTTGTTACATATCGATGCCCCTACTACAAGTCTGCAAACTCAAAGTGACGATACCTACCAGTGTGATTATGAGAGTGACCATCCGAACACAAGTTTAACCTGCGCAGCCGCAACGGCTAGGTCGAGCACGCAACGAACGACTAAGATTCTCGGCTCGGCAGTGGTTCGCGTTCGGGACGCGCATGGCTCGCTTCAGTATGCGCGCGCCCTTATCGACAGCTGTTCGATGGATTCCTTTATTACTTCTTCGTGCGCCAAGCGACTTGGGCTGCCCGTGCAGCGCTGCAACATGACGGTTACCGGAATAGGTCAAAGTTCAGTGCAAACTATACGGGGTGTAACAATTTGTTCAATCATGCCTCGTCGTATTGACACTCCTTGTTTCGAGCTGCCATTAGTAATTATACCTAAAATTACTTCAATGATGCCTTCGCCATCCTTACCCGGTACAGTTCGTGAGCATTTTAAACATCTCGATTTAGCCGACGAAAACTTTGACAGAGCAAGTCATATTGACATCTTACTGGGTGTCGAATGCTTTGATCAAATTTATACTGGGCCTCGTTACGCGCCAGGTCCTGGCTTACCCTGTGCGCTCTCCAGTGTTTTCGGTTGGGTAATCAGTGGTTTACTATACGACCGCGCCAACATTCGCGCTCCCTCTCAGCCGGTGACGTCACTCCTCGCTTCCACTTGTGAGCTCGACGAGATCGTCCATCGGTTTTGGGAAACCGAGGAGCCTCCTAAGTCAAATATTTCCGATCCTGAAAAGGAGATTTGCGAACAACAATATAAAGATGGGACTTACCGAACTCCCGAAGGCCGCTATGTCGTGCCGATCATGCTGAAGGAGGATCCACCTTCTCTCGGCGATTCTAAGCGCCAAAGCTTAAATCGCTTTCTCAATATAGAAAAACGCCTCGCTCGTGAACCCGAGTTGAAAGCAGATTACGTTGATTTCATGCGACAGTACGAGCAGCTGGGGCACATGCAGCCTGCCCCACCTTCGTCTACTGCTTTAGCATACATCATCCCCCACCACTGTGTCGTGAGGCCGAGTAGTTCCACGACTCGTCTGCGCGTTGTTTACGATGCTAGCCATCAAACAACGAACGGCAGGTCCCTCAATGACACTGTTCATGCAGGACCAAAACTACAAATTGATATCATCGATATCGTTACGAAATTCCGTTTGCACTCCATTGTGTTCACTGCCGACATTTGTAAAATGTATCGTCAGATACTCATCCGACCTGAGGATAGAGTATATCAACACATCTTTTGGCGCGAGAGACCCAATGCTCCTCTGCAAGAGTTTGAGCTCAATACCGTGACTTACGGTGTCAGTAGCTCGCCGTATCTCGCCATACGAACTCTGCGACAGCTCGCCGACGATCACGAGTCCGATTATTCTTCTCGAGCCACTGAAGTGCTCCGCGAAGAAATATTCGTCGACGATGTGACGACTGGCGCGTCATCCTTTGATGAAGCAGTTCAACTGAAAATTGATCTTGTATCATTACTCGAAAAGGGACAATTTGAACTCCGAAAGTGGAGTAGCAATAACTCTGATCTTTTAGCAGATGTTCCCCCAGAACATTGTCAATCGACAAAGACATTTGACGATACTAGTCAAGAATTTTTGAAAATACTAGGAATTCAATGGAATCCATCAAGCGATCACTTTTCCTACTCAATTTCAGACAGCTTTAATGTGGAATTTACAAAACGATCAATCCTTTCGATAATTGCTCGAATCTTTGATCCCCTCGGATGGATATCGCCTCTCGTATTTGCAGCCAAATTGCTGCTACAAGAAATGTGGCGTCTCAATCTGTCATGGGATGAACCCATTCCCAGCCATCTCGCGAAGCAATGGCATGTCATTGCTGCTAACTTATCTGACTTACAACAGATCAAGTTACCTCGGATGATTATGTCTCCAGATCCTATTCAGATTCACCTGGTCGGATTCTGTGACGGCTCGTCTAAGGGATACGGTTGTTGTGTCTATCTTTGTGTCGTTACACCGCAGGAAACTAAGGCAAGCCTTCTGATAGGAAAATCAAAGGTAGCACCGTTGAGAACCACAACCGTGAACAGACTGGAACTGTGCGCTGCAGTTCTGTTAGCTCGTGTGCTCAGTCATATGTATTGTTTACTGAAAAACAAAATATCCATAGACTCTGTCGCAGCCTACACTGATAGCAGCACAGTCTTGTCCTGGCTTCACACGCAGCCACATCTACTGAAGATGTACGTTGCTAACCGTGTCGTACAGATAACAGACCAAGTCGAGGCAGATCAATGGTTTCACGTGTCAACCAATGACAATCCTGCTGACTGCTGCAGTCGCGGGGTAACATGTGCAGAACTTGCTGAACACCATTTGTGGTGGACTGGGCCCTCTTGGCTCACTCGGCCTCCCAGTGAATGGCCATCTCAGAAGGTCCTAGTACCTAATGAGGAACTGCCAGAGTTAAAACCTTCTATCACTCAAACCTTGTTAACAAATGAAGAACAAGACTTATTCCTCTCTGAGTCAATTTCGAAGTTTTCTTCATTCAACAAATTACAAAGAACTTTCGCTTGGTGCTTACGTTTCATCAATAATTCGAAGTTAAAACACGACAATCGTGTCCTTGGTCCGTTATCTACTAGTGAGTTGGATAAATCACTAGTCACTTTGGTTAAATGTACGCAGCGTTCACATTTCGCCAAAGAACTCGATCAAATCAAAGTTAACACGCCGTGTGTCAAGTCAGTTCAAAAGCTGTCACCTTATATTGACCACGTCGGTCTTTTGCGAGTGGGGGGTCGCCTCAGCAATGCAGGCCTGCCCCATGAAACTGCGCATCCTCTTCTTTTACCAAAATCATGCCATTTATCACAATTGATTGTGGATTATTTTCATTTAAAATATTTCCACTGCGGTCCCAGAACCCTTCAATCTCTTATTCAAAGAAAATTTTGGATATTAGGAGCGAGGTTAGCCATACGTTCTCGTTTATCCAAGTGCGTCGTGTGCTTCAAAGCAAAACCGATTCCATGTCAGCCTATTATGGGAAGTTTACCGGCTTCACGTCTTCAACCAGGAAGATGTTTTCAAGCTACGGGAATAGACTTCGGCGGTCCTTACTTGCTCAAGGAAAGTAGACGGCGAAGTGCACGTACCTACAAGGCGTACATTTGCCTTTTTATTTGTTTAACATCTAAGGCAGTTCACTTAGAAGTTGTAACAGAACTTAGCACTGAAGCTTTTCTAGCCGCGTTAGATAGATTCGTCTCTCGTCGCGGCATGTGTAAAAAAATTCTAACTGACTGTGGCACGAATTTTGTCGGTGCCAACAGACAATTAAACGAACTGTTTAATTTACTGAAACAAAATCATTCAGAAATCTCTGACGGCTTAGCCAATAGACGAATTGTTTGGGAATTTAACCCTCCAAGCGCGCCGCACTTTGGAGGAATTTTTGAAAGCGGTATTAAATCGACTAAATACCACCTAAAACGCGTCGTAGGCACTCAGGTTCTGACTCTAGAAGAGATGTTCACAATTCTCGCGAAAATCGAAGCGATTCTTAACTCTCGACCTCTTTGTCCGCTCTCTCCTGATCCGCGAGAAACCGACGTACTCACGCCGGGACATTTTCTAGTCGGTGGCCCACCTGTGGCCTTGCCTGAACTTCCGTTAGAAGACATATCGTGTCCGCGTTCGCGTTGGCAGATGCTACAGAACATAACTCAATCTTTCTGGCGCATATGGCAGCGTGACTATTTGCACACTCTTCAACAGAAAAGCAAATGGTTTCAATCGAAACCTAATGTCAAAATTAATGACCTCGTTATTATTGTGGAGCCTAATCTTCCACCTACATATTGGAGATTAGCGAAAATTGTACAATTGCATCCTGGTCGTGACAATATCGTTCGAGTAGTCACAGTCAGGACTGCAAACGGTAATGTCTTTCGCCGGCCTGTGGTGAAGATATGTCCGTTGCCTATGTAATGTTATCTTGCATTAAGTTTCAAGTTTTTCTTTAGTATTTTAAGTAGCTAGATATACATTACGATAGACAATAAGTTAGTTTTAGATAATTTCACCGTTGGTCTATCTATTCTGAGCACAGTTTCAATATCGATACTTAACTTTGAAATCCTGGTGAATTTCAAGTGGGGGGTTTATGGTGCGACTTAAACGCTTATCCTTCTATAAATATCCTATCCATGAACTTTCCACTCCTGTTTTGAAATTCAAACTTGGTCGCGCCCGACGCGACACCAGCGCCAGAGTTGCGCTGAACAAACTACTACTCAAATGATGGCCGCCGCGTAAGGCACGGGAAAACTTTGCTCCTGTTAATCGTGGTTAAAAAGTAGACGAAAGTCGAGTATTTCGTGATTAGAGCCTGTGTAGGACGTCCTGGACTCTTGTGTCAACCTGTTTAGTGCTGTGCGTGCGAGGACCTGACAAGGATCGGGAGACTCTTGGTGTGCCGGCGTCATCAGCTTATCCCAAGTAAGATTCCCTCCTTTCTGACCTAGCTTTAAGTGCGGCACTTGCTCTCTGCTGTGGGTTCGCAGGATTACAACGTCTCCTTCCAGGTGAAACGAGGACCAGCTCGATTTGCTCGTTGAACGGCCTGGTATCGTACCGCCAACATTCATTCGTTATCTTGTACAACTTGCGGTTGATGGTGGGACAGAATCTGGCATTGTCATTTACAAAAATGATACGACAAAATTCGTGACATAATTCGGTAACTATCAAAGCTTCAAGTCCACGTTCAACCCTAACTCTATAAATATACTCATATAACTTCAAGGAAACAGTCCAACGCTTATCTTATAAAATTAACCAAATGTCAGTTACGATAGTTTCAAAGGCGACGGTCTGTGCGCGACGTTACGGCAGAGATAACGTCGCACGACACAACTCGGAAACACTTTTGTTCGTGAGTGTACTTTATTGTAACTATGTTGTTGACTCTACACACTGCATACTATCTACATAATATAAATTAATTTAATTAACTCATATTATATGTATAGGACGCCGTGCGGCTGTCACACTGAGAGAAAATATCTTAAATATAGACAATTTTGAAAGAAGACTCATTTTGACTTTAAAAAATTACCTGATTTTTTTTAAATAATTGCCAGTTTGAACCGGTATTTCGATACCAGAAGTTATTGTTCGAAGACCAGGGTTATTGTTCTGTGTATCGACCCCCCCCCCCCCCAATTTAAAAATAACCAAACCTGTCTTTACTAATATATATAGCTCGACTACCACTGACTGACTGACTCACTCACTCACTGATTGACCGTCCCGTTTAGTCTGAAGGAGTTCCCGGAGGTGAAAGTGATGTAGGGGGGAGTTGTATAGTTTAGTGATTGGACCAGAGGAAAACTATAGGGAAGTGAAAAAAACAAGATGGCGGCGGGTCACGTGATGCCATCTCCGCCATTTTCCAACCGATTTCGTTCAAATTTGGAACGCGTGTCACATGGTCCAACTACTTTGTGATGAAATTGAAAAACAAAAGAAAAACAAAATGGCGGCGGAAATATAGCCGATTGAAAATTTGGACATTTCAGACCAAACTTTGACGAATTAGCTGGCCTAGCACGAGCGCATGAGGAATATCCAACTAATTCCACTTCGTAGCACATATGATGCAGTATACCAGAAAATTGTCATTTTTGGGAAAAACAAAATGGCGGACGAGCAGTAAACCATAATATTTTTTCCATATATTTTCCTATACGAAACGAAAGGATTACTGGCGTGCGGTAAATATCTATCAGTAACTATGGCGAGGCCGAAGGCCGAGCACCCTCCCGCGAGGCCGAAGGCCGAGCTCCGCGTAGGGCGAAGCCCGAAGCGATAGAACACCGCGAGGCCGTAGGCCGAGCTCCGCGTAGGGCGAAGCCCGAAGCGTCCCCTTGCCAAGCAGAAACAACTCCCCACCATCCAAGTAACTTTTGCGAGGCCGAAGGCCGAGCCGTGCTGCGAGGCCATAGGCCGAGCTCCGCGTAGGGCAAAGCCCGAAGCGTCCCCTTGCCAAGCAGAAAAAATTCCCCACATTCCAAGTAACTTTTGCGAGGCCGAAGGCCGAGCCGGGCTGCGAGGCCGTAGGCCGAGCTCCGCGTAGGGCGAAGCCCGAAGCGTCTCATTGCCAAGCAGAAAAAAACTCCCTACCCTTCAAGTAACTTTTACGAGGCCGAAGGCCGAGCCGGGCTGCGAGGCCATAGGCCGAGCTCCGCGTAGGGCGAAGCCCGAAGCGTCCCCTTCTCAAGCAGAAACAACTCCCCATATTCCAAGTAACTTTTGCGAGGCCGAAGGCCGAGCCGAGCTGCGAGGCCACAGGCCGAGCTCCGCGAAGGGCGAAGCCCGGAGCGTCCCCACGCTACCAAAGGCTGAAAGCCAATGCCTTTCGAATTATGAACAAAGTTATGGAAATTGTGTACAGCTAGCAACGTTTGGGTTTCGAAAAACTTTCTTTAAGTTTCTGGCATACGGGCATTTCGAGCGTTGCTTGCTTTAAAAATCACAGAAAAAAACTACTTTAAATGAGAAAATTCTTTTCGAAATAAATGTTTTTCACAGAGTTTTGAACTTGCAACTTTCGGGCGGTGCTTGATATAATTAGTGGATGGACTTGCACGAATTATTTGCACAGCGAACAATCCGGATAATATTTATTTAGTTGCGGCGCCTACAACACGAAAACAAAGCAGTCTCGCGGGCCGCGCGCGGCCCGCGCACCATGCAACATCTAGTTTTTATGATATAGATGGAAACGGTCAATGATATTAGGGATTATTTTGTTCTAAAGTAACATAGCATTTTAAATAACCTTTAATTTAACTACTTACTTGCATTTGTTTTTGTACTCCGACTTTTCGAGTAAAAACTAAAATAATATCTCAGGCAAATCAATCAGCTGGTCGATACAAAATGTACGAAAAGACAAAGTTATTTTCAAAAAAGCTACATAATAAAAACTCGAAGATATATTTTTCTACAAAAAACTAATTCCTAACTCTCAACACTACGTCACTCGCGTCAACTTTTCAACACCAATAAAATTAGCGCTCTAACACTTTTCGTCACGTCTGTCTATTTTTAATACACTTTCATTAATATTTTCGTTGACGTTAGAGTTTAAAATCGTGTAGTCGTAATAAAGTGGTCAGACAATGATTAATGTTGCGGATAATATGCGGAAATTGGGTACTGACAGGTCCTGAAGACAGGTATTTGTGAAAGATGTCCAGAGCATCGAAGAATGCTTAAGGTACAGTCGAAGACAGAGATAAGTATAGGTACAGGGGGTCTCAATGCGGTTGAGATTTTCTCAAAAAAACTACTGGACCGAATTTGCCACACACACGCCAGTAGGTACTTAGTAACATCACACTTCTATTTATTCTTTGAATTTAATTGTTCACTAAAATATCTACTATAGTCATTATAATCTATACATATAATAAAGGAAACAGATATCAAAAAAAAATTTAATACTTAAGTATATAATTTGTTTATTAAATTTTAATTGGCCATGTCTAATTACGTACAAAAGTACCATGAGACATACTGTTCACAATTCTCCAATTACATGGAGATATACTACGTTACCATTATGTAAATAAAGTTATAAATAATTATAGAATTAAGAAAAACTTGACTAGTTCAATTTGAAGCAATGTAGGTATGTAACCTATAACATAAACACTTATGTATTGCATAACGACATCTTGGATGAATAAATGTTATCTTATCTTATCTTATAAGACTGTAAATTGTATTGTGCCTAATTACATTGGATATTTTTTGAAAATAATAATTGTAATGTGTTTTAGGATCGATACTGATGCCAAAACACTAATTTTTTGAAATTTTGTCTGTTTGTCTGTGACTTTGTGCAAGTATCACGCCATAACTACTGAAGGGATTTTGATGGGAGTTTCACTAGGAGATAGCTGAAATATCCGGACAGCTCACAGGCTATAAGCCATGGCGGTATGTGATTTGGAAACAAGGATCCAGAGATGAAGA
The DNA here is from genome assembly GCA_963506565.1 of Tachystola acroxantha. Taxonomy (NCBI): domain Eukaryota; kingdom Metazoa; phylum Arthropoda; class Insecta; order Lepidoptera; family Oecophoridae; genus Tachystola; species Tachystola acroxantha. Next base: position 8,682,365 of record OY735893.1, read on the forward strand.
TCTGCCTCCTAATCTCCTCCATCCTCCTCCTCTACGCTAACGAAGTTGCGGGGTACAGCTAGTTATTTAATAAAAGCCTACCTAATACGCTCTTTAGTTACAATAATACCATGCAAGTTCGCGACAGCTAATTAATATTTCAGTGTAAATAGCCAACATAGTTTCACACGATAAACATGTTCATTTAGTTCAAATATTACAGCTAGTTACATATAAATAAGTAATATTCACTCACGCGTTTCAAAGGCACGCACTTTGTACAAAATCCATTACAATACTAACTGAAAACTAATGAAAACAATGTATGAATCAAAAGGCGACCCTGATTCATTCACAACAAAATCTGTGTACACTCACCCTGCAGGAATTCAGGAATCACGCTGAGAGAAGTTTTCAGTATAAATTCCGTAACACTTAGTCATTTTAATGCACTGTCATACTTAAAAGTACACGAGAAAATATACTGTAATGTTTCCTCATTACTAAATACCTCATCATCAGCCCGTATCAGTCCACTGCTGGACGCAGGCCTCTCCCAAAGCGCGCCACTCAACCCTACTCTCGGCCCTCTGCATCCAGTCCCTGCCAGCCATCTTGCGAAGGTCATCCTTCCATCTGCTCGGGGGTCCCACGCTACGTTTACCCGTTCGGGACCTCCATTCAAGAACTCGTCATCAGTCTATTTATATTGCCCCACTGCTCGGGCACAGACCTTCCCTTACATCGAGGGAGCTGGGGCCATGATCCACCACGCGGACCCTCTGCGGATTGGCGGATTTCACATGCCTTAGATTATTTTTTCTTCTACGGCATGCAGGTTTCACCATAATGTTTTCCTTCACCGTTTTGAGAGCACTCGGTAAATGTACGTAAGTTTTTCCGTTGAAAAAACCGTGGATAACTCATTGATACATGCCCTGGCTGGGAATCGAACCTGGGACCTCCGTATCGTAAGTCAATTGACCCAACCACTGAGCCACTGCGCCACTGAGTTTGCATCGATGCTGATGCCAAAACACGATTTTTTTTAATTCTTGTCTGTTTAGGTCTGTGACGATTTTCAGCCATCATGCCAAAACTACTGGAAGGATTTTGATGTGACTTTCACTAGGAGATAGCTCAAGTAGCTGGGCAGCACATAGGCTATAAGCCATTGCGGTATGTGATGTGGAACCACGTATCCAGAGAGCAAGAGCTGCCTCACAGTACATTGAAAGTGCTTCCTGGAGGTCTATAGTAACCAGCGGTTTTTACGCGAAGGTTACATTGCTAGGTTATTATAATAATTTGTTAGAAATGACAATGCCACATTTCAATGGAACTTTGCCCCACCTACAACACTACGAGACCATTGAAGCTGTACTTATCATTTTGTTGGGGACTTATTACAGGTTTCATATAGGTAGCATAATCATAATCAGTAGGAGTTGCGAGAGTAGTAGAAAATGATAACAAAAACAATGAATAATTCGCTTCGATTTCATACTATTTTCTGAATTCTTAATTAAGCTGTTTTTCCGACTCGCATGTTGTACAAAACTTTATTTTAAACCAATAATTTTAATAACAAACGGAGATATTTTTACATTTATTCGTTATTTTGTGGGTACAACTTGCTGTTGATGGTGGGGCAGAATCTGGCATTGACATTTTTGGGCATTTCAATTAAAAATGCTACAAGTATTTGATCTGTATTTTGTTACTGTATGTAATAAATAATAATAGATTTCAATAAATGTCTGGTATGGTCAAATCACGAAGCAAACCATATTTGCTCTTACATTGTTTTCTGCCACTCATTTGTTTTTCCGTTGTTTAATTTCCAATAGAAGTCAAACTAAAACAGATGTTTTGTGTTATTGAACACGTTAGTTTAAGTTCTGAAGGAATATTGAGTAATTTATAGGTACTCTAACAGCGAATCAAGTGTAACACGTTGGACCGTTCTTATTATCTGCGTCATAAGAGTTGAATTCGTTGCAGTACGAATTCACATAGTTTTAAGTACAGCTACTAACACAAAATGGATCTTGTTATCTAAATTAATAAAAATATTTGAATTTGAATTACTAATCTATACTTCATTATCACGATATCTTGAACACGTTAGTTTAAGTTCTGAAGGAATATTGAGTAATTTATAGGTACTCTAACAGCGAATCAAGTGTAACACGTTGGACCGTTCTTATTATCTGCGTCATAAGAGTTGAATTCGTACTGCAGGTACCATTGATCTGTTGTCTGTACTAGTTTGTAGAATACAAATTCGTTCGGTTCACGGCTGATCGGAAGTGTTTGTTATAAATAAACGGCGCGTGGCGGCCGGCGCGGCGCACGCGCAGCCCGACGCATAGGGACTAGGGATGTACAGTGCACGACACTAGCATGTCGATGAAAATATCATAAGGTTCTCTTGAAAATGGCGGGAAACGATGGTTGCAAAATTATTTGATATTATTTATTTTAATGTCTACAGTGGTTATTTTGTGTTTAATATCACGTTAAATTAATCAGAAAATGTTCGCGAATGATAGTATGGTGAATTTATTGAATAATTGTAGCAAGATCTGAAGTTTTATCAAGAGTCCCGCTATAAGCTTGAGAGTGAACGTGACTGTCGAGCTGCTTCGTCCAGAGTGATGACGGTACGGCGACTCCTCTGGATGTAGACATGAAGATGCGGCTACCCAGGGTGAAGACGCTATTGCGACTCCTCTGGAGGAAATTAGAAGACCATTATATATTGAATTTTCTGTAACATGACATTGGCAAATGACGAACTGTCGAGTCCATTAATAAAATAAATAAAATAAATAAATTGTGGATATTTCCTTATTTTTATTACTAGATATATACTCATTGCTTTTCGCAGCCATATTTAAAAAAATTTTTTTTGTAAAATTCTTCCCAGTGGGAAAGGCAAAGCCAACTAGGGCATACAGCCTGGTCTGATGTTAGTTGAATGTCTGAATTCTTATAAATACATACATATATACGAAGATAACCTAACCTAAACCTACGCACAACCCTCCCAAACCCCTAAACAAAATAACTCAATGATCCACGCAAGCATCAAGTTATGCAAAAGGAAACCTTGCTAAGAGCACAAAACTTCACAAACACGACTTCTTTCGAGCACTCCAACTAATAGAAACGTTCGCGGACATTTACTGATTAACTTAACGTGATCATTATTCACTAAATACCACGGAAACTATTTAATTAGAATTTTCACAAAAAAGTAGCTAATGGCGTTTCGCGCGCTTAACAAGGAATCCACCATATTTTTTAAAGAAGAACTGTCATCCATTTCAAAAATTTGACAGAACTATCAAAATCTCTTGTGTCAAACTTTCACATACTTGCCCCATTAAAAATTCCAGTTTATTACCAAAAAAAAACATTTTCCCTGTGTCTCCAAGCTCTACAGCAAGCCATGGGTTCCCCAGCATGGAATTCCTAAGAAAAGCCTTCCTAGTGCTAGTGTTAGGCTTCCTATCATTACTAGGAATCGTCAGAGCTTGCACCAGGAAAGTCTACATCGCCTGCAGATCACCAGCACCCTGCTCCAAGTGATCTGATACTTGTAATACGGGTTTTATGTTCTTTCCTAGATAATTTAATAAAGCAAAGTTTTTTACATGCTTAGTCATTGACGCGAAGGATCTGTGATAGGGATGCATTTCCACAGGTTATTGCTCGTGGTCCACCTCTGTTGTTCACCTCGGTGGACCATGGGAAATTTTTCTTTGTAAGTGTTGCTGTTTTAAAAGAAACTTGATTAATATAACTTCCACCTGCAAGAAAACTTCTAAGAGTAATGTCCGATAGCAGCTTGCAAGTGTGCTACGCAATTTACACTGGCAAGTTGCTGTCGAATAATCCCTACGGCCGCGTTGGCAACCTAGTTACGAAAGAAGTTATTCTTGTTACGCTACTAGTTGCCAAAAAGTAATTATTTTCCTGTGTCACAAGTAGATTAAGTTTCGCAACCAGGGGTGAACGCTACTTCAATCGTTTTCGTTATAGTTTTCATTTTGACACTTGAACGATATACATTGCTGCGTTTCGTTGTCGTTTGTTAAAACTTGCAAAAATATAGCAGCAATGTATAGCGTCCATGTGGCAAATTGAAAGCGATTACGATAACGATGGAAGTCGCGGTCACCCCACTGTTGGCAAAAAGAAATAAGTATCTTTGTTTACATGTTACCAAATATTTTTTTATGACCACCCAGGTGAACCACGGGAAGTTTTTCTTCCCTATATATTTTAAAACAGCATAACTCAGTGACTTTGAACGTTATTGCCCTGTTTCTGACAAAAACAGAAACGGATTCATTCAGACTGCATTCATCATCATCATCATCAGTCTATATGTCCCCACTGCTCGGGCACAGACCTTCCCTTACATCGAGGGAGCTCGGGCCATAATCCACCATGCGGGCGCAGTGCGGGTTGGCGGATTTCACATGCCTTAGATTTTTTTCTTCTTCTACGACATGCAGGTTTCATCGCGATGTTTTCCTTCACCGTTTTGAGAGCACTCGGTAAGTTTTTCCGTCTAAAAACCGAGAACTCATTGGTACGGTGGAACACAGAGAAACGTGTATACACGAGAGTTTTTAAGGTTGAGATTTTCTCAAAAACTACTTGACCTATTGCAAAAATTCTTTCACTGTTTGATAGATAAAAGTGAAAACTATGTAATTGTAAAAGAATAATTAAATTCAATCCAGTCGTTTTTGAGAAAATCTCAACCTTATTGAGGCCCCCTGTATACTTATCTATGTCGTCGACTGTACATGGCTGCCCTGGGAATCGAACCTGGGACGTCCATATTGCAAGTCCTTTGACCCAACCACTGAGCCATCGAGACAGCATTGCAAGTTAAAAAAAATGAGACAAAAGCTGACCCCTTGATCTCTATTATTTATATATAGAGAGCTCGGTGGCTCAGTGGTTGGGTCAATGGACTTGCAATACGGAGGTCCCAGGTTCGATTCCCAGCCAGGGCAGCCATGTACCAATGAGTTATCGTCGGTTTGTCGACGGAAAATTTACGTACATTTACCGAGTGCTCTCAAAACGGTGAAGGAAAACATCGTGATGAAACCTACATGCTGTAGAAGAAGAAGAAAAAATCTAAGGCATGTGAAATCCGCCAACCCGCACTGGGCCCGCGTGGTGGATTGGATCATGGCCCCAGCTCCCTCGATGTAAGGGAAGGTCTGTGCCCGAGCAGTGGGGCAATATAAATAGACTGATGATGATGATGATGATCTCTATTTCCAGTGTCACGATGCCGCAACTAGTCAAGGCCAGCTTGCTACAGTTGATACTAGTGTTGTTCACGGTCTTCGTGTATGTGACCGCGTGCAAAAAGGGCGGCGGGGGCGGGGGAAGCGGAGGGGGCTGCTCCGGCAAAGTGCCGTGTAGACGAGGCCCTTACAAGTACGGATAATCAATGATCTTCAGGTATGTACCTATTAAATCTGTATGCGGATCCGAAATATCCTTATAGCCCAAGCAAATTAAGCCAAAAATGGACGATCAGAACCAAAAAAACTTATTTAGTTTTGACACTTTGTACAATTATTTATTTATTTTATTAATGGACTCGACAGTTCGTCATTTGCCAATGTCATGTTACAGAAAATTCAATATATTCAATAGTCTTCTATCTTCCTCCAGGGGAGTCGCAGTAGCGTCTTCACCCTGGGTAGCCACGTCTTCTTGTCTTCATCCAGAGGAGACACCGTAGCGTCATCACTTTGGACGAAGCAGCTCGACAGTCACGTTCACTCCCGAGCTTGTAGCGGGAACTCTTGATAAAAGCTTGAAACCCCAGATCTCGCTCTAATTATCCAACAAATTCACCATACTGTCACTCGCGAACATTTTCTGATTAATTTAACGTGATATTAATCTCAAAATAGACTCTGTAGACATTAAAAGGAAAATTATCAAATAATTTCGCAACCGTCGTTTCCCGCTATTTTCAAGAGAACCGTACCAAAGTTTAACCGACAAATTTGTCGCAAATACATACAGAGTGATTGGAAATTCGATACATTCCTTGAAAGGGGTGATACTAGAGGTGGTTTGCAACAAATTAGGTCCTATTAATGAGGGGTCGTAAATGAGTGGTTTCTGAGTTACGGTAGTTTTAATTTTATTTAGGAATTTTCTTAGTTCACAAAAAAAAATAGGTACCTAACACTGAAAGCTGATAAAGTAGAGATTACCTTAAAAAAATGCATGCCTAAAATTCCCCTTAACTCAAAAATAAAAGGTTATAAATCACGAGGGTTAATAGGGCCTAATTTGTTGCAAACCACCTCTAGTATCACCCTTTTCAAGGAATGTATCGAATCTCCAATCGCCCTGTATAACCACGTATTCATAAACGTGATTTAAAAAAAACTTGCAGCTTTAGTATTTATTTATTTATTTATTTATTTATTCATATATAATTTGCACCTTAACAGCTAGTAGCCAAATAGTACAAACATAACATTAAAATTATTATTACTACTAAACACTCATTCAGTCAATCGAGTATATCTTAAAGACAGTGCCATTTCTTCTTATTTTAGCAGTCTAGTAAAATATCACCAATCACCAATATCGACTCTCGCACATCACTATTCGAAAGCCGGAGATCGCTCGAGCGACTTGTTGTACAATATTTGAACTAAATGAACATGTTTATCGTGTGAAACTATGTTGGCTATTTACACTGAAATATTAATTAGCTGGCGTGGAACTTGCATGGTTTTATTTTAACTAAAGAGCGTATTAGCTAGGCTTTTATTAAATAATTAGCTGTACCCCGCAACTTCGTTTGCGTAGAGGAGGAGGATGGAGAGGGTGGATGAGATCAGTAGGCAGATCTTCCTCTCTGGATCCTTGTTTCCACATCACATACCGCCGTGGCTTATAGCCTATGAGCTGTCTGGATATTTCAGCTATCTCCTAGTGAAACTCCCATCAAAATCCCTTCAGTAGTTATGGCGTGATACTTGCACAAAGTCACAGACAAACTTTAAATTCTAAAAATTTATGTTTTGGCATCAGTATCGATCCTAAAACACATTACAATTATTCTTTTCAAAAAAAATCCAATGTACAGACACAACTTTTTTACAGTCTTATTAGGTATATGTATAGATTACAGGTACGGTCTAACACAGAGAAAAGTGTACAGGAGAGTTTTTAAGGTTGAGATTATCTCAAAACCTACGTGACTTATTTCAATAATTATTTCACTGCCATTACAGGGTGGCCTTGAATTCATTCGACAAAATTAAATGGATGGTTAGGCTTGTGACATACATTACTTCTGCATAGCTTTTAAGTAAATTAGACAATTAGGGGAATAATAATAAAATATTTGCAATAAATTCAACTATCAAAAAAACGTTTTGAATCGCCGTAACTCTGGACGAAGCAGCTCGACAGTCACGTTCACTCCCGAGCTCCTAGCAGGACTCTTGATAAAAGCTTGAAACTTCAGATCTTGCACAAATTATCCAATAAATTCACCATACTGTCAATTGCATTGATCTCCTATAAACAACTAGATACACAGAGGTCTTACTAAAACAATTTAAAAAAACGTCCAAATAAGGCAGTGCGCAGACCAGAGTCACGACTGTTTTAAGCCAGACTATTGCTTTACAAACATCATGAAGCGCGCACACTTCAAACGAGACGTCTCATAGACAAAGCTGTCTAATGCCTACGAGAACTGGCCAGCGACAAGTCTGTCTTAAAACAGTCGTGAATCTGGTCTGCGCACTGCCTAAGGGTCCATTGTTAACGTCCAAATAATGTCCAATAACGCAAATGATTCATCCGTTTGGACCTTCTTTGCGCTCGGACATTTTTAGAAGGCAGACTATGTATCTAGTTGTTTATAGGAGATCAATGATCAATTGCGAACATTTTCTAATTAATTTAACGTGATATTAAACACAAAGTAACCACTCTAGATATTAAAATATGGTGTAAATGTAATATAAAATACGGAACCCTTAAAATGGGTGCGTACGTATAAAGTTATTTATGTGCAACGGTTAAAAATAACTGTCAGAACCGAAGCGATCTATTCCCGGACGTTAAACCGTTGCCATTAACTGGTTTTACGAATTTAGCAGTTAACGGTGACTTTAACGTGTCATGAATACGGTTGTTTAGAATAGGGGTTGTCGACTGTCGGTTTATAGTCGCATAATAAAATAAAGAAAATAATTTATCTCTAAGATTTTGAAAGTAATGGACCACTGTTTTAATTCTAAAATCTGTAAGATTATCTAAGTATGGAATTTAACATAAACCATGTGACTTCAACACATCATCCGCCTATTTTTATCTCTGCTCGGGAAGAGACCTTCCCTTACATCGAGGGAGCTGAGGCCGAGTACTAAATACGGGCCCAGTACTGATTAGTGGATTACACATGCCCTAGTATATTTATTTAGAAAAAAATAGTATTATCGTAATAAAGATTTGTCGGAAAGCTTTATTAATAAAACACAGTCATCTTTTTAGATGTTTTTTTTAGTTTCGGAGCGCAACCACCACTAAGGGTAAGCGCAGAGCGGCGGAGTGGAGTGGCGGCGAAGAGCATTCGCCGGTCGCAAGCCACACCGACCGGCGGGCGCGCGGGCTGCCACGACCGCCTAGCGAATTGAGATCTATTGCGTGACTGAGCTCTCATTGACATTTTACTTAGCTATACCAATTACAGTCGTACGTTGAAGTAAATAAAGTTGAATTCAAAGTGTTACTAAATTAGTCGCTTCGCCACTACTCCACTCCGTCGTCGGTCTGCGCTGACAAGGCGTTTACCCTAAAGGTGCTCCCTCACCGGGAGCATTCGCGTGTAATGTAACGTTACAGATTCGAGCATTACATCGGTGAGGGAGAAAAACAGCGTCAGTCAGGGAGGTAGTATTGTAATGTAATGCTCAAAGTCGAATCTGAAACTTTACATTACACGCGAATGCTCCCGGTGAGGGAGCACCTTAATGCTTACCCATATTACTTACCTCGTTAGAGTATATTATTTTCTTTGATTACATACTCAATGTCTCTTTCATTGGCTCTATGGAAGGGCTCTATCAAAATCTGACACTGGCTTTTGAAAACTGTCATCCTCATAGAACCAAAATATTCTTCCGAAACTCATGTTAATTTAATCCCACAAATTCCTATTCCAAGCCATGGGCCCACGACCTTCAGCAAGATGATCTCTGTCAATGATATATTCCTACTTCTCCTATACTACCTATCCTTAGGTCTTTCCTGACCGAAACATTACAGCAAGAGATATCTAAATCTAAAACGTAAGTTTAAAATCACTAGTACAGCCGAAGACAGAGATAATACGGGGGCCTCAATAAGGTTAAGATTTTCTCAAAAACTACTGGACTGAATTTAATAAATCTTTTACAGTTACATAGTTTTAACTTTTATCTATCAGTGAAAGAATTTTTGCAATAGGTCAAGTAGTTTTTGAGAAAATCTCAACCTTAAAAACTCTCCTGTACCTTTCACTGTTCCACCGTACCTAACTTTTTTACCTAACCATATATTCCAGACAGAGGGTTAACAGTTTTTTTCCTATACTCCCCCACAAACTCTTTTCTCCCCCACGTGGGGGAAGAGGTCTGTACCGGGATGGGTGACCGCTAGTGACACTTTCATCTGTGCCTCGGGGCGCACGTTAAGCAGTTGGTCCCGGTTGCTGTCGCTCGGCAGCAATCGTTAGGCCACGTCAGAGGCAAGGTCTCAACAACTCTGACGATAGGTTTGGTCACTAAACCACATGAGAAGAAGTTTAGAATAATAATGTGACAGGATAGATAATGAAGTGATCAGAGAAAGGTGAGGTATGTATTTCCCCATGTCCTTTATAGGATTTCAAAGAAGATGTAGTAAAAAGACTACACGACATAGCACTGGTGCGTTCTCGTTTCGGAGACCCATTTCAGGTCGCTGAGCCAGTGAAGTAAGGATTGAAAAGATGTCAATCTGGTTGGGGCATTTAGATTAGAACGAATGGAGCGAAGCGAATGTTGACGGAAGGGTCGCTAGAGGACCTAGGAGGCCATATTGACGAGCAAAATGGCGATGATTTAAAAGGCCAAATGCCTCTTTCTAGTCTTAGTAGTTCAGTGATTTTGGCTAGGACCGAACTACTGAGACCCTCATATCATAGGCTCAACAGTTCGGTTGTACAAGTGCACGGAACTACTGAGACCCAATGCGGTCTACTACAAACCGACGAGTGTGCATGAAGAGATTGATGAATGTGTATGAAGCGAGAGTTATGTGTCAGAATCGCAGCTTAGAGATATATCGTCTCTGACTATCCCTACGGCAAATAGGTGGGAGTTATGTATATGTATTTACGTATAATCATTGTTTCAGATCCTTTCAACATGTCAAAATTTTCCGTCTTCAGTCTATGCAGGATGTTGATCGTATTATTTGCTTTATTCGCTGCGGCATCTGCTTGCAAAGGTACTTACTATTCCATGTATAGTTAAAAGTCTTGGTATACACCTATATAATCTACTGGTTCACATAGCTTCTGCAGCGCATCGGGTATGTTATCTCACTGATGGTTTCCATGCCATCATACGCTAAAAACACGGCTTCCTCATTGAATATGTAAAGTCCGGGACTTTTCAAAGAGATGAAACACTCCAAACTTTTCATTGGCGAGACAGACACAGGCTGGTGCAGGAAAATCTGGAAACACAACAGAAACCAGATGCGGCTCATAATTGGGGCGCTAACGGGACATCAAGCAACGAACGACCTGTTGCACAGGATGAGACTAGCTGAATCTCCAACCTGCAGAGCCTGTGGTGACAAAACGGAGTCCATGAAACACCTACTGTGCGAATGTGACTCCCTGGCTAGGAAGCGAATGAGTCTTCTGGGGTCAACCTATCCGGAACCTGAAGAATACAGGCTCCTTCCCATGTGCTGCATAGCGGACCTACTGAGTTATATCTTTAGGGAGAAGGGATGAGCATAAAGGAAAGGGGAGAGCACAAAAGATCCCAATGGGTCGAAGTGCCGCCACATTTGAACCCAATCAGGATAAGATAAGATAAGAAAGTCCGGGACAGTTCCAACAGTATCTGAGGGTATGGCAATATTTCTCTCATTAAATGAAGCCAGAAAACCTTTCCTTGAAAGCATGCTTCAGCAAACTGAAGTGGCAGTCGATAGGCCACGTATTTCGCAAAATCGATAACCGATAGGAACGGGTTCTCGAATGGAGGACATGAACGGGTAAACGTAGCGTGGGATGGAGCAGATGGAAGGATGCTCTGCGCAAGGTGGCTGGCAGAGACTGGATGCAAAAGCTGAGAGTCGGATTTAGTGTCGCGCCTTGGGAGAGGTCTATGTCCATCAGTGGACTTACACGGTCTGATGATGATTGCAGCTAAACCAGTGCCCTGCCAGCCTGGCGGTGGTCTCCCGCCGCCTTGCAGACGAGGTCCGTTCCGATACTCTGGCCGATGGAATGCCAAGGGAGGATAAAATTAGATCCAGCACATTCAGTCAGGTAAGCTCTCAGACGAGTTAGAGACGTCTTGGTCTCTGGAATCTCTACGGAATCTGCCGTGTAGCTGTCAGTCGCCAACCCTGCTGTGCTACTGCTCTGTGAGAGGTTGGTTGAGCTGACAGCGCGGAGGAAATGCACCTTCGTGGAGTCGCTTGACTCTGCTGGATCGGTTACTTTGAGAAAATCGGCGAATAGTTCATCTCTACACGAACAGGAGTTCTAATAAGCAGAAGTTAATCTTCTTTATGAAGATATACATACTTATTTATTTATTTATTTTATTAATGGACTCGACAGTTTGTCATTTGCCAATGTCATGTTTTCCGTATAAATAAATTATAGTGGTCTAGATCTCTTTGCTCCTAAACCTGTCTTGACATCTAGAAATATTTCAAACCACTTCTATTTGACAGTACAAAATTATCTTTCAAAATCTTGCAAAACCAAAATTTTCAGTTTATTATATCTGTAAGTAAATCAATGTACATGATAGTTTATAGTTAATTGTGGTCGCAAAATTTTGTAGAATTTGATTCACATAGAGTAGCTTTAGTTTTAGTTTAATGGAATTTGACTCAATGCCAAAGTTTTTAAGTGCATCCAAAACTTACTTCGCTGGATCTGGGGGTTGAGCTCCAACTATTTTTTTACTAGCGCTCAAGTTTCACATATTCCCAAGACACCAATCAAAATGTCACCACCGGTCCGGTGTCATGAGGAATCGCTATTGCCCACCCTGAGGTAAGTCGGTCATTTTGATGTCATGGGGAACGATTCCGGACTGTTGCAGACTAATTTTAATCATCAAGTCACAGGCGTTTCGCTCACTCTTACGTAATGTAGCATAAGAGTTACATTAGCGCTTAGGGTTGCATATACTGTCTGAATTTTCAACCCTTGCTGCAACCCCCAAGGGCAACACGAAATATTTCAGGGTGGACCCGATTTCTAGAGACCATGGGTCCTTGACGCCATGGATTTGCTAAGAGGCTCCTTCCTACTGGTCCTGTACATGTTTGCCTTACTGGGCCTCGTCAGCGGCTGCACCAGGAAAGTCTACATCGCCTGCAGATCACCAGCTCCTTGCTCCAAGTGATTACTGGTAAGTTTCTTTTATTGCATCTGCGAAAAGAAAGTTAGGTACGGTGGAACACAGAGAAAGGTGTACAGGAGAGTTTTTAAGGTTGGGATTTTCTCAAAAAATACTGGACCGTATACTTATGTCTGTCTTCGACTGTATACAAGGACTAGGTGAACTTGTAAGTCAAATTAAAGGAAGCAATTTCGATATCTACGAAATATGATTATGATTTCGCCAGAGTTTTGTTATTTTAGATTTAGACGATGAAAAGCTTTTTTTTTTAGTTCTTCGCTTTTGACATCTAAGGTATCTAAGGCTATTTAAGCCTAGATTATAACAACACTAAAAAACAGTTATCAGTCACCTTTTTAAAAAAAATACAAGATTCCTAAACGCGCACCTAAGTTACGTTTATTAATAGGAACGCCATCTTGAGGTCGTCCTCAAGATTGACTTTTGAGCTGAGAGTCATTTATTAATACGGGCCATAGATGTGAGATGAATAAAGATTTAGTATTATATCTTTTGGGAGACCTTTGTCCAGCAGTGGGACAATTTATAGGTTTACAAAAAACAAAAAAATATATATCTTTTGTGCCCGTAATCAAACTGGCTCCTCTACCTTTAACACCAGAACATTCATGCCAATCTAATGCTACTTGACGACAAGAGTAGAAGACTGACACTTAGTGTCGCCGCACACGGGCCACACGCGACAGCCACAAACGCCGCCACGAGAAGCTAGAAGCTTGTAGCGTGTGGCCGCCACCGGCGTCAACCGTGTGCGGCGAGTCCATATAAAATGTATGAAAATTACAGGAAATATGCCAGTGGCGGCGTTTTGTGGCTGTGGCCGGTGGCCCGTGTGCGGGAGCACTTACCCAGACCCTGACTGTCCCTTACTTTAGTCTTATTTTTTTTTAACTTGTTCTGTATTCTCGTCCTTTCGACATCTAGGTCCTTAAAGTACTTTTCTTTTAACAGAACATGGCAAGACAGAATCGAAATATCCTGCTCCAGATTCTACTAGTCCTTTTAACAGTATTGACCTTAGCCATGGCATGCAACAAGTCTGGCGGTGGAAGTTCAGGTGGTGTTCCTTGTCAGCCTTCAGGACAAGGACTGCCGCCTCCGTGCCGCCGAGGACCCTTCAGATACTCTGGCCGATGGAATGCCAAGGGATGATGAAGCATTTCAAGCACTACAGCCGAAGCATGTCATCAGAGATTGAAACTTGTTACAACTGATTAAATATAAGAGTTGCTCTGAAGAGAGAAGAATCAGAAATTAATTAGTCAAGTTTAAGAAACTAGTAAATAAAAGTAAACCTTTTCAAGAACAAGAATTTAAAACCATAGAAACCTACGTATTTGATAAATAGAGATGAATTCAATACAAAACTCTAGAATAGAGTCAAAAACCTGATTCTGTTGACTGTATGGTGGAAGACAGAGAAACGTGTACAGGATAGTTTTAAGGTTGAGATTTTCTCAAAAACTATTTGACCTATTGCAAAAATTATTTCACTGTTTGATAGATAAAAGTTAAACTATGTAACTGTAAAAGAATTATTAAATTCGGTCCAGTAGTTTTTGAGAAAATCTCAACCTTATTGAGGCCCTGTATACTTATCTCTGTCTTCGACATGGGAGAAAGAGAGGAAATGGAAATGACAAAGACGGCAACATATTTTCAAATTCTTTGTTAGAAAGTTTCTAAGATCTAGCCAAATAAATTAACAATTCAACCTAGTGTTTTGATATGAAATACAAGTATGTATGAAATCTTAAAACTGAAATAAAAAATAGTAAAACTAGGTTTGGCCTTTTTCTTGTTAATTTAAACTAATAACTAAATAAACTAAAAACATTGGTTTTGGGTCAAATTCCGCCTTGTATTTCTGTAAAGTTTAGTTTTTTAGTAACTTGTAAAATAGTTGTAGAACTTTTAGTTGAAATGGTTTTGTTTTTGGGTGGAACGGCTCAAATCTTTGTTTTTGGTTTTCAGGGGAGATGGAGACATGATGCAGACAACATAGAACACTTACAATAAACCAAGTCTAATTACACGGACTGATGTAACCAAAGCAATACACAAATCTGAAATTACGTAAGTAGCCGCTGATTTCTTAGAACGATGTCATACGGTCGAATATCTATCGTAGGTTGTCAACAGAGGTTGAGAAAATTCGAGACTACGAATTTCAACTGATCTAAGTGGAAGACTCGAAGTAGATAATCCTGTTAGGATTTCATAAAGTCACACTTTAAACATAACGGGTCCACCGCATCCTTGGCCATACCCTTGCCCTGGTGGTACGGAGGTCTTTTTTTTTCAAAACGGTACCACCGCTAGTAAAGGCTGAATTCTTCTTATGGTGCCGTCTTCTTACGAAGGTTGGCGATTATTATGTCACTCTGCACTCTCGACAACGCCGCAGACCTGGTACTCTTGCCGTACCATTGGCGTAAGTTCCTGAGCCATGATCATCATCAGTCTATTTATATGTCCCCACTGCTCGGGCACAGACCTTCTCTTACATCGAGGGAGCTCGGGCCATGATTGGCGATTTCACATGCATTAGATTTTTTTCTTTTTTTTACGGCATGCAGGTTTCATCACGATGTTTTCCTTCACCGTTCTGAGCCATGACACATGGCCTTCTTCTGCCCTGGATCTTTACCCGCTGAATGAAAAGGCAGCGAAAAGGCAACGGCAGCGTCAGTGGTTGTAATGTATGATACATCGCAGGAACGGAGCGTCAGCGACAGTAAGGGAGCGGTAATCGCGCGGCTTTCCGTCCAACTACCGCACCATAACCAAGACATCATAGGCCTGAAGCAAAGTTGAAACGTAAACTTTAGCCAAATCTTAACTTTCAACTTTGTTCCAGACCTTATGAAGTTCTCCTGGCGTCACCTGGCGCTGGTCGCGTGTCTGGTCGCCGCCTGGTTGCTGGCAGCTGCCGAGGGTTGTGGGGGCTCCAAACGGGTGCAGTGCAACCCTAACAACCCTCCGTGCAAGAAATAGGAAGGGTGACTCAATATAGGGTAGTCAAGTTTGTTGACATCTTCATTGTTCGCAACTTTGTGTACGGACAACAGCAGATCAATGGTAACACGTGCAGTTTGATTTTAAATCTTACGACGCAGATAATAAGAACGGTCCAAAGTCCAAAGTGTTACACTTGATCTGCTGTTAGCTGTACATACACAAAAATGATCTCAGTAAAGACCGGCCAGATATGTGAGTAATTAAATGATAAATGGAGAAAAAAAATCCTATCTCTGTTGGAATAGAGCGTCTTCTTCTTCTTCAGCATACAGTAGCCCACTCCCGGGCATATGCCTCTCCATGACTCCTCCATGTGGCCCGATCCCAAGGTTGTCTGGTCCACACCGAGCCAGCAACCTTCTTTATGTCGTCGGACCATCTGGCCAGTGGTCTGCCCACGCTTCTTCTACCCGTTCGGGGTCTCCACATTAGAACGCACTTACTCCATCGACCATCGTTTCGGCGACAGAGGTCCGCCCAGGCCCATTTCAGTTTTGCCACTCGTTTGCCGATGTCGGTGACACGAGTCCGTAGGAATAGAGCGTACTGCCACGGAATGGCGAGGTCCCTGGTTCGAATCCCGGTCGTAATGAAATTTTTTCTCCATTTATCATTTAGATTTTAGTTTCGCATATCGTATAGGTATGCAAGAAAATATCAAAACTCATGTGAGTACTTAAATGAGAAATAACATAAAAAAATTATTTGTGTCTAAAAACGGGCGGAGCAAGCGGTAAGCCGTTTAGCTGCAAGTAATAAACAGCTTATAAACCCATGCATACTCCTAGTCTCCTCTCCTAGCCATAATTAGGCTGCATTTCCACTGAAATGGTGCGGAGCGGTGCATGAATTCATCATCATTTCATCATCAGCTCGTATCAGTCCACTGCTGGACGTAGGCCTCTCCCAAAGCACGCCACTCAACCCTACTCTCGGCCCTCTGCATCCAGTCCATGCCAGCTATCTTGCCAGCATCCCTCCATCTTGTCGGGGGGCGTCCCACACTACGTTTACCCGTTCGTGGCCTCCATTCGAGAACTTGTCTCCCCCATCGGTTATCGGTTCTACGACAGATGTGACCAGCCCACTGACACTTCAGTGTACTGATTCCTATTGTAATGTGTCTAAATCATAAAAATCTTAATAAATCTGAATCTGTATTATAAAGAAGCTACTAAAGTCTTACCGGTCCAATCTTAAGTGTGTCCGACCATCGAGGGATGACCTGCGCAAGATGACAGATACTGGATGCAAAAGGCTGAGAGTCTGGTTGAGTGGCGTGTTTTGGGAGAGGTCTATGTCCAGCAGCTGATACGGAACATCTATTCCACTAAGTTCAACTTGAAGTTCAACCATTTGAACTAATTGGACAAAAATATTCCAATTATTTCAACTTTATGTAATCTTTTCTAAATAGTTACAAGTGATGTCATCGTGACAAGAACCTGAATCTATCTGAACCTGTGTTATAAAGAAGTTACAAATGCCAGAAGCTTTTAACAGGTTTTCGAAAGCCATTTCCAGAAATTTGGTCATAACCTTACTGGTTATTTCTCATCAGCCGTGAGTCCAGCTGGCGATGGGCGCTGTCTGCCAGGAGTTATTGGTGCTGATGGTGAGTGTGCTGCTGGCCTGGCTCGGCGCCTGCGTTGGCTGCACGCGGCACGAGTACGTCACGTGTGATCAGAACACGCCCAAGTGCGAGAAGGATAGGAAGTGACTACGGAGTCATCCAGATTACGTCTTTAAGGTGAAAAATTACTTATCATCATCAGCCCGTATCAGTCCACTGCTGGACGTAGGCCTCTCCCAAAGCGCGGCACTCAACCCTACTCTCGGCCCTCTGCATCCAGTCCCTGCCAGCCATCTTGCGAAGGTCATCCCTCCATCTGGTCGGGGGGCGTCCCAGATATATAAATTACCGGCGATAAATTACCTATACCAAAGCCTCAGAACAGGGAAATGACCATGCCAGATTCTGCCCCACCATCAACCGCAAGTTGTACCTACAAGATAACGAATAAATGTAAAAATATCTCTGTTTTTTATTAAAATTATTGGTTTAAAATAAAGTTTTGTACAAGTTGCGATTCGAGAAAAACAGCTTAATTTAGAATTCAGAAAATAGCAAGAAATCGAAGCGTTTTATTCATTGTTTTTGTTATTCTTCTATAGGAGTTGCGAGAGTAGTAGAAAATGATACTGATTATGATTATGCAATATGAGACCTGTAATAAGTCCCTAACAAAATGATAGGTACAGCTTAAATGGTCCCGTAGTTTTGTAGGTGGGGCAAAGCTCCATTGAAATGTGGAAATGTCTTTTACTGATCCGAGAGCAAAGCCCAAACCAAGTGCCTGACTTGTACACGACGTGCTTACTTGCAATAAAGAAGTTTGACTTTGACTTTACCGTACCTTCACTTACAGAATTCAATAATTAAACCTTAAACTATCTTCTCCACAGTCCAAGATGCCGTACATCAACGAATTCCTGCTCGTATGTCTGTACATCGCTGTGTCTCTGTTGGACCTGACGTCTGGCTGTAGGCGCGGGGTGCGGGGCTGCCCCGGGGACGCGGCGCCCGCGAGTCCGGGGAGAGTGGCTTCAAGACCGGGGAGGGTGGACTCAGTGTCCAGGGTCAAAGTGTTCCTGGGAAAGGTATTTCGACCAAGATTTATAAGATTTGAGCTGAAACTTTGGAACGTAAACAACAGAAACGTGAATATTGACGGTAGCCCACAAGTTCAAAGTCGCTCAGCGAGCTATGCTTGGCATTTCTCTGGTAGATAGAATAAGAAACGAGTATATCGACCAGACGACAAAAGCTGACATTGCTCATAGAATCAGTAAACTGAAGTGTCAGTGGGCTGGTCACATATGTCGTAGAACCGATAACCGATGGGAGACGAGTTCTCGAATGGAGGCCACGAACGGGTAAACGTAGCGTGGGACGCTCCCCGACCAGATGGAGGGATGACCGCAAGATGTCTGGCAGAAACTGGATGCAGAGGGCCGAAAGTAGGGTTGAGTGGCGTACTTTGGGAGAGGCCTACGTCCAGCAGTGGACTGATACGAGCTGATGATGATGATGAGCAGAAACTTAGCGTGGACTTGCTCTTCTTACACTTACTCCGCTGGCTCTGACCCGAAGTCTCGAAGGTCTTGGCCTCCGAAACGAGAGCGCCGTCTTCCGTCGCGTGTGTGTCTACCACAGACCACTTCCCCCCTAGCCCTGTACCAGGAGGGCGCCCGTGTCTGCCCGCACATTGCTTAGCGAGACGTGGCACCTAGAGATATTATCGACATCTACGCATTTCTTTAATACGGCACCTCTGTCCCCCGCTTCGTCTCTATGCGCTCATCGTTGACAGTATGTTTCGCTTGCAAATGACATTGCCACATTTCAATGGAGCTTTGCCCCACCTACAAAACTACGTGACCATTTAAGCTGTACTAATCATTTTGTTGGGGACTTATTACAGGTTTCATATTGCATAATCATAATCAGTATCATTTTCTACTACTCTCGCAACTCCTATAGAAGAATAACAAAAATAATGAATAATTTGCTTCGATTTCTTATTATTTTCTGAATTCTTACTTAAGCTGTTTTTTCGACTCGCTAGATGTACAAAACTTTATTTTAAACCAATAATTTTAATAAAAAACAATGTAATGTAATCTTATATATTATTATAACATAACTGTAATCTTGACTGACTTTTAAATTATTTGTATTATTATTTATGTTCTTTTTTTTTATGACATCTGATTAATAATAATTTTATTAATAATGAATTGACCATGAATTGTATAGTGCATTGGTGTTTGACTGTAATGCTGTACTTTTTTTGAATAAATAAATAAATAAAAAATAAATAAATAAAAAAATATATTCAATAAAGTGCCGATACAATTTTACCCAATCTTGGGTGTAGCAAAATAAAACTTACTTAACAAAATTATTATTATAAATTTGATATTAATGTCGATAATTATAATGTCAGCTCATCACCAGAGGTCCGTCTCGATCTCATCCTACCAGATACCAGATACCGCTGGTAGGATGAGATTGAGATACTGTTCGCAGCACGATCTTCTCCCATTCTCTCGAGCCAGCAGAGTTAAGCAGACTCCCAAACAAATCTCTTACAAAGCCTTATTAGTCTATATTTAATTCCGTATTGTTTTCATTTCAGCACGCACCGGAGACACGGCATTGACACAGTGCTGGTAAGTAGATTGATCAATTAAGAGACTTCCATGAGCCAGCTAGCGCCGCCAATCTTAAAAAAATAATATATTCCAATATAAACAATTTCATTAAAAAAGCTATTTACGAAATGGTTATTACGATAAATATTATTTTTTAAATGCTTATTTATAACGTGATTCAATTTCGGTAAGTTGTAGTTCGCATAATTGCGAAAAACGGCAGTTTTTGGAACATTTGTGAACTTGTCGCAATTATGC
Source organism: Tachystola acroxantha (assembly GCA_963506565.1). Classification (NCBI taxonomy): domain Eukaryota; kingdom Metazoa; phylum Arthropoda; class Insecta; order Lepidoptera; family Oecophoridae; genus Tachystola; species Tachystola acroxantha. The sequence continues at coordinate 8,702,569 of OY735893.1, forward strand.
CATGTATTGTATATTGAAAAATAGTATTCATCCTAATAAACATTTTGTACGGTAGAACACAGAGAAAGGTGTACAGGAGAGTTTTTAAGGTTGAGATTATCTCAAAAACTACTTGACCTATTGCAAAAATTCTTTCACTGTTTGATAGATAAAAGTGAAAACTATGTAACTGTAAAAGAATTATTAAATTCAGTCCAGTAGTTTTGAGAAAATCTCAACCTAAATATTATTTTTCAAAGATTGGCGGCGCTAGTTGGCTCATGGAAGGCCTTAAGCGCTTCGTATATTACGCTGACAACATCAGATCAATGGTAACACTTGCAGTACGGTTTTAAATCTTACGACGCAGATAATAAGAACGGTCCAAAGTGTTACACTTGATCTGCTGTTAGCTGTACCTTATGTCAGTCCTACAATCAAGACGAATCTAACGACACCTCATATGATAATCCATCAAGCCGTTTATGCTGCAGGGCGGGACTAAGAATTAGACATATATACTCACATAAATACACCTGAAAAACATAACCCTCCTTGCGCAGTCGGGTAACAAATACAAACAGTCATTCCAAGTTACCAACACGTTAATAGTTCTACAAAATCACGCTAGATGGCGCTGAATTGAAGTCATAAAACTCACTCGCAAAATCATCACCCTCCTGCTTTCGGCAGTCAGGTAATAAAAAGCATCGTTCAAAATGTTATCATCAATACCAAAAACATACCAACACAAGTCATAGTAACACGTTAAATTAGTTCCACGAAACTCCCGCTAGATGTCGCTGTTCCATTCTAGTTCAATGCGAGCCAAACGCTGCATCGCGGTGTCGAGATTCCCGCGCGCGCCATACTTAGGGCCGCGCGCGACTTGCTTCGCTAACTCTGGTTTCCGTTCAAAACGCAAAAATCTTTCGCCTTTTACTAAAGATTTCCGTGGAGGGGAACACTCAAATGAGTCTTGAGAATATTTTTTTGATGTCCCGCTTCGGCGGGGCCAATGTTACCTGGTTGAATTACCTTTAAAAAAGTCTTAATTTCTTTATTGCATTGCAATTTGCAAGTACGCACGTTGTGTACATTTTTGCACGTCAACAAGACGACATATTTATGAATTTACACCTTATGTGGTTATTTAATAGTAATTAAATAATATATTTTAAGTTTTATATAAAAAACAATTATGACATATTATATAAAAACAAATACAATTATAAATACTTGCCTATATCTAGCCAACACTACACTTCGTCAAGGCCCGTCCCGCGCGGCAGGGTGCCCAGCGCATTGACCCGCTGTATAGCGAGGCTCAGGCGCTGGGCAAAATACTCCCCACCAATTTACACCACTAGCAAGGAAAAGCTAAAATTTACTAATTACTTATTATAATTTAATTTTATAGGTCATTCGTTCCTTCCCGCCTAAAATCCATCCCCCAAGATAGCGTTGCCGGACCGACCTATCGATAGTTTTCTTTCATTTTATTTAACTATCGATAGCCCAAATAGTATTGCAAATTGGCTATCAATAGTCCAAAACTATCGATAGTATTGTTACCGTGAACATCGATAGTTTGTTATTTACGAGAAACAATATTATCGATGGTATTGCATTCAGTCGATAGTATTGCTTGCCACGGTCCGTGCTATCGGTTACGCATCATAAGGCCGAAAGTTCATAAGACCGAATTTCATAAGGCCGACGTATAAAACATCGAAAATCATAACACCGAAAGTTCAAAATGCCGATACCCGAAATACCGAAGTTTGAAACATCGAAAATTAAATGACCGAAAGCTCATAAGGCCGAAAATTAAATGACCAAAAGTTCATATGGCCGAAAGTTCATATGGCCGAAAGTACATAAGACATGCAGTTCATAATCCCGAATATAAAAATGTTGGTGTTGACACTTACTTTTTACTATGCAAACATTTACGTTGTACAGTCAACAGCAGATCAATGGTAACACTTGCAATACGATTTCAAGTCTTAAGACGCAAATAATAAGAACTGTCAAAAGTAAAAAGTGTTACCATTGATCTGCTGTCGACTGTAACTACTCATAGATACAATTTTAGCTGTACCTACTTGTTAATTCAAAAGTAAACAGTGAAGTAAGTCTTCAGATGCAGGTATATTAATCGTCAGGATTTTTGTCTTCGGGATTCTAAACTTTCGGCCAAAAGAACATTCGGGATTTTAACCTTCGGGATTTTAACCTTCGGCGTTTCAAGCTTTCGGTCAAACGTACATTCGGGATTTTAAACTTTCGGTCAAATGAACATTCGGCGTTTTGATATTCGGCCTTTCGTGCGTAGGTCTTATGAAATTCGGTCTTATGAACTTCGGCCTTATGATGCGTAACCGTGCTATCGATAATATTGCTTTCGGTAGACAATCGATCGGCAACGCTAATTAAGGTACTATTTAACCAATGCATTGGTTAAATGTTACCTCAATCTTATTATACTCATTTATTCGGCCTTAGGTACACTATGGAACACTTGGTTACGTCACGTTTCTTACATATTATATGTTTGTACACATTGATTACTTATATATCAAATCACATGGCTGGGTGATGCGAGCGCAAAGAGCAGCACAGTAACACTGCTCTTAAACCTAGTTCATAATATTTAAATTTGCAATTGTCACAATTGCAAGTTTCACCTAGTTTATATACTGTAATAGCAGCTGTAAAGAGGCTTTGTCATTCAGTGTATACAATTAGGGAAATTATTGTGAAATATAATTTAATTTATAGGTCATTCCTGCCCACCTGATCCCAAGACGTACAAGTCCAAGATGTACGCTGAACTCCTGTTAATCATACTACACATTAGCACCTGGATCCTGGAGGCTCTTTGCTGCAGGAAGGAGACTCCTCATCCGAAGTACTGCGTGCCTTGCAAATACAAAGGGCCTATCATAGAAGTAATCTACCCGAAACAGAAATAGTTGAGGTTTTGTACAATGATAGTGATCGAACGAAATAGCAAACATTCCAGTTTAATTTTCCCGTTTCATATTTTTAAACTAAAATAAAGTACTTATTAGAAACTTATTTGAATAAAAAAAACGTATAATTATTTTTTTAGTCGTTTTCATGTTTATTTAGAACTAGCTGTACCCGGTAACTTCGTTTGCTTAGAGGAGGATGGAGGAGATTAGGAGGCAGATCTTCCTCTCTGGATCCTTGTTTCCACATCACATACCGCCAAGGCTTATAGCCTATAAGCTGTCCGGATATTTCAGCTATCTCCTAGTGAAACTCCCATCAAAATCCCTTCAGTAGTTATGGCGTGATACTTGCACAAAGTCATAGACAAAAATTCTAAAAATTAGTGTTTTGGCATCAGTATCGATCTTAAAACACATTACAATTATTCTTTTCTAAAAATATCCAATGTACAGACACAACTTTTTTACAGACTATTATATTATATTGAATTTTCTGTAATATGACCTTGGCAAATGACGAACTGTCGAGTCCATTAATAAAAAAACTGACATGAGCTGTCTAAAACCGACAAGAAGTGACAAAAACTTTTTGACATAATAAAATGGTAAATAAAAATTGTATTTGCGTATTATGTAAAAACTTTTATTCCTATTTACTTACATAATCGAATACAGTTCGCTATAATACAATAACATTCAGAATCTACAAAAATATAATGTATTTCTGAACAAGGCTAAGTGGAAGGGTTTAATCTATTTTAATACACTCAGATTTACTCCTACCCACAGACCACTTACCCCATAGACATGAAATCGTACAAACTTGCAAGCGAAAAATTATGTCAAGCGATAGGCGCTATTAGACGAAGCGGGGGGCAGGGGCACCATATTAAACCTGTTTCGATATCTCAAGGTTACGCGTGTCGCGAAGCAATTTTGCGCTCATGTGCAGGCAGAAACGGGCGCCCTCCTGTTACAGGTCTATGGGGTAAGTGGTCGGTAACTCCTACCCATGTTCTATTCTATTCAATTTTTATTTGAATGGCTTCTACTCTTATTCAAGAGATAATTTCGCCAATGTCAAGTTTTTTAGAGTATTCATGTAAATAGAAAATTAAACAAATAAAAAATCAATCCGCCATTCCAAAATGATGGCGGATCCTCCCTACCCATGTTAGTGCTCCATTATATATAATAGTTAGAAAATATACTGCAAGATATTAAATTAATTGTAAATTGTTGTATATAAACGGATATCACTCACTTATATTGTTGAAGCCGTTGGCGCCTCGACGAGCACCTAGGCGCGCGCTCACTTTGAGAAAGACCGTCGAAATCGGTCAAAACTGTCGGTCTAATTGTCGGCTTCGACAATATAAGTGAGTGATATCAGTAAATATAGGGTGTAACGGAAATATGAAGCCGAAGTAGGGTGTTCTGCAAGGTTACCTCGCCTCTTACAGAGGTGACGTCAAACGTCATTGTAGCAAATTGTCAGGTTAGAACCTAAACTGGATCGCTATAAGAGATGAGAGTAACCTTGCTGTTCAGTATCGGTAACTAAACAACTTTTGTTCTACGATTTTTCGATTTTCAGCGGTCATCTGATCGATTTGTATGAGACATTAATTTATTTTTATTTTTTATTCGAAAAGTCGTAGAACAAAAGTTGTTCAGTTACCGATACTGCACACCCTCCCTTCGGCTTCATATACCCTTTACGTTACACCCTGTATAATAATTTATATTAATGCCTCAATATAGTTTAAATGCTAAAATTAATTATGTAGAAATACTCCAAATATTTGCAGTAAGGACTTATTCTAATCTTTCTTTTCTTTTCTCGTGTGGTTTAGTGACCAAACCTATTTGTCAAAGTTATTCAGGCCGCCCGTAGGCCTTTGACGTGGCCTAACGACTGCTGTCAAACGACAACAACCGGGACCAACTGCTTGCCGTGCGCCCCGAGGCACGGAGGGGCTCAGATGAAAGTGTCACTAGCGGTCACCCATACAGGTACTGACCTCGCCCAGCGTTGCTTAACTTGTACGATCGTTTTCAACGTGTACTCGCAGCTGGACTATGAGCCCCTCTCTCATCTCATTATTTTGCCTAAATTTTTAAATAACAACGAAATCTAATAATGCCAATAATATTTTATTTACACTCCAGTTACAATCGAGTCTTAATTTATTAATAAGATTTAAGTAATAATAATCAATAAAATAGATAATTTCTCTAAATGATCTACCTTTCCGTAATAATAAACATAACATAGTTCATCGAACTCCATTGCAGTTAAGGGGTCCTTCTCTATACAAAATTAATTTATGTATTTCTTAATACCGAACTCAATTTAAGGCGCTATATGGTTGTCAAAAGCAAGAGTGAGACAGAAGATGTCCCGCAGCGGCGGAGTGAAGAGCACAGCGCAATGCCTCGATATTCGCATTTTTATGAATTTTGTCTGAGAAATAAAAATACGCCAACAAAAATCAGTTTTTTTTTAAACAAGCTCTCGTACTTATAGTACCCTACATTTTGATATATATTTTGTATGAATAACTATTTCGGTTTAGATATAATTTTCATAAGACATGGAAGGGGTATGTTTGCGATTTTTTTCTATCGAGCGAAGTTTGTCCAATCGTGTATTCTTAACTACAAAATCAAAATACATAGTATATATTCTCCAGCTCTACGTTCTTAGCCAAACGTGATTTAAACTGGTTCACGGATTAAGACTTCGAAGAACAAGGTTTATGACTAACAACACTAGTTTAACAGAATCGCGTAATTTTTGAAATACTATATTCGGATAGTTACACACTATGTCTACCTTTTATTTAAGTTATCACTTCACGGGGTTTGCTGGAAGAAATCTCTCATAGAGATAAGTTACGCCCTTTGTGCATTTCTTTTCTGTTTATTTTGTTACATTAATGTATCAGTGTGTACAATAAATAGTTATTATTATCTCTCTATGCTTCACGGGTTTAAGAGAATCCGGTCCTTTGAAAGGCTTGCACGGAGACATAGGTCCAACGCGTAGAGGCCCCTTAGAGAACTTTAATTTGAAGGAATACGTGCATCACGTATTCCTTCAAGCCTAGCGGGACCCGTCTCTGAGCGCATCTGACTGCACTCAATGACAGACCCCGTCAGGTGCATATACTATTGCAGTGATTGGAAATTACAACTTAATTGTGGCTATTGGCTTGGGGTGTTGGTGGGTCAGTCAGTCTGGTCTATAGAGCGAGACGTCGGACACCTGCCATGATCACATTGTCTCGAAGTTATAAAAAAATATTATTGTTATTATTATTACAATGTTAAAAAGATGATTCATCATTTTTCACGATCCGAAATCAACAAAACCACGGCACGTAATATGCTACGGTAAGTAGTATATTATATTATTTTAATATTTTCATTGAGAAAATAATATTTTATTGCATAAATGGACCTTTGGGTTCTGCCTGAAAATCAGCGCCGCAGCCATGTACCGCGTGGCTGCGGCATTATGCTGACGCAGCTGACCCCTTCCGGCGCTGCACATCAATGTCAGATTAGCTAAGGAGTTTGTAATATTTGTATTTGTGTATGTGCATGAATAAATGTATTTTCTTTCTTTCTTTAAACAAACGTGATGAACAGATACGCCAATTTTTTTTTAAAGTTTTTTTTCTTGCCGAGTCCAGTGACTAGTCCGCTGTTAGATAGACATAAGAAAACTTATATGAATACTAAACGGAGGCAGCTTTAAATATTTTAAATTGTGGATATGAATTCGATATTAAAAGTATGAACGAAATAATTTTGTTACATATAAACGGATATCACTCACTTATATTATTGAGGTCGGCAGTTAGACCGACAGTTTCGGCGTGGCGCGCTCACCTTGAAAATGACCGTCGAAATCGGTCGAAACTGTCGGTCTAACTGCCGACTTCAACAATATAAGTGAGTGATATCCGGTTATATATAATAATTTCTAGTAATGGCTCACTATAGTTTTAATTCTAGAAATAATTTTGTATAGAGGAGGACTCTCGTTAATTTATTAATATTATTTCACAATAACTAAGGACTTAGTAAATAACAGATGGTACATGTACTGCTAAAGGAGAATGACCAAGTTGGTACCACACATCAATATTGCATCCAGCATACGAGATATCTCTCGTATTAGGCCGATAGTCACAGACTAGACAGGAGTTTGAGTTCGGTCTTACTTTACTGTAAGTGCGAGCTCATGCTGAGTTCAAGCTCAAAACTGTCTATGGCTATCGGTCTTAGTCCCTAACATCCAGTACTTTATAGTTTAATTAGAGCTTATTGTCTAAACCGTGACTTGATCAACGAAAATGTAAAACAATCGATTTAAGAGCCTGACATAAGCCAACTAGTGCCGTCAACCTTAAAAAAATAATATCTTCCAAATTAAGCTATGTACAAAATCTTTATTAGGATAAATACTATTTTTCAATATACAATACATGGCATAATTGCGACAAGCTAAGTAGTAGTTCACAAATGCCAAAAACGACCGTTTTTTTATTATGCGAACTACAACTTACCGAAATGCAATCACGTTAAAAAATAGTATTTATCGTAATAAAGATTTTGTACATAGCTTTTTTATTAAAATTATATTGGTAGATTTTTTTTAAGATTGGCGGCGCTATTTGGCCCATGTTAGGCCCTTAAACCATCGCTTAATGCTACATCATGTTTATTAATAAAGTCACAATGTAATAATTGTGATGTAATATATACCGAATCAAATGGCGATGGGGTAGACAGGTTCTCGAATAAGACCACGAACGAGTAAACGTAGCATCCCCGCCGCCCGATCAGTTGGAGGGATGACCGCAGGACAGAAAAAAGGCCGAGAATCGGCCGCAGGACAGGTAGAGACTGGTCTCTACCTGTCCTGCGGCCGATTCTCGGCCTTTTGCATCCAGATGCAAAAGGCCGAGAATCGGGTTGAGTGGCGTGCTTTGCATCCTCCTAGCCTAGGCTATGGAGAATTGAATGTACTTACTTACGTACTAAGCTTATTACGTAACAGCGCATTCTTTCATATTTCGGCCACACACAGAGGGGACGAAAATTTGGACAAACTGGTCGTGGTTGGGAACACCGAAGGCAAAAGATCGCGGGGTCGTTCACCAACAAGATGGACCGATCAAGTGAAAGAATCTTCGTCCTCCAAATTCTACACGATCGTAAGAGACGCGCTGGCCAGGAAGCGGTGGCGACAAATCATCCGCTCCAGATGCAAACCTGATGCTGACCACGATCCTCAGACATGAGGGACCGACCACAGAGAGATTTATGTATAATATCTTAAATTATTGCGTGCATAATTACTATGGTACGGTGGAACACAGAGAAAGGTGTACAGGAGAGTTTTTAAGGTTGAGATTTTCTCAAAAACTACTTGACCTATTGCATAAATTCTTTCACTGTTTGATAGGTAAAAGTTAAAACTATGTAACTGTAAAAGAATTATTAAATTCGGTCCAGTAGTTTTTGAGAAAATCTCAACCTTATTGAGGCCCCCTGTATACTTATCTCTGTCTTCGACTGTACCCACATGTGCTATTATTCATAAACCTAGTTAAACCTAACTTCCTTTAAATCGTGTTGCTATCCCTTTCATGCTTCGTTAAAAAAGGTTAAGATAAAAAGGGACAGTGGCCTAAACAGTGGCGTAACTTTAAATCACGTTTATGAATAATAGCCAAAGAGTCTAGGCCATGGAAGAGCTGAAAGATACATATCTACAAAGTGCTCATAAAGCATTTACAATTTCAGAGAAACCTATCTAGAATATTTTAAGAAAAACACCAATCCTACCTTCCCATATAAAAATGTTTAAAGTGTCTCCCAAAACGACAACTACTTGTTAGGATAAATATATGTTTTTATTAATTAATACTTATAAAATGGCAGTATAGTGTTGTTTATTACTTTAGACCTGTTTATAATTAATTAATTACAAAAATATTAAAAGTTGATGTGTGTCAATGTCAATAGTTATATGATCATTCTCCTTTTAAGTTAATGTATAATACAACTTTTACAGAATCGTGTATAAATCGACAGCACATCAACTTATCATGGCAATATACGTCGTATTACCTTCGCATAGAGTGCCTGTGTTACTTGATACGCTGTCGACTATACGTAAATTTATTACTATTATTATTCAACATCACCCACGCTATTACATTACAACCGAAACAGAAATACACAATATGACCGTCATTCTTTTGCACAAAAATTCTAAGTATACAAAAGGTGCGATAAACCTAAATGAAACTGTCAGATATAGTCATGTAAGGGTCAATTAATGCCGTCTATTCCATAAAGTTCAACTAGTTGAACTAATTGGACCAAAATATTCCAATTAATTCAACCTTGTGATTTACGAAGTTGAACTTTCTGGACCAAATTAATTCCAGTTCAACTTCCAAATTTTAATCATGGCAAGCAAGCATTCAAAATCAAACAAGCAAAATGTTGAAATCTCACAATGTTGAACTATCAATTCCCATAATGTTGAACGCAATTGGTTCGAAATTACTTACGCAGTCAGCGAACACGAAAGAGGGTAGATCGTTTTGTGTCACCCTTCTGCCGTTCAACACTCACCGACTGCAGTCTACTCGTGACCATGATGGCTGCAATGCTGGCGAAATATCGAGACATCAATAATAAATGTTTAACACGGTAATTCCCGTTTTATCTATTTAATATATATACAAACCGTGAAAGTTTAAAAAGTGATACTTACGAAGGATTGTTATTGCTAGTTCTAAACTGTCAAACTTTGACAAGAACTGTAACTATTTAGAAATGATTACATAAAGTTGAAATAATTGGAATATTTTTGTCCAATTAGTTCAACTGGTTAAACTTCAAGTTGAACTTAGTGGAATAGATGAATTCATACTACAGCAGAGTCGAAGCGTTAGTTAGAGTACACACTATGTAATTGCAAAGGATTATTAAAATCAGTCCAGTACTTTTCGAGAAAATCCCAACTGACTCGAGATACCCTCAAGAACTAACCGGCCGATTACAAAAATTATTTTACCACTATAGTATGACCGTCTAAATCAGTCTTCGCCTGCGCGGTACAGGGATGCGGGGGAAGGCGACAACGGGGACTGAGGGGGGGGGGGGGGGGGGGGGGTTTAACAGAAATGCCGTCCTTCCCCCGCATCCCTGTACCGCGCAGGCGAAGACTGATTTAGACAGTTTCGAGTACACGCTATATAATTACAAAGAATTATACAAATCTGTCCAGTACATTTGTGAAAATCAACTTTAAGAATCGTAGCTTTAACGACTGTATACCGCGGCCCAAATCAAGTGTCTTATTTTGTAAACAAATATAGAAGTTAGGGGTGAAAAGACCCGGTCGTCGTCGGCGCTTAAAATTTAAAAAGTTCGTGGTAGTTTTTGTTTACAAAATAACACTTAATTTGGGCTTGAGTTTAAACTGTTCAATGGTCTACACTACACTTTCAATCACTTGTCCTAAGCCAGCGCTCAGTACGGGTACAGATGCTATAGCAGCGCCCGTATCTCCTTGTGCACGTGGCACAGGTAGTCCACGTACGAGGCGCTGCCGGACACGCCTCGGTCCTCGACTAGGAAGTGACGTAGCACAGCCTCCAACTTGTCGTGTTGACGCATCACTGTTAGCTGCAACAATGATATGGAAATTAGGACAACGTTATATTACTTTTATTTTATTTATTTTTATTTTATTCTGCTCGGGTAGCTTACAACTATATGCTACATAATTGTAATTTAATATCTAAGAGCTAATTACAAGCTTCCACAGATGTGTTTCAATATAATGACTTATGTTTTAATTTTTTTTAATCTTTAATTTGCAACCGAAGTAGCTGCGAAGTTGGATTATTTTAGATTGTTCTGGCCACAAACAGTCACTACAATAAAGTATTATCAATAAGCTAAGGTATACTTAAATAGACAAATAGGGCCGAAATATAATTTTACATAAATATTTTCGGTGATAGCGCAAATATCAAATGACAATGCCAGATTCTGTCCCACCATCAACCGTATGATGTACAAGATAACGAATAAATGTAAAAATATCTCCGTTTTTAATTAAAATTATTGGTTTAAAATAAAGTTTTGTACATCACGCGAGTCGAAAAAACCAGCTTAATTAAGAATTCAGAAAATAGTAAGAAATTGAAGCGAATTATTCATTGTCTTTGTTATCATTTTCTACTACTCTCGCAACTCCTACTGATTATGATTATGCAATATGAAACCTGTAATAAGTCCCTAACAAAATGTAGTTACAGGTAGGTACAGCTTCAATGGTCACGTAGTTTTGAAGGTGGGGCAAAGCTCCATTGAAATGTGGCAATGTCATTTGGAAACAAAGTTACTTAAAAATAAGTTAACAAACAGATACTGATCGAAATATCAAAATTTATCAATACTTAATATTACGGCTAAATATTAAGTATCATCATCAGCCCGTATCAGTCCACTGCTGGACGTAGGCCTCTCCCAAAGCGCGCCAATCAACCCTACTCTCGGCCCTCTGCATCCAGTCCCTACCAGCCATCTTGCGAAGGTCATCCCTCCATCTGGTCGGGGGGCGTCCCACACTACGTTTACCCGTTCGTGGCCTCCATTCGAGAACTCGTCTCCCCCATCGGTTATCGGTTCTACGACAGATGTGACCAGCCCACTGACACTTCAGTTTACTGATTCTATGAGCAATGTCAACCACTTGTGTTCTCTGGCGGATATAAGAAACAAGTATACCCGACAGAAATATTAGTTAAGTTTAATTTGCGATATAAATCCATTTTACATACATTGAGAGAAACATTGAAGATGTCACGTTAAGGTGTTACCTACCACCAATCGATCTATGGTAGAATGGATTAATCGACGTCGATCGATAGTTTCTACTAGACCGCCGACCTATTGTCACTCGCCGCCGCACGCCCGCGCGGCGCGCCGCGTGACATCGACTGGTGTCCGTCGATCGATGGCATCAATTGATGATCGATCGATTGGTGTGGTAACACCCTTACGAACATTCGCGCCAATCGCGGATTGAAGAAGAAAGACAACTTCTTCGGTCGTAATATTTTAATTTAGCGTCCACCACCATGAAAAGCTTAAAACCACAACCAAACCCTCAAAATAGACCAGTCTCAATAAGCCCTCTTACGAATAAACCTATAGTTTTGTGTTCAGTCGCCAAAACGTCAATCTACACAAAACCATTGCAAACTAGTCCGTATTACCCCCAAAACAATAAAGTAAAGAAATAAAATAAATACTCCTAAGCATATCCACAAAACCCACTATAACCCTCAAATGACATACTAACCTCAAACAGGCCCAGTTTTAAAAAAGTCACACTTTTACCCCCAAAAGTCACACTTTTATCCCCAAAAGTCACACTTTTACTCCAAAAAGTCACACTTTTACCCCCAAGAATCACACTTTTACCCCCAAAACCATACTTTTACGCCTAATACCACACTTAAACCCTCAAAAAGTCACACTTTTATCCCCGAAAGTCACACTTTTACCCCCAAAAGTCACACTTTTACCCCCAAAACCACACTTTTACCCCCAAAAGTCACACTTTTACCCCCAAAAGTCACACTTTTACCCCCAAAACCACACTTTACCCCAAACAGACCCACTTAAACCCTGAAACGCCACCACCGCGACCTACATCATCTTCTGCACCGTCTTGTGCACGGTCATGAGGTAGTCCACGTAGGATGGCGAGCCGTCCACGCCGCCGTCCTCGAGCAGACAGCGGCGCACCATTCCCTCCCGCTTGTCGAATTGGTGCACTATGTCAAGCTACGGGCACACAACTCATGCAGTCATGCAACTAGCCAAGTGTATATCAAGCTTTATATTTAATAGTTATATGTCGTCAAATTTAATAATAAATATAAATTATTTATATTACAATGTCAATTTACAGCTAATTAAGAACGTAGGAATGCCAGATTCTGCCCCACCAACCGTATCATCATCATCATCAGTCTATTTATATTGCCCCACTGCTCGGGCACAGACCTTCCCTTACATCGAGGGAGCTCGGGCCATAATCCACCACGCGGGCCCAGTGCGGGTTGGCGGATTTCACATGCCTTAGATTTTTTTTTTCTTCTACGACATGCAGGTTTCATCACGATGTTTTCCTTCACCGTTTTGAGAGCACTCGGTAAATGTACATAAGTTTTTCAGTCGAAAAAACCGAGGATAACTCATTGGTACATGGCTGCCCTGGCTGGGAATCGAACCCGGGACCTCCATATTGCAAGTCCATTGACCCAACCACTGAGCCACCGAGCTCTTTCTCACCGAGCACCAACCGTATGATGAACAAGATATCGAATAAATGTAAAAATATCTCCGTTTTTTATTAAAATTATTGGTTTAAAATAAAGTTTTGTACATCAAGCGAGTCGAAAAAACAGCTTAATTAAGAATTCAGAAAATAGTAAGAAATCGAAGCGAATTATTCATTGTTTTTGTTATCAATTTCTACTACTCTCGCAACTCCTACTGATTATGCAATATGAAACCTGTAATAAATCCCTAAAAAAATGACAGGCACAGCTTAAATGGTCTCGTAGTTTTGTAGGTGGGGCAAAGCTCTATTGAAATGTGGCAATGTCATTTAATAATAAATATAATTTATTTATATTACAGAGTCAATTCACAGCTTAATCAGAACGTTAAATAGGTTAGTATATTTTGTTACTAACTTACCAACCGGTTCGGAAAAGGGGTATCAGGGTGTTGGTACAGTCGACGACAGAGATAAGTATACAGGAAGCCTCAATAAGGTTGAGATTTCTCAAAAACTACTGGACCGAATTTAATAATTCTTTACATAGTTTTCACTTTTATCTATCAAACAGTGAAATACATTTTGCAATAGGTCAAGTAGTTTTTAAGAAAATCTCAACCTTAAAAACTCTCCTGTACACCTTTCTCTGTGTTCCACCGTACAAACCCAAGGGTCACTGCGACCTCAAAGGTCTATTGTGGCCGCGCGATCGACCGGGTCTTTTCACCCCTAACTTCGGGGGAGATGTGCGGGCCTTGAGGTATACCCTCTCTACCCGAGCATGAGCTCGCCGGATAATGATCCGACGGTGAGATTGGTCCCGCTTGGTATGCGGGATATGGGAGTTGGGCGGGTCGGTACGGCCGTTTGGTGCACAGCTCAAACCCGCCGCTTAAGGCGACGGGGAGCGCAGCAACTCCCTCTGGAGGCGGTGGCCTTCCGGTGGCCGCGCACCGAGTTCTTATATGGCCCTTCCAAGGCCAAAGTCAGGAATATATTTACAAAAGTGTTATTATAATTTGATAGCGTATTATATTGTTATTGCGTACTGACCCTCATGGCGACGCGTCTCCTCGAGCGCGCCTCGTTAATGACGTCACGCACGGCCGCGCTGGACGGGTTGTCCAACTCGGGCAGCTCGCACACCTGAATAACACACACTTATTATTTATTTACTTTATTAATGGACTCGACAGTTCGTCATTTGCCAATGTCATGTTACAGAGAATTCAATATATAGTCTTCTATCTTCCTCCAGAGGAGACGCCGTAGCGTCATCACTCTGGACGAAGCAGTTTGACAGTAACGTTCACTCCCCGAGGTCGTAGTGACTCTTGACTGTAGCGCCAAACTTCAGATCCTGCATGAATCGTCCAACAACTTCACCATACTGTCATTCGCGAACATTTTCTGATTAACGTAACGTGATATTAAACCCAAAACACCCACTGTAGACATTAAACTGAAAATTATCAAATAATTTCGCAACCGTCGTTTCCCGCCATTTTCAAAAGAAACTTAATAACACACATCGTAACGGTAAATTATTTATATGAAAAAGACTTTAAAATATTTAGCTGGAAAGACTATTTACTACACATATCATTACGAGCCACCTACGCCACCGTTTAGGCATGTCACTTTGTATCTTATAGTGGAGCCGCCGAGAAAAGCCCGATATGACGTTTGGGGAAGGTACGGCCGACATAACTTTGAAACGGGGCACAAGTTACGGATAAATAATTATTGTCTTGAATTCTCATTTACGTAATCCATTTTGTACAAAAATAATAAAATTTAAGAATTTCGTAATAATTTCAAACATGCAACAGAGTAAATTCACATTCTTTCTTATGAAAAAAATTAATTTAGTTTTCCATGAAGCACAGTTACAATGTTATGTCGTCCGAATTAAATCGTAGAGAAGAGATTAAAATACTAAGTGACGATATTTGGTATCAGTTACTAATATCGCTATTATATCATCACAGAAAAATTCTTTTTCGTTATTTTCGTTCAGCCTTAATTTCAGAATGAAACTGGTGTGATGGATATCTTTGTATCAAATTAAATGCAAAACAGTTAAAAATAAATCTTTAGTAAGGAAAGCCGCCGACAAAAGCTAGTCAATTACTAACACGTTACCTATGGGTACATCACTATTAACGTCATATTGGCATGTGTCATATCGGGCCTATTAAAACGGCCGTACTATAAACTTAATCTTTTTAACGAAGTGTGAAAGGGATAGCAACACGATTTAAGGGAAGTGAGGTTTAACTCGGTTTATGACTAACAGCATAAGTGTCTAAATACACCTCGACCTTAAAGTAACCTAATTAAGGTCGTCATGGTACGGTGGAACACAGAAAGGTGTACAGGCGAATTTTTAAGGTTGAGATTTTCTCAAAAACTACTTGACCTATTGCAAAAATTATTTCACTGTTTGTTAGATAAAAGCGAAAACTATGTAACTGTAAAAGAATTATTAAATTCGGTCCAGAAGTTTTTAAGAAAATCTCAACCTTATTAAGGCCCCCTGTATACTTATCTCTGTCTTCGACTGTACGAAATAAAGTATTATTGAATTAATCCTGTTATAAAACTTCATGGTAAGGCCCCTGACTGCAAAAATATTTAGCTAGAATGCTTTTTTTAACGTATGTCACTAGGTCCAGACAACAGCAGGCCAATGGTAAGTGGCTTGCAGTACGATTTCAACTCTTACGACGCAGATAATAAGAACGGTCCAAAGTGTTACACTTGATATGTATACGACTTTTCAAATAAAAAATAAAACTAAATTAATGTCTCATACAAATCGACCAGCTGACGGGTACGAAATGTATGAAAAGTCAAAAAATAAATTCGCGAAAATCGAAAAATCGTAGAACAAAAGTTGTTCAGTTACCGATATTGAACACGCTCCTTTCGGCTTCATATACCCTTTACTTTACACCCTGTATAGGTATGTAGGGATTAATTGTATCAATTCATAAACCTAGTTAAACATCACCTGTCTCTTTCACACTTCGTACAAAATCACAAGTTAGAAAGAGACGGAAAGCTTAATAACTTTAAATTCACCTGTGTGTCAATCTGTTGCGGCGACGCGACGCCGAACACGTCCTCAATGAACTCGGTCGCCGCTTGCGACCCGACCCACAGCAACATGTGCACGCCGTTCTCTGAAAGACCACAAACATTGATATAAATAAGTCACCGACTATAAGGCAATAACACCATTGATCTCCTATAAACAACTAGATACACAAAGGTCTTACTAAAACAATTTAAAGAAACGTCCAAATAAGGGGCCATTGTTAACGTCCAAATAATGTCCAATAAAGCAAATGATTCCATTCATCCGTTTGGACCTTCTTTGGACAGTTTTAGAAGGCATACTGTGTATCTATTTGTTTATAGGAGATCAATGAATAACACTAATCATTTGAACAATAATAAAACTAGTGTTTAAATTGTACTCTTTAAGAAACGCACAGAAAAAATAAATAACCGCCATCTAGGATTGGATGTCATTTAGCAACAATTGACCACAGCAGAGCTTACGTATCTGTGTGAAGTTTGCAACAGGACAGCTCCCATCGCAAACATTGATGCATCACTAGCAGCGAGTCCCACCTCCTTATCATTGGACATGAGGTAGCCAGCCTTCCTCCTACAGTAACTAATAGATATTCCTCACCCAGTAAGTAGACATCCTAGTCGCTCAGACTGAAGTTTGTAACAGCACAGCACCCACCCCAAACAGCGCAGCAGCGCTCGTCAACACCAACTAACTTCACGTAATGGTATCTGCGTACCGAGTAAGTAGACCCCCTGTTCGTTCATCTTGTCCACTGACGCCCTGAGCGGCTGCAGGAAGTTTGCAACAGCACAGCACCCACCTCAAACAGCGCAGCATCGCTCGTGAACACCAACTTCACGTATTTTAATGGTATCTGGTTATCCTCACCGAGTAAGTAGACGCCCTGTTCGTTCATCTTGTCCACCGAGGCCCTGAGCGGCTGCAGCTGCGTGGTCTCCGGCGCTAGTACGTGTGAAGTTAGTAACCAAGTGAGATTGGCCACAGCAGAGCCTACATGTCTGTGTGAAGTTTGTAACAGCACAGCACCCACCCTTAATAGCGCAGCATCGCTCGTCACCACCAACTAACTTCACGTCTTCTAATGGTATCTGCTTACCGAGTAAGTAGACCCCCTGTTCGTTCATCTTGTCCACCGAGGCCCTGAGCGGCTGCAGCTGCCTGGTCTCGGGCGCGCGGTGCAGCGGCAGCAGGCGCGGGTACGTGTACACCACGGAGGTGGACACGTCGGCCGTGAGCGCGCGGTACATGGCGCACGAGCGGTCGTCGCACGTGACGTCGGGGCCTGCAAGGCACCAGTGAAGGATTGTATTGTATAAATTATTGACATTTTAAATCCAAATAATATTCTATTTATTTAAATATTTTTATATTGTAATCTTAATTGATATGTCTCTCTCTTTCAATATGTTATGTTAAGCACCTAGTTTATTTTTATTCATGACATTTTATTTATTATTACTGTGTTCCGTTCTCCTCACTGTATTCTTAAACAGATGAACTTCTTTATTGGCTTATTATGTGTTGATTTTGTATTTATTTGTAATATTATGTATGGCTGTGAAGTTTACCAATAAATATAAATAAATAAATAATAAATGTCTTATAACATTAATAAAAAATATGTACTGCTGGAATTAGGCTATGTAAAATAATATTAATAATAATGTGTAACATTTGCATGTCGTAACGGGTTAAATGTAACTGTAGTACCATCCTGTATCACCACATTTACAGCAAATAAAGTACTTTGACTTTTGACTTTGACAAAGTCCTATAAGGGTTCCTTTTTTCCTCTTGAGTTTCGGAACCCTAAAAATGGCATGTTATATTACCTCCAGAGACTGCGTCTGATCGCAGCACGCAGCTGGTGTACAGCGGGAGCAGCTTCATGGACTCCGGCAGCACCAGCTGTCCGGCGGAGGAGGGCGAGGCGCAGTGGCGCCGGTACGCGGCCAGGGACTTGGCGCAGCGCGCGGACAGGCCCTCGCTCACCTGGCGGGGAGGGTGCTCGCGGAGCGCCCAGACGGCTGGAAACAACAATGTTTACAAGTTTAATTGACTCTTATCGAAAAGACATTGCCACATTTCAATGGAGCTTTGCCCCACCTACAAAACTACGTGACCATTTAAGCTGTACCTATCATTTTGTTGGGGACTTATTACTGGTTTCATATTGCATAATCATAATCAGTATCATTTTCTACTACTCTCGCAACTCCTATAGAAGAATAACAAAAACAATGAATAAATCGCTTCGGTTTCTTACTATTTTCTGAATGCTTAATTAATTTTTTTCAGAAAAAGACCGTCGAAATCGGTCGAAACTGTCGGTCTAATTGCCGAGTTCAACAATATAAGTGAGTGATATCCGTTTATATATAATAATTTGTAGTAATGGCTCACTATGGTTTTAAGCAAAAACATCGATGTTATACCATCGTGTTTTGTCAACATCCAACATCCCTAATTTATCGGGGCCGCGATGACGTCATGCCACAGACAATCATGGCGGACGGTGTTTTTGACCGAGGTTGGAAAGTTGCATTTTAAATTAAAGTTTTTGGTGTTTTAAAGGTCTCAAAAAATTCTGTAATTTTTAGTACGGTGTAATAGAACGATTATTAACTATTTAAGACCACAAAAAAATGTGTCAACGCCGTTGATCTCCTATAAACCACTAGATACACAGTCTGCCTTCTAAAATGTTCGAGCGCAAAAAAGGTCCAAACGGATGAATGGACCCTCATTTGGACATTATCTGGACGCTAACAATGGACCCTTATTTGGACTTTTTTTTTTAATTGAAGACCTTTGTGTATCTAGTTGACCTTTGTGTATGTAGTCCTCTTTACAGCCGCAATTAGTTCATATCCCGTGGGTCGGTTCTTTGCCCTGTTTCTCTGTTCGTACATCCAGCCGTAACCTAGTTTGTATTCTGTACCTTATACATGTAAATTATTATTATGTATGACATAACCAAGTGTTCCCTAGAGCTCATAAGGTTGAATAAATGAAGTATTGAAGTATACTAGTTGTTTATAGGAGATCAATGGTAAACGCTCAAGATTGCTGTTCCATCTAGTATAATAAGTTGTAAGAAGCACTCACCCTGCTTCGTGAGGAAGTTGACGCAGGTATCGAGCTCCGTACTCCTGTAGACATCAGCGAGCTGCTGGGCCACGTTCAGCGCCAGGTTGAGGACCCGCAGCCGCCGCTGGCCGGAGCGGTGCGTGTACAGTAGCGCCGCCTGGATGTAGACCCCGTCTTCGGCGGTCAGTTTGTCGTCGTGTTTGATCTCTATGCCCACTGCCTTGTCGGCGTCTGAGGGAGACGAATGTGAAGCTCTAATAATTAATAATAAGTAGAAAAACTAGTGAGTGGATTTTGAAGAAAATTTAAACTGACAATTTTATCTGTTTAACAGATAAAAAAATGGTATGTTCCTTCTTTAACTAGTAATGCGAAGCTGAGGGAATAAATTAGTCAAAATTAAAAAAAAAGATATCCACTAAGTTTTGACTGTCAAAACTTAGTGGATTACTATTTAAATAAATGATTACTTTGTAAAAGTGTTTATTTTATTTTAAATACCCAGTACCCATATCTTTTTTATTAATTAACAACTTCCACAAAAAGTGCTCATTCTGCGAAGTGCTCAATCTGCGAAGTGCTCATTTTGCGAAGTGCGCATTCTGCGAAGTGCTCATTTTGAGAAGTGCACCAAATGCGAAATGCGCATTTTTTGTCGACTGTACATTTTGCGAAGTGCACATTCTGCGTCAGACCCCATCCAGTTAACTCGAGTTACGTGAATTTGAACTCGGGTTAAATCGAGTTACGTTTTTTCCGAGTTGGCCCATCACTACTTTTACTTTACACCTCTAGTAACGAACGACCCAAAGTAAGTCAGTCTCACGGTATCATGGGCCCCGCCAAAGCGGGACATCAAAAAAATATTCTCAAGACTCATTTGAGTGTTCCCCTCCACGGAAATCTTTAGTAAAAGGCGAAAGATTTTTGCGTTTTGAAGGGAAACCAGAGTTAGCGAAGCAAGTCGCGCGCGGCCCTAAGTATGGCGCGCGCGGGAATCTCGACACCGCGATGCAGCGTTTAGCTCGCATTGAACTAGAATGGAACAGCGACATCTAGCGGGAGTTTTGTAGTACTAATCCAGTGTGGCCTTCCCCTTATATTTATTCATTCTTTGGCCCTTCCTACATTTTTTTAGGGTGAGAAACAGGTTTCAAATAAACTTGTGTTTAAAAGATGTGCTGCTGAGAGTTTTTTGCCACTTTTTCTCCTCAGCGTTGGCACCTTTTCCTTGCAAAGTGGTGTAAATGTAAATTCAAAAAATATGTTGTTGTGCAAAAATGTACACAACGTGCTTACTTGCAATAAAGAAATTTGACTTTGACTTGACTCCTTTTTTTAACTAGAATCGAACAGCGCTATCTAGCGGATTTTTTCTGGAGCTAATTCAATGTCTTCGTTTGTGTGTACACAGGTTTAAAATGTTTATTACGATATTCATCATCATCAGTCTATTTATATTGCCCCACAACTTGGACACAGACCTTCCTTTACATTGAGGGAGGTCGGGCCATGATCCACCATGCGGGCCCAGTCCGGATTGGCGGATTTCACATGCCTCAGAATATTTTTCTTCTACGGCGTGCAGATTTCATCACGATGTTTTCCTTCACCGTTTTGAGAGCGGTAAATGTACGTAAGTTTTTCCGTCGCAAAAACTGAGGATGACTCCTTGGTACATGGCTGCCCTGGCTGGGAATCAAACCTGGGACCTCCGTATCGCAAGCCCATTGACCCAACCACTGAGCCACCGAGCTCACCTTATTAGGATATTGAAGGCCTGTAATTTTATTAATCACGTTGATATTATCAGGATTTTAGTATTTTTTCAGTGGTTTTGACGAAATACTACCCTAGGGGAGACGAATGGAGGCCACGAACGTAGCGTGGGACGCCCCCCGGCCAGATGGAGGGGTTACCTTTGCAAGATGGCTGGCTGGCTTTGGGCTCTCCCAAGGCGCGCCACTCAACCCTACTCTCGGCCCTCTGCATGCAGTTCCTGCCAGACATCTTGCGAAGGTCATCCCTCCATCTGCTCGGGCGTCCCACGCTACGTCTACCCGTTCGTGGCCTCCATTCGAGAACTCGTCTCCCCCATCGGTTATCGGTTCTATGACAGATGTGACCAGCCCACTGCCACTTCAGTTTACTGATTCTATGAGCTATTATGTACATACCCTCAATCTCTTAAACACAGCGCGTGATCTTGCAAGGAGCGAGAAAGTATTAGCAACGTCCAGCAGTGGACTGATGATGATGTTGATGTTACTGTAGAAGCACAACCCCTATTCAACACAGAGCCGCATCACAACTCACCAATGGCAGCCAGCTCGACGTCCGTAGTGTTCGACATGAAGAAGTGTCCGTAGAAGTCCGTGGCGCGCACGCCGGTGGACGTGCGCACGCGCATCACCGCGTCGTGCGCCGTGGCGCGCGACACCACGCGCGTCACGTCGGCTATGAGGCGGTCGCCGTCCACGTCCGCCTGGAAAACATAAATATACATTTATGCATTTGAATTGAAGAGGCGTCGCCAAGGGGCGAAGGGGGCCACTACCCACAACAGAGTATTCGACAAGTATCGAAAATTAAACGTTTTTCGTCATGAAGTGAGGTACCAATCGTGAAAAAGTGTACTCACAGTGAAATAAAGTGTACTCACAGTGAAATAAAGTGTACTCACAGTGAAATAAAGTGTACTCACAGTGAAATAAGTGTCCTCACAGTGAAATAAAGTGTACTCACAGTGAAATAAAGTGTACTCACAGTGAAATAAAGTGTACTCACAGTGAAATAAAGTGTACTCACAGTGAAATAAAGTGTACTCACAGTGAAATAAGTGTACTCACAGTGAAATAAAGTGTACTCACAGTGAAATAAGTGTACTCACAGTGAAATAAGTGTACTCACAGTGAAATAAGTGTCCTCACAGTGAAATGAGTGTCCTCACAGTAAAATGAGTGTCCTCACAGTGAAATAAGTGTCCTCACGTTGAAATAAGGTGTACTCACATTGTAATAAGTGTCCTCACAGTGAAATAAGTGTCCTCACAGTGAAATAAGTGTCCTCACAGTGAAATGAGTGTCCTCACAGTAAAATGAGTGTCCTCACAGTGAAATATGTGTCCTCACAGTGAAATAGGGTGTACTTACAGTGAAATAAGTGTACTCACAGTGAAATAAAGTGTACTCACAGTGAAATAAAGTGTACTCACAGTGAAATAAAGTGTCCTCACAGTGAAATAAGTGTCCTCACAGTGAAATAAGGTGTACTCACAGTGAAATAAGTGTCCTCACAGTGAAATAAGGTGTACTCACAGTGAAATAAGTGTCCTCACAGTGAAATAAGTGTCCTCGCAGTGAAATAAGGTGTACTCACAGTGTAATAAGTGTCCTCACAGTAAAATAAGGTGTCCTCACAGTGAAATAAGGTGTACTCACAGTGAAATAAGTGTACTCACAGTGAAATAAGTGTCCTCACAACGAAGTAAGGTGTACTCACTGTGAAATAAGTGTCCTCACAGTGAAATAAAGTGTCCTCACAGTGAAATAATGTGTACTCACATTTCAATAAGTGTCCTCACAGTGAAATAGGTGTCATCGCATTGAAATAAGTGTCCTCACAGTGCACTAAGGTGTCCTCACAGTGTACTAAGGAGCACCCACAGTGCCGTAAGGCGCACTCACCGTGAAGTACGTGTACTTGTGTATCTGTCCGCCGGTGAGCCTGGGCAGCTGGCCGATGGTGGCCGCGTCCACGTACGCGTTGTTGCACACAAACAGCTCCACGCACACGCCCGCCGCGGAGCACGCCTGACCGACCTCGTTGTACGCAGTCGTTTGGGGATCTGAAGGAGGAAATGGCAACAGTTATATCTCCAATTGTAGTAATAATAATGTTTTTTTTTTAAATGATAGCATTCGGTAAATATACGCAAGTTTTTCCGTCGAAAAAACCGAGGATAACTCATTGATACACGGCTGACCTGGCCGGGGATAGAATCTGGGACCTCCGTCCAAGTCTAGTGACCCAACCACTGAGCCACCGAGATCTCTGTGTTATAGTTGGTACAAATTCTATGTTGGTACTCCTTAACAAACAAAAAAACGACTGCAAAAAAAACTATGCCCTTTTTATTAATTTTTTATACCCTATGACACTCCCGTAATCAAGACGAATCAAACGATACCTCATACACCAAAATCAATCAAGCCGTTTAGGCTACAGGATGGCAGGAAGGAATGAACATACATACAAACACCCGAAAAAACATTAGGGGTAGCCGGATAAAAAATTCTTTCTTTTCTCGTGTAGTTTAGTGACCAAACCTATTTGTCAGAGTTATTCAGGCCTTTGACGTGACCTAACGACTGCTGCCAAGCGACAACAACCGGGACCAACTGCTTGACATGCGCCCCGAGGCACGAAGGGGCTCAGATGAAAGTGTCACTATCGGTCACCCATTCAGGTACTGACCTCGCCCAGCGTTGCTTAACTTGTACGATTGTTTTCAACCGACTCGCATCTGGACTATGAGAACCTCTAATCCCTCGGGTAATAAATAATATATAAATGTCTGATCTGTATAGATAAATTTCAGTGGGCTAGTCACATCTGTCGTAGAACCGGTAACCGATGGGGGAGACGAGTTCTCGAATGGAGGCCACGAACGGGTGAACGTAGTGTGGGACGCCCCCCGACCAGATGGAGGGATGACCTTCGCAATATGGCTGCTGGGACTGGATGCAGAGGGTCGAGAGTCGGGTTGAGTGGCGCGCTTTGGGTGAGGCCTGCGTCCAGCAGTGGACTGATACGGGCTGATGATGAGATGTCTCACTGAGTATCTGTTTCTCCTTGTCCGTGGCGAGCAGTTTCCTGTCCTCCCTGTTGACGAGGCGTCCGGGCGCGTTGTACGACGGCAGGCTGGTGTGGAACACGAGCAGCTGGCCGCACGTGTCCGCCGCCTTCAGCGCCTCGAGGCCGGCCTGAGGACGGCATAACATTCTATGAAACAAGTGTATTCACAGTGAAATAAGTGTATTCACAGTGAAACAAGTGTACTCACAGTGAAATAAGTATACTCACAGTGAAATAAGTGTATTCACAGTGAAATAAGTGTACTCACAGTGACATAAGGTACACATCGTGAAATAAGTGAATTCACAGTGAAATAAGTGTACTCACAGTGAAATAAGTATACTCACAGTGACATAAGGTACACATAGTGAAATAAGTGAATTCACAGTGAAATAAGTGTACTCGCAGTGAAATAAGTGTACTAACTGTTAAATAAGTGTTCTCACAGTGAAATAAGTGTACTAACAGTGAAATAAGTGTACTCACAGTGAAATAAGTGTACTCACCGTGAAATAAGTGTACTCACCGTGAAATAAGGTGTACTCACAGTGACATAAGGTACACATAGTGAAATAAGTGTACTCGCAGTGAAATAAGTGTACAAACTGTTAAATAAGTGTTCTCACAGTGAAATAAGTGTACTAACAGTGAAATAAGTGTACTCACAGTGAAATAAGTATACTCACAGTGAAATAAGTGTACTCGCAGTGAAATAAGTGTACTAACTGTTAAATAAGTGTTCTCACAGTGAAATAAGTGTACTAACAGTGAAATAAGTGTACTCACAGTGAAATAAGTGTACTCACAGTGAAATAAGTGTACTCACAGTGAAATAAGTGTACTCACAGTGAAATAAGTGTACTCACAGTGAAATAAGTGTACTCACAGTGAAACAAGTGTACTCACAGTGAAATAAGTATACTCACAGTGAAATAAGTGTACTCACAGTGAAATAAGTGTACTCACCGTGAAATAAGTGTACTCACCGTGAAATAAGTGTACTCACAGTGAAATAAGGTGTACTCACAGTGAAATAAGTGTAACTGTTAAATAAGTGTACTCACAGTGAAATAAGTGTAACTTTAAAATAAGTGTACTCACATTGAAATAAGTGTAACTGTTAAATAAGTGTACTCGCAGTGAAATAAGTGTACTAACAGTGAAATAAGTGTACTAACAGTGAAATAAGTGTACTAACAGTGAAATAAGTGTACTAACTGTTAAATAAGTGTACTCGCAGTGAAATAAGTGTACTCACAGTGAAATAAGTGTACTCACAGTGAAATAGGTCTAACCTAACCATTAAATGGAAAATGGCAGCATACAATGTGACGGTTGCAAGATTATTTGATATTTTTAATATCTAAAGTAGTTATTTTGTGTCTAACACGGTAGATTAATCAATATGTGAAGTTATCGAAGAATTATGTGCAAGACCTATGTAGTTTCGAACTAGATTCAAGAATTCTACAGAGCTCGGAAGTGAACGTGACTGTCGAGCTGCTTCGTCCAGAGTGACGACGCTACGGCGACTCCTAAGCCTACCCTGCCTGACCTGCACAGCGGGCAACAGAATTGTCTCCGTCTCCTTGTTGTCGTGGAACATGGCTGGCAGCTGTTGCAGCAGTTGCGGCAGCACGGGCCCGCTGTCCTCGGGCCGCACCAGGAACCCCTCCAGCAGTGGCACGAACATGTCCCCGACGTCCCCTACTGACAGCATCTGGGGTTGTGCTAGGCTGCCCTGGGGACAACAGAAGATAGTAAGTTCTTTCTTTACTCGTGTAACTGTCTTGAAAATGTGTTGGTATTATCGATATTGGACTGTAGCAATCTCCAAATACCAAGGGCTAAGGGTGTAGGAGGAACCAGCTCAATTTTAACTTTTGCGGATGTTTTCTTCTAAACTTACTTGATGTCGACATTTTTTCCAATTCTTTAAATCAATTCAAATCAAAATTAAATAAATCTTTGCTACCTAAAAGTCATAGAAGTAAGGAGTCTAACAGCTAGGTACCAATTCCCGGATTGGCGCTGTGGACACATGGTTATGTGTGCACAGCGCTAGTTCACCTAGGTTATATCACCAGAGTGACGACGCTACGGCGACTCCTCTGGAGAAAGAGAGAAGACTATATCTTATGAATCTTATGTAACATGACATTTGCAAATGACAAACTGTCTAGTCCATTAATAAATTAGAACATGATGAAAAAATTCTTGCCGTGGGCAGGACTTGAACCTGCGACCTTGTCATTTCGTGACACGCTCTTACCAACTGAGCCACCACAGGCCTCGCCCACTGAAAATCTTCATCGCTTTATACATACTTAAAGGGTATGTTACGCAACTCCATCTATCGGACAATAGTAGTAGTATTCCGACAACCATGTCTAACATTCGGTTAGAAACATGATTTATGATGTCCTGCCCACGGCAAGAATTTTTTCATCATGTTCTAATTTATTCACCGAGCATGGATAATGCGTAATTCAAATTTCATTACTAAACTAAATAAATGACTCACCTTGATATTGTAGAAGTGTACTGTTGAGCTGTACGTGATGAAGCCCACGCGAGTCCAACTCTTGCCGGTCGCGTCGTCTTTGGGCATCGCCTGAAACACACGTATTAAAACAGTTATTAAATCCTGTACCGTAATTCGAAGCCTAATAAAACAATATGAGAATAACATTCTTGATTTCCGCTTTCCGAAGTCATAATACGTCACGTCCGCAAGCCCTTTCCTCCCACGCGCACCCCGCACCCCACCACTACCGACGGCAGCTAGGCGGGGAATCGCCATTTCACTTCATTGGCATTAAATTTCCCGACCCGTACGGTCGCCTAACCTAACCTAGCGTGAGGTTGACCGAATTTAATTTATTTTAGTCATATTATACGTAGCAAAGTATTTGCAAATCTTTACTTATAAAAGTGAAAGATAAAATCATTTCACCACGTTTCTGTGGTGCATATTTTTAACGGTGTTACCGTTCGGTTTGATTTTATTAATTATAAACGTATTAGAAACGTCCGGCCCGCCAGCAGGAGGAGACGAATACGGAAGAAGGAAGGATAGCAGCAACAGGTGTGTTTAACATGGCGCGATATTATGTTCTAACGGCGGCGCTCGCAAGCAACGTTGCGTTAAGGAATGTTCGCTAAACTGTAAGTTACATCGCTCATTACTTTAAGCATGCAAATTGAAGTTGTTTTCTTCAGTATTGGGGCCATTAGTGCTACGCAACTCGCAAGGCACACCCGAGTCCAAACATAAGGGTAATTAACGGGCACCCGAACACGTGGGTACTCGCACCCCCAGAATAGGGTAACTGGCCCAGGAGTACTGAATTCAATCGCTCTGTGCGCACATATTGGATTTCAACTATTTAACCTTAAAATACCCTCGTTATTTTCAATATTCATATTAATTTGATACACGTGGTGTTAATTTGCTTATAACTATACAAGAACTATAAGACGACCACTCATTAGGGCAGCGAAGTGGACAGAACACGATATTTTATTTCATTTATATACTTAACGTGATTTTGTATTAGAGATATGCATACCATGCAATACCTAAATACAATACTCGCAATGCACGTACATTGTGGCAACATGTTGGCGTCGCCAGCTGGTATTCTACGGCAGTCTGACGCCACTATCAAGGATTTAACTAACATTAGGATAAGCTTTTTTCCAGGATTAACTAATTTTTTCAGCGGAGTAAGTCTAGTGTACGAAACATTAAACCCTGTATTCTGTTGACATCGAGGGAGTAAGACTGTTTTACAGTAATGTTCAGTGTAAAGATGGATTCGGAATCTCGAATACGCTGAAATTTCAAAATGGAAATCGTGGCAATGCTGATTACCATACACTGTAGTTTCCAGCTGATTGGCTGGCGCGCAAATTGTGGCACGAGTTGTTGGTAGGAGAACGCAATCTAATAGTTATTGTGCCGCGCAAACCGTGCCGCGCACGTGCGTTCTGGTTTGACAACACATGCAGCGTCGCCACAGGAAGCTGATGGTATGAATAAATACTAATGACAAGGATTGCATTTCCTGTGCACCACAGAAATATCCTTTTCCCAACTTGGGGGTCAACATGAGTAATGGTGCAATGAGACAATTGGAGAGGGGTAAGTAAGTACCGAATGACTAGAGACGTTCTCCAATTAACAGATCAGAGCGGACTCTTCCTCGTCCCACCGGGTCAGGAGAGTCGCGTCTAGCATGAGTCCTATGCTTTTCATGTCGATCAGTTGAGCTACCACCATTGGGAACAGAACGGGCTCCGCCCTACATTCCTATACCGGCTTCTACCTTATTCCGGTCATGACATCATGTTACGAGACTACAACACCAAGGATACACCGCGCCTCACAGAAAGAAAGCACAACGAGCTATTATCCCAAGGGGTCCTACAGTACTTCCCCAAAGGGTTTCCTAACTGATGAGTTCAATTAAGTCTCTTAAACTCAACGAGTGTCTGACTTTCGCGTGACTCAGAACTACTACGACAACAAAAGTATTTGGATTGTCATCGTGTACCATTGGCTTCACCTACAGACGCTGTCTCCGATACGTCTACAGAGGCGGCCTCCATACCATATTTGCCACCCGGAACCCGAGTTACGCTCTGAGATCGCCTGGCGACTGGGTCTTTCATGTGGCTAACAAGTCGAAATATAATTTGAATCAGAATGAAGATGTATTGTCATTCCGCAGACATCGTAGAAGTTAATTTGATATTAATAAATTGGCTAAATGGGAACCAGTTTACCAAGGACTACCCACAAGCACACCTCATAATCCCCACGGGACTAGAGTTATGTACTATCATGCCAATCGAACTGCTGAAAGGCGGCGAGGACCACTGCCTAGGTATGCTGAGCTGGTATGGTATAGAGGTCAAGGGACTACAGACTCCCTCTCGGACCCACAGACATCAGTTGCATTGCATTGATGTACTTATCATAATAGAAACTACCAATCTTGGTTGGAATGCGGAAATTAGACCTAGATCTACTCCTAGATCATGATTACCAAAGCTAGAAGAGTACTGTTCACATTGTATTACATTCTAATACAGAAGATACTATTACGTACTATTACGTCATCCATACTTCAAGCACCAACACCCGCGCTTTGCGGTTTCGTATTACGCCGTACTATACTAGTACGCGTATTGTGCATAATATGACATCTCCGTTCGCCGGGTTATTAATTTCCGAACACTTCGACAGACTCTAAACGATAACAACATTGTCGGGTAGGCGACGACAATGTCACACAATACGTAACGCAGAAAATGTAAACAATGCAATCTACTTGCAATAAGTGATATGAACCTGACTACATGATTAAAATCTTTCAACTTACAACTACCTACATAAAGACATTAAGATAGAAAATAATGTATTCATATTATTATGGATATACGGCGATCGATTGCTAGAATCGGATTTTAGCGAACATAACTCCATCGTCACTGGTCACTCCCCCGGCGGAGCCAGTACATGGTAGTTGGCGCAGCACAGGCAGGTCGGCCCTTACATGTGCCGTGTTACGATACTGGAAATAGAATAAAATGTAACTCAATTCTAATTATGATTCTCGCCCCAAAGGTTTTCGACCTTTGTCAGCGTGTAACAAAGTATCAGAGTTATATACGATAAGCCGGTTTTTGTAGCAATTATATCCGTCGTGTCGTGTATATGTTGCCTACCAACGGTGAGAGACAATAACATACAAACTGATTTGTTCTACCCACAACATCAATAATGTTGTTTTGTTTGAATCCCTACACTATTACAATTATCATAATTGTAGGTAGTGAATTTATTAGGGAACGATATCATCGAAAAATTCTCGTTACATTTCTACCTGTGATTTCTACCTGAAAAGGCTTCAAAGCGAACGTTTTTTAGGCATGATGATTTTGTGACCAACCCTATTCCATCTAAACCTGTCACAATTGTCTAACGACCGACTACTGTTAAAAGACAACAATCCGAACCGATTGTTTTACGGCTCATACGAAAATTTATCTAGCGGTCACCCATCCAAGTACAAACTGCACCCAACATTGGTGAACGTGTACCTACGATCCTTTTCAGCGCGTTCTCACAATCGGACCACGAACCTTGTGACTTGAAGCGTGGCACTGTTTGGTATATAGTGTACAGAAATTATATGTAGTGCCAGCCTTCTAATAGCTATGTAACTGCGGAGCGTCGGCTTCACTTAGCTGCGCTTCTCGACCATATATTCGAATTCAAAGTTATTTTCTTGCCGGCTACGCTGCGCATATTATACCTCCCGCCCGGTCGGGGGCTTCAACGTACAGTCAAGTTTTTTATTCCCATAAATCGAGTATACTTTAAATTATGCACTAGTTCATAGAAAATAATGAAGAATAGACATGGAACGGACTTAAACACACAAAAATATATAGAATGTTCTAATTTGTTCACCGAGCATGGATAATGCGTAATACAAATTCGTTTCTAACCGAATGTTAGACGTGGTTGTCGGAATACTACTACTATTGTCCGATATATGGATTTGCATAACATACCCTTTATTTAAGTATGTATAATACGATGAAGATTGTCGGTGGACGTGGCCTGTGGTCGCTCAGTTGGTAAGAGCGCGACACGGAATGGCAAGGTCGCAACTTCAAGTCCTGCCCACGGCAAGAATTTTTTCATCAGGTTCTAATATATAGAATATAATATATTTTTCAAAGACTTTACTTATCACGGCTGGTTCCTTGTGCCGTTTGTTGCAAACAGCGCCGCAGTGCGGTGGCAATGTGCAACTTATTCCGGTGAAGTTTTACAATACAGTTTATGGATAAGGTTTAATAGGAATGGTTCAAACAAAACTCGCCACCCAGGGCAGTTTTCGAAACCAATTCTTAAAATCTGTCGATTTAATTAATTAAACCGAATCAAATAAGGCCTCTAATATATAGCTCGTGAACGCCATTGTTCCCCATGTTATGCGAGCGAGACTCTAAAACTTTCCTCTCAGATACTAAGAAGTTGATGGGAGATCCACCGAGTTGGATGAGGATTTTCATATTGATACAAACTCCCTGATACATCTATACATTTTGTATATTATAGAGTTTACACCCAAACAATTTGGCGAATTTGAAGCAGGGGTTTATTGGGTAACCTAACATCAAGTGTATAAAACCTACTTACGGTTTACCTACCTAGAGATACATTGTGAAAATTGTATTTTTACTCAAGGCGATGATTTATAACTAGATTAAACTGCACAGCTGTAAGTACAGCAGGTGATGAGAAATTTGTTGGGTAAATTAACTAAGGTACCTAACATGCCCGCAAGCGGCACCTTTCTGTCAATACCTTCAAAAAGGTCAAGATATCCGATTTCATCACCTTTCTGTCAATACCTTCAAAAAGGTCAAGATATCCGATTTCATATGAAATTCAGGATATTTTCTTTTTTAATCGATTAGATCAGCGCAAAGGCATACCATAGGTACAAATGTAGATAAACTGACAATCAGTTAAGTATTTGTTACACAAGTTACAAATGATATGGGTACCTACTAAAGGATAATGATTGTTCATAATCGTACTATTTCGATGCATAGAGTATGGCTCTTTTTGCTTATGTATTAAGATAATCTAGTATGCTCGCTCATACTACAAGGCTTTACATATTTTGCTTAAATCAATTAAGCAGATCACATTGGCATATTTAATTGGTACCACCACCACTACCACCAGGCGATAACAAACACGTCTCTCATATTGTTTTATTAGGCTTCGAATTACGGTACAGGATTTAATAGAGACGTTTTACCTGAAAATAAAACGTTTATTAAATACTTACCTAATTCGAAGCCTAACACTTTCTAATTCTGCCTGGTGGCTTTTATGAGAGATGCAATGAAGTGAAATGGCGATTCCCCGCCTAGCTGCCGTCGGTAGTGGTGGGGTGCGGGGTGCGCGTGGGAGGAAAGGGCTTGCGGACGTGACGTATTATGACTTCGGAAAGCGGAAATCAAGAATGTTATTCTCATATTGTTTTATTAGGCTTCGAATTAGGTAAGTATTTAATAAACGTTTTATTTTCAGGTAAAACGTCTCTATTATCACTGGCCTAACCACCTATTTAATTTTGTCGAATGAATTCTAGGCCAACCTGTAAAATGTGACAATTACTTGATCGAAACTAATTACGTACAAGTAAAAAAAAATTCTTGATCGAAGGCAGTTACGTACAGTCGAAGACAGAGATAAGTATACAGGGGGCCTCAATAAGGTTGCGATTTTCTATAAAACTACTGGACCGATTTTAGTAATTGTTTTACAGTTACGTAGTTTTCACTTTTATCTATCAAACAGTGAAAGAATTTTTGCAATAGGTCAAGTAGTTTTTGAGATAATCTCGACCTTAAAAACTCTCCTGTACACCTTTCTCTGTGTTCCACCGTACAAGTACTACAAAAGCCTCGATCGAAGCCAGTTTCGAAACTCCGGTCTCGTAGACGGCCGAAGGGGTATATGCTATATGCGTTAGGACTAGAGTTGCCAGGAATAGTGATTTGCCCGAATACCGAATATTCGGCAACGCTGTCGGTCGAAGCGCCGAATATTCGGCACAAAATACATACTTGTCGAGCGTGTAAAGAAACGGTGGTCAGTAAACGAAAAACAATACCCAAACGTTTCGAAATTTGCTAAAGTTTATCTTTCGTCTCCCGGGAGTAGCGCGTAGAGGTTATGTTCTGAAGCTGGTATCATTTACGACAGTTTGCTGGCGACAAATGCTGAAAAGTTTGTTTTTATCCATCACAACTTACCACTGATCAATGGTACTTGCTAAAGTATTGTAATTCGGTAATGAATACATATAATCTGAGTAATATGACATGATTTGGTATTCGGCCGAATAGTACGCATTATTCGGTCGAATAACGAATACCAAAAAAGTGGCCGAATAGGCCGAATACCGAATAGTAACCGAATATTCGTGGCATCTCTAGTTATGACCTATGACCTACACACTACTATAAAAGGTTGTATAATATAAAGCACTAGCACATGGCACTTTCTTTTCAGAATCACACTCTCAAATTAGATTCATATTATAATTTACAACATTATTAAAATAATAAACAAGATAAGTAATTTATTTGTGAATCAAGCACAATAATAATAAACTAAATGAATGCCTGTATAAGTGCGTATACTAGTAAATATACTGATATTCCTATCCTACCTCTATAATATTCATGATGTTATCGCATACGATGTCGAGCATGCCGCTCTTGACCGCGTTGTAGGACACGTCGATCGCGAACACGACGGCCGGCGGCTGCGGCAGGCTGTTGTTCTGGACAAAACAATGCACAGGATACAAAAATGTTTACTAAGAGTATGTCCAAAAGACTGGTCCTCGCTACAGGAGATCTCAGGGCTGGCGCTTACTTCGCTCAACGGCTGAGTTTAGCCGTTTTTACAAAATGTTTATTGCGATAAATACTATTTTCTAAATGCTTATTTATAACGTGATTCAATTTCGGTAAGTTGCAGTTCGCATAATTGCGAAAAACGGCCGCTGTTGGCACATTTGTGAACTACAACTTAGCTTGTCGCAATTATGTCATGTATTGTATATTGAAAAATAGTATTCATCCTAATAAACATTTTGTAAATAGTTTTTTTAATAAAATTGATTAAGGCGCTGACATGAGCCAACTAGCGCCGCCAATCTTAAAAAAGTTACAAATAAGCATTTAAAAAACAATATTTATAGCAATAAACAATGTGAACGTAGCTTTTTTAATAAAATTGATTATATTGGAAGATATGATTTTTTAAGATTGGCGGCGCTAGTTGGCTCATGGAAGGCTCTTAAATTGGAAGCTAGTTGGCTCATGGAAGGCCCTTAATAATGGACAGTAGACAGACAGGATACAAATTAAATACTTCTATATTCCCTCTTTAGAAAATGGAAATGAATGCTTATTGTTCTTATTTCTTATCATATGCCTAATTACTAAGATATCATGGCCCATGATGCCTTAGTAGTTAGGCATACATACGATAAGAAAGAAGTATTCTTAAATTCTTATCAGTCTCACGGTATCATGGGCCCCGCCGAAGCGGGACATCAAAAAAATATTCTCAAGACTCATTTGAGTGTTCCCCTCCACGGAAATCTTTAGTAAAAGGCGAAAGATTTTTGCGTTTTGAAGGGAAACCAGAGTTAGCGAAGCAAGTCGCGCGCGGCCCTAAGTATGGCGCGCGCGGGAATCTCGACACCGCGATGCAGCGTTTGGCTCGCAGTCAACTAGAATGGAACAGCGACATCTAGCGGGAGTTTCGTGGAACTAATATAACGTATTACTATGACTAGTGTTGGTATGTTTTTGGTATTGAGGATTCTGAAATTATGCTTTTCAATACCCGACTGCCGAAAGCAGAAAAGTATTTTTTTCGGGCGAGTTTAATGATTCAAATTCAGCGACATCTAGCGGGAGTTTCGTGGAACTAATTTAACGAGTTGGTATGACTTGTGTTGGTATGTTTTTGGTATTGAGGATAACATTTTGAATGATGCTTTTTATTACCCGACTGCCGAAAGCAGAAAAGTATTTTTTTCGGGCGAGTTTTATGATTCAGATTCAGCGCCATCTAGCGTGGTTTTGTAGAACTATTAAAGTGTTGGTATCTTGGCATGCCAAGTATTTGTATTTTTTTAACCGACTGCGCAAGAAGAATGGTTATGTGTAGGATGTTTCATTCTTTCTCAATGAGAATAATATAATAATTCAAATTCAAACGTTTCATTGCAGTCACAAAGACCATATAAGTGTTAGTAAGTACTTAAAACTATGTTAGTGTTTACACGAGATGTATTACGCGCTATGACATGCGACTTAGGTCCGACTCCGAGACCCCGGGACATGTCAGTGTACCCAGTGTCTCAGAGGACTGTCCCTGGTATTCGCAATGCCCTTCAGGATGCTGTTAGGGCTGCCGCGAACCCGGCACATCAGGGACCCGACCCTTGCATATGATGGCCTGGAACCCGTCTACGCCGCCTGTCGCAAACATCCCTGACGCCAACCAATTTAATATTGATATTAAATTGGTTGGTAATGGCTTGTAACATGTTATTGTGACGACATCAGCAGTACGTTGCTAGGTTACTACTGTTTTATTGTGTGCTCTGTGCTTTTACTTTTGTAAGATTATTAAATATTATTATATTATGGAATGTCTGTCCTTATTGTAATGTGGTATATTAGTCTGATAGTGCTAATAAAGCCTTGTTAGACTTGATAGTTAGTTATTAATAAAATATATCATTTCATTTCACGCCTCGCAGACTAAACGACAAAAGCGACATTGCTCATAGAATCAGTAGACTGAAGTGTCAGTGGGCTGGTCACATCTGTCGTAGAACCGATAACCGATGGGGGAGACGAGTTCTCGAATGGAGGCCACGAACGGGTAAATGGGACGTCCGGCCAGATGGAGGGATGACCTTCGCAAGACTGGCAGGGACTGGATGCAGAGGGCCGAGAGTAGGGTTGATAGCGCTTTGGGAGAGGCCTACGTCCAGCAGTGGACTGATACGGGCTGATGCTTACCCTGCAGTACTCCTTGGTGGCGACGATCTCGTACGCGCCGAGCGCCATCTCCGCCGGCATGCGGCCGTACTGCTGCATGCTGTTGATGTACTGCGTGTACTCCATGGGCACTGAAATATACACATTTATTTTATTAAGGGACTCGACAGTTCGTCATTTGCCAATGTCATGTTACAGAATGTTCAAAATGTCATTGTCTTCTCTTCATCCTGAGGAGTCGCCGTAGCGTCGTCAATAGGGACCGGATTATATGCAGCCATTTTCAGCGATAATCGCATATTTTACCTAAGATCTAGTTATGATGCATATTATATTATTATATTATCGATACATTTTTTGAACGTCTGTCATTGGATAATTTACAAATTGCATGTTGCTTTTACAATAAATAAATAAATAAATAAAAATTTCGATAATAATTTTTTTGCATATTTCATGCATATTTGCATGCATAGAACAAGCTTTTTATGTTGCATATAATCCGGTCCCTAGTGATCACTCTGGACGAAGCAGCTCGACAGTCACGTTCACTCCCAAGCTCGTAGCGGGACTCTTGACTATAGCGCCAAACTTCAGATCCTGCATGAATCCTCCAATAATTTCACCATACTGTCATTCGCGAACATTTTCTGATTAATTTATCCATGGTTTATTTATAAGATTCTGACTCCAATCGATAACATACATAAACTCCCGCCGGTCTCCAGCGGTAGGCTAGATGTCCTTCCATCTGCTGCGCTCCTGGTACACCACTCTCGCTTCACACACAGTCAGCACTCTCGCATAGGACATGCTATAGGTATAAACTCCCGCCTGTCTCCCGTAGCGGCCGGCAGACGC
The DNA here is from genome assembly GCA_963506565.1 of Tachystola acroxantha. Taxonomy (NCBI): domain Eukaryota; kingdom Metazoa; phylum Arthropoda; class Insecta; order Lepidoptera; family Oecophoridae; genus Tachystola; species Tachystola acroxantha. Next base: position 8,739,479 of record OY735893.1, read on the forward strand.
TGTCCTTCCATCTGCTGCGCTCCTGGTACACCACTCTCGCTTCACACACAGTCAGCACTCTCGCATAGGACATGCTATAGGTATAGACTCCCGCCTGTCTCCCGTAGCGGCCGGCAGACGCTGTCCTTCCATCTGCTGCGCTCCTGGTACACCACTCTCGCTTCACACACAGTCCGCACTCTCGCATAGGACATGCTATAGGTATAAACTCCCGCCTGTCTCCCGTAGCGGCCGGCAGACGCTGTCCTTCCATCTGCTGCGCTCCTGGTACACCACTCTCGCTTCACACACAGTCAGCACTCTCGCATAGGACATGCTATAGGTATAAACTCCCGCCTGTCTCCCGTAGCGGCCGGCAGACGCTGTCCTTCCATCTGCTGCGCTCCTGGTACACCACGACAGTCAGCAAGTAACAGATGGCGTTGATCTGACTTACCTTCAGTGGTCGCCTTGCAGAACGCGCACTTGAAATGTCTTCCGGCGTCCACAAACTTCATATTAGGGCACATGTATGCCTTGCAACGGCTGCAGCGCACGGGCCCCAGGGTGGGAGAGCCGGTCAGGGCTGCGAAGTCCAGCAGAGGAGGGTCCAGCTCTGAGCCAACGGTCTCGGCCATGGGGGAGATCTGCAATGGAGGGAGGGGTTCTCTTGAAAATGGCGGGAAACAACGGTTGCAAAATTATTTAATAATTTTCCTTTTAATGTCTACAGCGGCTATTATTATTTGAGCAAGATCTGAAGTTTCAAGCTTTTATCAAGAGTCCCGCTACGAGCTCGGGAGTGAACGTGACTGTCGAGCTGCTTCGTCCAGAGTGACGACGCTACGGCGACTCCTCTGGATGAAGACACGGCTACGACGAATATGTATGAGTGTGATGTAAGCGATTGTGATGCGATGTGATGTGATGTGTGCCGCCGGTTCCGCGTGAGGGATAAAGTGTAAATTATTAGCATTGATCTCCTATAAAGAACCCCAGAAGACTCATTCGCTTTCTAGCCAGTGAGTCACATTCACACAGTAAGTGTTTCATGGACTCCGTTTTGTCACCACAGGCTCTGCAGGTTGGAGACTCAGCTAATCGCATCCTGTGCAACAGGGGCCCGAGCCGCGTCGACTTTTTGTAAACGTCAAAATTGGCGTGGTTAACTTCTAGGATTGGTAGCACGGTGGATTTTTGGAAAGCGCCTAATATGTTGCTAGTGTAAGAAATAATTAGTCACAAATTGTCAAGACGTTTTCAACAAAAACAGAGAAATCAAACAAATTCGTATTAAAATCTAGTGTACAAATATTTGTAGTGCACTGTAACGATAAATTTAAGTATAATTGCTGTAGAAACAGATTGAAAAACATTAAATTAGAATTTCGTCATTATTTTTACTGTGAACACTCCGATGTTTCAAATCTTTTCGTTACGGTTTACGCAGAAATATACCAAATAAAACTATGATATATGACGGTCTTAAGATATAACGTGAAATGAAACGTAATAATATTAATTTAATTTCCTACCATCAATTTCAAATTAAAACAGCTTTGTTTGTTTCGTAGTTTCTTCTTTCATCCACAAGTTTTTTTTTATATATTTTAATAATATTTAAGCCAAAAAAGAGCACGATTACTTTTATAAATGAGTAGTACGCTGTTTTACCGTAGTGGTTATATTCGCTTTGGCAGCACTTGAGCGCCTATTTTTGGTCGACGCGGCTACCAATCTTGATAACGCTAACGCTAGCAAAACGTCAAATAACGTCCACCTTTGACAGGACTTCGAGCGCCTAAAAAAGTTGACGCGGCTCAGGCCCCAGGTTGTTCGTTGCTTGATGTCCCGTTAGCGCCCCAATTATGAGCTGCATCTGGTTTCTATTATTTTGCCTCTCTAAAGTATACTCACGACCAGACAGAATGGCATGGCGGTCTGTTTGAGCAGTTCCGCCGTGACTGGCACGCTGTACATGGAGCTGCGCATGTAGCGCGGGCTGGCGTTCCCCTTGTCCTCGACCACGAAGTCCGTCGTCACCAGAGGGGGCACCAGACCCTTCTCGTTGGTCACGAATATACCGCTGCGGTTCTGCTGGTCGTCGGACATCACTTGAATCTGGGGGTGAAGAAAGAATAGATAGGATTGAATCAAAGACCGGCGCTGGCTGGTTGCTGGAGTATTTAGTTGATAGTTAACAGCCTAAGGATATAATCACTCACCGGACTAGGCATCTGATCCGGGTCCAGTTTCTTCTGCGGCTGCTGGAACTGCTGCTGAGGGTATGCCTGCTGCTGGGGGTACTGCTGCGCGTACGGCGGGTAGCCGGCCGGCTGCTGGAAGCCGGACGGGAGAGGCTGTCCAGGCATCTGCGTGCCTTGCATCTGAGGCGGCATCGCTTGAGGCATCGGGGGCATGCCTGGAAAAAGTAACCATACTCTTTAGATTTGACAGTTCTTGTCAATTTTGACAGCTATTGTCAGTTTTGACAGTTCTTGACAATTGTTAATATCTTCTTTTATAGGGTCTTTTGAAAATGGCGGGAAACGACGGTTGCGAAATTATTTAATAATTTTCAGTTTAATGTCTACAGTGGGTGTTTTGTGTTTAATATCACGTTAAATTAATCAGAAAATGTTCGCGAATGACAGTATGGTGAAGTTATTGGAGAATTCAAGCAGGATCTGAAGTTTGGCGCCATGGTCAAGATTCCCACTACGAGCTCGGGAGTGAACGTGACTGTCGAGCTGCTTCGTCCAGAGTGATGACGCTACGGCGTCTCCTGTGGATAAAGACATGAAGACGCGGCTACCCAGGGTGATGACGCTACGGCGACTCCCCTGGAGGAAGATAGAAAACTATTATACATTGAATTTTCTGTAACATGACATTTGCAAATGACGAACTGTCGAGTCCATTAATAAAATAAATAAATCCTCTTTTATATTATGTTGGATAAAAATGAATTAAATAGGAGCACAGTTTAACTGGTGGTTGTTCAACTTATTGTAGTTCAATTTTGTTTTAAAGAAGTTTAGCGGGACGTCTGTGATCTCGTCTGGTAGTGCATTGTAGATCTTAATTGCCATACAGAATAGGTTTGTTTCTGGTTAGAGCCAGTTTTCTCAGAGGGATGTGTAATTTATTTATATTCCCTCTTACTTATAAAAAAACACTAATCAAGCACTGAGCAACATATTAACTAATCATTTTATTTTATTTATTTTATTAATGGACTCGACAGTTCGTCATTTGCCAATGTCATGTTACAGAAAATTCAATGTATAATAGTCTTCCATCTTCCCCCAGGGGAGTCGCCGTAGCGTCATCACCCTGGGTAGCCGCGTCTTCTTGTCTTCATCCAGAGGAGACGCCGTAGCGTCATCACTCTGGACGAAGCAGCTCGACAGTCACGTTCACTCCCGAGCTCGTAGTGGGAATCTTGACCATGGCGCCAAACTTCAGATCCTGCTTCAATTCTCCAATAACTTCACCATACTGTCATTCGCGAACATTTTCTGATTAATTTAACGTGATATTAAACACAAAACACCCACTGTAGACATTAAACTGAATATTATTAAATAATTTCGCAACCGTCGTTTCCCGCCATTTTCAAAAAGCCCCCAACTAATCATTATTTAAACTCTTAATAAGTGATTAGCTAATCGTCATTTTAAACACCAAAAAATATTTAGGTACGGTAACACTGCTGAATGAATACAAAAAAAGAACTAAAATTTGGCCTAAATTGGGGTAATGCCTACTCCAAAGTCCTTAAAAAAGTAATCAGCACTATCAAATGGAATCAGCTGTTCCGAATTCGGTCCGCCATTTTCTTAATTAAGCATACGACTTTGTTTATACTGACAGCTACTTATTCGGTTCTTCAGGAGTTGATTAACTTTAAATAGTGTTTATAAGTAAACAAGACAGGGGGGGTTAACCTCACCAAAGCTTTTCAACCTGTACATAAACGACCTGATCGTTGGACTCAGCAGCAAACGTGTCGGCTGCTATGTGGATAATGTATGTGTAAAGAACATTAGCTACGCGGACGACATGGTGCTGCTGAGTCCATCGGTCAGGGCTCTCAGGAGGCTGTTGGAGACGTGTGAGGCGTACGCGATGAGCCATGGTCTTGTATACAATGTCAAGAAAAGCGAATACTTGGTATTTAAGGCCGACGGTAAATGTCCAAAAGAAGTGCCACCGATTAGACTGAACGGAGTAGAGCTGCAGAGAGTGACAACGTTCAAATACTTGGGCCACTACATTACCGACGACCTTAAAGACCAGGTTGATATTGAAAGGGAACGCAGGGCATTGGCGGTGAGATGTAATATGCTCACGCGCAGGTTTGCTCGATGTAGCGATCAAGTAAAAGTCACGCTTTTTAAAGCCTACTGTCAGACTTTCTACACGAGCAGCCTGTGGAGCAATTACACTCAAAAAGCGCTCAATGCCCTGCGTGTCCAGTATAACAATGGCTTCAGGATGCTGATGGGACTGCCCCGCTTCTGCAGCGCATCGGGTATGTTTGCGCACGCACGCACGGATGGGTTCCATGCCATCATGCGCAAAAAAGGAGCGTCCCTGTTGAGCAGAGTGCGGGACAGTCCCAACACCATCCTGAAATGTATGTCTGACAAATATGACTCGCCAATTATGTGTCATCTCTTTCACGTGCCGATCAGATAGATAAACTGTCTGGTCGGCTCGTGGGGGAGATGAACACATAAAATATACTTACGTGTCTCAACTCCCTATTTTATTTATGTAAGTACTAACATAGTTTTAAGTACAGCTACTAACACAAAATGGATCTTGTTATCTAAATTAATAAAAATATTTGAATTTTGAATTAAACTATTGTTAAACAAGGTATTCATTTTAATCATGGATTATAAGTAAGGATGATTATGTGCTAGGAGCCGTCACACCGTGGCGCCTTGTAACGTCTGTAAGCGTCTTGTTAAGTTATCAAAGAGAAGTTCTTACCAGGATGCGAATATCCAGCATTTGTCGGCTGTCCAGGTGGCTTCGAGAACCCTGGCTGCTGATTAACAGGTCCAGCCCCAGGGTACTGGCGTTGCTGTGATAACGGCGGAGGCATATGAGGAAGGCCAGGCATTGACTGGAACTGGTTGTATTGACCCTGCTGCATGCCTGGTTGAGGGGGAAGACCTGGTGGACCTGGTTGAGGGGGGAATCCTTGCCCTGGTTGACCGGGCATCTGTGGTTGGGGAGGTAAGCCGGGTTGACCATGCATCTGTGGTTGGGGTGGTAAGCCAGGTTGACCAGGCATTTGTGGTTGGGGTGGTAAGCCAGGTTGACCAGGCATTTGTGGCTGAGGTGGCAAGCCTTGGCCAGGATGAGGGGGAAAGCCTGGTTGGCCAGGATGTGGCGGAAGACCCGGTTGACTTTGGCCAGGCATCTGTGGCTGAGGCGGTAAGCCAGGCATCTGTGGCTGAGGAGGTATACCAGGCTGCCCATGATGAGGGGGATGCCCTGGTTGGCCAGCATGAGATGGAAGTCCTGGTTGGCCAAGATGAGGGGGAGGGCCTGGTTGGCCATGGCCAGGCATTTGTGGCTGAGGTGGTAACCCCGGCTGGCCAGGATGAGGTGGAAGACCAGTTTGACCTAGCATCTGTGACTGAGGACCTAAGCCGGGTTGACCAGGATGAGGCTGTCCTGGTTGAGGAGGCAATCCAGGTTGACTAAATTGGTGACCAGGTTGTGGTGGCATTTGAGGCATCCCAGGTTTAGGCTGTTGAGGTTGCGAAGGCCCTGCAGGTCTTCCCATATGCTGAGGTGGACCAGCCTGTGAATTCGGGGGCATCTGACCAGGAGGACCCATTTGACCAGGTTGAGATCCAGGTCTTTGCATCGGTGGTCCTTGAAATTGCCTATTCTGCTCTGGAGTTTGACTCGGCGGAGGCATTTGGAACTGAGGTCCTGGAGTAGAAGAAGGTGGTCTCTGTGCTGGAAACTGAGCGTTGTTGACTGGTGGTCTCCCGGGCTGGAACCCTGAAGGTGGCATTTGACCTGGACCTGGCATTGGGAAACTTCCTGGAGGCAGCTGCCCTGGAGGCAACTGAGTCGGCGGGATTGACGAGAACTGCTGAGGTCCGTTAAGGTTCATATTCTGCATCTTCTGAGCCATTTCGTTCTGGTCTGGCTTCTGTGGATTGTATACGTTGGCATTCTGGACTCCGTTGAAGTCTTGAGAGGTGGGCGGGTAGAGAGGGTTACTTGGAGCATTGTTGTTCTGCCCCGGAGGCATGAATTGAGGATTCATCATCCTGTTTGAAGCCGATTAACCTTGAAAAGTAAAAAATTCCAAATTATGTTTCATACATACATTACGTCACGTGTGCCTCCATATAGCGGTGGGCAAATATGATGTTATGGGCTTATGGGTGGCAAACCTCATCTCACCATCGTGAAGTCAGCACAGAATATTATTATTATTCATTTGCTAGACAGGCAGCACAATGCTGGTGTGTCTATATCACAGTGTTGGTAAGTTCAGTCTATGTTGTCTAATGTTATATGATTAACTACACATAGTGCTTATTTATATAATGTTTGATTCTAACCACATGTCGAGGCAATTTTTAAAAGAGTTCACTGATGGTGCAGATACTACATCATCAGACAGTTTGTTCCATGCGTGGACAACTCTGTTACTTAAGAAGTGATTAGCGACTTTGGTATTGGAATATCTCATCTCAACTTATGAATATAGGTAGTACAATTAGTACAATACAATATTATTATTTAATTATGGCTGCTTGGACACCATATGAAATTAGACTGCACTACATTCAGCACCAATGTCGCGCGTCACTTCTTGAGCAACAGAGTGGTTCAGGCCTGGAACTCACTTCCAGACGAAGTTGTCTCAGTTAACACATTCAAAAACAAATTGGACAGTTATTTTAAAACCATTAACAAGAAAAATACCACTGAGTGATAGACTTTACAAACACTGTGAAGTGGATTAGTGGACGTATCAGCGATGAGCTGCCTGTCCGTACTTAAATAATATTAATAAAGATCAAGTCAAATTATTACTAAATAAGTCGCTTTGCTGCCACTACGTCGGTCTGTGTTAACCCAAAATCAAAATACAACTGTCACTGTCAGTCATACCTAAAAGAGAGTGAGATGCCTCGCTTACATATTACGTTAAATATAAGGTTGTAAATACACTGAAATCTCTCTGGACAAGCAGTATCTCTGTACAAATTATGTTTCTATGTTTTTATCTGTCATGTAATGTACAATAAAGTGTTTAATAAATACCTCTGTCTTTTAGCAATTAAGCAATGTTTTTGATTAGGTTTGTTACAAGAATTTATCATATTCAAAATATCCAAGTGTGTCAAATATTCTGATAAGGCTATCTGGTCCGCAATATATAAATAGTGAAGATATACAATTTCAGAACTTTACTGTTAGTAACTGCAGCTAAATTATTGCAATAATACACCTAATTCATCCAAAAACCTGATTCTAATTAGGATAAATTAACCAAAGAGATTGAGTAACACAACAGATTTGGAGCTAAAATTTTACACTTTCACATGCTTTTACACAACAAAATAGCCAAGGATTAGCTTCTACTGTATTTCTCAAGGGTTTTATGCCAATTACTAATAGAACAACGCGAAAACATCAGTAAAATACTTTAAAAATTGTGTTAGCATAAACTTGACAGCTGCCGACATATTTTCAAAAATCAATTTTGCATTGATCCAGTAATAATCTGACAATGAAACTTTCGTGGGATAAAGGTTAAAATGTCCCCTTTTTGTACTTACGGCTTTACTTGCGTTAATTATCGAAATTTCACACAAAAATCGTCAACAAGACACGGAATCACATACACTCTCGGGCCACGTATTCGAGGCGGTATTGCCAGTAAAATTGAGCTTATGTGGAACTTTATTTTTTTTTAGAAATACTACGTATAAAGGAACGCGTTTCTAGTTATTCAATGCATTTTTCATGCGTAAATTAACATTGTTATAACAAAATTGGTTGTAAAATAAGATAAATATAATAATAATAGCTCTAATTATATTATGTAAAGCATGTTAAGTAATATAAAATCAATTGATTTATCTAAAAACAGTAATGTAATGGAATGGTTTTAATAAAGTGGCAACGTAGACTTTGGTCTGTCATTGTTGGAAGATCACAAGATCATTACAATGTTGTCGCTAGATGGCGTTGTACTGCATTTGTTTGTCGTGTATTTGTTCTACCCACAAATCCTAAATCTTTCGGCGGTTTGACGATATAGCCTGATGAACAATCAATGAATCAAAACCTCATACAAATACATCAAAATATCTAAATCCATCAAGCCGTTTGGCCACAAAAGAACGGACATATATACACTCGATCAACATTACATAAACATTCTCTCTCTTTTCGGCGGTCGGGTAAAAATCTCTTTGGATTAGAAACGTGTCTAAAAGAGGATTTTAACCAAAGAGTTGGTATTGAATCAAAATCAAAGAAATATCAAAATTGTGTATTTAGCAAAAAGTGTCGATATATGCGAAATCTTCACCAAATGGATTATCTTACTGTAGTTACACATACCTTTTATACTGTATAAATAAAAGAGTGACGGACAAAACGTGGTGTTGATACTTATTCAATGACCAAAAGAAATGCCTCCAAACCAACCTCCAAGCGTCAGCAAAGTGATAAGTAAAGTTGTTTACAGTCCCACAGCGGGCGATGTCGAAAGCGGAGAGGAGACAGAAATAGCCGCTCAGATCACAATCCCACAAGACGGCGGGTGGGGCTGGATTGTACTCAGCGCATCGTTCATAAGCACTTTCATCATCGAAGGGGTCATATTCACCTATGGTACTATCCTCAGGGACGTTGCCAAAGACCTACGCATACCAAACTCCTTAGCAGCCCTTGTCAACTCCATCCTAACAGCGTTATACTACATGACCAGCCCGATGGCTTCAGCCCTAATAAACAGATTCGGTTTCCGAGCCTCCATAATGATCGGATCAATCATCAGTTCAATTGGACTCTTAGTATCATATTTCTGCACAAATTTAGCGCCAGTAATAGTATTTTACGGTGTTGTCCACGCATTTGGAAGTGCTCTCATCAATATGTCAGCTAGCCTCGTTGTGGGATTCTATTTCGAAAGGCTAAGAACAATCGCTTTATCGATAACCTCTATGGGATCAAGCGTTGGAGTTATGGTAATGTTTCCATTAAATGCCTACTTGTGTCAGCTGTCTGACTGGCGATCTACGACTCTATTTCATTCTGGATTGCTTGGCATATGCTACTTTCTAGGCCTGACTTACAGACCTCTCTTGTCCATGACTGTTATGCAGACTGAAGATGAAACTAATCCAACTAGGACAGTGACTTTTCTGCCAAACTTAGCTGATGCACAGTCCAAAAACGAAGGAGCTCAAGCAAATATTACCGAACGGATGTTTAGAGCTGTATCCGTGGCTCACTTCCCAACAGCAGCAGCAGTAGTTGGCAGCACTGGCACATCAGCAACTCCAGGACAACCCGGCACCTCATCAGCACCAACCAAATCTAAACTACAACTAGTAGCTAACGGACCACAAGGTGCAATAAGCCGGCAGCAACTGAAACTAGTCCAATCTATTGTATCCAGGCCCAACATGCAAGACAAAATAATGCCTAAAATTGGAGTGCAGAAAGAAACGCCAAGCAAAACTAGATGCTGCGGACGATGTTGCCAATGGGAGGAGCAGGCAGAGATACGTCCTATCTATCGGGACGACGTCTTCTATACAGGGAAGTTGGACAAACTACCAACCTATCAGAAGAGTGTAATGGAAACTATTCCAGAAGAAAGGACAGGTCTAGAATACCAACTAGCGGTGACGAGAGCAGTTACAGTTAACGATTTGCAGGACAAGAAAGGACTTTGCACAACCGCTACCAGACGAGCTCTTGCCAGCATGATGGACCCGACTTTATTAAGGAAACCTTCCTTTTTACTCATATGCTTCAGCGGTTTGTTGACTAACCTCGGTTTAATGGTGCCATACGTGTTTCTACCGGACAGAAACCATTTGGAAGGTGTAGACCCAAAACATTGCAGTTTATTCGTAAGTGCTATAGGATTAGGAAGCATCATCGGCAGGTTAATTTTTGGCGTATTAGCCAACTACTTAGATCCAATTAAAATCTGTGGCTACGCAGTAACATTAGCAGGAGTTACTACAATACTGTCCAGTATATCATTTAACTTGTATTACCAATATTTCTATAGTTTGGCTTTCGGGATATTTATCTCAGGAGCCGGTGGATTGAGAAGCATAGTTCTAGTTTCGTTATTTGGGTTGGAAAAGTTGACGAATGCTATGGGAATGGCTTTCGTGTTTCTAGGGATAGGGACTTTGATTAGTACGCCGACAGCGGGTTTTCTTAAAGAGCAGTTTGGGTATGCTGTGTCGTTTTATGTGTCTGGGGCGTTTATAGCCGCTAGTGGCGTTGTTATGCTGTTCGTCAGGATTCTTGTTACGAGGGAAGTTAAAAAAGAAGCCGAGAAACAGAAAGTACCGAATTTTCAGAAGAAACTACAAATAGCCGTCAATTGAAACCCTGTAAAGCCAAATAGTCACAGACAGTTATGATAATGAGTATGAGTAGAGTTTCAGTTCCGTCTTAAAACTGTCAGTTTCCATACAATTTTGACAGTCGTAATTGCGAACTGAGTTTGGACTCAAAACTGTATGACTTTAGTAACAGATAACGCGTTTCTTAGATCTCGGAATTTTATAAGTAATACGAGGTTCTAAGACCTCCAAGTAGGCTACTTGTTTAGATATTAGATTGTAAGTTCATTAAATGTGAATAAAATAGAATTTTTATTAGCTCTGCTGTTTTTCTAGAATACTAATTTTACGACCCGAAACATTTGCCCAAACATTGGCCCATTGGAGCCAACAAGGCTCGGCACACCCCGGCCGGGTTCTGACTTCTGAGCATGCGCCCTGAGCCACACGTAAGGTTGGGAAAATGTCGATGTTGTGGCAAATATCGAACGACTACTATAAATATATGAAATAATGAAAAATTTCGTTACCTACACATACCACATAGACCATGTAGATAGTAACAGAATCGTATTTTTCCAAGTAAGTAGTCATTCACGTAAGTATTAAGTAAATAAATAATGCATGACTAGATGGAATAAGCCCTTACGTATATAGCGTATGATTTCGTCAATGATCTAAAAAGAGCGTACTTTGGAACACAGAACTGTCAGGAGAGTTTTTAAGGTTGAGATTTTCTCAAAAACTACTTGACCTATTGCAAAATTTCTTTCACTATTTGATAGATAAAAGTTAAATCTATGTAACTGTAAACGAATTATCAAATTCGGTCCAGTAGTTTTTGAGATAATCTCAACCTTATTGAGGCCCTCTGTATAATTATCTCTGTCTTCGACTGTACTATACAGAAGGTGACATGATGTTCTCCATTTTTAATAGCTTTAGAAAAATAGTTACGAATTTAACTATCGATGTCGATTCTTGAGTTATCCCAACTCTATAACTTTAGCCCTCATATCGATTCGCACCGCCAAAGCCTAATTTTGCTTGTATGCTTGCTCTACCGTATTCAAAAGTAGCCTATATCTCATTCTATACCAAACTAATTTACACCAAACTTCTACTCCACTAAGGTTTAACATCGACTGTTAAACTTTCAGGATTGCAGCTATTTCATTAAACTACGAAAGAAGGCTCTAAACGCGTATTTGACGAGCAATAATATAATCTATTACGTACAAATTAGAATCTATTTTAGTTTAGTGCATTGTATAGCAAGGAGACAATTTCGAAACCTGTGTAGCGCCTGAATAGGTTTTTGAGCAATATTTTGCTATGATTGTTAGAATTATTGGTTTATTCTTGAAGGGGCTTAGACAAAATGTGCTGAAAAATGGACTGAATAATTGTTTTTTCAGTGAAATGTGATGTGAGCTGTATATAGTTGTGTTCTTAAAATAGCACATGGTTTCCTTGAGTTAAATATGAAGAGGTTTTCGGTGATCGATTGCTCAGGTGAGTAGTGTATTTATTTATAGCAGATTATTTTAATAGTTTTGGTATTTTTGTTTTTTTATTAATGACGAATTATTTAACGACATAAGTACCTACCTAGTGAATTATGTACTTATTGCTAATTTTTATTACCGGGAAGAATAGTTGCTACGATGCACGGTGGAACATAATAAATATTGATTATTTATTTAATCTCCAGAGGCTTTTACGCTGATGATGACGAAGAACTCGCCGCCATAGCCATTCATCGAACGGGTAAACGTAGCGTGGGGCCTCCCGACTAGATGGAGGGATGACCTGACTAATGATTATGAAAGTGTATTAAATTAAAAGTACCAGGAGATTATGGCTAACTTGGAGTCTCGTGTCTCACTGATGTTTCCACGCGGTCAGAAACTCCGATCCTTTAAGTAGTATTTGAAGTACCAGGGCACTATGACACGCCTAGAGTCTTATTAGCATGGTGTCCAGCGTATACTTAGGTATTGTCTGTAGGGTGAATGCGGCGCGAACACCAGCGTCGGCCGCGACCTGGGAGGCCTGCATCCAGCAGTTGTTTGTTTTTAAAATGTCTTTATTGCCAGAATAACATTAAAACTTATAACCTAGTGTATTATACATTGATCCTAGATACAAGTATCTTAAAAATAAGACAGTTTTTCAGGCTTTTTTTATTTAAAAACTTTGACAAAATGATAACTAAAAGCAAACATGGTAATATAAATTCATTAACTTCAATAAAAATTTACGATAATATGTCCACTTCGAATAGCTGACATTTTTCACCTGTAGCTAAGAGGATGCGTCCAGCAGTGGACTGATACGGGCTGATGGTGTTGATGAAGTTGCATTAAAAGTACCAGGACATTATGACACGGCTAGAGTCTCATTAGGTCCAGCAAGTGCCTGTGCGACGCGCAGTGGCACGACAGCGTCCATCAGTGGACTGATAAAGGAACAGGAGATTTATGATGGTTTCTTTCGACAGCATCCAGGATGCTACTGCTGCTTCTGCCGGTGCTCGTCCAGGGTTTCCCGCAGAAGCCCAACCTGGACGCTATCCTCAATCGCCGCACAGACGTCTACATCGCCGGCTTTTTCCCCTTCGGAAAGGGTGTCGAGAACTCTAACACTGGTATCTATCCATTAAGTACTTCCTAAAGTCAAAGTTCTTTATTGCAAGTAAGCACGTTGAGTACATTTTTGCACGTCAATATATTTTTTGAATTTACATTTACACCACTTTGCAAGGAAAAGGTGCCAACGCTGAGGAGAAAAAGTGGCAAAAAACTCTCAGCAACACATCTTTTAAAACAATGATAATACAATTATTACAATAACTATACAGGTACGTAACTATTACTATTGTTAGTAAGTTTATCCCTCATGCGGAACCGGCGACACACACCATGCATGTTCATCGTTTAAATAGTCATCTATCCTGTAATACGCCTTCTTAACAAGTGTTACTTTAATTAGTTAGTTCCTATTGTCGAAGAAGAACGAACGAATGAAGAATAGGTACCTATTCATTCAAGATATGAGTATCATACTAATTGTATGATATGACTATCATAGACAGTTTTTTTTCAAATGGAGATTTCATACAATTTTGACAGTAGTCGTAGTCTCGGTCCAAGCTCACGCTAAACTCGCACTCAAAACGATTCATTCCCGTAACCCCGCGTTCCCGTAAGCGCAACTCTCTTTACGTCGCTTTCCCATTACCGCAACTCTCTTTACGTCAACTCTCTCTACGTGGAGTCTCTCTATATCCGCTACGTGTGATACAGTTAGCAAAAGAAGTGAATCTTCCACGAATCGTGAATCTCAAAACTATTGTTTACTTACCGTAAGTACATATTAAAAAATTTATTTCAATAAAACGACTGCCATAAAAAGCCACTTTGTATAATTTTTATAGCCTAAGTCGGTCCTACAATCAGGACGAATCTAACGACACCTCATTATGTTAAAACCATGGGATCGAAATTCATTCTATCGATGAGCGCGGGCTCGAATATTCGTGGGGTCGAATGCCATAGGCTCGAATATTTGTTGAGTCGATACAGGCTGCAGTGCGTGCTAAAGAATTAGACATAGTTTTGTGTTATGTATTATTTTATGGGTGTTTTATTTACCTGAAATAAAGAATTATTATTATTATAGTTCTTTACTTACATACACTCGAAAAACATAGCCCTCCTTCTTGCGTAGTCGGGTAAAAATATTACGTATAGCAAAGAATAGGTACGGTGGAACACAGAGAAAGGTGTACAGGAGAGTTTTTAAGGTTGAGATTTTCTCAATAACTACTTGACCTATTGCAAAAATTATTTCACTGTTTGATAGATAAAAGTTAAAACTATGGACTGTAAAAGAATTATTAAATTCGGTCCAGTAGTTTTTGAGAAAATCTCAACCTTACTGAGGCCCCCTGTATACTTATCTCTGTCTTCGACTGTACCTTTGCTATCGGCCAAATAGATATTAAATCCATGCGCGATCTTTAATTTTTATCTAAGTACGATAGAGTTACCACGGGAAACTTGTAAATCGCAGAAAACGTCTCTTTAATATTTGATACGGCCATTTCCCGATTCCCGTAGGAGTAGGAAGTAACGTTAGAACTTCATGATTCGTCTTAATTTGATATCAAGTTTGAGACAGTAAATCAAATCCCGCCAAGATAGCCATGGGCGTACCCAGGTACCCCCCCCCCCCCCCCCCCCTCCCCTGGCCCAGAACCTGGGTACACCCATGAGGATAGCCTGTACAATGTTATAACGAATTGTTTTATTTGAGTTTGGTCTGAATTATTGATCAACTTTGTGGCTGCCTTGACGTTCCAATTATTCTAAATTGAGTCAATGTACTCTACATTGAGTCAATTTAGAATTTTAGTCAATGTAGAGTGGTGCTCTATACAGGGTGTAACGTAAAGGGTATATGAAGCCGAAGGGAGGGTGTTCAGTATCGATAACTGAACAACTTTTGTTCTACGACTTTTCGAATAAAAAATAAAAAAATAATTAATGTCACATACAAATCGATCAGCTGACCGGTACGAAATGTATGAAAAGTCACCAAACAAATTCGCGAAAATCGAAAAGTCGTAGAACAAAAGTTGTTCAGTTACCGATACTGAACACCGTCCTTTCGGCTTCATATACCCTTTACGTTACACCCTGTATATCAATGACAGTGGCGCACTCTCACGTTCATTTGAGCATTTTTCCTAACATACAAGCTTTCATCGTTGCCGTTCCTCATGATGTGCAACCACACATCACTTACCCCATAGGACCTGTAACAGGAGTACGCCCGTGTCTGCCCGCATGATTGCTTCGCGCCACGTGTAACATAGAGACATTATCGACATGGACGTTTACCTACTTGAGTTCTTCCACTTGAGAAATACGTCACGCCGTGATACGCCCTCAAGATTGGTTTATTAATAAACTAGCTATACCCCGCAACTTCGTTTGCGTAGAGGAGGAAGATGGAGGAGATCAGGAGGCAGATCTTCCTCTTTGGATCCTTGTTTCCACATTACATACCGCCATGGCTTACAGCCTATGAGCTGTCCGAATATTTCAGCTATCTCCTAGTGAAACTCCCATCAAAATCCCTTCAGTAGTTACGGCGTGATACTTGCACAAAGTCACAGACAAATAGACAAAAATTCTAAAAATTAGTGTTTTGGCATCAGTAATCAGTATCGATCCTAAAACACATTACAATTATTTTTTTCCAAAAATATCCAATGTACCTACAGACACAACTTTTTTACAGTCTTATTATATGTATAGATGACATACTTGAGATGGTGATAACGTCTTGAGAGTGTATCAGCTGAATTCGTTCTTGAGATCTGGTTTGAGCTCAGGCTATTAATACGGGCCTAAGATCTATTAGTTCAAAGTCCCGTGAACACTGCCGTAGGTCGAGGCGTGATGCCGAGCGTGAAGCTGGCGCTGGACCACGTGAACGAGCACGACGCCGTGCTCAGGAACTACCGCCTGCACATGTGGTGGAACGACACGGAGGTCAGTGACACGGTGGAACACAGAGAAATGTGTATAGAAGAGTTTTTAAGGTTGAGATTATCTCATTAACTACTAGACCTATTGCAAGAATTCTTTCACTGTTTGATAGATAAAAGTTAAAACCAAGGATCCATTAGACAAATGTCCTGCGACACGTGTCGCCAGGGACGTCGGGTGAAGTAGCGCGACGTTGCCGGACTTCGCGCGACATGTCTGGCAACATCGCGCGACACGGGTCGCCAGGGACGTCGGGTGAAGTAGCGCTACGGACATAAGTCGCGCGATGTCGCCAGATATGTCAGGCGAAATCGGCCGGCTTCGCTTGACATGTCGCCGATACATGTCGTAGGACATTTGTCCCCTAGTGTATCATTGGCTTAAAACTATGTGACTGTAAAAGAATTCTTAAATTCGGCCCCGTAGTTTTTGAGAAAAACTCAACCTTATTGAGGCCCCCTGTATACTTATCTCTGTCTTCGACTGTACGAGTGTAGCTTCGAGTGTACCCATCCTCCATGAGGTCACCCCCACGTGAAGGATGGGAATACTCGAAGAGCTTCAACAAACAGCGGATGAATCGTGTGACAAATCAAAAACCAAGATTCACCATAGAATGTAAGTATGATATCATCAGCATATTACGAAATTATTTTGCAATTTTTAAGTTTCAGCTGACATAGATCTTTTATGTAGCACAGTGTTTTTCAATCTGTGGGTTTCGCGAAGTTTCTATAAGGGGGTCGCGAAGCCTCAGTAAAAAAAAGGATTAAGGACCATTTGTAGGTCAATACAAAATATCATCAATTAAAAAAACCTCACATGAATTACATTTGTATTAATGTGAAGGTTGCGACTGTTTTTATTTAACTAATTTAGCGTCCTCTGTTTCTAGGGGGTTTCTAGTATGTAGGGGGTCGCGATTTTTTTATGCAGGTACTAAGGGGGTCGCGTCATGGAAAAGGTTGAAAAACACTGATGTAGCATAAGAACAAAGTGGGACCTAAAATACTACCCTGAGGCACACCAACATGCATGACTCTATCACGGCTTTCGAAGCCTTCAAGTTTAACTCGTTGTGTACGATTACATAAATAATCCTTGAGTAGTTCCAATTACGTATATTCAACGGTGAACGAAAACATCGTGATGAAACCTGCATGCCGTAGAAGAAAAAAAATCTAAGGCATGTGAAATCCGCACTAGGCTCGCGTGGTGGATCATGGCCCCAGCCCCTTCGATGTAAGGAAAGGTCTGTGTCCGAGCAGTGGGGCAATATAAATAGACTGATGATGATGAGTTTCAATTGTGTGCTTCTAATGCCTAATTTTTCCAGTTTATTTATAAGGTTCGGAAGAGATCTAACGAAAGAATAGAAATATTAATCCTATGTCTAACAGTAGACAGATCCACAACGTTCAATTCTTCTGTACAGTGCAATGCAGCTGTGGGCGTCAAGTCGTTCTTCGATATGATGCACAGTGGGCCACACAAGCTGATGCTGTTCGGGGCTGCATGTACGCACGTCACCGATCCCATCGCTAAAGCATCTAAGCATTGGCATCTCACACAGGTTAGTGATAGTGCTACCAAATTACATCCTATGGCGATACTTTCTCGATTCCTTCTTGGCTTATGACTGGATATCCAGCTTTTATTCGGCACGAGGTCCAAATGCTTTCGACTGTGTCTAGCTTGGCTCATTTCTGTAGCTAGCTTCTATATTTGAGTAGATTAATCATAATTTACGGTCTGTACTGTCATTACGAATTTAAATAACAAGTACCAACTCTATCCAGCCACCAAATTCCGCTTACATAATATCTGGATCGAACAGAGTGGAATCGTAGTATAAGTTGGCCCAGGCTTCAATTAACTTAATGTTTGCCGGACCATCTTATAGGTACTGGTTCCGTAATTCGATTATGTCCGAAGATATTAGTGGAATTGTAGGGACTGACTGAACACGCTTCAATACTGTTAACTTTTATTCTCATATTAATACTTGTATATTTGATTCCACCAGCTATCGTACGCGGATACCCATCCAATGTTTACGAAGGAGGCGTTCCCAAACTTCTTCAGGATCGTACCATCGGAGAACGCATTCAATATGCCCAGGATACGACTTCTGCAGCATTTCAACTGGACCAGAGTTGGGACTATCTATCAGAACGAGCCGCGATATGCTTTGGTAAGATGATCTTATATCTTATCAGAGGTAGACCGAGGATAACGTACGTCGACCAAATTGACGATGTCTTGAAAAAGGGCCAAGTGCGGTCTTCTACAAAGCGTGTATGAGAGATTGATGAATGAGGAAGCGAGAGTTTTGTACTAGGATCGCAGCAAATGGAAGTCCAACGTGTCTGTCTGCCCCTATGGGAATCAGGCGTGAATTTCTAAATAAATAAGATGCTCTTTTCACGGCGATCCTAGCAGGCAAATTTTGTTTCCTCTACAATTACTCTGTAGGTAAGTGCTATTTGTACGTTCATCAAAGTCGTCACGCAAACTCTTCGGTTTGTAGTCCAAAGTTCGCACTTGGTCCTTTCTTACAACATCGCCAATTTAGTCGCTCTTCGGTTTCGTATGTCCTATTCGGTTTACATTCCATCAATATTTTGTGACCTTTCGTTACTCTCCCTCCATTAAACAGCATTTAAAACACTGAACAAAACACAGTGCTATAGTAAAAGTATGTCATCCACACATAAAAATAATTAAATATTATTTTTCACTTAAACTATGAACGTAAAATATCTAATTTGTACATGAGAACATTATGTTTCCCAAAGCTACACATTTAGTCCACAAATAATTACAAGTTTACCGTCAAAATGTTAATTTCTAACATCATTGCTTTCATATAACTACTTGATTATATCCATTTGCTAACCTTAGTTAATTGGCTTAATTTTCAGGCCCATAATCGTCTTGTAGCAGAGCTCGACACATTTGGCTTTGAAATAGACGAAACCCAAAGCTTCGCAACTGAAGTTAGAACTGCTCTCACGAAGCTAAAAGAAAAGGACATCAGAATTATTTTAGGCAACTTCAACGAAACATGGGCTATACAGATTTTCTGTGAAGCTTATAAGTGAGTATCTTCATATTGATAAGTCTATTGTGTAATGGGGGGTTTTAAGAAACAAAAATAGTACCGATAGCTCGGTTAGATGGCACTGATTACTCATTTACTATAAGAGCATCAATGCACGGGCCTGATGAATGGGTTCGGTCTCACTAGTTCGATTCATTAGTTCGATCGTCGAACTAGTGAGACTTTTTTTTCTCATTTGTTCGACCGTCGAATTTATTTAAATCGGGAATTAAAAAACAATAAAGTAAACTTTAAAAAACATTTGTTTCGATTAAAAAGGTTTATATTTGTAGGTATAGGTAAATTATAATCGTATACCTTCATAATAATGTAGGCAACTAAATTATCGCAATTTTTTAAATAATTAAACATCTTAAAAAACCATTTGGCACATAACTTTGATGAAATATATATAATCAAATATATTTTTCTCTGTCTTGCTTATCTCAATAAGCAGAGGGAAAGGACTATAAATATGTATTCCATCAAAGTTATTATATATGTTGAATACAATATTGATTTATATTTAGGTATATAATAATCCAAAAACTAATGTCATAATCAAATACTAAATATTAACTATAACTTATTATATATAAACGGATATCACTCACTTATTTTGTTAAAGTCGGCAATTAGACCGACAGTTTCGACCGATTTCGACGGTCTTTTTCAAGGTGGTCACCTTGAAAAAGACTAATAATTTGTAGTAATGGCTCACTATAGTTTTAATT
Organism: Tachystola acroxantha; assembly: GCA_963506565.1. Classification (NCBI taxonomy): domain Eukaryota; kingdom Metazoa; phylum Arthropoda; class Insecta; order Lepidoptera; family Oecophoridae; genus Tachystola; species Tachystola acroxantha. The sequence continues at coordinate 8,759,451 of OY735893.1, forward strand.
CTAAAATTAACTATAACTACCGCAATTTTTTTTAAAAACTACCGCAATTTTTCTAAAAAATGCCCAACCCAAATTTGTCCGCATGTTAATTGCATTTGAGCTTCAATTATATAATCGTCATTGAATAAATCAATTTTTCTCCTTTTAGAACGTTTGTTTGACGTGGATGGTCTTTGGAGAATATCATTTCGATATGAAGACACTATGGAATCGTCCCGTAATATATGCAATATTTGCAATAGGTTTACATGGCATTTCGTTACAAGGTTATTTATTTTATGGTGCCATCCTTCTACTGCATTATTTGTTCGGTGGCGTTCGCCATAAACCGACCAAATTGTATAATAATCGTCCTTCATCCAATATTTATCAAAATAATCTTTAAACTTCTTCATGGATTCGCAATTGTCCATCATTTCATTTTGAATTTTTACTCGCTGATTACCATCACGAAAAATATAGAATATTGGTGTTTTGTTCAAGTGATTCCCAAGAAATTATGAAAAAAACAAAACACTTTTTTATTGATGGAACCTTTAAATCGTGTCCAAGTCCTTCAAGGTGACCACCTTGAAAAAGACCGTCGAAATCAGTCGAAACTGTCGGTCTAATTGCCGACTTTAACAATATAAGTGAGTGATATCCGTTTATATGTAATAAGTTATAGTTAATATTTAGTATTTGATTATGACATTAGTTTTTGGATTATTATATACCTAAATATAAATCAATATTGTATTCAACATATATAATAACTTTGATGGAATACATATTTATAGTCCTTTCCCTCTGCTTATTGAGATAAGCAAGACAGAGAAAAATATATTTGATTATATATATTTCATCAAAGTTATGTGCCAAATGGTTTTTTTAAGATCTTTAATTATTTAAAAAATTGTGATAATTTAGTTGCCTACATTATTATGAAGGTATACGATTATAATTTACCTATACCTACAAATATAAACCTTTTTAATCGAAACAAATGTTTTTTAAAGTTTACTTTATTGTTTTTTAATTCCCGATTTAAATAAATTCGACGGTCGAACAAATGAGAAAAAAAAATGCTCAGTAGTTCGACGGTAGAACAAATGAGAAAAAAAAGTCTCACTAGTTCGACGATCGAACTAATGAATCGAACTAGTGAGAACGAACGGATGAATGAATGAAGGAATGAATTTCTTCCTTCGTGATTCGTTACAATAGGGGAAGATATTCAACACCTAGTCAGATTTACATTCCTAATTTTATTTCCATGAGACGGTAAGAAAATTGACTACATCTAATATTCCAGACTAGAAATGTTCGGGCGAGCCTACACCTGGCTACTGCTAGGCACTTACAGCAACAAGTGGTGGATGAGGCGTGCGCCGTGCGCCAAACGAGACCTCACCACAGCACTGGACACAGCTATCTTGACGGATCTGCTGCCTTTGTCCACTACTGGGGAAACTACGGTTTCTGGAATTGTGCGTATATTTCTATCCCATGATAGGTTCATGCCACTATTAGGGCACTTAATTTTATAATGCGAAAGGGTGACAGACTAGCAGACCAGATAGTAAGCGGTCATCGTCACCTAGAGCACACCATAGGGGTTGGTGGATCGCTACCAACTTTGAATGGATCTATTCATGTTTCTCTTGAAGCAGCTCTGAACAGGTCATTGCATCGATAAATTTAAAGCTACAATACTAAATCGAATTGGTGGAATTGCCATAAATTGGATTATTGATTATCAGGCATTTGGTGTCGCAGACCAAATCAAAGACTTTAATTTTCCATGGAAAAGTCAAAATTTTTACTCATGATATTTACCTAATTATCATATCTTTGCCATCAGAATGTTGATCTTGTATCTTCAATTTATGTACCATATTTTCTGATTACAGACAGCGAAAGATTACCAAGTCGAATACGATCGAAGAAGAGGCATCGAATATTCTAGATTTCATGGATACACTTACGATGGTAAGTCATAAAAATGTTCAAGAGCCTGTCTGTTTCCGTTGCTAAGACCTCGTGCCTATCTTTCTGGTCATCATCAGATCCTGGATCCTTAAGAACTTTCTCATCAACACCACTTATCACACGAAAAATAAAACCGCCTTCCGATAATAACGGAGACAATGACCCCTCTTTGCGTTGCATTAAGGTTAAAAATTGATTTATATTTCAAGGTATCTGGGCAATGGCTCTGGCCATTCAAACGGTGGCGCAACGAGTAAAACTGAAGTACAAAGAGAAGACAGTCCAAGACTTCAGATACAGAGACAAGGAGTGGGAGCAATTGTTCCTAGATGCCCTTAGTAACGTCACTTTTGAAGGAGTCACTGTAAGTACCGTATTTTTTATTTAAATGGTAGAAACACTTCCTCCAATGTTCCAAACAATTCCTCCCTTCACACCAGAACACAGCAATGCACTTGAAGGCAGCTTCAGCTAATTTGACGAATTATTCTCGAATTCTACTCAAAATTACGGATACTTCTGGGTTCTGTTCGACGTTACTCTTCTTCTCGTGTGGTTTAGTGACCAAACATATTGTCCAGAGTTACTCAGGCCTCCGTAGATCCCTGACATGATCTGACAACTGCTGCCGAACGACAATAGCTGGACGAACTGCGGCACGAATCAAAATGTCACCAGCAGTCACCCTCCTTGGAACAGACCGTGCCCAACGTTGCTTCTTATACGATACTATCCAACTGGACTACGATTCCCTCTATTACCACCTCGACTTCACTGTTGTTTTCTATTTCAGGGTCCAGTACGTTTCTATGACAACGAACGCAAGGCCTCTATACTCCTGAAACAGTTCCAAGGTGACACAGTTGGCGAGGTGAAGGTGGGCGAGTATTGTGCTGAAAGAGACCACCTGGACCTAAGTATTGGAGAGGCTTTCAAATGGACTGGGAAGTAAGATATTTCAATCAAAGAATAACAGGTTATAGATGAAGGCATTTATACAAAATAAAGTGCTAAAGATTAAGACGTAATAAGTTTACGAAGTCCGAGAAAAATTGATTAAAATCATGAAGAAAGGAACGACCGGCGAATTTAATTTATCTTGATGGGTAATATGGATTTCAGAGAATTATGGCCGGCTTTGAGGCTAAGAGAGTAGTGTAGTTTACCTAAGTTTGTGCACATTCTCCTGGATCCAGGTTCGATGATCGATCAGGAAAGAATGTATCATTTTTATGACTCTGGATTGACTTGTTAATTTCATTCAAACACCTTCAGAAATGTTTAAAATGCAATCCTTACAGAATCACTTTATTCGCAGGAATCCTCCGAAAGACAGAACACTTCGTCTCATAGAGCATACACAAGTGAACATCACAATATATTCTGTGCTGGTATCCTGTTCCATCCTCGGGATTCTCCTCGCTACCGGATTTCTGGCTATGAACATACATTACAGGAACCAAAGGTGAATGAAACAATCTTTGTCGATAGCAATGTCACTTCAAATTATATCATCAACATCTTCTTAGCCGTGTTGACTGGAAAATCCTTCATCGTATCAACCAAATGAGTAGAAGTGGTTGACATTGATCATAGTCTGACTCAGCAAACTGAAGTGGCAGTGGGTTGCCAGTTGCAGTTGCATCTGTAGTAGAACTCTGGTAACCGATGGGGTATACAGATTCTAAAATGGAAGCCACGAATGGGTAAATGTAGAGTTCGTGGCAGACGAGGAATCGCTAGCTACGGAAGGTATTTCCTAGAAATATAATTGTAGAGACCAGTAGTGTTGGGTGGACACGTCCGCATATCGCGGCTACACGTCGTCTGCCTGCTGCCTGCTGTCGGCTGCGATAGACCTTTATAGTATTGAAAGCACTTTAAATTTAATTTTAAATAACCTTTTCATTTCCAGGTACATAAAAATGTCATCACCGCATCTGAACAACCTCATCATCGTCGGCTGCATGCTGACGTACTTGAGCGTCATCTTCCTCGGACTCGACTCCAGTCTCAGCAGTATCGGTATGTTGTTTGTCATAAAGATATTTCTATTCTATGTTGAGCTGCAGCTCAGTGCCCTCACCATGAGTCCAACTTAAGTTCGCTCACTAACGACTGCGTAAACATTACGTGATGTTACAGAGTTTCGACTTTGATTCCAAAAAGTCGCAACTTCCGATTGATGTTACACCAATATCGTACGTCGCAGCTGTGGCTTACGTTATCGTTACCGAGCGAATTTACGTTGGCAACTTATGGTACTGAAGCCTGTGACCGCGACTCTAATCACAGTTTTCATTGTCACTTGGGCGTTATACATTGCCGCGTCGATTCAACGGGTTCGCGGCAACCCTAACAGCATCCTGAAGGGCATTGCGGATACCAGGGACAGTCCTCTGAGCCACTGGGTGCACTGACATGTCCCGGGGTCTCGGAGTCGGGCCTAAGTCGCATGTCATAGCGCGTAATTCACCTCGTGTAAACACTAACATAGTTTTAAGTACTTACTAACACTTATATGGTCTTTGTGACTGCAATGAAACGTTTGAATTTGATAAGATAAGATAACATTTATTCATCCAAGATGTCGTTATGCAATACATAAGTGTTTATGTTATATACATTGCTTCAAATTGAACTAGTCGAGTTTTTCTTAATTCTATAATTATAATTATTTATAACTTTGTTTACATAATGGTAACGTAGTATATCTCCATGTAATTGGAGAATTGTGAACAGTATGTCTCATGGTACTTTTGTACGTAATTAGACATGGTCAATTAAAATTTAATAAACAAATTATATATTTAAGTATTACATTTTTTTTTGTACTCTGTTTCCTGGCATTTATCATTGTATTCATTTATTATATCCATTTGTCGCTTGTTAAAACTTGCAAGAATATTGCAGTAATGTAGAGCGTCCAAGTGTCAAATTGAAAGCGATTACGAAGAAAGTCGCGGTCACCCCCCAGCTTTTATTAGCCCTTCTTTATATCCTTACCGCATTGTCATAAATATCTTTATGTTCAATTCTGTACCTATTCGGATCGAAGGTAAACTCACTGTTAGCCATAAATCTAGTTTAACATCTCTCCCCTTAAACTGTGTTGTCAGTTTCATACTTCATTAAAAATGTTAGTGACGTCAGAAATACAACACAAAAAAAAATACAAAATCAATCGTCGCCGTTTGGTGCTAAAACAGCTTAAACACTGGATTTACGTTAAGTAGCGTTTATGGCTAGCAGCTTTAGTAGTCATTTTAAACACTGTTGTTGTCTGAACGAGCGAGAGCTTTTAGATTTTCTGCATCTTTATAATGATAGGTCACTTCACTTACATCTCGAGGTTTGTGTTTAGGCATTATTATGCACTATTAGAGCTGTGACAAACCGTATGTATTCGGTACTGAGTAACGGGTGCGCCATCTAGTACGAAGTAACGAAACGTTACACACGAATGCATTTCGTTACTCGCACTTTTCGTATGAGTACCTACACTGTTTCAGTTCACGCAAGTTATGTTGATTTATCGTTAGAATGTTGTTTAAATTTTATTGTCAATAAATAATTTTGACACCTATTTGTTGCTTTTTCATTATAATCGATGCGTAATATGGTCATGTGTCATGGTGTCAGAAGTAACGAGTAACGTAACGATACGGTAGTAACGAGTACTAATTGTTAAAGTAACGAATACATGCGGGTACGGTTTTTTTCGTTACTTTTACACCTCTATGCACTATCGTATAGCGATTTAGTAATACTGACACTAGTGAAGCTAATGCTAGTAATAAAATATCTATGCTATAAATATTTCACATCGCTAAGCTACAGCTTCCTCTCGTTCGTTTAGCCAATCAAACACACAGCTCAAAATATACACCGCGATATATTAGTGGTTGTTTTATCGCGGCGATATGATTTGCCCTCAATAGTCTATATACAAAAGGTTTAATATTCAATTATGTTTTTAAGAAAACATGAGAACCGGTAGTAACTCATTAGACAGGTACCTATCGAACCGCACGCGCGCCTCGTAGCGCGCTCATCCGCCGTTGGCTCCGTGCTGTTTCCACGCTGCTAAATCGAGGTGTTACTCAATAGTACACAGACCACTTACCCCATAGACCTGTAACAGGAGTTTCTGCCCGCACATTAGCGCAAAATTGCTTCGCGACACGCGTAATCTTGAGATATCGAAACATGTCTATGGGGTAAGTGGTCTGTGCAATAGTAACACCTCGATTTAGAGCCAATGCTCGCGATCGCTTCCGAGTTCAGTTTTTCACACTGGTCATATTAATAAATCGATAATACGGACAACAGCACTTGCAAAACGAATTTAACTCTTACGACGCAGATAATAAGAACGGTATAAAGTGTCACTTTTATTCAATTTAAATAAGTACAACTATAAATAAAAAATTGGGGCCAAATCGCTGCCCTGCGGAAGAGTGCCCAAAAGGCTGGCGACGTTACCTCGTTGTATAGCCAGCGATATACGCTGGCCGAGGTAAGCGCCAGCCCTTTGGTCACCCGACGAGTCAATGAGGCGAGACGATAGTTCTTTGACCAGTCGCCGCGCCTCTGGTCCCCATGGCCCCATGGTCTCTACACCAAACGGCGCAAACATGTAGCTCTCGCTGAGAGCCGCATATTTATATAAAGTGTTAAACTTGATGTGCTTTGATGTGTACTACTGAGACAAAGTCTGACTGCGGCAAAACAGCCACTAAAATACGGTGTATAAAATTAAAGTTAGCCAATTGTCTAGCACTTTCGATTCGCATGTCGCTAGCACTATCATTCACGCAGTTGCGTCATCTGATCTCATCATGTTCATTGATCCTTAGGTCTTTCTCAGGAAACAGAGCGCGGAGGTAAACCAGCTTGATCCCACCCCCAAAGCTTGTGCTTCCACCCTGGGCAATGTGGATCCTGCCAACCAAATGACAATGCCAGATTCTGCCCCACCATCAACCGCAAGTTGTACAAGATAACGAATAAATGTGAAAATACCTCCGTTTTTTTATTAAAATTATTGGTTTAAAATAAAGTTTTGTACAAGTTGCGATTCGAAAAAAACAGCTTAATTAAGAATTCAGAAAATAGTAAGAAAGCGGAGCGAATTATTCATTGTTTTTGTTATTCTTCTATAGGAGTTGCGAGAGTAGTAGAAAATGATACTGATTATGATTATGCAATATGAAACCTGTGATAAGTCCCCAATAAAATGATATGTACAGCTTAAATGGTCACGTAGTTTTGTAGGTGGGGCAAAGCTCCATTGAAATGTGGCAATGTCTTTTTGGGAACTTACCCTTTAGACTAGATTTCTGAGAAAGGCCTAGGTCGTTTTCTAGGTCACAGGAGTCAACAGCATGTTTCCAAGTTTTGGTTTGTTTTCCTTTAAACCTTCATCGTCGGAGCTTTTGATGGTATGTTGAGTTTTGTTATATTTATGGGCATTTCACTTCGGCTGCTTTTGGATATCCTGCTTTTGTTGTCTTGTATATCTTTGCTTCTGCTGTCATCAATGCTCTTTAAACTTACGTACAGTCGAACGTTACGTACGGAGATAAGTATACAGGGGGCCTCAATAAGGTTGAGATTTTCTCAAAAACTACTGGACCGAATTTAATAATTCTTTTACAGTTACATAGTTTCAACTTTTATCTATCAAACAGTGAAAGAATTCTTGCAATAGGTCAAGTAGTTTTTGAGAAAATCTCAACCTTAAAAACTCTCCTGTACACCTTTCTGTGTTCCACCGTACTATTTGAAGTAAGTATACTGAAGCTTATTTCTTTCCTTACCAATTTTCAAATTAATATTTTGAATACGACTGTCTTGAATACCTGTGCATGCACCGTAATAAAATAAACCACAACCTATTGAGTATTGACCCTAAAATACCTTTTTGATTCCGTAACACTACCAGAGTATTATACAGAGTGTAACGTAAAGGGTATAGAAGCCGAAGGGAGGGTGTTCAGTATCGGTAACTGAACAACTTTTGTTCTAAGACTTTTCGAATAAAAAATAAATTAATGTCTCATACAAATCGATCAGCTGACCGGTAAAAAATGTATGAAAAGTCAAAAAATAAATCTAAAAGTTGTTCAGTTACCGATACTGCCCTCCCTTCGGCTTCATATACCCTTTACGTTACACTCTGTATATAAACGGATATCACTCACTTATACTGTTGAAGTCGGCAATTAGCACATACACCCTACCCTTACTACTATTGTCTAAGATTAGTAAATGGGGTCTCTACCACAGATCACTTACCCAATAGACGTGACATCGGTACGACGAAAATTCTGTCAACGATGAGCGCATAGAGACGAAGCGGGGTGCCTTATTAAAGAGATGCGTCCATGGGGATAATATCTCTAGGTTACACGTGTCGCGAAGCAATTTTGCGTTCATATGTCTATGGAGTAAGTGGTCTGTGGGTAGAGCCCTTGTAATTGTAAATACACGATGCATATCTCATCATCATCTTCATTACTGTAATCTGTAACTCCTCAGCTGCGTTCCCGTACATCTGCACGGCCAGGGCCTGGCTGCTGATGGCAGGGTTCAGCCTGGCTTTCGGAGCCATGTTCTCCAAGACTTGGCGGGTTCACTCCATTTTCACTGATGTCAAATTGAATAAGAAGGTATCGGATTTATTTATCTAGCGTATGTTGATATTTTTGTAGAGAGTTCTGTGTTAGCAATATTCCTATAATAAAATTGAAGTTGTTAATTTGTCATCGCATCCTCAACTAATATCATGGGCCCTTACCATTAACTCTCTTATATTTAAAAACCATACATACCTAGGTACGAGCGACAGCAGATCATTGGCAGCATTAACCGCAGTACGATTTCATCTCTTCTCCCGATTTCATTCTACCACATTGAGCGCGAGCGGTCCAAAATGTTGTACTTGATCTGTTTTTAGCTGTACCTATCTCCATTTAGTAAATATATATATATATTGTTTGTTTGTACGAAAACAACTGTAGTAGCTATAGAAGCGTACTACTGTCACTCTTATATTGTGAAGTAACCCGTGGTTAACGGTGTTGGTGGCACAATGATGTTATATGTATAACTTACTTATAATTAATATTATATTGTGAACACTGTTTGTTAACCCAAATAAATAGAAAAAAAAAAAAAAAAAAAAAAAACTCTTATAGCAGGATTACTTCAATAATACTTTGTTATTTCGTACCATGGCGTTGGCGTCCTTAATAAGTTTACTTTAAGGTCGTCATGATACTAAATAACAAAGTATTATTGAAGTAATCCTGCTTTATGAGTTCATGGTAATGCCCACGTATACTTTTCGTTTATACTCAGTTACAAAATACTTTATTTATTTATTTTATTAATGGACTCGACAGTTCGTCATTTGCCAATGTCATGTTACAGAAAATTCAATATAGAATAGTTTTCTATCTTCCTCCAGGGGAGTCGCAGTAGCGTCTTCACCCTGGGTAGCCGCGTCTTCATGTCTTCATCCAGAGGAGACGCCTTAGCGTCATCACTCTGGACGAAGCAGCTCGACAGTCACGTTCACTCCCGAGCTCGTAGTGGGAACTCTTAGATAAAAGCTTGAAACCCCAGATCTTGCTCAAATTATCCAACAAATTCACCATACTGTCACTCGCGAACATTTTCTGATTAATTTAACGTGATATTAATCTCAAAATGACCGCTGTAGACAATAAAACAAAAATTATCAAATAATTTTGCAAATGTCGTTTCCCGCCATTTTCAAGAGAACCAGTTACAAAATAACACTGCAAAAAAGAACAGGATTTTTTTTATCACTTCCCATTAGTTCCAATGCGCAGTAGAACAGACAGGACTCTTCTCCCTACTTGTTCCTACTTCTACTAATTATTAGGTGTATGGGTCTTTCCCGTTAGTTATATTAGTTACTGTCAGAAATTGTAGACTTCTCAATAAACATTGTCTGAATTTAACATAGATTGTTACTTCCTCTGAGTAAAAACATTACAGGAAATTATAATGTTGCAGTTGGTTCTCTTGAAAATGGCGGGAAACGACGGTTGCGAAATTATTTGATAATTTTCCTTTTAATGTCTACAGGGGCTATTTTGTGTTTAATATCACGTTAAATTAATCAGAAAATGTTCGCGAATGACAGTACGGTGAAGTTATTGGATTATTTGTGCAAGATCTGAAGTTTCAAGCTTTTATCAAGAGTTCCCGCTACAAGCACGGGAGTGAACGTGACTGTCGAGCTGCTTCGTCCAGAGTGATGACGCTACGGCGTCTCCTCTGGATGAAGACATGAAGACGCGGCTACCCAGGGTGAAGACGCTACTGCGACTCCCCTGGAGGAAGATAAAAGACTATTGATTATATTAAATTTTCTGTAACATGACATTGGCAAATGACGAACTGTCGAGTCCATTAATAAAGTAAATATAAAATAAAATGTTGCAGTCGCAGAAAATCCAATTCTACGCTTTTAGAATATTACTTTTGAAATCACTTATTTTATCACATTTCTTTCAATTGAACCCTTTGTAAACAGAAATGTTTTTCAATATTTCCCAGGTGATAAAAGATTACCAGCTGTTCATGGTGGTCGGAGTCCTTCTCTGCGTGGACCTGGCCATCATGACCACGTGGCAGGTCTCCGACCCTTTCTACAGAGCTACCAAGCAGCTGGAACCTTATGTTAGTATTTTAGTTTGAGTAGTGAACAAAGAAATCATGAGTAAATCGTCGATGTAAAATAATGAGTCAGTAAAATCACACTTACACTTTTTTATGAAGATTTTCGATGTTTGTACATTACTATGTAATTCTCTCCCCATAACACTCCAACTAAGCTAAAATTCAAAGATTTAAATCGTCAATTAAGCACATGCCTTCTGTCGGCTGCGTGGACTAGTAGCTTGTGACTTTCATACATTGGTACGTCCGTCCGTACGGTCCGTCACACTAAGGATGACGTTTGAAATTCATGCAATATCCGATTAATCTCGTACCTTGCAGCTGTGATTTACGTAATCGCTAGCGAACGAACTTACTTTCGCTCCTTGTGGTAATGGTACTGTCTATACGGTAATGATATTATAACGCGAAGACGGAGATTTGAGAGGAATTTGCTAATAAGCAATACAAATACAAAATAATTTATTTACCAGAAATTTACATTTACAGTAAACTTTTGCTAATGAACTCCGCACTAGGTTATACCTGTGTCGCGGTAGTTCTGCATTACCTATCAATACATAAACAAAAATAACTCGGTCGGCAATTTTTAGATAGCAACGTTTAGATCAATTTAAGTAGTTTATTTGTAATTGCTATTATTAATAATTGGTATTTATTTCACAGCCACATCCATCCAGCGAAGATATTGTCATTGTGCAAGAAAATGAGTACTGCCAATCTGAAAGGATGTCCATATTTATCGGTGTTATCTACGCCTATAAAGGCCTTCTATTGGTAAGTACTGTTTGAAATAACTTTTTTCCGTGTGGTTTAGCGACCAAACTTATTTGTCAGAGTTATTCAGGCCGTTCGTAGGCCGCTGATGTGACCTAACGACTGCTGCCGACAACAACCGGAACCAACTGCTTAACGTGCTTTCTGAGGCACAGAAGGGCTCAGATGAAAGCGTCACTAGCGGCCACCCATCCACGTACTGACCTCGCCCAGCCTTGTATAACTTGTACGATAGTTTTCAACGTGTACTCGCAACTGGACGAGCCCCTCTTCGTTCTCTTCGCACCAACGTGTACTCCCAACTGGGCTACGAGCCCTCTTCTATGTTCTATTCGCACCCTATCTTCAACATGAAGAATTGAAGGTTTTGATCATTAGAGTAAGATCAATTCAGTGCTGCGTTTAGCATCGTACTAGTTCAGCGTAATCTATTTTTGATGTCCTCGATCCCAACTCCTTATCTTAACAAAATCAGCTTCTATTCAGCTAAGAACACATTATTAAACTGCTTTGCATTCATGTTTCTCTAAATTCTTCAATTAATCTTTTTATTAGTCCCGATTATTAGAACGTCATGTCTGCGGAATACTCTTTCGCTATTTATGAAGGTCTGCAAACGTTTTGGCCGTTACTTCAGCATATGTATTTTCCTACTACTTACCTATGTCATTTTGAACTGTTCTGACACATTAGAGTAAAGTTCTAATGAAAGTGTTCGCTGGTCATCCCTTCTTTCCCCTCTCATGATCCTTCACGTCTTTTGACGTTCATCTGCTAGATGCAGTTTTCACCGAATCTTCTTTACACATATATTTATCTGCATATTATCATTCTTTCAGGTATTTGGAGCATTCCTCGCCTGGGAGACTCGCCACGTTTCCATACCAGCTCTGAATGATTCCAAGCACATCGGCCTGTCGGTCTACAATGTGCTCATTATGTGCATCATGGGAGCTGCCATAGCATTGGTCAGTGACTTTCTGTAACCGTTAAATGTTAAAGGCTTGTAGTAGTTGAAATTATAGTTTCTTTTCTTGTCATTTCAGGTGTTAACTGATCATAAAGATGCGTTGTTCGTGCTTATTGCAATATTCATCATATTTTGCACTACTGGAACGCTGTGTTTGGTATTTGTGCCGAAGGTATGACTGTTTTTTTCTTAAAGTAACACTAATTCGATCATTTTTAAGATATTCATTAATGAGTTTCAAACTTAACACGCCTTCAGCGAGTAAATCACATCGTAGTCTACGATTTTCTGTATTACTTTGATAAAAGAGTATATTCTGAATAAAACAACATCAAATGTATCATATTAGGTCCTTACATATGAAATCCTCTCTTACAAAACGCCAATTTCATATATTGTAAGAACCTAATATTATAGCATAACCTAAAAAGCGTTAAGCGTTAAAAATTGCGTTGATAGCTAGGGCTTTCCTTTTATCGAGAAACAATGATAGATATGATAATACGTGCGATATTGTCGTTGCCGCCAAACTATTATGATACATCGCGTAAGAGTGAGCGGAAGGCCCCTCTTAGCGATGATTTTATCGTGCAATATTATGCCTTCTGTCCGCCTAAGTAGTTTAGATATCGGAAAACTAAAGTCAAAGTCAAGTCATTTATTTGCGTGAATGTAGGTACATGTATAATCAGTTGTCATGATACAATAATAAGCCCCTAATACATTCTACCACTTATATTCTACCAATTATAAACCATCAGCTATTTCAATTTAGTAACCATTTGTTTTCAACTGTTGTTTCTATTTCAGTTGCTAGAACTACGTCGTAATGGCCAACCAGGCACAGCACCAACTCGCATTAGGGCTACCCTGCGTACAGCATCCACACACGAATGCCGGTCCCCAGGGCCAGAGCTCGAGCGAAGGATGAAGGAGCTGAGGCAGTACAACAATCGGTATCGGAGGACGCTACAGGCCAAGGAAAATGAGCTACAGGTTGGTTTCAACCAGAAACAGACAAATGTATACATCATTAAGGTTGAGATTGTCTCAATAACTATTTGACCGATTATAAAAAGGGGACTACATTTCTCGTCACCAAAATTTTTATTTGTCATCAAGTTGTATCTTAGAACCTATTGATTTTATATTGTTTGGTGACTACATTTTGGTGACAAATCTACTATTTTGCGGGCAAACCCTATTATTTAAGAAACACAAAACTATTTACATTGGCGATACCTTAAATGATACCCTTATAAAAATACTGATGAAAGTAAGTAAGTAAGTAAGTAAGTAAGTAAGTAAGTAAGTAAGTAAGTAAGTAAGTAGGTAATCTCTTTATTTCGCAACAGAACATTTATGGTATGATACACATGTTTGTATTATGCTAACTTGGTCTCTGTTGCGAAAAGGGCCTCAACTCAGCTTAATGCTGCCGACAGAGTGCCGACAGCGCTGATCTGAAAGCTTAGAGTTATTTGTAAAATAAACCGGTTAAGTACTCTTAGACAAAATATCAACCTGGTACGATCCCGAGACGGTCGGCACCAGCAGACTGCAAACCGCCAGCTGCAGTGAATTGAATTCAATTGAATCTGCGTTGTGAATTCTGCATTCTTCGATTTACGGTTGCGGTTTGCGTCTTGCTTTGAACAGAGGGAGATATGAACAAATGACTGCTAACTTTCAGTAATGAAAAGACGCTGGCAACCACCAAACCAATCGTAAAGATTATTTAGATAGATAGATAGATAAACACTTTATTGCACAAAGAAGCATATACATAGAAAACAGAGAGTAAACAATTTGTACAAAGGCGGCCTTATCGCTCAGAGCGATTTCTTCCAGGCAACTGAGGTCAATGGAAATTAACAAAAAATAAACGGCAGTGTATTGCATAAAATAATTTAGCTGTTTCTTCTCCCTGCAGATGCTTCTAAGCAAGCTTGGAAGCGACATTGGATCAGAACCTTCGTCTCGAGGGGATTCAAGATCACCGGCTACACAGCGAACCAGACTACCCCTGCCGAAGGATCTTAGCCATCCTGGTAAGGTTTTTATTACATTGAAAATGAGCTAGTATATTCTTTAAAAATTTACATACAAGTAAACTCACGACCGGCTCGCATAGAGGATTCCATCAATAAGGAATAGGGAATTCATCACAGAATTCCATCCGAGGCAATATGGCATACCGCTGCTCGCATTTCACCACTAAGTGGGCCATGGAATGACGGGCAAACCACATCGTCTAGAGCACTTTAGATCCACTCGGTCTCCCAGTGTTCCCCAGAGTACAGGCACACCTCACCACACGTCAGGACTGGGGTTTCCCATTCCATACCTTCTCCCATCTGTCAGGACGACATCATCATCATCATCATCAGCCCGTATCAGTCCACTGCTGGACGTAGGCCTCTCTCAAAGCACGCCAATCAACCCTACTCTCGGCCCTCTGCATCCAGTCCCTGCCAGCCATTTTGCGAAGGTCATCCCTCCATCTGGTCGGGGGGCGTCCCACACTACGTTTACCCGTTCGTGGCCTCCATTCGAGAACTCGTCTACCCCATCGGTTATCGGTTCTACGACAGATGTGACCAGCCCACTGCCACTTCAGTTTACTGATTCTATGAGCAATGTCAACCACTTTTGTCTTCTGGCGGATATACTCGTTTCTTATTCTATCTAACAGAGAAATTCCAAGCATAGCTCTTTCCATAGCTCGCTGAGCAGGACGACAAGTATTAGCTAATTATTGTGTCTGTATCTTTGACAGAAACCAGCGATATAACATCAGTATGCAGTTTGAGTGCTTCAGCGGGAGCTGAAGCGGAATACATCAATTTACAAAATCAACAGGCTGCTGAAAAGTGAGTAATGCAATACCATGGACAGTCCGATTCTGGGACACTGGGTGCACTTACATGTCCCGGGGTCTCGGAGTCGGACCTAAGTCGCATGTTATGGCGCGTGATACACCTCATGTAAACACTAACATAGTTTTAAGTACTTACTAACACTTATATGGTCTTTGACTGACTGACTGACAAAATTGAATTTTTAATGTTTAAGTGTCTAATGTTGCGGTGCCCTTACAGGGTTTATGTGAGCACTTCCTGTACTATCGAAGAACCATGTTACCACATAAAGCAAGGAATAAATGAATTATGAATTTGTGACTGCAATAAATCATTTGAATTTGAATACACATTTAGGTATAAGAACTTGGTTGGGCTCTTTAGTGTAGAATTGTAGATTATATAAAAAAAAGGTCGATGCACTCGATACACCTACATAAGGCTGAATTTGCCACAATATTGGTGTGAAATTGTGTCACGTCAGCGGATTGGCTGATGAGAATATTCATTGTGGAGTATGCGGGTTTTGGATGAAGATTTACACTCTAGCCTAAGGAAGATAATAAATTATTTAGAGCATGGAAAAGGACTATAAACTGACACAATCTGCTAAATGTAATCCTATATAATGTCACGGTCACTCACATGTTGCCTCGCTTAGCAAAAAAAGATCCGCCATCATTTTGGAATGGCGGATTGATTTTTTTATTCGTTTAATTTTCTAGTTACATGAATACTCTAAAACTTGACATTGGCGAAATTATCTCTTGAATAAGAGTAGAAGCCATTCAATTAAAAATATAAAAGAATACGATTAAAATTAGCGAGCTATAACCTGGAATCACCACAAATATGACAGACATACATCGTGTAGTAGAGAATGATTTAAAAATGCCCATTATTCTCTTCGCCAGGTCAAAACCTACGGCTCCTCCTGAGCCTATCAAAGAAGTGAAGGAACCGCCATTGAAAGAGCCCAAGAAAGAGCAGACGAAGAATGTCTCCTTCAAGAACCACCTGGACTACACCAGCCCGCCGAGCTCCAAGGCAGTTCCTGAGAAAGACCAGCTAGCTAAGCTGCCTTATGGGTGGTCTTCTGAGGTTAGACATAGCTATTACTAAGATCTTCGGGGTTGTCAAATAAATAGATAAAATATTCGTTTCTATAACACACCATACCATAAGCAGAAGAAGGACACACATGGTAGATAAATAGGTACATATACTAAAGAAGGTTACAGTATCATCATCATCATCAGCCCGTATCAGTCCACTGCTGGACGTAGGCCTCTCCCAAAGCGCGCCAATCAACCCTACTCTCGGCCCTCTGCATCCAGTCCCTGCCAGCCATTTTGCGAAGGTCATCCCTCCATCTGGTCGGGGGGCGTCCCACACTACGTTTACCCGTTCGTGGCCTCCATTCGAGAACTCGTCTACCCCATCGGTTATCGGTTCTACGACAGATGTGATCAGCCCACTGCCACTTCAGTTTACTGATTCTATGAGCAATGTCAACCACTTTTGTCTTCTGGCGGATATACTCGTTTCTTATTCTATCTAACAGAGAAATTCCAAGCATAGCTCTTTCCATAGCTCGCTGAGCGACCTTGAACCTGTGGGCCAGTCTCACCGTCAATGTCCACGTTTCGGCTCCGTAGGTCATCACTGGCAGGACGCACTGGTTGAAGACCTTAGTTTTTAGGCATTGTGGTTACAGTAGGTATAGAAACAAATAAACTGCAGCCCAAATCATGTGTCTTATTTTGTAAACAAATATGAACGTCTAACAGGTAATTACCTGTTGTGATGTGTCACTGAATAAACTGATAGATCGAACCTGTTCATCATTCATAAAATAAAGTAAAGCGATATTATTATGTGAAAATAGTTGTGCAATTATCACAGAACAGCTTCAAATGTTAGTAGGGGACGGTAGTTTATGTTTACAAAATAAGACACCTGATTTGGGCTGCGGTATACGCATACTTATATTACTAATATATTATAATGCCATACTGTTATTTCCTCACAGGAAGTAGACCCTCCAAAGCCAGCAGTAAAGGTACCAGAGCCAGCGAAAGCTGAAGCGAAGACCATACCAGCGCTGAAGTCAAGTGATGCGCCTACTGTGAAGTCTGTTCCTGCTAAGATTCAGGAGCCTATGTATACCAAAGCTGCTACACCGAAGGTTAATAAGGTAAGTCATTCTGAAGGCTTATAAAATATCTACTTCAGACAAGTTTCTACACAAATTACATTTTGGCTTTTGCTGACGACCATTTTTGTGTGTGTGTGTGGGGGGGGGGGGGGGGGGGGGGGGGATCAGATTTTTTTATAATCTAGGTGCTTATAGAAAGAACGGTAATTTTTAGTTGTAAAAATATTGTATTGCAAACAAATTATTTTTTATCGATAAAAGTACTAGACAAGATACTTAGTAGGGACGTCAACATTATCCAGGGGACAGCTCCCCCCCCCCCCCCCCCCTGCCCCTACCTGGGTACGCCCATGTCTGGTACTGCTTTTATTTTACTGCTGCTCGAACGCCGTCTAATAAAAAACGGAGATATTTTTAAATTTATTCGTTATCTTGTACAACTTGCGGTTGATGGTGGGGCAGAATCTGGCATTGTCATTTGTACCGATTTCATGTCTATTGGGTAAGTGGTCTGTGGGCACGATAGCAGATCAATGGTTCTTGCAGTACGATTTCAACTCTTATGAAGCTGACAATAAGAACGGTCCAAAGTGTTACACTTGATCTGCTTTGATGTATCGAGAGATGCGAGATACGATGGATGACTTTGAAGGTATACTAGAGGTGGAATTCCGTCATTTGCCACCTCTAGTGGAGACAGGCGTAAGTTGATGTACTTGTATGTATGAAAATGATAATAAGGGCGAATGATGCCTTGTTTACAATCAATCTTTTCATCATCATTCCAGACCCCAGAACTCCAAAAGAAGATCGCAAAGACCCAAGATTCTCTATCAACAAAGACGACGCCATCAAGAGACCACAAATCAGGCCCTAGAGGTCACAGGCGAATGTCCAGTCTCAGTCAAGGTACTCTACTGACAGATCTGATGCATGTGTCAGTGGATCAGGAAGACGTTGAACCTCCTCCGGGGATGGAGAGAAAAGTTATTGGTGAGTTGACTGCAGTTGAAAACATGAAAGGTTTCGTTAAACTTGATAGGTTATAGAGAGGCTCGTAGTTCAGTTGAAACATTGAAAACCGTCGTATAGCGACACATTTTTTGATATTTTCTTGCATATGCGCCATCTATATGATAAATGGAGAATAATTTTCATCACGACCGGGATTCGAATCAGGGACCTCGCCATTCCGTGGCATGCTCTTTAAAAAAAAATTAAGTTTAAATATAAGATGTGTGTCGCATGTCTTCAGGACCAAGAAGTCCCACCGGTGGGTCTCTGAAGACAACTATGTCTCCCTAGACCTGGCGGGTCACCGGTGTGTCTCTGAAGACAACTATGTCTCCCTAGACCTGGCGGGTCACCGGTGTGTCTCTGAAGACAACTATGTCTCCCTAGACCTGGCGGGTCACCGGTGTGTCTCTGAAGACAACTATGTCTCCCTAGACCTGGCGGGTCGGCGGTGTGTCTCTGAAGACAACTATGTCTCCCTAGACCTGGCGGGTCACCGGTGGGTCTCTGAAGACAACTATGTCTCCCTAGACCTGGCGGGTCACCGGTGTGTCTCTGAAGACAACTATGTCTCCCTAGACCTGGCGGGTCACCGGTGTGTCTCTGAAGACAACTATGTCTCCCTAGACCTGGCGGGTCACCGGTGTGTCTCTGAAGACAACTATGTCTCCCTAGACCTGGCGGGTCACCGGTGTGTCTCTGAAGACAACTATGTCTCCCTAGACCTGGCGGGTCACCGGTGTGTCTCTGAAGACAACTATGTCTCCCTAGACCTGGCGGGTCACCGGTGTGTCTCTGAAGACAACTATGTCTCCCTAGACCTGGCGGGTCACCGGTGTGTCTCTGAAGACAACTATGTCTCCCTAGACCTGGCGGGTCACCGGTGGGTCTCTGAAGACAACTATGTCTCCCTAGACCTGGCGGGTCACCGGTGGGTCTCTGAAGACAACTATGTCTCCCTAGACCTGGCGGGTCACCGGTGTGTCTCTGAAGACAACTATGTCTCCCTAGACCTGGCGGGTCACCGGTGGGTCTCTGAAGACAACTATGTCTCCCTAGACCTGGCGGGTCACCGGTGTGTCTCTGAAGATTGATCATGTCTCCAAAATCGAGACATAAGACTGGAAGTAGCGAAATAAGTTCCTGTATTCATAATTCTTAATGTCTTATAATTTTAGGTCAAGAGCGAGACCCAATTCCTCTGCCGAAGGCGAAGCAGGAGCCTGAAGATATTTTGGATATATACCACGATTATTCTTCGATGGAGAGAAGAAAAGCTTGTAAGTATAGAGAATATAATAACGGAGATATTTTACTGATACGTATACTTAGAATTACGTAGAGCCCAAGAGTTCATTGAGGTTTGGAACTTCAATCATTGTTTTAAAAGATGTGTTGCTGAGAGTTTTTTGCCACCTTTTCTCCTCAGCGTTGGCACCTTTTCCTTGCAAAGTGGTGTAAATGTAAATTCAAAAAATATATTGACGTGCAAAAATGTACTCAACGTGCTTACTTGCAATAAAGAAATTTGACTTTGACAACACTTCAGGAAGACTGTTATTTATTTGTGAAAATCTCACAACTCTCAAACTATTTTCTTCGAGCCTAGAAGTCTTAAGTACCATATTGGGAACTCAGATAGTTCAGTGGGGTGACCGCGACTTCCAATCGTTATCGCTTTCAATTTGACACATGGACGCTATACATTGCTGCTATGTTTTTGCAAGTTATAACAAACGACAACGAGACGCAGCAATGTATATCGTTCAAGTGTCAAAATGAAAACGATAACGAAAACGATTGAAATCGCGGTCACCCCCCAGAACCAGATACCTAGTGACAGGGAAAGAATAAAATATTTATTCTAAAAGGATAACGTGCATTTTCAGGCCAAAGAAGAGACTCTGAAAGAAGAAAGAAGGAAAATTTCATCGTAGTGCAGAGTGACCTCTGGGACACGAATACATTCACGTACACTTGCCAGAAATCACCGCCAGGTAGGGTTTCCAACTAGGGGTTCACAACAGAAGGGGTTTTAGCCGTGGACTTGAACCTGCGACCTTGTAATTCCGTGGCAAAAAATTTCACATTAATGTTTAAAATCTGTATAACTGAGGGGTTGTAGTAGATCCGAAATATCGAGAAATGTGGCTAAAAACGGAGATCAACTCGCCCAGTATCATTAAAGCATGTGGGCCAGTTTACTACGTGAAAAATTACAAAAGGGAAACTCGCCCGCAGACCAGTTTATCAGCATCTGGACAAACTTC